>OX104068.1:100135008-100153775 GCA_944474145.2 Dicrocoelium dendriticum | reverse complement strand
TTTCCTTTGCGGCAGGTGCTAGAGCAGCGGCACGCATACTGCAGACCGACAATAGCTGTGTTCCTCGATTTCAAGAGTGCCTTCGATTCAGTCGATCGATCGATACTGTTCGAAATATTTGCGCGGAAAGGTGTTCCCACGAAATATGTGAACATCCTTCGTTCTTTATACTAGAACAATACAGGCCGCGTCAGGGTCTACGGTGGCCTATCGGATAGCTTTTCGACTACAAGTGGCGTTCGTCAGGGTTGTCCGATGTCCCCATTTTTGTTCAATTTCGTCGTGGATTCTATCATGGAATGTTCCCTGACGGAACCCAAAGATGTAGGCGCTGAAGTGTTGCCTGGTGAAAGGTTAGTTGATCTAGATTATGCGGACGATATCGTCTTGCTTTTCGACGATGTTGGGGCGGCACAATCAACCCTGAATAGCCTGTCCAGAGTGGTCCCATTATTTGGTACGCACTTCGCACCTTCAAAGTGCAAAGTGTTGCTGCAGGACCACCAGCCACTTGATGACCCCTTGACGCTTGCTAATGAGGAACTCGAGGTGGTTGATCAATTCACTTATCTTGGCAGCTGCATCAGCAATGATGGGCGCGTAGAAACTGACGTGAGCTCACGCAATGCAAAGGCCAGAGCTGCCTTCTTGAACCTGCGTCATCTTTGGCGACAGAAGGGTTTTCCTCCGTCTGAAAGGCCGGGTATACAAGGCCACAGTGAGGGCCATTCTGCTGTATGGTAGTGAAACTTGGCCACTTCGGTCTGAAGATCTGAGGCGCCTTCAAGTCTTTGATCATCGTTGTTTGCGAAGCATTGCTGGTGTCGGATGGCACCAGCGTATCCCAACGATGGTGTGCGTAGGCGAGTACTAGGTATTGATAATCAAGCTAGCACCCTAGAACAACAGATGGCACTGAATAAGTTGCGTTGGCTTGGGCACGTGCTACGTACGCCTGGTCACCGCTTACCTAGGAGGGCCTTGTTCATTCTGCCAGGTGTAGGATGGCGCAAGACTCGATGTGGACAGAAGTCGACTTGGCAGCGGAAAATGAAGTCACTGACAACCAAACTGGGTGCCGTTGGTCCATCTCGCCTTCCCGGTTGGAGTCCACGTGACTCACCTTGTGCTTGGCTCGAGACTTTGCAGGACATGGCTCGCAACCGACACCAATGGCGCGTCTGCTGCCGTCTCCTAATCGGATTGTCTGTTTAAAGTGTGTTTGGTGCTGAGTTATCTGCGGGGTAATGGCTGATTATGACGCGGGGCAGTGAAAGCCGCAAGGAAGCTGTCTCGCCGATGCTGCCTTATCTTTGCACGATAGCCAGCTGTTTGTGACGGTATGTTGTCTACACAATGTGTAGGCGCCTTGACCCTGAATGTTTGCTTAGGGCATTAAGGTTTTCAGGTAAGTCTCCCTCCTCTCCCTGTTCTTATTCTTTATTTCATAGGTCCTCATGGTTGTATGGCAGCGAAGCATCAGTTCAAATGGCTGATGTACTGCTGTTGATGATGATGATGATGATACCAGTTCTGAAACCTGGTCCATCAAGTCGACAGACAAAAATAAGTTAGCTACGTTTGATCATCGCTGCAATCTCAAGTTAGCTCGTGTCTGGTGGTAGAACCAAGTGAGCAATGAGCGTGTTCGGCGTCGCGTGTTTGATGCAGGAAAAGTGAGTGAACCGCTAAGCATCATTATATCATGCACCAGGCTCCGATGGCTGGGTCATGTGTTGCGCATGGCAGCACACCAGGTTCCGCGACGTGCGTTGTTGGTGCGACCTGGGAGTGTAGATGGAAGAGGAGGAGGGGAAGCCAAGCGATGACTTGGTCGAGAGGAAAGAAAACCCTCATTTCGAACTTGACGTCGATTGGTGCATCCCGATTGCCGGCTTCGGGTCCCAAAAACGATGGACACGTCTGGTTGAATACGGTTGTTTATATGGCAAATATTCGGCCTCAATGGCGTTTGTGTTGTTTCTTTGTCCTTCCTCTCTAAGTTGCGTCTTCAAATACGATCTCACTCCATATGTATAATGGGGTATGTAACATTATATTACTTGCCTCTGAACGTTTATTGCAATCCACAATTCTTGGTATTTTATGTTCATTGTATTGCGTAGCCTTTCTTTCTCATATAAATGTCTAGCGGGCCATGAGCTATGTCATTAGGAGCCACTACAGAAGCGACGACGGGTCCTACAGAGAATTACGGCGAGCCGGCACAGCGTTTGTAGGCACGCTGAATTCGATTTACTAACCGCGTGCTTGCATGCTAAGTCTCTTTATTTCAGGTGGTGGGTTTACAGTTTTTACCATAATGCTTTTCTTTCTCATATAAATATCTCCCTGTACTCTATTTCATTAACTTGCACACATCGCCTAAGCCAGTTGTATTCGATTTCCATAATATTTTTGCGTTCGTGGCATTCCGTGAACTATACTTTCTGACCTCGTGCACTTAGCTAGGATTTGTTTGTAATCAACTTATTACATATGCTATTTAATTAAGGTTTATATCACCGTTTCCTTATGCATTAATCGAGTTTTTTCTCTTTTTTCTTTCTCTCTTTCAAGTGTTTGGCTGTTGTTTGATATCCCCGGTGTGGATGCGCTTGATGTGCATGTTGACAAGGTGCCTACCTGTCTATTACCCACTACCTCGTCCATACTGGCTCCAGAGACAGTTGGTCGTTGCTGGAGGGGACAGGGTGCACGGTCCTTGTGGCCGTGTTAGGATCAAAGAGTGGTTCCATGCACTCAGTGTGGAGCGGACTACGGTCCAGCCACCGCCTTGTGTGCGCTTGATTCCCCAAATACAGCGTGATTGTGTTTGCCTGTGAAGGAGTGTGGGCCGGCTCCGTTGATGAAACGTGGTTCCCATCCGCATGCCTCCCGGTCTTATTCCTTCGGGTTTACACTGGATATGGGGTATGTGGTTGGAGCTGTGGGTGGTGCAGCGCAAGCCATCCATGGTCCCTCTGTAGGCGCAGGCGTCCTGTGGCTTGCTAAAGTGACAGGCAAATCCGAAACCGGATGCCGCCAACCATTGCATCGCAATACCTGAGACGTGATTCTGATGATGCGGATGAAGTGCAGAAGTTAACTCGTACGTGCAGCGAACTGCGACCAAAAAAATCTGTAGCTAATAAATCACATCAGCCACGTCAAGTTCAGGGTGAAATTCCCGAAAGAACTTGAGAGATACGTGACATCCTCCCATCATTGTAGCTAGAGAAAAGTACCATTGCATTGCTGTCATTATGTGGAATAGATTGTTACCATAAGTCAGGATACAGAAAGCTTGACCTACGAGTGTAGTTTGCAAATCTTTAAGCACAGGTGGCCAAATTGCTGTCAACAATCGGGTGAAGTGTTTGGAAGTTTAAAGTGACGCTGGTTCAGTCTGGTTACTAGTACTTGGCTCATAGGAAGACAGCCAAGAAGTTGCTAACACGAAGACAATTGCACGAGCTAGAGGCAATGAGGAAAAACATGGAGGTTATACTGTCGACGCTAACACGCGGAGGGAGGGATTGTTATTATGGACAAAACCGAATACCAGCGTAAGTATTACTTGAGGATCACTCGAAGTTGGTGAAAAGGTTAAAACTCGACGATTGGAAAGGCCATATCTGAATCAACCAGACAAATGAAACAAAAAAGCTAATCGATTCGCCGACATTTTGAAAGAATTCGTCCCATCGGTACCACTATTCCCAGATGTCATGGATTCTCCAAGATATATAGTGAAGGGGCTACTTTACTACCCGTACTATAAGTAACTACCCGTATCATAGGTTGGCAAATTGATTGACCGAACAATTGCAACTAACCGGGTGGCAGCTAGCAACTCATAGTTTGCGTGACACGCTCGAGTTCGTAGACAGCATTAGAACTCAAAATGATGACAACAAGCCACAATGTGACGTCATTTGACAATATATTCGAATCAAAGAGATAATCGATTAGCATGCCAAGCACATCGAGCCACAGGTGAACAAATTGGCTTAACGGTGGAAGATCTGAAGACGCTACTTCATCAGTTTACTCAACGTCCAAATCTGTTTTACCGGATAGTAATACCGACAAAAAGACGGACTAGCATTGGGTCCACTGTTGGCTGATGTTCATGGTCCGTCTAAAAAACAGTCCGCCGAATAAAATGACTGAGCGGCTGCCAACCTACAAACGCTATCTCGATGAGATAATTCGCATAGCTGGCGGGCTCCGTAGACCAGAATGGATTGTTACGGAAATTCAATCAGGCACACAGGAACGTTTAGGTTTGCATGTAACCTGAAACAAATAAAGGTCTGGCATTCCCGGATGTTGAAATCTCACGTAAACCAGATGGGTCATTGCAGCGTGGAATCCACAGGAAAACGACATGAACGGGTTAACATACACAATGCCAGCTTTGTGATAGTTCCACAAAAACAGAACCTAGTCCGGTGTATTGTTGGAAGGGAGATGAAAATATGCTCGGAGGACACAACAGAAAACAGCACACAGTTATAAGAAATGTGTACCTTAATAACGGCTATCCAGAAACCTTTATTGATAGGAATATGCACAGTGACTGTGTGGTCGCCACAGTAAGAAAGAAACCCGTCTACTTTTTGTTGACGTTCAAGTGACACAACAGTTCCGAACATCTCAGCGAACAGTTACGAGGAGGCGTCAGTAACACCTATGGTGTCGCACAGTTACGCATTGTCTCCACTTCCACGCACATGCTATACCAGCTGAAGGACAAACTGTCTATGGATGTCACCTCCATCTGTGTGCACCAAGTTACCTGCTCCTGTGACGTTTGTCTGAATGCGTTCGCGAGCACCCCCAGCAGAGGATGTAACAAGATGTGCACCACCACAATAGTCCAACGAATCACCCCGTCGTTATCTCCAAAGCCTTTTGCCCGATTAATCGTATGGGGAGTGTTCATTGCAAACTTATCCGACGCTGAATGCATGCATTGGCGGTGGCGATGGTGAATCGTCTCAACAACACCCCTATGTGTGTGCGTAAACAGGTTTTGGCTGGACCGTGGCCAGCTGTCGTCCGGGCAGTTTCCGTGTGAGCAAATCACACCCATCCCCACTGTCAGACAGCTGCAGAAGGTTGGACACGAGCTGGGATATGGCAGAAGTATGTACGCGATTACGGAAGGCAGGAAACGAAACCCAAACGCGCAAACCACTAAGCTAATGAGAGAATAAGTTTGGTGCAAACTCAGGAAGGTGGTAAATGCAGATCCGTCAGAGTTTATAAGAGAAATGGTCAGAAACAAAAATAAAAGGGAAATAGACATTAGGTAGAGCAAACGAACGAGGGAGATGGGAACAGAATTATGCAGTGGAGGTGGAAAACACCTCACCTCAGCCATTGCGCCATAAGTTTGACTGCTTCGTTGGACAAGAGCATGGCGACAGGGCGGGAGTGACGCTACGCGTTTGCATTTGAGTTGAAACTAGAAAGTAAACGACTATCTGAGCAAGGTGGAGAGGAATTGAAGATAGGGGATAAAAAGTGAATTTGGAACTGGATGATAGGAGCGAAGTGTTGGAGGAGGAACAATAAGACGGGAAGACTTCAGCAGCAACATTCAAACCCCTATCCACCCTGCATCAGATAGGGCACAGTTAGTTATCTTCTGCGAAGGCCAGAGCATCGAGAGATGGTTAGAAGGAAAAGTTATGGTTTGTATTGCGCGGGCAGGATACCGTCAGGTTGCCCAGGCCTAAACAGGAGGACGATAAGGGTTTTCAAGCAAAGCCTTTGGTTCAAAAACCTGATCGCAAGGCAGTGGGGTTTTGGCACCGCGTAACAGAGTTCAACCTGGAGAACCAGGAGGCTGAGTTAGTCTGGCCTCTAACTATTGACCAATATGGTATGAGTAGCTCTGAAGGTGCGACAAAGCACCACCCAGCACAGCTCAATGGATCACCGAGGCACACAAACCATCGCATCACGGTAAAGTCCAGCCTCAGTGCGATGGAGGATAATAATATAATGAACAGGATTATCAAAATCGGAGAGACTGCTATATGCTCACCACTTCTATGAAACGAAAGAATACCAAGATAATGAAGAAAGTGGAGGTCACCAGTGCAGTGTGTAAGCGGATGACTGGCTTGCCAATTGAAGAAATAAGCCAATGTATCTCAGAGGTCAGATCCTAGTAAATATAACAAGCCTGCTGATGACGAAATGGAGATCCACAGACGCGTATCAACATCGTGAGCACACACTGAGGAGCAGCCATGAACCCGAATAAGGGAAGCAAGTGTGATGGCTATTCGGATGGGACCGGAAGTGAACCACCGCAATAATGTGCAGCCATTTGCGGACAGAAATAGGTGAACAGTTTAGTGCTTGTGGGGAACCATACGTAATAAACACCAAAGAGGGAAAAGCAATGTCCTAGAGTAAAGCATTTTCAGGAGAGTAGTTTGCAAAAGGTGTCTTTTGCTTCATCATGCCGGACGGTTCAACACATCCAGGCGAATCCGAATCCCAAAGGAATGGAGAAAGAGTCACAAGTCATCGTAATCATCAGATCAAGGAAGCGAATCGCTGCCAGTAGAATATCACATTGTGAAGTAACCAAGAGTGGACCTTGTGGCGTAAGAAATGGTCCCAAGAATGGAACGGTAAAACAGAAGTCGAGAAACAAATAAGCGTGCATGTTCAGTCACACCGAAAAATGATAGTGAGGAGTGAATCTTCAGTAATTAGAACGGGATACTAGTTGCGTTCACGTACAACGTACTCCACATTTATGCTTCGATGGTCTAAAATGCACGGTTTGTGAAGGGCGCGTTGCAGTGGAAGTCTTTAAAGAAGCCAGTCGAAAAGAAGAGACCAAAGAGAGTATGAGGAACAAGTCTAGAAACTAAGCTAGGATGGTATGTGCAATCGAACTGAATCAAGAGTGGTATCGGGATCGACCGGATCAGCAGCTCCAATTGCCATCACGCACCGGCTCGATCGATGAGTCGGTGACGCTCTAGCGCTAGTGGTCTTTCACGACGGGAGATTGCGTGGTACTGCCCATGTCTAACGGAAATCTGAAATTCGCAATGGTGACGTTCGTGAGTCGGTGCTGGACAACAAACTTTTGATCGCATAAGATTTTATTTCGAACTTGAGACGGCTTCAGTGATGAACCTTTATCTTGGTGCGCGTTGGCTTCGGACACTGCGCCTAGTTGGATGATGCAACTGGTGACATGTAAAACTGAGAAGCCCAGTGGGGTAGTCGCCTAGACTGTGGCGCTTTTGCATACAGTACTTTGTATAGCGTCGTTAATCTCTTCGTATTCTGATATTCTTATTTGGAATAAAAAAGGGAAATACATGTTTCAAAAATATTTATCCAACAATGAACTCTAAACATCTGTGTCGAGCGTTGCTTGCGGAGTTTAGTAGCCCAATGATCAAGGGGTCCATCGCCAGCCACCATATGCCGAGTTCCACTCATAGCTTCGGTATTTCCTCCATCCGAGGAGTCACAAAAGACGAAATCGGACTTGGAATGGTCTGCTTGTACTTGCAATAAATTTGTAATCCTTTGCGTTCTCCTGTAGAATAGAGCAACTTCTTGGCATCATGCGTTATGGCGATTTGGGTCACCGTAATTTAATGCTCGAATCATAGTTGGCCAATTGCCCGACGCATTGTCAGTAACCACCTGTTATTCCCTTGATGTTCCTTGAACAATCTACCATTTATGTTTGGAGGTTTCAGACTGAGAGAATGTGAGTCAAGGACTAGGCGTGTTCGACAGAAAAGCGCACCAGATGTATGAGGATTATGGGTGAATAAGGTGGGGGACGGACTGTCCATCGACTGCAAGGTAGCCCGTCCCACAGTCGATTAGTGCCCCTAAGGGAAGATATCACAAGTTCGGACAGTAATTCGATATCAAAAACGTTCAGAAGATGGTGATAACCCGACGCACAGACTGCTAACTACGAAAGTGATGTTTTGTGGGAGTACAAATACGTAGTTCATGCCAATTTTCCCACAGCCGCACCGGTAACGAGCAAAACTAGGCGCAGATTCAAACCACAATGTTATGAATACCGCAAGTCACAGAGTAGCCATAATAAAAAGTTTGAAAGTTGTAGGGAAAGTATATTTCATTTAGACTAAACAGAAAAACAATTCGATCTAACTCTGAGAGGTGTCAAGACGACAAATGCAAGAATTAGAAATGCAGTACGAAATCAGAGAAGTTAACTCGTGTTTGTGAAGATGCATCTAGGTCTAAGTGATGCTCAAACGGCGCATGACTCGATCAAACTCACCGTAAGACTGATCGGATGATTTGGTGTAGTTATATTTTGCAGAATCCACCGTGAACGGAATAGATGCGTTGTGAAAGTGACGGGGCAAAGAGACAGGTTGTTGAGTGTTGATAGAGTGACGCGAACTCGTTCTGGATCCTCGAGATTGCGCGGGGACATCAGGGATGCAAAGACCAAACCAACGAGACTGTGCACACAACAAGTCCCAAGAGACCGGAGTGCCGTATTTACCATTCATAAGGCCATCAACTTGTTGGGCTGAAGAAGAAGAAGAAAACCCAAAGAAGAGTAAATCATTTTTACTTTTACGAAAGCACGAGTTGCGTTTTAAACGAACACGGTTGTCCACATACCCATACGCAAGCACAAAATGAACTGTTACCAAAGAAGCGCAACACACATAGTGGAGGGTACAGGTCGATGACTATCTAACTGACTGGCACCCCTTTACAAGTGGGGTGCCTCAAGGCACTGTGCTGAGGTCCACTCTGGTCCTGATCCACATCAACGATCTACCTCAGCTTCTCCGGTCTCCATGTGCCTTGTTTGCGGACGACATGAGGATATGGAGAGAAATTGATGCTCCCGATCACTGTGGCCTACTTCAGTAAGACCTCAAACGCCTATCCACATGGTCTGCAGAAGTTCTTCTCCCGGTCAACCCAGCCAAGTCTATATTTATGAGCCTGGGGAAGGGCGCTGACGGCCGAACCTACACCCTTGACGGCTAACCACTATATCCTACACCCTCCGTGAAGGACCTAAGTGTACTCTCGCGCTACGATTTGAAGTCCGTGGACAGCACAAACAGGCTATATCGTAACGGACTGCGCATGCTTTGGGCGCTCAAACGTAGCTTCGGCACATGGTTTGAAGAGGTTGCCACTCGCCTCTTCTCTTCTATCATTAGACCAATGCTAGAGTACGGTTCGCCCGCCTACCTTCCGATTACCCGAGGCGAGGCACAAAAGATCGAACGGGTCCAACACATTGCTACCAGGCTCATCCTGAGTTTACGTGGCTTTGGGTATGAAGACCGGTGCGAGAAACTAGGACTCCACACCTTGTCCTACCGTCGGGTACGAGTCGACCTCATTATGACCTACCGTATTCTATATCTCGGTGACATCCCAATGCTAAGGCCAATGCTGCACTTACGAGGGCCATGCAGCACAAGCGGACACAGATACAAACTTGTCGTGCAGGATGTGAAACGTGTTCCCCACCCGCTGTGCTTCGAACGGAGAGTGGTAAGTATTTGGAACAATTTACCTGAACATGTGATGGAGGCAATATCTGTGCAGCAGTTCATAAGGTTGATAGATTTATATTTTACCACCATTCGATTCAGAGAACGATTGCACACTTACGATGACATATCACATTTGTGAGTCCTGAAATATCGTGAGCCAGATATTTTAAAGGTTACATGAGAACGACAATGATATTCACGGCTGACAACTTTTATAACGTTTTTCACCATATTTCGAAACAGCTGCACATAATTTATTTCTATTTGCTTTATAATACAGTATTCAGTATTCATATGACGGCCATGCGAGGTAAATGTTCGACAATGGGATGCAATGCGGAGAAGGAGAGCTTGAAAACTTTCAGAGTGAAGAAGCGCAGATGGATCAGATGGCATAAAGTTGTACATCTCCAAACCCCTCACAACTCGGTGCGAAAAGCATGCCCCTGAATAGCTTGGCTGAACAACCAACAACACCGTATCATCCAGTAATAAGCCCGTTTATAATCGGGGTTATAGGTCAAGAGGTGTGCATACATTGCAAATAGGCAAAATGTGGTGACACCTGCGCCATCTAGGCGATTCAATTCGGGCGAATCTAGCATGATTATTAATCCATGCGCCGGACAAGGTAATCTGAATTATAACGCAAATAATAGGCGAACCATCAGGCCAAATGGATAAACGGAGCTAGTCCACACTACTTAAATATATGCACAGCAGCAACATTGCCGTTTACCTACGTAGGGAATCATGCGTACCAGAGGTACACAAAACGGGTGGCTAGCACGAAATCCGCTCCAGATTGGATGCCTGGAACCACTACTCAAGCCAAACATGGCTAGGGGGACCGTGCACACCGTCAACCTCTCACAAACAACCCACAGTCCCCAGGAGCCAGTAACCGACGTGGAGGCTGTTAGACAGGTAGGCACCTTGTCAACATACACATCAATCGCAGCGACACCGAATACCAAACAACAAACAGATTTTGAGGGAAAGTAAAGACGCAAAAATGACCCAGAATATGCAGCGGAATAACAGAATTGAACAACACAAATAAAGTGGGATGATTTTTATCCAGATTTAAAAGACCTAGTTTAAGTGTAAGTTGGTTTAGCTCAACTGCGGTGAAGAAGCAACAAGACAGCAACACCAGCCTCAGCATGGGGCACACATACATACATGGTTAGCGGCATCCGGTTTCGGATTTGCCTGTCACTGTGGCCAGCCACAGGACGCCTGCGCCTACAGAGGGACCATGTATGGCTTGCGCTGCACCACCCATAGCTCCAACCACACACCCCACCCATACCCAGTGTAAACCCGAAGGAATAAGACCGGGAGGCATGTGGATGGGAGCCACGTTTCATCAACGGATCCGGCCCACACTCATTCACAGGCAAAAACAAGCACGCGGTATTTGGGGAATCAAACGCACACAAGGCGGTGGCTGGACCGTAGCCCGCTCCACAATGAGTAAATGGAACCATTCTTCGAGCCTAGCACGACCACGAAGACCGCGCACCCCGTTCCCTCCAGCAACGACCAACTGTCTCCTGGAGCCAGTATGAACGAGGTAGTGGGTAATAGACAGGTAGGCGCCTTGTCAACATGCACATCAAGCGCAGCCACACTTGTTATAACAAGCAACAGTCAATCACTTGAGACGACAAGATGAAATAAAATAAATCGAATAATGCATACAGATACGGTGGCATAACTCTTCGCTAAGTTACCATATGAAGTAAGTTGGTTAGCAACGAGTCCGCGATAAGTAAGAAATGTCCACAAGTTACTTAAAAATGCTACAAACGCAACAAAGGTAACGAAGATAAGCACAATTACCGTAAGCAACATGGAAATTTAATAGAAGATTATTCAGGTAGGCAGAACAAACCAAATAAAGTGGAATGAAATGTATCCAGCTTAAAAAGACCTAGTTTAAGTGTAAGTTGGTTTAGCCCAACTGCGGTGAAGAAGCATCAAGAATGCAACATCAGCCTCAGCATGGGACACAATGGTAAACACATAAAGTCTGTGATAAACCCTAACTTGTTAGATGTGTATACGAGGAGACCGATTGTCGAGTATAATTGGTTTCCTCACCAAAGCCTTAACACAACTACTTCAGTAAATAGTCAATTTGAAAAAGACAGCATAATAAGCACAGTGTAGTATATAAGACAAATCGAATTCACTAGAGTATTCCATTCACTCACCTGAAAGTTGTGTGGTGTTAGGTGATTCTTCAAGACAACGGCCAAATGCCAGTTCCATGTCATGTATACGTGGAATGAAAGCGTGCACTTCATGGTCTATTACCGACCTCATCTTGAAAACAAGAAAAAGGGGGCATCAAAATGGTGGCACACGGAGGGGCGGAAAGCAAAGATGAAAGTGTACAATGCAAAACAGTCATTCAAGAAGTGAAAATAAGGACCAAATGAGGAGAAATAACGATGGGTCAAAACGTCGGTGGAAGTCTCACGCAAACTGGAATCAGTGCAAGGTCTGTGTGCACAATTGTTTAAGTTCATGAACAAATGCCACACAATTGGCAGTGTCACGATCGTGAACAGAACATCAATACCGTGAAGAAGATGGTACCTAAATGTGTGCATTCTATTTTAGTAATTTTCTTCAATTTCTGACCAATGGGTACTACGCGAAGCCGTTATCAGTGCTTGGGAAGGTAGATAATGGACGCCATCGCTGAGATAGCAAGATGGCAAACAAGATTAGCAGCACAAATTAAATCGAAGAGAGAGCTGCCAATGTGGTCACGGGAGCAGATGCTTTAACCCACCTCTTCGTAAGACAGACTGCTTGGCTGACGCGCACTTGGACCCTGCAATTCAGTGGAGACAGAAGCCTCCATTAGGTTGGCTTGTTTGGCCACTTCGGTAACCAAGGAGGACAAAAGCGAGGAACCCGTGCGTTCGCGTTCGAGCCCAGTCAGGACAGCCGCACGGACAGCCCGTTGAATGAGCTGTCGGAGTTTGAGAGGCAGTCCCTGTCTACCGGGAAGCAATCCATCGGCCAACGCATAAGTTAAAGCGCGACTGTGATCTGTCAGTAGGCGATAGGCGATATCGCGGTGCCACTGAGATAGTAGCTCCTCATCTTTGTCATCCCCGGACAGGAAATGAAGATCACAGCTGGAAACCGTTTCATGGTGATTGTCGGGTGGACATGCCATCTGCAACATGATAGGTCGAACAATATCCCAGCAAAAGAAGCCTTAGGCGAAGTAAAAAAATAAAATGATGGAATCTTCACTGCGAGCGAGGTGTATGTATCTAATCGATTCTAGCGAATATCACGAAACTATCGTTATGACATTTATGTACCCACGGACGTCGCGGATTTTTGGATCAACGTGTGCTGGATACTAATTTTGCCTCAGATTACTGTGTTAGCAGCGTTTTATCTGTGTGAATTGTGCACCATTTTTCTTCTTTTGGCGTATTTTCCAAGCGGTGCAAATTTGGCGGCTATTCTTTGGCTAATTCCGGAGATCTCATTGATTTGCCATACTGCCATCTCTGTCCGCCATCTTAGATTTGCTCTAGCTTGTGATGCCGTCTCAAGCTACTTGTGGTTCGTGTACGAAAGTTGTGGGAAATAAGGCTCATGCACTTCGATGCTTCGGCTGTGATGTTTTGTTCCACATTTCGTGCATTGGCTTATCCGTTGACGTGTTTCGAAAATCGCTCGACATCCGACATCGGTTTTTCAAGTTATATGTGATAAATGTCGCGGTACAAGACATCAGAATTCGCAGCGACCGAAAACAACTACGGGAAAATCTCGCTTTCAGATAGAAACAAACCGTTCACCACATGGGATCAAACGCCCTCGTGAAAGTACCTCTGTCTCCTCGCCTTCTATTATCACTCCGCGATCTGCACCACCACCAGCGTCTTCGACCCCGGCCGAACCCCAGGTTCAATGTTTCCCACCGATGGAAGACTCAGACGCAGAAGCTACGAAATGCCGCTTCACTGATCGGTCCGTGAATTTCTCAGAGCCTGTCTGTGAAATTCTGAACACCGAGGATCCATGGACCACTCAAAAGCGCAAGGGCCCACGTAATCGAGTTCAGACGTCACCTGCTGATAAACAACAACCCAATTAGTTCAGCGCCTCTAGTTCTGCTCCCACAGGTTCATCACTGATTTCGCTGAGGCGTCATAATTTCATGGTCTTCCATGTACCGGAGTCAAAATATGAAAACCCTAAGATACGTTATGATCACGATGTTGAGTTCTTCCAGGGGCTCATCGATAGACTCTTGGATGTGGGCGAGGACAGTGTGGCGATTAAACAAGTAATTCGACTTGGCCAGAAAACTAACCAATCATGTCGACCTCTGAGGATCACCTTTGCAAATCCTAATATGCCGCAGCTCATACTGTCTCGTCTGTCAAGGCTGAAAGGCATAAAAGTTCACATCCGCCGAGACTTGGAACCCGAAGACAGGGATCGTTTGAAGACTGCGGTCATTGAGCTCAAACGCCGTACAGAGGAAGGTGAGACTAACTTACAAATTGTAAATTTTCGGGTGATCAAGAAGGGTGTACGAACCCGTATCAACCGGTTGCTCAACCTCCAGACACGTCCCGCAGTACCTCCCAGAACCTCCGTGTGGCATTCGCCAACGTGTGCAGCCTAATGAACAAACGTGACGAACTGTGCCGCTTCGCTGTCTCGGAGCGGCCGGATATTTAAGGACTTGCAGAGACATGGCTGAACTCCGACGTCAAACCCCAAGAAGTCGTGTTGTCAGGATACTCTTGCTTCAGATGCGACCGAAAATCAAAGGCTCACGGTGGTGTTCTGTTGTACATAAAATCGTCACTATCTGGCAAGCTTACCAGTACCTATCGGAGCGAGGATAGTTTATGTGAGCAGTTGTGGTGCACAATCCGCCTCAGGCGCGCAGAACTTATAGTGGGGGTTACCTACCGGAGCCCGTTAAACCGTTGCTGCGATTGGATACCACATGTACAGAAGCAAATGAGCCGCCCTCAGTTCTTACTGATGGGGGAACTAAATTTACCTAAGATAATCTGGCCAGATGTTCGACTTCTTCAAGGCCAGGGCAACGTTGAGGCTCAATTCGCTAAAATGACTATTGAAATCGGGGCAACGCAACGTCATCCAACCGACGCGCGTAACTCCGTACTCGGCAACTTGTTTGGACCTAATGTTTACGAGCTGCGAGCAGAAGCTAAAAGAGATCAGAGTCATCGAACCTCTGACGAACAGTGACCACTGCTCTATTGTAGCAAGCTTAGAACTGTCGTTACCATATTACAACCAACAGAAGCCGACATTCAACTATTGAAAGACGGACTTCAACGGACTCATCCAAGCCGCAAGTCAGACTGATTGGACACTACCACATGATGCGTCACTTGAGGCGTGGTGGTCATTAATAAAGGGAAGCTTAACTCGCTCTGTACTCGGTTCGTTCCCCTTAAGTATCCAAAAATCAGACCTGTCAAACTGCATTGGTTTGATAGGGAATACAGACAGTTAGCGCGACGATGTGGTAAACTTTGGGATAGATACATCAGCTCGGGTTGTGATGAAGATTAGACGGTGTACAAGAAACAGCGTAACTTATGTAACGCCGCAAAGATCAAGAAACGCCGGCAGTTCGAAGAGGAGCTAGCATCCTCGGCCACAACTGCACCCAAAAGAATATTTGCCTACTTGAAACGTCAACTGAAACCTGGGGACGACCTACCGGTCTTAGAGAGCTTAGACGGGAAGACACTCATTTCAAGCGCGGAGCGCTCGGACGCCCTGGATACGCACTTCCTCACTGTATTTTCCAGTAAACCGGCGGCTGTTCCAATACCGGCACAGGTTGCGCAAGTCTTGCTCGACAATCTACAATGTGATGCAGTCGAAGTGTACCAGCTACTCGTCAACCTCAATGGTGCAAAGCCCCACGGGATCAGACGGACTTCACCCACTAATACTCAAGTCCCTATCGATTATCATCTCACCAGCTGTGACAAACCTTTTCAATAGATCGCACTCTGAAGGATCTGTCCCGAACGACTGGAAATGCTCGATAGTTAAACCGCTTCCCAAGGGTGGTGATCCGAGTAAAATAGAGAACTATAGACCGATCTGTTTGACTTCTGTATTATCCAAAGTTCTCGAGAAGGTTGTGAAAAAGTGTCTGCTGTCGTTCTTCGAATCGATGGACGTATTGACGCCAGCGCAACACGGCTTTACGAAAGGGCGATCCTGCATCACCAACTTGATGTACGCAAACCACCAGTGCGTTCGAGCTCTCAATGAACAGAAGGATGTTGACGTGGTCTACATCGACTTTAGTAAGGCGTTTGACAGAGGGAACCACGAGGTACTCCTTCGGAAACTGAGGACATACGGAATCGGTGGCACGTCACTTCAGTGGATACAAGAGTTTATTGTGGGACGAAGGTTTAGAGTAAAGGTCAATGACTATCTGACAGAATGGTTCCCATCGACCAGTGGCGTGCCTCAAGGAACTGTACTTGGGCCAGTATTATTTATCATTCATATCAACGATCTTCCGCAGCAGCTCCACTCACCATGTGCCCTGTTTGCAGATGAATTGAAAATCTGGAGTATCACTGAAAACCAAGACGACTGCGCTCGCCTCCAGCATGACTTAGAGCGACTGTCAACGTGGTCCGCTGAAATGCAACTTCCTCTTAACGCAAGCAAGTCGGAGTTCATCAGTATCACCAGACGTCCAACTACTCGATCATACACCTTGAACGGCCAGTTGCTCCATCCCAACATATCTGTCAGAGACTTAGGAGTTCTCTAACGACATGATTTAAGATCACTAGAAAACACAGAGAAATTGTACCGTGCGGGACTTCGTATGCTCTAGGCATTAAGACGCAGTTTCTCCACATGGTCCGAAGAAACCGTCCCTCGTCTATTCACCTCGCTCATTAGACCAATCCTTGAATACGGTGTCCCAGCTTACCACCCGATATCATCATCATCATCATCAACAGCAGTACATCAGCCATTTGAACTGATGC
Source organism: Dicrocoelium dendriticum (assembly GCA_944474145.2). Taxonomy (NCBI): domain Eukaryota; kingdom Metazoa; phylum Platyhelminthes; class Trematoda; order Plagiorchiida; family Dicrocoeliidae; genus Dicrocoelium; species Dicrocoelium dendriticum. Next base: position 100,137,142 of record OX104068.1, on the reverse strand, counting down.
TTCGCTGCCACAACCATGAGGACCTATGAAATAAAGAATAAGAAGAGGGAGAGAAAGGGGGACTTACCTGAAAACATTAATGCCCTAAGCAAACATTCTGGGTCAAGGCGCCTACACATTGTGTAGACAACATACCGTCACAAACAGCTGGCTATCGAGCAAAGATAAGGCAGCATCGGCGAGACAGCTTCCTTGCGGCTTTCACTGCCACGCGTCATAATCAGCCATTACCCCGCAGATAACTCAGCACCAAACATACTTTAAACAGGCAATCCGATTAGGAGACGGCAGCAGACACGCCCCTGGTGTAGGCTGCGAGCCATGTCCTGCAAAGTCTCGAGCCAAGCACAAGGTGAGTCATGTGGACTCCAACTCGGAAGGCGAGACGGACCAATGGCACCCAGTTTGGTTGTCAGTGACTTCATTTCCCGCTGCTAAGTCGACTTCTGTCCACCTCGAGTCTTGCGCCATCGTACACCTGGCAGAATGAACAAGGCCCTCCTAGGTAAGCGGTGACCAGGCGTACGTAGCACGTGCCCGGGCCAACGCAATTTATTCAGTGCTATCTGTTGTTCTAGGGAGCTAGCATGATTGTCACTACCCAGTACTCGTCTACGCACATCATCGTTGCGGACACGCTGGTGAAATCCGACACAAACAATGTATCGCAGACAACGATGATCAAAGACTTGAAAGCGCCTCAGATCTCCAGATCGAAGGGGCCAAGTTTCACTACCGTGGAGCAGAACGGCTCTCACTGTGGCCTTGTATACACGCAATTTCAGACGGAGGGAAACTCCCTTCTGTCGCCAAATATGCCGCAGGTTCAAGAAGGCAGCTCTGGCCTTTGCAATGCGTGAGCTCACGTCAGTTTCTATGCGCCCATCGTTGCTGATGCAGCTGCCAAGATAAGTGAATTGATCAACCACCTCGAGTTCCTCGTTAGAAAGCGTCAACGGGTCATCAAGTGGCTGGTGGTACTGCAGCAACACTTTGCACTTTGAAGGTCCAAAGTGCCTACCAAATAATGTGACCACTCTGGACAGGCTATTCAGGGTTGATTGTGCCGCCCCAACATCGTCGAAAAGCAACACGATATCGTCCGCATAATCTAGATCAACTATCCTTTTACCAGGCAACACTTCAACGCCTACATCTTTGGGTTCCGCAAGGGAACACTCCATGATAGAATCCACAACGAAATTGAACGAAAACGGGGAAATCGGACAACCCTGACGAACGCCACTTGTAATCGAAAAGCTATCCGATAGGACACCATAGACCTTGACGCGGCCTGTATTGTTCGAGTATAAAGAACGAAGGATGTTCACATATTTCGTGGGAACACCTTTTTGCGCAAGTAACTCGAACAGGATCAATCGATGGACGGAATCAACCGCACTCTTGAAATCGAGTAACACTGCTATTGTCGGCCTGCGCGTAGGCGTTGGCGGCTGCCTCTATGCACTTGCCGCAAAGTTAACATGATATTGGTCTATACACGGCCAACGGCCTGGAGTGAAAACCGGGCCGGTTCGTCCCTAATCCGTAGATTCCCGATCTGCAAGTGAGGCGACGAGACGAGAATCTCGTAGTGACCAGGTAATTTCGGACCGCAACTGGCAGTTCAGGCTAATAACCCCCGTTGGTTTGGAACATGTCCTGTGGCGACATGCCCGTTTTGAGTATATTTGCCACTATATCACCGATTCGCTCTGAATTAGTCCTGGCCACAACTCACTCTTCCTTCCCTGATACGTTTCGGAATAGGGAGGTCATGCCCTGCAGGAGGAGCCGTCACCACCATCCTTCATAAGATAAGTGCATGTGGGAGGTAAATCCGGGCCTGCGGCACGATAAACGAATTGATTGCTGTGAGCGCGTTTGCACTCTCCGGCCTCGCGACGGAGGCCTCTATAACTGGAACCCGTCCATGTGGGGTCACATCCTGCATCTGCCTGAGTATATGGAAGATGTTGTTCGTGAGCATGTGGGGCCAGCTTGAACTGATACTTCATTAGTGATTCCGCCCCAACGAGCCATAACGGCCCTCCTTATTGTTGTATCAGCGCACCCGCTCGGGTCTCTGTTTGTCCTCATCACTTGACGCTTGGGTTTAGTCCTGGAACAGTGG
>OX104068.1:99998319-100134512 GCA_944474145.2 Dicrocoelium dendriticum | reverse complement strand
GCGCAGCAGATTCTATACAAAGTGTAGTAAGAAGGACCAAGTGAACTAATACGGCCATTTGTTCCCTTGGGATCCGCTTCCATGCTTAGTAGTCCCACACCCGTGGCAAATTATATTTTCGTCCCCTTTCCTATCCGAACAATGTTCGTTGGCTTACTGGATTCTTTTTCTGATTTAACGTCACATGTCCTTAATCTTCTACCGGCTGGTGACGCTCATCCCGATACTCTGTGTGTGTGTGTGTGTGTACTAGTACCATCCCAATCATTGTTTATGGATGCTACAACGCCTTTCACGAAATATCTCGCGTGATGCCTTGAACTTACAAGGTTCGTTCTGTTCATGGAGTGTTTGACTCCCGCTCGGCAATCTTGGTCCGTGGCGTTGTACCGCCTTCTCCGACCTGTTGCTTTGATTGTGCACCTGTTTGATGTTAGCGATATGGTTAGTGTTATTTCAACTGACTTTACCACACGTTTAGTACCACGGATGTTCGATGACGCAACCAATGTTGATTTTTGATTTTTAACTTTTGGAGCACCAGCTGTGGGTCTTGGATTGCGACCCGCAATCTCAATTGTCGCCTCGGTTGACTTTGAAGTCACTGGGACCGTCATCGAAGTGGAGGGTTTCTATGTGACTCCTTCCCATCTCTTCACTCCAAGACCGATTGTATCGTCCTGGTTTAGACTCATCAGGTAGAGATAGCCAAGTTGGAAGTTTAACTTGACGCATAGTTTTAGCTGCTGTCGCCATAGTCACTATATCATTGAGCTCCGCGAACAGTGCTTGATACAACGGTCCGAAGTTGATTTTCGGGTTTTGGAGCACCCGCCGTGTGTCTTGGATTGCGACACCCAATCTCAATCGTGGCTTCGGTTGACTTTGAAGTCATTCTCTGCCAATACGGTCACTGGGACCGGTCACCGAAGTGAGGGGTTTCCATGTGGCTCTCTCCCATCCCTGCACTCCACGACCGACGGTTTCGTCTTGGTTTGGACTAATTAGGTAGAGATAGCCTGGCTAGGAGTGGAACTCGGCGATCACTGGGTCAGTTCTGTTGTACCATAGGTTTCTCAGCTTAGGATGTTTAGGGAGCTGAGCAGCGCCCTGATGCGACTTTTTCACCTAGAAGATACACCAACTTGCACCGCAATGTGCTCTGCGAGTATTAGCGAGGTTTTATACTCCTTGTGTGGTAGATCTCTCGTGTCTGGAACTGTGTTTCCTTTCGATTCCAGTCATCTCTGCTTTCATATTGTCCGCATTGCTCTTGAGAACACATAATGTATGTGCAGACACGCCTCGGCACACCTTTTCATCAAATTATTTGGGCACTGATCACATAAGCGTTAACGTTGTTATTGTCACGACATCGGATCTTGTGGCGCGTTCAGCTTAGGCTATGTGCCATGACGCCAGCTTTGGCCACACATCATGTCATTCGGTTCTGATGTGTTCCTTACTATGTGGTCGTGTTTTCGGTCCTTTTAGCAACACCGCGTACCACAGTGTACTACAGCCCCTTGATCCATAGGCCGATATACTTCTATCTCTGTTGATTACAATAGCGGAGAATCTTTCCTGGCCTTTCTGTTGATTCTCTGTGTGACTTCGACGACATGAGCAGCAGCGGTGAGAGTTACATAGCTGAGTGAGTGGACAAACCACTTGAAGTGCTTGTTGGATTATTTTTGGGAACTTATGGCGTGTTGCTTTAGTACTGTGAAATGCCTTGAACGTTGAACGTGTGAAAGGTATACTGACATACAACTGCAAATTGCTGGGTCCAACCAACAGTTAGTCATATTGTCCACCTACTCCAAGTTTAACACTTGATCACTCAGTATAACTTCCGTTGCAAAAGTCTAAGGAGATGGAGCCATTTATATGCTCGTTTCGATCACCATGTCGAATAGTGGCGGGGTTAGAAAGCAGCCTCCGTGTATCTTACTCATCTTGGGGAATTCAGCAGACCGTTATCTCAGGTGACAGGTTTAACATCCAGTCTCCTCCAAACTGGAAGATTTAACATCAACCTCAGCCGTTTTTACACATAACTTCATAGAAAATAACTCGAACTGTCCTGTAATATGTCCCGTTTGACATTCCGGTAGACGTATCTGATAATGGGTCAACTGCATATCTTCTTTAACGGTTGCCTCATTAATTGTGGATTTTCTTGGACTCGCGCTCCGAATGAGTTGGGACTACTCAGCTGTCCCGAACGGGTTCACCTATCTCACGGATTCTCACAACATTAGCTCTCTCGGTCAATTTCTTGAGCTCCAATCAAATGCCACCACAGGGTGTTACAGGTACTCTCGAAAAGAATACTACTTCGTGTCAAACGAGTACTTCAGCCATCCTACGCAACGCTTCTGAGATCCAGCCACATTCCAGACGCCTCAAGTTGAATGTACTTAGGGTTTCATGAACATTCTCCATTCCACATTTACGATAATTCCAGCCTGCATTAATCTCGTCTGTCAGCGACTACTTATGAACCAACTTGTATTCGGATTTTGAGCAGTTCTCCGAGCTGGATAATTAGTTTGCAGACGTTTCGTTGCCTGATTAGGCAACATCATCAGTGCGGCTTCAGGGGCCTGGTTCGAAGTGTCTCGTAAGCGACTTCAATGTCCAATTGCTTATTGATCGAGTTCTCTTTTGAATGCCAGGCTTCAATGAATTCACGTGCTTGCCGGCTTTTAGCCCTTCCGAGGATACTGGCGTGCTCTAGGTCGAATTGATGGTTTTCAGCATCCATATGCTAAAAGCCGGCAAGCAGGTGAATTCATTGAAGCCTGGCATTCAAAAAAGAACTCGATCAATAAGCACTTGGACATTGAAGTCGCTTACGAGACACTTCGAACCAGGCCCCTGAAGCCGCACTGATGATGTTGCCTAGTCAGGCAACGAAACGTCTGCAAAATAATTATCCAGCTCGGAGAACTGCTCAAAATCCGCATCCACACCCCGAGCTACAGATATTCTCATTTATTTCAAATCAATTTGGGCGCGACACGCTGAAATCTGCTCGCCGATGGGAGACATTCGCCAGTCGGCAATCATCCACTGACGAGCAGCTCTATTTCCTCCACGAATGCTTGCGAAGGCAGGTTTTGCCGCCGAGTCTGCGCTACCGTCCTCCGATCAACCATCCTTTGGCTTGGAAGATAACGGAACAACATGGGCGAAGAATGTTGCGCCTGTTGATTACAGATGCACACAGTCGCAAGCATAAATACCAGATGGTGATTAACGAACAGAAAGCAATTTGCTTATCCAGACTAGGATCGCAATTGACCGAAGAATTGGAAAAAGCGATAGCCGTCAAAACACACAAGACAAAGCTAAATACCAAACGGAGGCTTGAAGAGAAGCTGAATTCGATCTCGCAAAAGAAATCACCTAAGGAAGACGATGCTTGGATTGCAAACATATCCAAAAAAGGATTAACGGACGCGGAAAAAGCAGTCATTGTCCGAGGTATGCAACTCAATATTAACGACTCCAATCCTATCGACTTCCTCGCTGCACTTGAATCGACGCTAAAATCGTACAACATCGTGCCTGAAGCACAACAAGAGGTCAGACACAGAATCATCCCGGCTCTCAGTCATAAAGCTGAAACCAACATATTCAACGCCACTGAACGGAGAGCTCTGGAGAATCTCAAGAAAGACAAGAGCATAGTTATACTGCCGGCCGACAAAGGACGTCTTACTGTTATAATGGACAAATCGGATTACATGATGAAGGCACAACACCTACTCAGTGACACCAACACATACCAGCCGATAAACGAAGACCCGACAAAACGCTTAGAGGGCAACATCAGACGCACTCTGCAAAAACTGGAACAAATGGGGAAAATCACAAAATTGGAACACAAGAGGAGGCGACCACATGACTCGGTACTACGCGGTTCTATGGCTTACCTAAAGTACACAAAAGCGGAGTGCCGCTTCACCCTATCGTGTCGTTACCTGGAGCACCAAATTACAGGCTTGCAAAGGAGCTCTGAAGACGGCTGAAACACTTAATCGCGGGATCGGAACACTCAATCAACTCGGCAGAACAGTTCCTTGAGAAACTTAAGACCGCAACCATTGAACAAGACGAAATAATGGTCTCTTTCGATGTTACCGCCTTGTTCACCTCCGTCGATATTGGTTTGGCGAAACAAACAATGACGCGCCTGCTAGAGGAGCACATGTCGTCTGATACAAACAGTGGACTCGAACCCAAACAGATGATGGAGTTATTGGAATTCTGTTTAGCAACACATTTCACTTTCAATGGCCAAGTTTACGAACAGATAAGAGGCGGAGTGCCGCTTCGCCCTATCGTGTCGTTACCTGGAGCACCAAATTACAGGCTTGCAAAGGAGCTCTGAAGACGGCTGAAACACTTAATCGCGGGATCGGAACACTCAATCAACTCGGCAGAACAGTTCCTTGAGAAACTTAAGACCGCAACCATTGAACAAGACGAAATAATGGTCTCTTTCGATGTTACCGCCTTGTTCACCTCCATCGATATTGGTTTGGCGAAACAAACAATGACGCGCCTGCTAGAGGAGCACATGTCGTCTGATACAAACAGTGGACTCGAACCCAAACAGATGATGGAGTTATTGGAATTCTGTTTAGCAACACATTTCACTTTCAATGGCCAAGTTTACGAACAGATAAGAGGCACACCAATGGGATCGCTGATCTCTGGTCTAGTAGCCGAGCCAGTGATGCAGGCGCTGGAACAAATAGCACTCCCGATCGCGAGACCAAAACTTTGGGTACGATACGTAGACGACACCTTCGTCATCCTCAAACGTTCCAAATTGGAGGAAACACACGAACTAATTAACGGTGTGTTCGATGGCATCCAATTCACCAGGGAGGAAGAGAACAACGGGCAGTTACCATTCTTAGACGTTCTCATACGAAGGACTGGTGATGAACGGTTGGAAACAACAGTCTACCGAAAACCGACGCATACGGACCAGATCCTTAACTACGGCAGCAATCATCCGCCAGCCCACAAACGCAGCTGCGTGCAAACCCTTTTCAAAAGAGCACAAACCCACTGTAGCACACCGCAGCTGAGACGGGCAGAGGAAGATCATCTCTTCAATCTGTTCAAGCGGAACTCATACCCAAAAGGCTTCATTCTACGCTGCCTCGCACCAGGAAAGGTTGATCGAGACACCTCGACGAATGCAACAACTGAAAAGAGAACAACACTGCCCTATATCAGCGGTATCTCTGAAATGGCAGCGAGGCTTTTATTGCCTTTTGGAGTCAAAGTTGCACACAAGCCAACAGAAACAATTCGCAGTAAACTCTTCAAAGTAAAGGATGAACTTAGCAAAGAAGAAGAAACTGGTGTGATTTATAAGATCTGCTGCCGGAACTGCGACAAATACTACGTGGGACAGACTGGGAGGAAGCTTGGCACAAGGCTACACGAACACAGCCTAGCCATACGTCGCCACGACCAGAACTCTCTGATGTCAGTGCATATGGATGCTGAAAACCATCAATTCGACCTAGAGCATGCCAGTATCCTCGGAAGGGCTAAAAGCCGGCAAGCACGTGAATTCATTGAAGCCTGGCATTCAAAAGAGAACTCGATCAATAAGCACTTGGACATTGAAGTCGCTTACGAGACACTTCGAACCAGGCCCCTGAAGCCGCACTGATGATGTTGCCTAGTCAGGCAACGAAACGTCTGCAAAATAATTATCCAGCTCGGAGAACTGCTCAAAATCCGCATCCACACCCCGAGCTACAGATATTCTCATTTATTTTAACTTGTATTCATATTACTGACTTGCGGACTACAAGCCTATGTTATAAGTAAGGCGCTTCGCAGCTGGACCTTTCGTGGGGAGCGTTAGAGTGAGCGCCATGCATACATACGCTGCAGCATGCCAGGAACGTTGGATTAATCTACTCCATCAATGTTGGCAGTACAATCGATTTGCGTCTACTATATCATCGATTCCGATCGGCATCGCGTTAGGCGTGTTGACATATGATTTTGCCAAACTAAGGGTTTCGTTCAATGCATAGCTAAAGAAACTGATTTTCTCTATCCATCCAACAGATCCTTACCTTGAAAGGCCTTCCTATCAGGTCTTACACCCCATTCAATCATGGGACGGATCACACATGATTACTAAGAACTTCCACTTGAATTCTCTTATGAGCATATGACATGATCGTCAAGTATGTAGACTTCACAGTGCTCTTTGTTCTCTTGCGCATTGTGTCCCCATGCACATGACTCTAGTGACTATGCTGTTTACTATGAGAAGATTCCCGCTTACTCTACCGTCATTATTATGCGAAAATTGCACTCTTTCGATTGGGAGCATATATATATATATATATATATATATATATATATATATATATATATATATATATATATATATATAGACTCATTATATGAGCTGTCAGGAATGAGCCAAATAACTATTTGGTTGGAGGAAGGTCTCGCTGTAGCGGACCTGTTATATTTCAGCGAAACCTTCGCCGAGTTCACCTAAGCTACCACGGCAATACTGCCACCATACGACGACTTGTACAGCACAACTGGCTGCTGAGTTCTCCTCATTAAAACCTCTTATGTGTTCACACAGACTGTCCGGACTTCACTTTAGCTCTCTTCAGTTACGCTGCTGTATCTACCGTCTTTAACCACGCTGACCTTTGTACACTAACACTACGTTGCAACTCATGTATTAGGCAACATTCACCCGCCTCTACACAGAAAGGCCGATATGTTTGGATTGATGTCCGTAATCCAGGCATGGTCGCACATGAAATTCCACACATTTGCACGCCTTGGCAAAAGCCGGAGCAATTCTAACAGTTGTTCGTATATCCATTCGGTTACTTGTGTTTCACCGTGGTCACGTACACGACTGCACCAAGGCTAGTGCATACAAACTTACGCTTGGGAGCGCTGGACTTCGCACATCCTTTCAGTGTGCACATATGACTAGCAGGACAGCCCTGCTACTGAGCCTGTCAATCCCAAGTTCCACGGCGCTGCAGTTGGTTGATGGATGAGGCACAGAACAGTTGAACGATCGATAAGTTCTGGTCTCAGTTTGGCCGTCAGGGCTTGTCAGCGAGGCAGGATAAGCCGTTCCATTCTTGTCATTTTTCAGTTGCTTGCTGCCTTAGAAATCCGGTTGATTCGCCACTGGAACGATCGATAGCTGCCCTTGGGTCGTGATACGTGGCTCGAAAATGCCGTGCACCCACAAGCATCTGCGAATAAGCGTAAGCTTTGAGATCATGCGTTGAAAACCGGCAACCTCTGGTCTCTGTACTGACCCACGGTTAGCCGTGGCACTGAAGTTAATCGTTATCTACTGGGTCTACTGTGGTAAACATTTATTTTGGCGCTTTTTGGATGAACGTGCACGTGATCCAAATCCGCCGCTGTCATTTCCCGCTGTTTTATCCGATCTATGTTCCCATTGAAGTAGACAGATTTGAGCAATAAATGTTCAGAGTACTCTTATTTTTACCCATTGTAATAATAAAACAGTTATGTCGGACGCTCCGGTAGTCTGGAAAGTGGCTTCCAAGAAACCACATCAGAAAAAGGCCACTACTTGCAACTTAGTCTTTCATATTAGGAATAACAGCGTCTTGGTAGTGGAGTACTTTCTCGCTTTTAGTGTTTTGCTTTCCTGTTGACTAATCCTAGTTCTCTTTCCGTTAAAACCTATGCTTCCACGTCGCCTATTCTTATTTCTTTAGGCGCCAATTTTATGGCCCGGTGAACTACTCAAACCTGAGCAGCCGACCCAGGTTATCATTAGTTTAAATTACTTTAAAGCTCTCTAACCTCGTCAATGGAATGACGATAAAACATTTTCTCAAGTGATCCGCCACTCACTTTACAGATGCATTCCCTTTTAATACGATTCGTGGCGTCGGCTACCATCACTCGACTATTTGCTCATATTTATGGCCAGTTACACAGTGAATTTATATGGGAATTGGGCTAAGGAATCATAAACTGCTTCTGCAACGCGTGACGGTGGAGCATTCTTAATGTTTACTTAGAATGCTCTTAGGAAGATATCTGTGCACTTCTTTATCTTGTATTTGCTACGCAGGTGTCTAGCTAACTGTTCGACAACAAACTAAATTGTCCAGATATGTACAATTTCCATCATCGGGAGTTCCCACGATGTAAGCACTGATATCTTGTCACTGGGAAGCTGCTGGAGTTGAACCATACAAGCGAACTTATCTCGGGTCTCATGGGGGGACATGGTAATCTCAGGCAGTTCGTCATCTTCGTAATGCACTATGCAATTTCACAATGCAAATGCTTTAGCAAAACCACTAACCACTCTTTAACCCTTTGCTTATTAACAAAAAGGAGTTGTAGACTATTGAACAATAAGCACCTAACGTTGCCATAAGTGGACGCGTGTGCGTGAAATTTAGTTCGCTTAGTGTAATGATGGAAGCGTCTTCATCAGACAATCACGTCCAATGCGACAGAAAAGGGGTTCCTTTGACCGGGCTGTAATTTATAAATAACGAGCTTGTTTTGTAATCTGGCGGCTCGGGTACGAACCTTCGTAGGTGCTAGACGACCATCGCAGTGTCCTTAGCCTACGTGCGACCGGTGGTAGTTGCGCGGCGACGAAGCGTCCGTACTGTGTATCGGCGTATTGCTGATGCCTTCTTTCTTTCCTTTGATCTTTATCAATACCTCTACGGTGAACAACGAAACTTGTTCCAAAGTGCGTCATCACAAATAACTCCCAGAAATCGGAGAATCTGAGGGTTTTCCAAGCCTTCGAACATCGTAGCTTGCGGAGCATTGTTGGGGTCTACCTTGACTGATGTGTCCGCATTGATGGGATATGTTACCGCTCATAAAGCCTAAATGACCATGTCCGTCCATCAGCTCTATTAATGGGGTTGGATAAATGCTAGTCAACAGAAACCGAACACTCGTGTAGAACTGTATCATTCTAATCACCTGTTAACTGTCTTTACAGTGGCTGGTTTTATATTCCGGTACAGCGACACCGGTCACTTGCAGTTTTGCGCGATCGCCATCATTCCGTCGTTCGACTGATGACATCTGTTGCTGAACACATTCTACTCTGCTTTCCGAATCGCTGCTAGTTTTTAAAATTTTCCACAGTAAATTCCCCTTTACCAGTATGTTAACAGCGTTTGAACAGTTAAGTATAGTATCCCTCTTATCACGGCAGTCGGAATGGCGCATAGCGCTGTTGAAGCAGCCAATGCCCCGACCTCCTATTGCCACCATTCGCCCATGGACTGATTTTGTCTTCACTTCATTTGTAATCGAGGATACATACATTAAAAGAGTTAAACGGACATGGATATCAGTGATTAAGATCTTGCTACTGTCCACCATAATTCTGCTTGCACTAAAGAAATCGCTTGATGCAGTTGGAATACTTTCTCCAACGTCTCGGTGGTCATCGCGTGACATTCATTCACAATATTACGTTTCACTTGCTCTAGGGGATTCGGCCTGTTTTTGTAAACCCTTCTATTCAAATAGTCCCGTAGAAAAATTCCAGCAAGTGACCGTGCGGGCCAATCAATTAGTCTTCCGCGACCGATCCAGCGTTGGCCTACTTTCTCGCTTAGATATTCACGCACCGATTGAGATTAATATGCCGATGCACCATCCTGTTGCCACCAAGTTCTGTTGAACACTTTGTCAACCTCCAGCTGTGGAAGTACGCAAGTCTGGAGCATTCCCTTATACCACGAAGTAAGGGTTGAGTAATATAAAACAACTTCCTGGTCACATTCCTGGAGAGGAAAAATAGTCCAACAATTTTCTGGCCAGTTCAATAGTTCAATAGTGTATGATGGGATAAAAAGCATTGGCTTTACAAGACCCATAGGATGGTAAATGCAAAATAAGTACAAATCATTAGATTCCGACATGGAACTGAAATGCCAATAGTCTAAACCTGGTACATTACACCACAATGTGTTGTTTGTCACTCAGATGAATGTCTAACAATTGTTTGAAGGCTGTAATGTTCGGAGCGTTTACCACATGCGTTGGCAAGTCATTCCATTGTGAACAGATTCTAAGAGAGTAAAAATATTTTCTACAGTCTAATCGGGAGTGTTGGATTATCAACTTGAGGTTATGACCTCTCGATCGCTTATATGAGGCTAGGGTGAGCAGCGATTTGCACGGGTGATCGCTTTCCGTTAATATCCGGTATGCGAGAATGAGATCTCCGCGTAGTCGTCGGTATTCGGAGGAAAACATTCCGATTAAACTGAGACGCACTTCATAATTGAGACCAGATAATCCGCGTGTTGCCTTGGTAGCTCTTCGTTGGGGCTGCTCTAAGAGATGAATGTCTCGTTTTAACCATGGGCACCAAGCCTGGACGGCATATTCGACGTGGGGACGGATATAGGAGTTGACAAGCATGGGTACCAGCCGTCGTTCAAAAACACCAAAAGCTCGCCTCAAAAGTCTCAGGTTCATGTTCGCCACGTTCGCTGCTTTGGAACATTGGAGCGAATTCCCCAGACTTTCTTGCACAATGATACCTAAGTCTTTTTCTGTGGTCACGCGCCGTAAAGCGTACTGCCCCAAGAGGTACGTGTTGGCAAGATTGCTGCGCAATGACAGTAGGTGACACTTGGCAGCATTCAGGGGGAGGTGATTTATATCTGCCCATTTGTTGATTCTATCCAAATCATTCTGGAGGAGGGCACAGTCTGATGTTGAGCGAATAACTCTCCAGATTTTTGCGTCATCTGCAAAAATTTGCATCGAGGATTGAATATTATCCGGGAGGTCGTTAATGTAGACCAGAAAAAGGAGGGGACCAAGGACGGATCCTTGAGGAACACCGCTGGAGATGCAGAGGGTTTCCGAGAGGGCATCGGCGACTCTGACCTTGATCGTTCTGTCATGCAAATATGCTGCTAGCCAGGTGAGTAGGGAACCATGGATACCGTAGGCACGAAGCTTATGAAGCAGAGCTAAGTGATTGACTCTGTCGAATGCCTTCGAAAAGTCTAGGTAAATCACATCAAGGGGAGATCCTTCATCAAGTGCTTTGGTCCATGAATCCCGAGCAAGAAGCAGATTTGTGAGGCAAGATCGTTTGCGCCTAAAGCCGTGTTGGAGGTGAGAAATTAGCTTCAGACTCTCAAAATATCGTGTAATTTCATCTGCAACTAACGATTCCATTACTTTTGATAACACAGGGAGGAGAGTAATGGGTCGGTAGTTGGCAGGATCCGATCGCTTACCTCCTTTGTATATCGGAGTGACTATCCCGCTTTTCCACTCAGACGGAAGTGTTTGGGAATTGAGTAGACTTTGGAAAAAGCTTGCGAGGTGTGCTGCTATGGTGGGAGCAAGAGTTTTAAGAACTTTGGGTCTGATCTTGTCGACTCCCGGAGCGCTATTTTCTCTTAGAGACCGTAGTTTGCTAACGACTTAGCCCAGACCATGTGCTTTGCACTATGCTAAATACGTGACGACGTTTGTCGGCATCTATTAGATCTAGCCCCGAAGTGCTGTTTCTCATTTCCATGTTTAAAAAAATCGCGGTGTGAAAGCTCATGTCGTTCAAAAACCAACTGCAAAAGGCATTCCGTTCATCTGGAGTGTTTGGCTTCAATTTCTGAGCATGTGGTGCCTGTAACCTTGGCAATTTCTTTCATTTAAAATCCTATAAATAGCGTATTGGATAGTGTCACAATGCTGAGTAATTCCACGTATGCTAGGTCTTGCCTTTTAGATACTTCACGAACAACAATGCAAGCTGGAAAAACATCCGTCCTGACGCGACGCAGCTCGGATTTTCTGGCACTGCACACACTCCCAGTTTTTTGGAACTTATTCACCAATTTAAGTACTTAACAATCGTTGACGGGCCACATTCCAGCGTTAAGAGTGCTGTATCGTGGCGCAGTTTCTACAGCGTTGAATTCGCGCTGGTCCTGCAACTGAATAATAAGAACGCTCTGATCATCAGGCACGTAACGGGATTCAGGTTAAGGGAACGTCACCGACGGGGGCGTAAGCTCGTGTTCCAATTCTGAAACAACGATCAACGGAAAACTGACAAGAATGGCACCGCTTATCTTACCCCACTAACGAATTCTGACGGCCGCACTGAGACCAGAACCTGTCGATCGTTCAACTGTGGTCTGTCTGTGCCTTATCCATCCACTACCTGCAGCGCCGTGGAATTTGGGATTGGCAGGCCCAGTATCTGGGCTGCCCTGCATGTCATATGTGTACACAGTGAAGGGTGATGTGAAGTCTCTCGCTTCCACGCGCAGGTATTTGCGCTCTAAGCGTTGGTGCAATCGTGTGCGCGTTCACCTTGAAAGACACTGCCAATTATATCTCCGGACAACAGTTAGAATTGCTCCGGCTTTTATCAAAGCGCACAAATGTGCGGAATTTAATGTTCGATCATACCCGGATTACGGATACCAATCCAAACATATCGGACTTTCTATAGTTTATCTATTACGCTGTACTTTTTTGTTGTAAATGTGAATATGCAGAGTCATATTTTGCTTACAGCCGAGTCCTTTGTTGAACTTGTATTTTTGGTCAGTCTTTTTTGGATCTCGGTGCAGTCCTGCGTGGTCACACGGTTCTTCTTCGGTCTCTGCTCTCGTGTACAACATCTGGCTGCTATGTCTCCTGCCATTCCGATCTGAATCCAATTTCCTACTCTGTGCCTTGTGTACTATCAGTGAAAAGCGTTTCTTCTCTTCCAGTTACGAGTCCAGAAAACATGGACATGTTGTAGTATTCGTTGATTGTTTTGCCGATCACCTTGCTTTGCTTAGTTGAATTTCTTACCTACTGGCTAACTAAGCGGGTGTCCTACGGATGCATGTCTGTCTTTTGTGTGGGTCTCAGTTATCCTACTACTCAGTCCAGGCAGCCTGGATTACCGACTTCGGACGAGCTCACCGCACTATTTCTGCGTCTGCGATAGGGAGTCACGCAATTTCCTGCCTTCTGACTCACGAATCGTAGTACCTGTAGGAGACTGTCCTACATTGGGGCTTATGCGCTAGTTTTGACTTCTTTTCCGTCCGCCAGTCTATCATTGTAACTACATCCTATCGGTTTTCTTATACTTGTCTCCGTTTATTCAGTTTACCTATTAAACGTTCTTCTGAACTTTTGCCATTGTTCTGAATTATAGGAACGTCGATTGCAGTTAATGCAACATCACACCGGCCAGCATTTGTTCACATGGGCTTTGGATGTGTACGCTCACGAACTCCGATCTCGCGGTCTGTCCGCCACCGTTCAATTTCATGGTGGTTCCGTCCACCCGGATCGATTCGTTGTGGATGCCGCCATTGTGGACCCCAGCGCCAGCGCCAGCACCAACGACACAGAATCTCTGCATGGAATTATCAAGCGACTTGAATCCTTTTGTCGCAAAATCATCGAAGATGGATTACCCGTATCTGTTGTTTCACTACCATGGAGTGCCGTAGCGGAGGTTTGCTGTTTTTCTTCCACATCTGGTTGTCTACCTGGCTTATTCACATAATTGTCAATTTGACAGTGATGTTAGAAAACCTTTATCATTCCCTGTTCAAGCATGGGTTGAGGGTACTAATCGCCTGTCGCTAGGTGCCTCGCCATGACCAGCTGCGTGTTAACGGCTAATAGGGTTCCGTTCAAATTTTCCGCCTAATCGAACAAGTTGATGAAGTTGGGTGTGATCGCTAGGATTGACTAACCGACAAACTGAATTAGTCAGGTCGCAAGCATTATCAAGGAGACTGGTGAATTGTGAGCATTCATTGATCTCAAACCGCTGAATAGGGCCTGTTGTAACGCTACCTTGGCTCTGTTGTTTGCCTGGTGCCCCGTCCAACCCATTCGGCGGAAAACAGAAGAAATGACTATCCAGACCGGAGTATATTGAGGACTGATTACTGGCTATATTTATAGGTCACATACATCCTCATTTTGGGCTTCCCAATCCGATTATACGTCGTTCGGCTGCTTAGTGATCACCCCTCCACCTACGTCCGCACTCACTTGCCTTCCCCTATATCTGGCTGCCTACAAGCCCAGCTAATCACAGCCTCGTTCACGACGACGCTGATGGAGTGATTTTACGCCGTGAGTTTACGCCGGCTACATAGCAACCATGCCATCGATGACGAAAGGTTTTCGTCAGCCACCCACGTAACCGGCTGGTGACGTTGTATATCCGTGCCTCGGCGCTCATCCGTTTTGGTCACTTACTAGAATCCTTCGCCCGAAACGCTAAATACTAAGAGTTCAGAAGATGCTCACCTGCGTTTTGGACGGAGCTAAATATTTCACGAAAGTCGGTTTGCCACCCACACGTAATTTTAGACGGAGAATTCAGTGTCCTGATAACTTCCCCTACATATTTCAGGAATTTTTTGGTTATTTCTGCTGTTTGGTGGTTTGAAAGTTTCCAGGGATCTTATCCGAAGTGCTTGAGGATCATCATGGTGTAACCTGTGTACTTGTACTCTGAGCACGGTGATGGTCTTCACCGATACCCTCCTCATCATCATTATAATTATACGCTAGCTGAAGGTGTGAAACTCGCTTCAACTCTTGTGCCGTAAGATGTAGGCAAAACCAAGATACAATAACAGTACAGAATACAAAAAACTAAGAAAAACGAGAAATACAAAGCGTGCAATACGAGATCCGTGGTTGGCAGGGGAAGCTAAGCGGGAAGGAGAGGAACAAAGAAACTCACGACACAAACACCCTTGAGATCTTTTCTTCGCCGTCTACAACTGCAGCAAACCGAACGTCTTCATCGTCCTTGGGAGCTCAACCCGGCAGTCTGGAGATACCAGCTGACATCAAATTGGAAGTGAGGATTTTCATTCCACTTGACCAACGGCAGACATAAACAGGAAGAGATTGGCGCTGCTAGCCTGGCACAACTGATGCTAACGGGTGATCGCTTAAATGAAATTAGGGCTGAACGCGTAGGAGCGTTGTAGGCCGTGATTTTTCACGGGTAACCGAGGGCGAACGATCAGTTTCCGATGGAATTGTCACCCTGTTTTGATTTTCGGAACGAACCTACTATTTATGTTGGCTTGTCGTCCAGGTTCATCCAGTCATCACTCTATTGATGTATGATAGAACATGCTCCCCAAGGTGACATAGACTTTAACCGTATCATTTGCAGTGCAAGAGTATTACTTTTCTGTCTCCGTATAGGAATCCTACGGCGATGTCTGTCGTTTCCACAGCACTCCGCTTATAAACAGAGAACTGATGTTACATGATGTTCCAAATGGACCATGGCAAAAGACGTCCGTTGGTTCGTTCTGTGCCAACAGACTGTGGCTACCTAATCACGATGAATCAATGCAAAAATTATTTCGAAACCGTTCCACGAGCTTCCGCCACCGCTTAGGTGCACGATTATGATGCTGATGACGGTTCTACTGGGACTGACACGTGATTTACTAGTAATTACGAAGCTACTAACTTTGTTTTCATCCATCTCGCAATGTAAATATAGAGCAGCATCGTAACCAGCCTCAGACGCATCCGAAAAAACAATGCAACTGCACAGAAGATACACTGCATCCGAATGGATTAATACCACATTCAACTGACAAGCTGTTCAGACCATTGATGTTTGATGACCATTTGCTCCAAGCTTGCTGATCTTCTGCGGAAGGAGGCTCATTCCAATCCAGCCTCGCTTTTACGAAACTCTGTAACAGTACTTTTGCTGGAAGTAGCACGGGAGCAATGAGGCCGAGAGGATCAGAGACGGAAGCTACAAACGAGAGGATGGCTTTTCGGGTCAACGGTTTATTAAAACTTTCCAGCTTAAAAGTTAGGTGGTCCTGGGGGACGTTCCAGTTTAAACCAAGCGCAGTTGTAACACAATCGTCCTCAGTCGAATATCTTATTCCGGGAACCTTCAGTTCGCTGTCAGCTAAATGCGCGATAACCTTTCGATTGATGATCCATTTCGTCAAATGAAATCCTCCGTCGGACAGAATACGGGTAATGTGTATAACGAGTTCAGTTGCTGCGTGAATGGAATCGACATTAAATAAACAATCGTCGACATAAAAGCAGTTCTCTGCTACTTCTTTAATCTTTGTTTGGGATTCACAATAACTAACAACGATAGCTTGTCGTAATTCAAAGTTAGCACAGCTGGTTGACGAAGTAGCGCCAAACGGATGTACACTCATGCGGTATTCAATATGGTGTGAACAAAGATTACCGTTCTTCCACCACAGGAACCTCAAACCATTCCGTTCTTTAATAGGCACCTTGACCTGATGAAACATTGCTTCAATGTTGGACGCGACGGCAATTGGGTGGAACCTGAACCGCCAAAGCTTCCGTACTAGACTGTTTGACATATCGCGACCAGGTAGAAGTTGATTGAGGGAAGTTCCACGGTATGAAGCTTGACATTCGAAGACCACCCACTCTTTACCGGGCTTATGTGGATGCGATACTGAGTTGTGGGGTATGTACCAGATTTCCCCTTTAATTTGCTGTTCCTGTAATGGAGCGAATTCAGCATATCCTTTAAATATATACTCTTCCACGGCCTGGGTGTATGCTTGGTGCAGTTCGGCATACTTCAACATGACAAGCCTCATCAGTGTGGATTGCCGGTTATCTGGTAACCGAGGTCTCCTGGCTTCCATTTGTTTTAACGCGCGTCCGTCGTTCACAGACATGGCTAGTCGTGGACTATCTAACCCGTCAGATGCCCTTTCATACATTTGCTCTAGTAGTTGATGAAGATCAGTGGTATCGCAGCGAAGTGAGTTGATCCTCCATGTTCGATCAACTCAGTGATGTGGATTGATCCCTCATAGTCTCGTGCTGTTTGTTCTGTCCCATTACGATCCAGCCCAATGGAGTTTTAACAGCATACGGATCATCAGGATCCCGCGTCTCTGATCTAATGCCCAGTGTAGGGTTATCGCAACCAATCAAAAGTTCAACCCTTCTTTTCAGCTCTGGTAACCGTAGATCAGAGAGGTGGGACCATCTGTCGAAATCGTTGTTCCTGTTTCTCGTTCCAAGTTTTTCAGGGAGACGACTGACTGACCTAGTTGAATCCAGTTGGACCGCCTCATCACCACCTATAGACTGAACTGTTGCACTAACCAACTGGGACTCCATTGGATATCGGCCAGCCACAGTGCTATTGTTAAGTGTCGTCATACACCCTTGATCCCCGATACCTTTAGTAATGTTGAATCAATCTGTGAAGTATCCGATCCATTATCTATTAAGGCTAATGTACGAATCATGTCAGCAGGACCAGAAACAAACACAGGCGACAAACCAAGCAATACAACTGGATGTTTGACGTGCGTGAGAGAGTGTTTGGTGTTCCGAAGTTGCTTCGTTCAGCGTGGAGTAGCGGGTGGTGCAACAGATTACAATTGTTCGACCCACAACACCTTCGTGATCGACAACTTGGTAGGTCATGATTCGGTTTGAGACAGAGCTGACATAGTCTATGGGCGCGACAGAATTCAAGTCGTTCGTTGAGGTTAACTTTCGGAAATCATCGCACTGATCTAAATAGTGACGTCGTTCAAAGGAAATTTCGTTCTGATGAAGCTGCGATGTTTAGGCAAGCGGCATATCCCCGAGGGTTTAAGCTTCTGCCTCTATCGGTGCTGGTCGGTGGTTCGCAGGGACGTGCGGCAAAGGACAAGTAAGTATTGACGACGTCTGCGGTTTCATCCACGAAATCTGTCAAATCAATGAAGTTCGGTCCTCTTCCGGTGCGCAGAACTCTGGCTGCATGCTCGGCTCACTTGAATTGCAGATGGTTGGGCAGCCTCCTGATGATAGAGCTGATTGTTCTGGACGCGTTCAAATCGGGTTCATACCTCAATTATTTCAACGTCAAGTATCATGAACGCAGCTCCACAGCTAAACGAGAAAGAGCTGCGAAATCATTGGACCATCAGTTAGAGCATTAATGTGAGTCCAAGCAATCATGTGGGGCCGTCCGAAGCGTCTGCGCAAAATGTTCATTGCTTCTTCAAAACCTTCACGAGGGTCGAGTATTAAGCAACTTCCGATAACTCCTCTGGCTTCACCACAACAGTACTGTATCAGATATGAAAGCCTGATAGTTGGATCGGAAGTAGTTTTGGAAACATTGGCTTTGAAGCATCGCATAAATATCCAATGGCGGACAATATCTCCATCGAAAATGATCAGTTCGCGTTTTGGAAGACGGGATGACGTGTTGGCTTTAACTGCTGGATTTGCGTTCCGGACACGGGTTACTGTCAGCTTGCAGGCCGGAGAAAAACGCCCCTGATTGGGACCGAATTCGGGCGCCAACTGATGCCGACGACAGACAAATTGAGTTACGGACGGAAGGTTCAGACCCCTCTTAACTAGCTTCAAAAACGACGAGCAGATGGCAACTTCGTGCGAGAGTTCACAAGCGTCGGCCGGAAAAACTCGCGATCGTTCACTAATCAGCGCATCCAACTCAAATTCAGGTTCGCGGTACTCCTTAACATCAACCGTTCATCGCCTGCAGCATGCGCATGCTCGTTAAAGCCCACTCCAACAGACGAATACGGGATTCAGCTCTTTGAAGCTTCTCAGCATCAGTAGCGTCAACATCATCAAGAGAATCACCAGAAAAAGACATGATTGCACTATTCAGCTTATATACCAACGATACGAAGCCTACGCTAAGTACATTGTACGGAACTTTAACTAGAAACTGCAAACAAATAAACCTAGGCTTAACGCACGGTCTGGGCGAAAGAATAACACGAATTATCCTGTAATCGTGGTTGTATAAGGCATATTATATATACAGCACATGAGTTACGAATAGGTTTGCAATCGTAGTGTGAGGACAGAAATTGTAAAGCGTGCGGCAGCTTGCGGGTATTTGTGCCGTGTAACAATAACAGAATACTATGAATGACCTTGAAACGTCAAGGATATATCAATGATCGAGAGTGAAAAGGATAAGTGTACAATATGGTAACCGATTGTAACACACAGAATAAAGCAATGTACATGAGCATAATAATTTGGGAATAGAGATACCGTGTCCTCAAGTAAGCAATCCAGATTGGGGATACATCAAAGTTCTTTTTGGACTTTACAGTGATATTGGTGGTGATCGTCATCTACACGCCGTAACTGCGCTTCGCTGTCACGCGCGGGCTGAGTATACCTCGAGGACACCCGCCCCTACGCTGCTTCGAACCAGACGTGCAGACCCCTCGGCCATCGACCGACCACCGCATAGATACTTCTCAACTAACTGCGATGTCAATTCTTCCACCACCGGATACCGGATCTAAACTGGTTTTCGACCATGGCAGTCGGTTTCCGAATGCTGTGTTCAAAGTTTTCGCAACCATATGCACCGACAAAGCGGCTTGTATCACAATCAGTCAAGCGGAACGGCCGAATCGGTAGCAAAGCGAACCAGTAACTGGTTTGCTGTTTCATGTCGTCAGTCAGTGACGTCTTTTCTATTCCGGCTTTCTTATTCTTCCCTTTTGCTTACTGCCAGCTTAAATGGTAAGCAGAAACGCAAACTTTTGCCCTCTTTCTGTTAAATTAATTAACTTAGTTGTCAGCTGTACACTGCATTGGCGCTTTGTTGCCATGCGACCGCCTCTAGTCTCACGCGGGCTGAGTAAATCGCGAGGACGCCCACCCCCATGCGGATTCGAAGACGCGCCGCATCCGCGTCCTGTTACCATGTGCTTGCTTGCGAATCTGCTAGAGCTTTTTGCCAGAATGACTGTCTGCCTTCACTGGAATCACAGTGAATGCAAGCCTGGTGTATTAGGTTTTTCAACCTACATAAAGCCAAACCGCGCAAGAGTTGATAGGTAGGAATCCTGTTCCCGATAGGATGACTTGTCAGTTCATATCTGAAGAAGTCTTTTCCTCTTATCGGTACGATAACTAACTTCTCGACAAAACCTCACAGTTGCCTTCTTTGCCATGATAGTTGCTCGGGTTTCTTGTCGGTGCCTGCATCAACACTCATTGTACTCACATTTCCTCCGGCCTTATTACTTAGAGCGCTGTCTCCCCAACGATTTGTGACTTGCCATTGAGGAAGATCACGCTCAATCGACGGTAAACTGTGATGTCTTGAATGCATTTCCCCTATCCGAGGCTTACGTTTGATCCACGTACATGCGGCCTTCCACTTAAATCCATTCGAGTAGTTTTTTAATCATATTTTCTACTGTTTACATACGGATGGTATGTCCTGCAACCCACTACTCCCCCCATTAATGTGCCACATTCATCATCTTACCTGTGGTTTTAGTGGCGAAACCTATTAATATATACTGCGTGACAGTTTATGGCGGTGTCTTTGTTATACTACACTCATACCTCTCACCATTCGCGCATCTTTGCCTCTCGCTCTAGGATCATCGAATTCGAAGATTTCCATGGGTGAATTATCCGAACATTGTCAGAGCGGTACGCATTGGTGATTGGCCTTCGGCATCCGCTTTGTCGGCCACTGCAGAACTATGTTGTGGAACACATTTGATGTCCACTGCGGATCTGGTCGACCTGGTTGTTGTCTCAGTGCGTTCACGACAGCAAACAACGAAGCAGGTTGGCGCGTTTCTGTTTTCACGGTGTGTTTTTATCCCACTTGCCTCCTTGAATCTGCGACATCTGTGGCGTCAGAAAGGAGTTTCCCTCTTCCTAAAAGTCCGTAATTTCAAGGCCCTACTGAGGGCCGTCTCACTCTATGAGAGTGAAACTTGGCCCATTCGATTCAAGGACCAAGGTGGCTTTCAAGCCTTCGATCATCGTTGCTTGCGATGCATTGCTGGTGTCGGATGGCATCATCGTGTCCGCAACGATAATATGCGTGGGCGAGTGCTAGGTGGTGATAGCTATGCTAGTTCTTTAGAACAACATATAGCACTGAGTAAGTTGCGTTGTCTTAGGCACGGACTACGTATGCCCGGCCACTGCTTATCGAGGTGAGCTTTGTTTCTTTTACTAGATTTAGGGTGGCGCAAGGTCCGACGTGGACAAAAGTTAACCTGCCCGCGAGAAATGAAGTCACTGACGGCCAAACTCGATGCCGTCGGTCCGACTCGCCTTCCAGCCCGGTGTCCACGTGACGCGCCTTATGCTTTGCTCTTGACGTTACAGGACATGGTTCGCGGTCGGTACCGAGGCGTGTCTACTGTGGTCTCCTAATCGGACTGTCTGTTTGAGGTGTGTTTGGTGTTGGGTCATTGGCAAGTAAATCCTACTGCTGCAGCTGACATTCCAACAACTCCACCTTGTCTTTAGGCCTTCCCAAGTCACGTACCAAGTCATTCAGCTGTGATTATTCAATATTATCTAGATGGACATCATTAACTTTAACCTTTTCACAGATGTCAGAATCAGGGGATGGTGACGATACGGAATCACCACTCCTCGTCAGTGACATGTTTACTGGAGGCATTGGAATGGGTAAGGTATCATCGTCAGGAACAGATCGAATAGCTACTAGAAGATCAGGGTAATGAATTTCGTCTTTATTTCTGTTGGAGATTCCGATGACACTGGTTAGGCAGAAGCAACAGTCTGTCGTGTTATCCTTCGGCTCCCTGCAAACTATGAGGATTGCAAAAGACATCTTGCCTTTGGCTTTGAGCCACTGAGTCAGATGGAGATTGCACGACACACAAACTATACGCGGTGTCCACTTCTTATCCTGATCTCCCATTTTCATCCTGAAGTTTTCGTAGTAGGCAGACTTCAATAGTGAAGGGTCTGCACCCCGACTTTGTAGTAAACTATCCACAGACGTAACAAAAATGATCTCGGTCATTGACACGGCAACATTTTTCAGCCATGATCAAGATATCAATTAAGGAAACACAGCTCTCAATCAACTTTCAGTATCAGGTGGTTACCATTTCCAAGAGGACTCCTTTTCCACAACTACAGGGAGCCAATCACAGGCAAACATTCGATGCGTAAAATGCTCTGCATAGCTGAAATGAAAAACTAGAATTAAGAGCAAAACAGACGTGATAAAAACCTTTGGTTTGCATATTTGCAACCAGCTCAGGTAGTACTTCTGGAAACATACTACATCATTCTTGTTATCAGTGTTGTTGTACAGCGTAATTAAAACATTTGCAATTTTAGCAGAGGTGTTGCTGTGAAGAGATGTCTCTTCGTTAATTATTCTCAGGCATTTACGCTTATAAAAACTCGATACAACACGAGAAGCTATCTCAAGTTGCAGTGATGAATGGTTAGGTCGCAGTTCAATGGAAGGTCAACGAGCCAATCGATAGCTCAGTGAATGCATTCAGGTGGTAAACATCACGCGCTTTCACACCCCAAAAACTGAAAGGCAAATATAACAAGAAGGAAATGATTGATTTGGCGTCAAAACTCAGTTTGTTCTAGGCCAAAGGTAGATACGGACAGCGTTATTCGTTACTGGCAAGACAGCGTGAGCGCTTGTACGAGCGATCTTAGCTTGCATAACCGGTTACAGCAGCGTGATAGCCATTGCTTCCATAGTAGTAGTAGTAGTAGTAGTAGTAGTAGTAGTAGTAGTAGTAGTAGTAGTAGTAGTAGTAGTAGTAGTAGTAGTAGTAGTAGTAGTAGTAGTAGTAGTAGTAGTAGTAGTAGTAGTAGTAGTAGTAGTAGTAGTAGTAGTAGTAGTAGTAGTAGTAGTAGTAGTAGTAGTAGTAGTAGTAGTAGTAGTAGTAGTAGTAGTAGTAGTAGTAGTAGTAGTAGTAGTAGTAGTAGTAGTAGTAGTAGTAGTAGTAGTAGTAGTAGTAGTAGTAGTAGTAGTAGTAGTAGTAGTAGTAGTAGTAGTAGTAGTAGTAGTAGTAGTAGTAGTAGTAGTAGTAGTAGTAGTAGTAGTAGTAGTAGTAGTAGTAGTAGTAGTAGTAGTAGTAGTAGTAGTAGTAGTAGTAGTAGTAGTAGTAGTAGTAGTAGTAGTAGTAGTAGTAGTAGTAGTAGTAGTAGTAGTAGTAGTAGTAGTAGTAGTAGTAGTAGTAGTAGTAGTAGTAGTAGTAGTAGTAGTAGTAGTAGTAGTAGTAGTAGTAGTAGTAGTAGTAGTAGTAGTAGTAGTAGTAGTAGTAGTAGTAGTAGTAGTAGTAGTAGTAGTAGTAGTAGTAGTAGTAGTAGTAGTAGTAGTAGTAGTAGTAGTAGTAGTAGTAGTAGTAGTAGTAGTAGTAGTAGTAGTAGTAGTAGTAGTAGTAGTAGTAGTAGTAGTAGTAGTAGTAGTAGTAGTAGTAGTAGTAGTAGTAGTAGTAGTAGTAGTAGTAGTAGTAGTAGTAGTAGTAGTAGTAGTAGTAGTAGTAGTAGTAGTAGTAGTAGTAGTAGTAGTAGTAGTAGTAGTAGTAGTAGTAGTAGTAGTAGTAGTAGTAGTAGTAGTAGTAGTAGTAGTAGTAGTAGTAGTAGTAGTAGTAGTAGTAGTAGTAGTAGTAGTAGTAGTAGTAGTAGTAGTAGTAGTAGTAGTAGTAGTAGTAGTAGTAGTAGTAGTAGTAGTAGTAGTAGTAGTAGTAGTAGTAGTAGTAGTAGTAGTAGTAGTAGTAGTAGTAGTAGTAGTAGTAGTAGTAGTAGTAGTAGTAGTAGTAGTAGTAGTAGTAGTAGTAGTAGTAGTAGTAGTAGTAGTAGTAGTAGTAGTAGTAGTAGTAGTAGTAGTAGTAGTAGTAGTAGTAGTAGTAGTAGTAGTAGTAGTAGTAGTAGTAGTAGTAGTAGTAGTAGTAGTAGTAGTAGTAGTAGTAGTAGTAGTAGTAGTAGTAGTAGTAGTAGTAGTAGTAGTAGTAGTAGTAGTAGTAGTAGTAGTAGTAGTAGTAGTAGTAGTAGTAGTAGTAGTAGTAGTAGTAGTAGTAGTAGTAGTAGTAGTAGTAGTAGTAGTAGTAGTAGTAGTAGTAGTAGTAGTAGTAGTAGTAGTAGTAGTAGTAGTAGTAGTAGTAGTAGTAGTAGTAGTAGTAGTAGTAGTAGTAGTAGTAGTAGTAGTAGTAGTAGTAGTAGTAGTAGTAGTAGTAGTAGTAGTAGTAGTAGTAGTAGTAGTAGTAGTAGTAGTAGTAGTAGTAGTAGTAGTAGTAGTAGTAGTAGTAGTAGTAGTAGTAGTAGTAGTAGTAGTAGTAGTAGTAGTAGTAGTAGTAGTAGTAGTAGTAGTAGTAGTAGTAGTAGTAGTAGTAGTAGTAGTAGTAGTAGTAGTAGTAGTAGTAGTAGTAGTAGTAGTAGTAGTAGTAGTAGTAGTAGTAGTAGTAGTAGTAGTAGTAGTAGTAGTAGTAGTAGTAGTAGTAGTAGTAGTAGTAGTAGTAGTAGTAGTAGTAGTAGTAGTAGTAGTAGTAGTAGTAGTAGTAGTAGTAGTAGTAGTAGTAGTAGTAGTAGTAGTAGTAGTAGTAGTAGTAGTAGTAGTAGTAGTAGTAGTAGTAGTAGTAGTAGTAGTAGTAGTAGTAGTAGTAGTAGTAGTAGTAGTAGTAGTAGTAGTAGTAGTAGTAGTAGTAGTAGTAGTAGTAGTAGTAGTAGTAGTAGTAGTAGTAGTAGTAGTAGTAGTAGTAGTAGTAGTAGTAGTAGTAGTAGTAGTAGTAGTAGTAGTAGTAGTAGTAGTAGTAGTAGTAGTAGTAGTAGTAGTAGTAGTAGTAGTAGTAGTAGTAGTAGTAGTAGTAGTAGTAGTAGTAGTAGTAGTAGTAGTAGTAGTAGTAGTAGTAGTAGTAGTAGTAGTAGTAGTAGTAGTAGTAGTAGTAGTAGTAGTAGAGTAGTAGTAGTAGTAGTAGTAGTAGTAGTAGTAGTAGTAGTAGTAGTAGTAGTAGTAGTAGTAGTAGTAGTAGTAGTAGTAGTAGTAGTAGTAGTAGTAGTAGTAGTAGTAGTAGTAGTAGTAGTAGTAGTAGTAGTAGTAGTAGTAGTAGTAGTAGTAGTAGTAGTAGTAGTAGTAGTAGTAGTAGTAGTAGTAGTAGTAGTAGTAGTAGTAGTAGTAGTAGTAGTAGTAGTAGTAGTAGTAGTAGTAGTAGTAGTAGTAGTAGTAGTAGTAGTAGTAGTAGTAGTAGTAGTAGTAGTAGTAGTAGTAGTAGTAGTAGTAGTAGTAGTAGTAGTAGTAGTAGTAGTAGTAGTAGTAGTAGTAGTAGTAGTAGTAGTAGTAGTAGTAGTAGTAGTAGTAGTAGTAGTAGTAGTAGTAGTAGTAGTAGTAGTAGTAGTAGTAGTAGTAGTAGTAGTAGTAGTAGTAGTAGTAGTAGTAGTAGTAGTAGTAGTAGTAGTAGTAGTAGTAGTAGTAGTAGTAGTAGTAGTAGTAGTAGTAGTAGTAGTAGTAGTAGTAGTAGTAGTAGTAGTAGTAGTAGTAGTAGTAGTAGTAGTAGTAGTAGTAGTAGTAGTAGTAGTAGTAGTAGTAGTAGTAGTAGTAGTAGTAGTAGTAGTAGTAGTAGTAGTAGTAGTAGTAGTAGTAGTAGTAGTAGTAGTAGTAGTAGTAGTAGTAGTAGTAGTAGTAGTAGTAGTAGTAGTAGTAGTAGTAGTAGTAGTAGTAGTAGTAGTAGTAGTAGTAGTAGTAGTAGTAGTAGTAGTAGTAGTAGTAGTAGTAGTAGTAGTAGTAGTAGTAGTAGTAGTAGTAGTAGTAGTAGTAGTAGTAGTAGTAGTAGTAGTAGTAGTAGTAGTAGTAGTAGTAGTAGTAGTAGTAGTAGTAGTAGTAGTAGTAGTAGTAGTAGTAGTAGTAGCTTGCCTTTAGATACGGCGGAAAGAATTTTAAGAGCGTCATCCGTTCGAACATGGTGTCTCGTAGTAATTAGGTGTTCAAGGACGGAGCTATGTGCATTCTTAACTGTGCCGTACCGTGCCGTGACGAGTCGGGACAGTGTTCCACCATCTTCTTAAACAGACGCCTGGTCGTGTTTCCGAGATACCTGGCTCCACAGGCGCAGGTGAACTGATATACAATGAAAGATTCGGAGCGAGCCTGGAATCTGTCTCTGACGCTTTTATTGATAAACGGAACAGTCTCGGCAAGAAGGTGGACTTGTAGCCGGATGTGTTTGGTTCACAGCGACGGACAATCTTTTGTTCAATAACTCGTACGCGATGTCCCCTTTGAAGGGAACCAAAATGAAGACATCCTTTTTCTTTACCGTGGGTATTCTTCTCGTTTGATCAGAAACAGTAGAATGTTTGTGGATAAATGTCTTGGGAAAACCGTTGTTTTGTAGCGTAGTGCGAATGGAATTCTTCGCATCCAATTTTTCTGGACTGCAGATTATTTCGGCGCGATATTACAGACAGCGCACAAGGTTTCTCTTATATCTCATGGGAACAAAACTAGGGAAATGCGTGTACTGGCCCATCCACGTAGACTTGCGGAAAACGCTCCTCTCAGGCAATCCGCCAACTCACCGCCGCAGTAACACATCCGAAAATGAGATTTCACCGTCCTTCTCTATTACACAAGTGAATTTTAACGATGGATGCACACAGTTGAACTGGTCAACTAGGTTGAGGTGATCAATCTGTGGGTCGCATACGATGAATGCTTCGTCCATTTATCGTCGATAGAAATCAAGGGACGCAGTAAGCTTCCGAATAGAACCACGCTCAATTTTGGTGAGAAAAATATCGGCAACAAGTGCCCCTATAGGTGGCCCCATTGCAATGTCGTCTATTTGTCGGTAGTATTTTTCATCGAACAATATATGTTTGTTAAATGTGCAACGCAGAAGTAATTCATTCACTCCTTGGACCGGAATACCGATGTCATTGTTGTTTTCGGTTCGGTATTCGCAAATTAAGTTAACACTTTCTGTCAAGGGAACATTCCAAACAGTGCTTCTACATCGAAAGATAGCATCAATTTGTCCCTCACATCCAGGTCTTCTACTTGTTGAACAAAATCAAATGTTTCGCTCACAGTGTGGACCGATAGTTCTTCACGTAGTGGTTCGAGTAAATCAACAAGCCACTTGGCAACTACATGTCGATGATCGGACGCATTGGTACATTGGGCTTGTGCACATTAGGTAGCCCGTAGAGGCTTGGGGTGTGTGAACCACATGGAGTTAGACACTCGAGCAAACAGCCTTCAATATAATTGTCGCGCTTGAGTTCTTTCATCAACTTGGTGAGTTTAGTTTCATCATTTGCAGTCCTATCTTTTTGTATCGGGTCAAGCATGAATTTTCTCGTATCCTGCAAAATGGCATGCATCTTCAACATATAGTCTGATTTGTTCATCAATACCCAACCCGATCCTTTGTCTGGCCGGGAGAACAAAACTTCTTTGACGGCTTTTCGGTGCTCATTAATGATCAGTTATGCGAGTTGCGGCTTGTGATTCAAGTACTGATGAGAAAGGTGCACCAGAGTGTTCTTGAAAGAAGCGTTCGCGAGGGAAGACGTAGGTGTCAAATCACTTAGTTGTTGCTTTCGAATTGCGTTTGTACATGAATCTGTCCACTGTTTAGCCACGACAAACAAAATTTCGGTCCCACTAGTGCGAAAGCTTCCAGTTGATACTTGTTCAAATCTACGTTAGCAAGGTTGTGAATGTACTGTTCTGGATGTTGTGGCAATTTCGATTCAGCTACGTTTGGTTCCAGCCTTTTCAGCAGCATCGTATACTTCCTCTCCTCAGCTTTGTTACACACACATCGTGTATGTATCTTTCAAAAGAGGAGCGTTCAACTGTATCGGGTTCATCCAAAGACAGTTGATAATGCGTACAAAGTCGTTCTAACTCGGGAGCTCGTGAATGAATGACTTCCCGATTGTTGAACGCGTGCTGTTTCAGGGATTTTGCCGTCGGACGAACATGACAGCGTCTAAGTGATTTCCAATACGTTTTAGGATACTGATTGCGTTGTATGCACTCCTTTATGAATCGAATCTCTGTCTTCGCATTTGCAAGCTTAGCTTTCAGCGTTCCCAGTCAAATGTTGAATATGTAGCACGACCCTATAAACGCATACCCTATCATCATAAGTTTTGGCTGTGCGCTGGTAGATAACGCAACGCACAATTGACGTGGCTAAATTCTCGATTTGCGCATCATTCTCAGCCTTCAGGTGCTGCTGAACGGATCAGTGATTCAAACTTAAACATGAAGAATAGAGAATTTTACATACCACATTTCGAAAGTTGAGGGACCAGTGTTCTTCTCCTTAGCAATCATAATGGCATGCAAGCTTCGACGTAGGCTTACTCTGGTGAAAAAGTATCGGATTTCAAGTGTTCCTTATTTTTTCTGTTTCCACATAGTTGCGAAATTTGGGACTATTTGTAACCGAGTTAGAGGATAGTAAGTGGTGTTAAAGAACAGGGTTACTGCTCCATTGCTATTTGACTGGGATCCGATGAGGCTTGATGAAATCTGCATACGTTGCAGTACGGTTTATTTACCTTCCACAGTCATTTTTTCTTTTCTAAAAGTGAATTGCACATTTCAAGGTGGATTTGGCGTACTCGCCCTGTGGTTGGATTGAGACGCATAATCTCTGCTGATACCTCGGTTCACTTTGAAGTAGACCTCAGTCATTCTGGCCACAGGGACCTTATCCGAAATGGATGTGCTTAGGTGTTGCTCCTCCCAACGCTGACACCCCACGACCGCGGTTTCGTCCTGGTTTCGACTCATCAGATGGAGATAGCCTGAGCTGGGGTGGAACTCAGAGCCTAGTGGTTAATGGCTGACGCCTTAATCACTATGCCACTTGGATCCATGAGCAATGCTTGGCACAGTGGTAAGGGATTCAAAGTTGGATTTGAATAACCATCGTGTTTATTGATCAAACATTGCTTGGGAGTGCCAAGGTAGGGGCTAAAAGAATTCATTAGGCGATGTCATCTTCATCAGTATATACCTTAGTTGCAGGTGGAAAACACCTCGGCTATTGTATCGCAATACTTAAGCAAATAAATAAATAATGTAGCAAAGACACGCCGGCTGTATCACGAGTGACGAGTGGGCATCGTTCTGCAGAGTTGGCAGCCGGCAATAGCTCCACAAGAGTTATATTGTGCGTAGGAAATGTAATTGTGGTTGGAGCGAAGGCTAAGCGGGAGGGTGAGAGACAAAGAAGCTCACAACACAAACGCGACTGAGGTCCGTTCCTAGCCATAGTAACACGTGTGTCGTCTTTATGATCCCAACTATGGCGCGGAACTGCTCCAACTGAGGCCCACTTTGAACTAAGGACCTTCATTCCTCTTGACTAGGTAATCGTTTGGCCTCCCTCTTCTTCTTCCATCCACAGTCTTGGCGCGTAAACAATGCACGTCGCGGGAGTCGGGATGTTTGCATGCGCAACACTTCGCCGAACCATCGGAGCCTGGTTCGTGGAGTAACGATGTTGAGCGGTTCCATTCCTCTTCCTGCACCAGATACACGACGTCGAACATGCACATTGCTCACACGGTGTTTCCACCAGATATGATCCAGACTGCGAATGCACCGGTGGTCAAACATCGCTACTCTCTTTACGTCTGCCGATCTAATGGGCCAGGTTTCACAATCGTACAGTAGGGTTGAACGTACGGCTGCATTGTGCACTCTACCCTTTAGGGAGAGAGTGATGTCGCGTCGGTGCGACAGATGACGAAGGTTAGCAAAGCGCCTAGAGCTTTTGCTATAACGATTCGTAACCTCTTCATTTTCAACCGCACTGATACAGCTATGTAGGTAGTCGAACTTTTGAACGAATTCCAACTGCTCTCCACCAAGGGTTAGCGCAAGAGGCGGTCCATGCCAATCTTGGAGGGAAGCTTTGAATTTTGAGGGTGCTAAACATATCCCGAAACGGTTGACAGCCAATGCTAATCTGTCCAGTGCCGCGTGGTATCTTATGGTGTTGTCACGGAGGAGGGCAATGTCGTTAGCATGCTCCAAGTCAAGAAGTCGTTCATCTGGGAGCAGCCTCACATCTTAGTCGTGTGCAGTGAACGCAATTCTAGGAATTCCTCAATAACGAAATTGAAAAGGAAAGGTGATAGCGGGCATCCTTGTCTTTCACCGCCGGAGATATTGAAGGAGCGTGACAGCTTGCTCTTATATATATTATATATATATATATATATATATATATATATATATATATATCGTGCACACCTTTCCCGAGTAGACAGTTCCAAAGGGCACGTCGATCTACCGAATCAAAGACTCCTTTGATGTTCAGGATCACGACTACCGTGAGCGGTCATTACATGTGACGGGATCTCATCAAATGACGCAAATGAATATCTGATCGATGCAGCCACTGACCTCAACGAAACCTGATTTGTTCTACGCGAATCTGGCTTCCACTGATGCCTGTCAGTCTGTGGAGAACGACCGACGCAAGGACGTTGAAGGCGATAGAAATCAGACTGATTCCTCCATGATTATACCCGTTGAAGATCGACTCAAGAAACGAAGCAGCTTCAGTCAGTTAGCTTCCTGTTCCCAGCGTTTTACTAGTAACTCGTGTAAATCATCAGCAAGAGCAGGTCCTCCGGATTTGAAAAGAGTTCGATGAAAGTCACCTGGTCCCGCAGCCTTATTCACCTTCAGCAGTTTGATCTTACGTTCGACTTCTGAGCGAGAAGGCCTATTCCCAAAGGGACAGCCTAGGGAGTAGGGCGATCACTGGTCCATTGAACTAATGGTCGAAGTGTTCAACCTAATGCTCCGACCATTTTGCCAGGTTGTGCATCGACTGTTCACTCTCGTCGTATATAGTTTCACTTACACCAGGTCTTCTGCTGCTCGTTTCTCATATCAGAGGGAATAACTTTCGATGTTTACCGATGGCAGCAGCCACTTCCATCTCTGACGCACGGTGAGACCACAGGATTCGTGGTTTCTATTCAGGCCAGGATGGTGTTTTGCCCTGAGGTATTTGTGAGTCTCATTGTGTTCGTTTCCAGGCGGAGTTTGCCAGCGAGCATCGCTAAGTTCCAGAGACTGCGAAGAGTCCCGATGTCCATGTTGGCTGTTAGATTTACCACATGAGGGATTGCGTGCTGCTAGTAAGGTCTGATGACCATGCGTTGAGTGAATGCTTACTCAACGCGAATGCCAACGTACTTCCATACACATTCTGAACATCTGGTTTCAGTAGTTGGTTGGTGTCTATACGCTCACAGTGTGGTCGAGAGCGACAACCAAATCGCACCCGCAGATCAGCACATACAAGTGCATGGTCATTCACACATGTGCCCTAAAGCGCGCGACTGTTTCGGATGCAATCTCTCCATCGGTGACTGCTCGCAGTGTGATCGATGCTATCATTTGTGGGGACGTAGGCCGTAATATCAAACAGCCACCGTATGTCCACGCGCAACTTCGAAGCTTTGAACGAGCCAACCAGTCGGACTGCACACTTGCGGCTGTTGTTTGGCATCCAGTCAACCAGAGCAGCCTCAGCCCGCGTACTCAGGGCAATACCAACACCGGCTTGGCCGGTGGCTGCATTGTCTCCGGATAGGCGCACTGAGAAAGCACTGCTAGTGTCAACTACATTGTCTCGCAAAGCAACCACAGATCTCGAGTCTTGCAGGTGGGTTTCCGATAAGCAGCAGATATAGGTCTCTAATATTCGACCAAGTGCTGCCTTTTGACCGATCTGTGACCGTCTGCGTATATTGAGGCATGCCAATCTGAGCAGGATCGAGGGTTCCGAATGGAAGCCGATAGTGGTTGGTTGGACGTGGACTTATCGACAGGAGCGGAGTGACACTCCGCGTTTGTCTGTAAATTGAAACCAGGAAATCAACGCCTATCAATGCAAGCTGGGGGAAGTCAATAATTGGGGGTTGAAACCTGGGCGGATTAAAGGGAAGTATGAAGGGGACGATAAGGGTGAAAAAGCGTAGGGGAATAAGGAGACGCGAAGGCTTGAGCAGTCGCACCCTCACCCCTATCCAGCATGATGGATGTAGCATATATGGCACCGTTGATTATCCTCTACGGTAGTCGGCGCATCAATAAATGCTTTCAAGATAAGTTCATGTTATGGTTTTACTCCAGGAGATCACCTTTAATCCAGTTTGAAGAAGCGATATTAGAGCCGACTATTGGCCTGCACGCGGCATACATCTTGCTCACAAAGCATGTCCACATTTGATGAAATTAGAAATGGAACTATTGTGCTTACGCTAATAGATGTGTTGAGCGTTGTCTTAAAAGTATGTGGTGAAGCAAGATAGTTGGTTCCATTTTCATGTGCTTGGTGTCTTCACCCAAATATTGGTAAATCTCGGATTCGTCAATCGGTCCCTTATCTCCCCATTCCTTCACTCCCAGCTGGTGCTAGATACGTGTTATCTTATTCTTTACCTTTTTGTGAGAACTTCCTTGAAAATGCGTTAACTGATACGAAACGATTGTCTGTGTGGATTATTTATCTCTTTGGAAAATAGCTTTTGTGTCCATACAGTGTCATTCGTTTCGTCGTATGCTACTAAAGTTAATGCCATTTTTATATTCACGTCTCACAACTATAGCAGACCATCGAGGTCTCAAAGTCATTCTCTCTACTGCTTATGAGTCGTCTGATAACATCAACTCCATTTAGTAAGAACGTAGTAGATCCCAGACTGGAACACTCGACAAACGACCTTCTTGTCTCGCTGGGAATTTATGCTTGATCATTACGCCATGTTGATCCATTTCTCTCACAGGGTCACGTCTCATGTGCCCTGTTCCTTTGCGATGGATGGCTCACATTTGGCTAG
The DNA here is from genome assembly GCA_944474145.2 of Dicrocoelium dendriticum. Taxonomy (NCBI): domain Eukaryota; kingdom Metazoa; phylum Platyhelminthes; class Trematoda; order Plagiorchiida; family Dicrocoeliidae; genus Dicrocoelium; species Dicrocoelium dendriticum. Next base: position 100,101,764 of record OX104068.1, on the reverse strand, counting down.
CATAGATAAATTATCCGAAAGGAATGGCAGCCTTCTGAACTGCTGCCGACTATTTTATCACCTTACTCTGGGGGCGCGATAATGCTTTCAGCAACTGGCTATCTGGATCTCCATCTATTCGGTTCACCCACTTTACTCTCACTTCCCACACGATATGTGATGCTCTGTCATGAAGCAACACTTTTATCACCTCCATTGCTTCTTTTTAGTTTACTGCGATTGTCGGAGAGAGAGCCCGAACAACCCGTCTCTACGGCGAATCAATAGTCGCTGATGCACTCGCTCGAGAGTCCAATGCGTCGAAGACAGAGCTTGCGAACCACATCGATTGGATATTATGGATTTTTCACCACACTAATCCCAAACATCCTAACACACAACCTCTCCCCATTGTTGCTCGTGACCTCCTTGAAGCCTGTCTACAAAGAATGAAGAAAGGTAGAGTGTTTACTCCGCCGATTCCACCGATGGATGAAACCACTTCGTTGGCCGATCAAATTGCCGAACTGTTTGAACGCGCCCACAGCTCTCCACTTGTGGCACCAGTAAATTTTTCCAGGCTGGATGCGGTGAGTTGTCGTAGAATGTTTTCATAATTACAACTCGCATGTCTCATCTGGACAGTCTTTCATGATGCCCATTGGGCTGCACTTCATAATGCGTTTCGTCCTTGTTTGGACTCATCAGGTAGAGATAGCGTGAGCTGGGAGTGGAGTTCGTCACATGATTGGCTAAAAGCTAACGCCATGATCACTAGGCCACTGAGATCCGCCGGCTCACTGACCATCGACTTCAGTTGGCAAATTCATTGGCTAACGGATCGGGTTGCTCGATTTCTACCAATCGCATTGTGTAGCGCGCGTGCTTTAGCTTTCTTGGTACATTTAAGTGACCAGTATCGAAGCATCTATACTGTGAATCCAGTGACCACATCCTGTAACGCAGTGAAACTGATAAATAAAACTTTGAAGCATATGTGTGATGGTATACAAACGGCCAAGGCTTTTTTCATAACAGAAATTCGAAGATGTGTATCATCATCAAATGAATAGGTAAACACACAACAAAATGTCTTTTCAGGAATCATGTCGGAGCACTGACGATGTGGCTGTTGTGCCCATCACATGTGAAACTCAGCGGAGAAGTGTTCAAAACATCCAATAAGAACTGAGTTGCAATCGTATGGAACGCTGAAACGAGCTCAATTCACTGACCACTCCATGCAGCTCACAGCACAATGGTTGTTCTCCAGGCGGACCTCCAGCAAGGCTGCATACACATTTCCAAACAGCTCCTGCATATTCTTACACTTCGTCACTCTGGCTTTTTCCGACTGCACTCTGTGAGCATGCGACCTACTTCGGTATTCGCACGGGTAACTTGACTAATCCAACCTAGGCGTTTTACATACGCAAGGCCACCTAGCTTTACGCCATTCGATTTGTGTATCCTATCTTCCAACTTGGTATCTCCTCCATAGTTTCATAAACACTAAAAGTCAACGATTATCTATTTCCTAATATCTTCATCTCCTACTGACCATTTCAGTGATCTATGCAGTTATTGTAGGATAGAAATAATGTGTTGTGGACCGATTTTCTTTTCAACCTCCTGAGGTCGCCATGTGGGCACATATGTCGGGTCGAAACACATTTGATCACAGGCACACATAGCACCTGATTCCCGTAGGATCGGCTGTTTTTCCCGTGCAGGACAAACTTGTAGTCCACAGCTCCAACTGGTCCCGTCATCTACTACGGTTTAAATGGTGATCACTTCGGTCTTAACTGTATGCTTTCGCACAAACTAGACAAGTGACATTGGAATCCCCTCTGTTTTATGCACACAATCGTGTATCCATTACGATTAATACTGATGACCTTATGTTTGCCAATGGAGTAAGAAATCGGTGTTGTTACCTTTAGTCTTTTTGCGTTTATTATTGCCTAATGGTATGCAGATGTATCCGCTTGTTTGGTTTTCCCGTTATGTCCTCTTCCAAGTGATTGTGCTACGTGTCTGAGGATGCGCGAGCTGAATCAATCGCGTTCAGTTCTACCCACTGAATCAGTAGTGCACTTTAGATCACAGGTTTCGCTGGCTCACAAATCGACGATAATATCCACTAGAGTACCGGTATCACCGTGATCTGTTTTTTAATCTTTTTCGGACTTAGTTCGGTTTGTCAGCCTTGATCCCGGTGCGTAATCGTTGCACTCCTAGCGTCTTGTATTGCATCATCCAAATCAAGACGCCATGTGGATGTTTAAAAAATACGAATCTAAAACTACGGATCATGCACCGTGCAAACTTGCTATCATTCGACACCGTGTATACATTCCTTCGGAAACTCGGGGTATTAACCTGTAAACAAACACTAAATACTATATTTGGATGGTCCACAATCTAGAATTCACAGTGGGATTATGCTGCACATACTGTTAACAGTGCTCGTGTCTTTTCAGCGAAAAATTCCAGCAACTATTATTTTTTAAAATTGATGCATTTTATCACGCCCAGTTCGCAACTGATTAGTCAAACGTCTGTCGACTGTAAAGATATAAGTCATTAACCAGAATACACAGTTGCAAGCGCGTCATGATTTTGTTCTGGTTACCGTTCATGCATGTCCGGGATACTACTGCTGAGGTCAGATTGCGGGTGGGCCTAGTGCGCTTACTGGGACACGACCCTGACCGACTGATAAAGAGCTTGAGTGTGCAGACGACATAGCTCCCCTTGAGTCCGGCGCAGTGGCTATGCAAACGCTGCTTAATAGACTGGTGCGTAGCGCTGCACGCTTCGACATGTAATTTGCTCCAATTTCAAAGTACTGTTGCAGGACTGGGCCGATACACCACCAGAAGTTTTGGTTGGGCTCATGCACCTTGGTAGTTGTGTCATCTCTAATAGTCACCTCACTGAGGAGGTCACTTCGCGTATCAGCATGGCCCGTGTAGCTTAACAGAGTCTCAACTGTCTATGAATTCGGCGGAATATCACTCTGTCAGTGAAAGATAGAGTAAATGACACTACGATAAGACCGGTATTACCGGCCGGTTTGCACTGAAGACATCATACACTTGGCCGGCGCTTACTGAGCGTTGCTCACATTCAGTGTGAACGCCGGGTTAGCAATGCTGATGTCCGCCGGCTGGTTTTGGGCAACTAAGCTTACTTGTACCTCTCACCAGCTTTTGCCTAAGCTTAGCCGCTTACGTTGGCTACCTCATGACATCCGTATGACCGTTGATCGTTTTCTTCAGCGTGCAGTATCACCGTGGCCGCACTAAGTTGGGCGAAACCGCGAGATGCTCAGTTCATGACGTGACAACGAGGTATGAAGCAATTGACTGGAGACTGGTTCGTGCTGATGTGTACGGTTTTTTTCGGATTAAATAACCGAAATGGTGCACCTCAGTGGTTGGAGACTCTGTCGGGTATGGCGCAGTCAGTGGCGATCCTGTATTCAGGTTCTTGCATCTGGCCCTTAATTTTCACTCCATCCTGTTTATTTTAACCTTTCTTTTGTATCACATTTTATGTGCATGCAACCTCATCTTTTACCGCTGTTACTTATTGTTATTCTAGCGACGTGATTTCTGGCCCCTGGATCCGCAACACTTCCATGCCCATATTACAGTTATTCCACCGAACCGAACCGATCCGTGTCTACGACAAACCCTCATCTCCTGAGTCTCACATGGAAAGCTTATCCATTGATTCTTATTGCAGTTTTTTCTGTGTGACAGGTTATGCCAGGTAAACTACTGACAGGATTAGAAATTGTGGGCGAGTATGATTGATATCTTCTGGTCGAATCCAGCCTCTGTACAAGTATAGCTTTGTCATGCCTCAAGATGTGCTTCGCACCATGTCAGCGTAACTTGCTGTTGTACTTCAGGGTCAAAATATCACCGATGGTTATACATAACTAATAGAGAGGTAAGCGGAGCCAATGTCCAGATACGAGGTCGCGCACAGGCTTACCGAGGAGCATGTGAGCTGTCTGCTGCATGCGAAGGTCACCAACACGTGCGTGGAACGACCTTCGACTGTTTTGCCAAATTTGACAGTCGAGTACAAACTGATTGACCAGCTAATACAAGCCCGAGTCAACGGAGGCGAACCATTCTGCCAAATATGGAAAATCCTTCGGGACGGCATTATTTCACATGGGCTGAGAGTCAAACGCTTCCAAAATTAGTATGTTTCGTTCACCAATAGAACTGACCTATCGTGTAGAATAGACTCCCTGTTTACCGAGCCTTGGCCTTCTGAATCCCGTCGCTTGGTTGGGCGCGTGACTGAGCAATCAGGCGGTCGTAGTGTCGCAGGCGCAGAATAGCAGCATTGCAGCAATACGAAGGCAGCTTTACAACAATAACCATCGGCATCTGTTCAACGGCAGGTCTAATGTAACACTGGACATTTATTCTCACTTTAACCCTCTGCGCTACCTTGGTTACATCATTTCAAGTCAAGTCAATATAAGTTTTATGTACCCAAAAAGGTGCATTTACAACTATATATTTACAAGAGGGTTACCAGTAAAATGCAAAGTTTACAAATGAATATAAAAATGCGGATGCACTGTCATAGATCAATCAAGCAACGATCCCAAAAAGTTGGACTAAATCTTCGTGATTTGTATCCATTGAAAACGGAAAAGCTTTCCTAAAAATGTTTCTTCAGAATTCGTTTCAACTGACGTTGAATTTTGTGTCCAGCAACATTATATCGGGGATTGTACGCGATATATTTTGTGTGCATATTCAAGGTTGGATAGAGTAAAGGGTTGCAGTGACTTTGGAAGTTGATTTAACAAAATACCTGTCGGTGTAATGTTGCAATACTGACATATATACAGTCGATGATGTAAAAATGATGTTCGGCGAATAAAGCAACGGTCGATTTAAAGGCCCCGCCACCAAATTTGTAGGCATGTTCATCACCTACCTTAGCATGTACGTTTTGTGGGTGGTGGATCCAACCGAAGCACATTTCAGGATGCTCTAGTATGGAGATGTGGCAAATTCGATCGCACATACGCATGCCACCTCCCTTAACTGAAGTGTCGAGTTCAGATAATTTGGAGCTTGGATACTATAGCTGTTATGGCGCAGTTGTGAAGTCAGGGTGCTCCGGCATGCCGCTTTGCTTCTTTTGTAATTCGCTTCACTTCAGCTTTATTTCTTTAATCTTTGTAGCTGCCTTCTGAACGTATTGTGTCCCAATTTTCTCTTTTTCCACCTTTTTTCTTTCTCTCTCGTCACATTGGCGGTGCGTGACATGACGCAGACCGGTGTTAGGATCCGCGTTTAATCACTTAGCGGAACTGGTCTAGCGTACCTGCCTGGATCGTGTCTGTTCTCTTGTGTGCGCCCGCACGCCTATCACTCTCCTGACGTGCTTTGACGATTTTTGGGCAGCATCAACCTGCAATATGTCAGCACGGGACTTGTTTGTCATAACATCAGACCTCACCACTATGGAACTCTGCTCGAAGTTGTCCATTTGTTCGCATATTTAGTATGCTGTGGTATCCCTTGCGGTATGATCACTGGAGGTCATTACTATTAACATGAAGGTTCATGTGACATTTCAGAGCTTCACCATTTTTAGAGACAGCAGGATCTTATCTCGCTGCTTATTAAGAGTACTTTATGCTGCGTTACACACGCTATTTGCGCAACTTCCTGAATTTCTGCTGTGATTCATGTACGCTTTGGTTGCTTTGTCCTAAGCGCATGTTCGGTGGCAACTCCAGTTGGGACCTATACCTCATCTGTCTCGGAAGCCTTAGTCCCTGTTCTAGGTTGCCACTATTATGTGGTCATCTGGGATTTGTTATTTGTGGAATTGTTCTTTACATTTTATGGGACTTTGCACTGATCCGTGGCCAACACATATTCTCCCTTACACTATTGTTACCAACCTTTAGTTGGAAATTCACTTTAATTACTGACTTTCCCTTTTGCTCCAGTTCCTTCTCCTTTTGTGATCTCGTTGCACCCCGTCTGAGCCATGTTGAGTCAACTTTTCGGTCTACTGACAGAAACATTGATAAAATCCTACCGGCTAGCTGTTCACTGATGTCCGTTCGCTCCACTCACCATAGACGATCTTGGTCATTTCTCTACTCATGTCTACTTCCGTCCATCCTCGTAATACGTTGGTCGACAATTGTGTTTACTCCACCCCCTATTGTGGCTACTCGCTCCACCGAATTTGTACCCATTCATATTCCTGATTTGTCAACCCCTCCCTTTCTTCTTCATTTCGCCCATCAGGTTTTCAAAGCATTGGTCCATCTGAATCCCCTGAATCCGGGCATTTTTTACAACGCCACCACTGCCGTCCTCTTTTGCCCGAATGCAACTGATGTACGTTCGCTCATTCAGTTGTCCTCGCTGCAGTGTAGCTTTGCCAACGCTTTTAACCGCGTCGTTTTTACCCTACTTATCTCGCTGTTACTGCAAGTAACCCCATTCTTTGGTACCGAAAGCGTCACGTACCTCGTTCAGTCACTAATGACAAATTGATTGTGTTGTGTCCTCAAGGGTTCGATTTATCAGCTCCTTGAATTGCGCCACGCGATTCAGAACACAACGCACCGGACGAGAAGTATAGTTACGAAACACTGCACGGGCCGACGTGGGTTTGAAAACCCTCTGATTACAGTTCAAATCACGGTTGAGTGCTAAGTTGAATTTATCGATCTCAATGAATCACGGGACATGTGAGTGGTATGAAACAAGCTGTAGTAATAAATGTTCTGCAACACAGAAAAGCACTAGCCTGATTGTAACTGAGACTGTTCTGATACAAGGTACACGGTTACTTGGGGAAATTGCGCACTTACCTTCCCGAACAAGTCAATTTGTTTCGTTTCTGTGCGCATTTGACTTTGGTCTGATCTAACAGATTGCAGCGAATCTTCGTACAGTTTATGTTGGATACATTCTTAGTGGTACTTGTGATGGTGGCTTAAAACATGAGGCGGAGGGACTCGCCTGCCTTAGTGCGGTCGACCAGGCGATCGATCGAGTGGGCGGCTGCGTTTTTAAATATACATCTAGTTGTACTTTTTGCCTCAGACTAATGAATAGAACGCTAGTGTTCCAGAGCCGGTGTGTTTTGTTTCTCTTGACGCGGCTGGGAGACCCAGGCACAAAACAGTATCTTGTTACCGGGCACAGCAGAAACGTCATTTTGTATTGTTCGATTCGGATTATTATGAACTGAACTGACTACTGGTTGGTTCGGCGGACCTGTACGACATCGGGCGTGTCTTTAGGTTGCGGATTGGCGAGCGCCTACCTTGCGAAGGTACCTGTGAATAAGTCTCGGCTGTTCGCAGGCGAGATGAAAGCGCAGTCGCGGGAAATCAGCAGCAGGATCCTAGAGCATGGGTGTTCTTTTCTGGTCACCTGGTTCCTCATTAAATACCACAAGAACTCATAAGACGCTTTGTCAAAGCCGATGTGACCAGCTGTACGGTCACTGACCACTAACTTTTGCGACCCGAGGTGATTATTCAACAGAAGGCGAATGAACTAATCGCCGAAACTTCTGGTCTTGCCGGGATTGATCGCACGTGCTGAGGCCGCGCTACTTGACTTGATTCCTTTCAACGGTCGACTGCGCGATCCGACTTTAGACCTCAGTGCGACTTTCCAACCGTAAAGCCAGCATACCTTGCTTGTTAGTTGTTGCAGCATGTGCTCGCACAGACTGCAGCCCGAAGTCCGTTAAAAACCAGTTCTACTGTCAACTATCCGAAAAATGCGCCGTACCGACATCGTGGTGCTTGCAAGGGACTTAAACGTGCAGGTCGGTAAACTTGAAGTTGAAGGGCATGAACTCGGTAGTCAACATGGTAATGGCACTCGCTGAACAGATAACGGTAATAGTTAGGATTAGACCAATCCTAGGTACCCCAACCACAGTGATCATCGATCAACCGCTATCGATCACTGTATTGAACACTCCGTCATAGCCAGAGAAGCGTTCACATTCGGCATCATGGGCTGACATAGTACGGTTGTCCAACTTCAGGCCTGTAGCCCAACTTGGTCAACTACATGGATTCTCGCAATGTGTCCATTCTATTAGTACCGGGTTGCAACAGTAATAGCCTACTTTGCGCCGATCACGGGATTTTCCTGTCGAGTACTAGCTTTCAGCGATCCTGGCGCCAACGCGCGACCCGGAAGCCTTCGTCACCTAACCAACCATGGACGCAGATTGAACACATTGTCATACAGGATTACAAATCAATCTGCAGCACTTACTTCACTTCGGATCACGCGCACGTGTGTGTCAAGATTGTTTTACGTTTTGGTGGCTCCCAACGGCGTCGCTGGATACGGTTTGACTTGGCCAAACTTTCTGCTTCAAGCACTCTCAACGCGTTACAGGATGCGTTGGCTTCGAATCTCAAGAGCGACTCATGCTCTGACGTTGAAGCGCAGCGCCGTGGACAACTCTGCAACCCTGGTCTGTGGTTTCACCAATAGTTCTGCCAATCACTGGATCTCTACACGACCTCTCCAACTTATTGAAGCTCGTCAAGCAATTCCAGCTGGCGTTGAGTATCATTCACTACAAAGGTCCACTAGCGCTGAACTCAAACAGCTCCTCCGAGAGGATCGCGAGGCCTGGTGGACGCAACGGGTCATTGATATAGAGCAAGCGGCCAGCTCGGGGAATTTCCGAAAGCTTTTCCACCTGATCCGATCTACTGGCGGAAAATGACCGACTGTAAGCGGTTTTTTTCGAAATCGATGGCTAGCAAATCCACTGCCAACAACATCGACTTGTGCGTTGGGCTGAGCACTTAGAGCACCACTTCGTCTGGCCTGCAGCACCGGTGACCCCTCATTCGGGAATCCGTATTGCTTCCTGGTATGTGAACGCTTCACCCACCTTCTGAGACTGAGGTTGTTCATAAGCTTCGCCTCCTAAAGCGCTACAAAGCAGCTAGCCGGAACGAACTCTTTCCGGTTTTTTCAAATATGGAAGTTCATCACTTGTTCGGTAGCTAACTTTCCTCCTCCAAAAGGTATGAACCACCGAAGCAATCCCATCCGATTAGACTCCAGCCTATGTCGTGCCCGTTTTCAAGAACGGTGCACGAACAAAATACGCTAACCTTAGAGGGAATACTCTCATCTGCGTTGCATCTAAAGTGCTCGCCGCCCTGTCTTTAAGGTGGCTCGACTTGGTACGCGAACAAAGCATACGCGAAGAGCAAGCTGGGTTCCGCTCTGGCCGCAGTTGTATCGATCACATCTTCACACTCAGCCAAATGCACGAGCATCGTCAAACGTTCGGCCGGCCAAAGATCGTTGTCTTCTTTAACATACGATCCGCGTTTGATCCAGCTGCTCTCTGGAGCTGTCTCTTGAGAAGTGGAATGCCTGAGTAGTACGTCAACATTCTTCAAGCCATCTACTCTCGGGCCGAGTGCGGGTGTACGGTGGACTTTCGCCGCCCTTTAGTATCACCAGTGGTGTGAGACAGGGCTACCTTGCATCACCCTTCCTGTTCAATTTCGCTATTGATAACATCCTGGAGACCGCTCTGGAGCATTGCCGATCCAGCGGCATTGAACTGCTTCGGGGGAGCGAATTCGCGATTTGGAGTATGCAGACGACATCGCCGTAATTTGCGATTCTTCACAGACCGCCCAAAATGTGCTGTGCAGATTGGCGGTGTCTGCTTCCCAGTTTGGAATGTCTGTTGCCGCTTCGAAGTGTGATGTCTTCGTACAGGACTTGCTAGAATCTACTCTCACCCTTACCCTTTCAGGTCAATCTTTGGAAGTGGTAGACAAGTTCCTTTACCTCGGTAGCTATGCGCTACCGGTTTAACGCATGAGGTCTCTTTACGCGTCTTTAGGGACCGGGTTGCATTTGCCTTTCTCCGCCATCTCTGGCGTCACCACAACCTGAGTCTCTCCTTGAAGGGCCGAGTCTACAATGCCACGGTGAGAACGGTCCTGCTCTACGGTTGCGAGACGGCCTGTTCGCGCAAAGGACGTTCAGAGGCTGTCTGTCTTTGATCACTGCTGCCTTTAGAGCATTGCTGGTGTACAGTGGCAATACCACATTAGTACTGAGGATGTCCACCAGGGGACTTTCAAGTCGGACAGACTTGGCTGATCGTTGAGCCTTATGATTTCACTGCATAGACTTCGGTAGCTTAGGCACGTGCTTCGCGTGTCTTCTGAGCGTTTGCCTCACCGTGCACTTTTTGCGCGCACAGAAGTCGGTTGGAAGCGAAGTCAAGGTGGTCAGCGAATGACTTGGGCCAAAAGGATGAAGGCGTTGACCTCAAATTTGGCCGTAGTCGGGCACTCTTGGCTCTCCCATTTGGGACTCAAAGACTATGAATACACTGTATTGGAAGCCCTTTCGGACATGTCCAGAAACCGTGAACAGTGGCGAACATGTTGTGCGACTCTGCCCCCGTGACTCCAACTTTACACTTTTTTACCCTCCATGTTTTTATTATTGTTGGATTATATTTGTTCATACGACATGACACTGCCAATTGTGTTGTTGGCCGTATTCTTTACATATATATATATATATATATATATATATATATATACTAGGTCTTTTTAAGCTGGATAAATTTCATTGCACTCTATTTGGTTTGTTCTGCCTACCTGACTAATCTTCTATTAACTGGCCACGTTGCTTACGCTAATTGTGATTATCTTCGTTAACTTTATCGCGTTTGTAGCATTTTTGATTAACTTCTGGACATTTTGTACTTATCGCGGATTCGTTGCTAACCAACTTACTTCATATGCTAATTTAGGGTAGAGTTATGTCTGCATAGCCATATTCTTTAACAGATATATTTTATTTGATAATGTCATTTGAAGTGGTTGGCTGTTGTTTGATATCCCCGGTGTAGCTGCGCTTGATGTGCATGTTGACACGGTGCCTACCTGTCTATCACCTACTACCTCGTCCATACTGGCTTCAGGAGACAGTTGGTCGTTGCTGAAGGGGACGGGGTGCACGGTGCTTGTGGTCGTGCTAAGCTCGAAGAGTGGTTCCATGCACTCCGTGTGGAGCAGACTACGGTCCAGCCACCGCCTTGTGTGCGATTGATTCCCAACTACAGGGTGCTTGTGTTTGCCTGTGAAGGAGTGTGGACCGGCTCCGTTGATGAAACGTGGCTCCCATCCACATGCCTCCCGGTCTTATTCCTTCGGGTTTACACTGCATATGGGGTTTGTGGTTGGAGCTGTGTGTGGTGCAGCGCAAGCCACCCATGGTCCCTCTGTAGACACAGGCGTTCTGTGGCTTGCCACAGTGACAGGCAAATCCGAAACCGGACGCCGCCAACCATATATATATATGATCGTTTCCGCCTAAGTTAGGCTTTCCTCTACATCTCCGTTTAACATACGTGCAGATGAACTTGATACTGATTTGGCGGCCTGTTCGGTCCTCACCCGTGGGGCTTGCCTCAGTCAGGTTTCACGCGACATGTGCGATCTGCTGCGACGTCTACTAGCTGATACTTTCAGTTGGCCATTGCCTACTACCTAGCCGGATGCCATGCATTTATGACTGAAAAACTAAAGATTTGACATGCTGGGTACCAAACCCTGTTCTGTGAATTTCGAAAACCAATTGAACTTCACTCTATTTTCAAAGTCACCATTCCCCATCGGGCACCAGGATTGAATAGTGCTAGTTTTATATGTGGACGCACCTTTCTCCGAACGTTTTCATTTCGATTTATCTTTTCTCTCATTATTACGTGTATGTGTGTTGATTCTGAGTCACACTTTACACTGTTCAGGCATCCGCAGGACGTAGATACGTCGTACCGACACTGCTGCCACGCAGTAGCCAGTTATCACATACTGATTCTGTGTGCCACAAAGTCGCTCACATCTACGCAGGCTCGAACGCATCGATAGCAGCACATCAGCCATTTGAACTGGTGCTTCGCCGCCATCCAATTATAACTACCTACCGTACGAGAAATAATAAGGTGGCGAGAAGAGAGGCCCGGTCTAAAACCTTACTACCCTAGGTGAACATTCAGGGTCAAGGCGACTACACCTTGTCAACAACATACCATCACAATTAGCTGGCTATCGTGCAAAGCTAAGGCGACATCAGCAAGACAGCTTCCTTGCGGCTTTCACTGCCCCACGTCATAATCAGCCATTACCCCGCAGATAACTCAGCACCAAACACGCATTAAACAGGCAGTCCGATGAGGAGATGGCAATTGAGGTGCCACTAGTGTCGACTGCGAGCCATGTCCTGTAAACTCTCGATCCAAGCACAAGACGAGTGATGTGGACTCCAGACTTGAATGCGAGACGGGCCAACAGCACCAATTTTAGTCTTTAGTAACTTCATTTCTCGATACCGAATCAAATTTTGTCCACCTCGAGCTTTCGCCAACCTACATCTAGCAATCAACACAAGGCCGTCCTCGATATGCGCTGCCCAGGCATGCATAATACGTGCCCTAGCCAACGCAACATGTTCCTTGCTGTCTGTTATTCTAAGAAACTAGATTAGTTATGACTGCCTAGTACTCACCTACGCACATCATCGTTGTGGACACGCTGCTACTACCGCACAACAACAATGCTTCGCAGACAACGATGATCAAAGACTTGAAGACGCCCCACATTCTCAGACCGAAGGGGCCCGGTCTCACTCCCATAGAGCAAGCCTTGTAAACACAGCATTTCAGACGAAAGGAAGCTCCTTTCAGTCACCAAAGATATAGCAGATTCAAGAAGACAGTTCTGGCTTTTGCAATATGTGAGTTGACTTCAATACTTATGCGCCCATCGTTGCTGAGACAGCTGCCAATGTAGACGAATTGATCAACGAGTTCCTCGCCCTCAGTGGTCAAGGCGTCATCAAGTGGCTGGTGGTCCTGCAACAATACCTTGCATTTGAAGGTGCGAAGCGCATACCACATAATGGGACTACTCTAAGGAGGCTATTCTGAGTTGATTGCGCCGCCCCAGCCTCAGTTAAAAGGCAATAGAGTACTGTCCGCCTAATGAAGATTAATCAGCTTTTATCCAAACGGCATTTCAACACCTGCATCGAGAAATTCCGCAGCGAAACGCTCCATGATGGAGTCACCGACGAAGTCGGACCAAAATGGGGAAGTTGGGTAACCCTGACAAACGCCATTTGTTGTGGGAAGCAATCCGACAGGTCACCATAGACTCTGGCGCGGTCTGTCGTGTTTGAGTACAGAGCATGTAAAATGTTCACATCTTACATGGCGAGACCTTTCCGCTCAAGTATTTAGAACGGAATACATCGATCGGCTGAGTCGAATGCATTTCTGAAGTCGAGGAACACAGCTATTGTCGGTCTGCTATATGCGTGGCGCTACTCTAGCACCTACCGCAAACTGAATATGAGGTCTATACAGCCACATCCTGGGCGTAACTCTGCCTTCTCTACTCCCGGGTCCCATTTTGCAATGATACGGATGGACGAGATTTGAGTGCAGTAACTTTGTCATAACTGGCGCCAGGCTAATACCCCTGTGGTTAGTATAGTCGTTGCGACTGCACTACTTGTATAGTACCACTAAAATCCACTCGCTCCAGTTAGCCTGGGCGGTCTATTCTTTCCAGACCTGTTCGAACATAGAGGCCAGTGCTTTGCAAAGGACCTCACCACTATCCCTAAATAGTGCAGGTGGTAAGGGATCCAGGCCAGCGGCACGAAAACGAATGAGGGCTTTGATCGCATTTCGGACCCAAGCCTCCCATGGAGCCACTAAACTAACCGTCCATGGCTCATCCTGCATCACCTGAGTAGGAAGAGGTCCGGAAGCACGGGGCCAGCTGAACTGCTCTTGAAAGTGTTCAGCCCAACGAGCAATACGGCGCTCCTTATTGTGTATCAGTGCCTGACGCCTGTTTTCCTGGTACCAGTGGTGCAGATCAGGTATAAAAGCTGGCTTCCTCAACTATTTGTGCTTTGTCCTTCCATTTTATACTTGTAAATGCCTGAGGAGATTTGTCAAAAAGTGTACTCTTCGCAAAATTATGTTCTTGCATTTCCATGGGTATAATTTACGACTTGCGATAATTACCTACTGCTCCTGTCTCCTCCATTTCTTGAGCCCGAGTGGTCCACCAGGCTTTAGTTTGCGCCCAATAGTTCGTCTGCTTACATCGTGCTCAAAGCCAGCCGGGAGTTTTTTTCCTTATGTTGACGGGTTCACTGACCTCTCGGATATCCAGTGACTGGTGTGGTGACGACTGATATACCACAAGCAGATGCTCCTGCATCGTACATGGTGTCCGAGATCCTATTCCACTTAAGATCAGTGTCATTGGGACAAGAGTACGAAAGTTCGGTACCCAGGGCATCATTGTGGGTTTGCTTGACGAAGGGCTGAGATACTTTCTCAGTTGCCAATCTGGGCAGACGCTTAGTGCACCTCCCGGTTAAGTTCATGGAGAAACGACAGCGTACCAAGGCATGATCAGAGTCGACGCAAGTACTCCAGAACGAGTGACAATCCAGGATGGAACCACGCCACCTGTCACTTATGGCAATATGGTCTATTTGGGTCCATCGCTGGCCAGCTACAGGAGGACGCTAAGTGGCACTACGGCGCCCACTGTGTCTAAAAGCAGTGCTACTAAGAAACAACTGGTGCTTTTCAGACGGTTACAACAAACGCTCGTCGTCATCACTCCGTTCGGAGTTAAATGCATTATTACCACCTGGCTGAGCTTCTGAAGAGCCCAGGCGATCTACTTGTGCATTCATATTTCCTGCAGCAACGACAATATCTGAACTGTTAGCAAGGCCTAGTAGCGTATTTGTTTCGTGGTAGATCTCCTTAACTTTGTCTGCCATCTTGGATTTACTCTACCTTGTGATGCCGTCTCAAGCTTCTTGTGGTTCGTGTTCGAAAGTTGTGGGAAATAAGGCTCTTGCACTTCGATGCTTCGGCTGCGATGTTGTTCTGTTCCATATTTCGTGTATTGACTTATCCGTTGACGTGTTTCGAAAATCGCTCGACATCCGACATCGGTTTTTCCAAGTTATATGTGATAAATGTCGCGGTGCAAGACATCAGAATACACAGCGACCGCCAACAACTACGGAAAACCTCTCTTCCAGACAAACCGTTCACCACGTGGGGTCAAACGCCCTCGTGAAAGTACCTCTGTCACTTCACCTTCTCTTGTCATTCCGCCATCTGCACACCACCACCAGCGTTTTCGACCCCGGCCAAGCCTCAGGTTCGATGTTCCCCACCGATTGATGACTCGGAACCTACGAAATGCCGCTTCACTCATCGGTCCGTGAATTCCTCAGAGCCTGTCTGTGAACCTCTGCACATCGAGGATCCATGGACCACTCAAAAGCGCAAAGGGCCACGTAATCGAGTTCAGGTGTCCCCTGCTTATAAACAACTAACAGTTAAGCGCCTCTAGTTCTGCTCCCACAGATTCATCACCGATTTCGCTGAGGCGTCATAATCTCATGGTCTTCCACGTACCAAAGATGAAAACCCTCAGATACGTTTTGATCACGATGTTGAGTTCCTCCAGGGGCTCATCGATAGACTCTTGAATGTGGGCGAAGACAGAGTGACGATTAAACAAGTACTCCGAAGTGGCCAGAAAACTAACCAATCATCTCGACCTCTGAGAATCACCTTTGCAAATCACAATGTGCCGCAGCTCATACTGTCTCGTCTGTCAAGGCTGAAAGGCATAAAAGTTCACATCCGCCGAGACTTGGAACCCGAAGAAAGGGATCGTTTGAAGAGTGCAGTCTTTGAGCTCAAACGCCGTACAGAGGAAGGTGAGACTGACTTACAAATTGAAAATGTTCGAGAGATTAAGAAGGGTGTACGAATCCGTATCAACCGGTTGCTCAACCTCCAGGCACGTCCCGCGGTACCTCCCAGGGCCTCGGTTTGGCATTCGCCAACGTGTGTAGCCTAGTGAACAAACGTGACGAACTGTACCGCTTCGCTGTCTCGGAGCTGCCGGACGTTTTAAAACTTGTAGAGACTTAGCTGGACTCCGACGTCATACCCCAAGAAGTCGCGTTGTCAGGATACTCTTGTTTCCGATGCGACCGAAAATCAAAGGCTCACGGTGGTATTCTGTTGTACATAAAATCGCCACTATGTGGTAAACTTACCAGCACCTATCGGAGCGAGGATAACTTATGCGAGCAATTGTTGTCTGCAATCCGCCTCAGACGCACAGAACTAACAGTGGGTGTTATCTAGCGTAGCCCATTAAACCGTTGTTGCGATTGGCTACCACATATACAGAAGCACATGAGCCGCTTTCATTTCTTACTGATGAGGGATCTAAACTTACCTAAGATATTCTGACCAGACGTTCGGCTTCTTCTCTGTCATGGCAACCTTGAGGCTCAATTCGCTAAAATGATTATTGAAATCCAGGCAACGCAACATGTTATCCAACCGACGCGCGTAACTCCGCACTCGGCATCTTGTCTGGAACTAATGTTTACGAGCTGCCAGCAGAAGCTGAACGAGATCAGAGTCCTCGAACCTCTGCCGAACAGTGACTACTGCTCCATTGTGGCAAGCATAGAACTACCGTTACCGTATTACAACCAACGGAAGCCGACATTCAACTATTGGAAGACGGACTTCAAGGGGATCGTCCAATCCGCAAGTCAGACTGATTGGACGCTACCAAAGGATGCGTCGCTTGAGGCCTGTTGGTCATTAATGAAGGGGAAGCTTAACTCGCTGTGTACTTGCTTCGTTCCCCTGAAGTGTTCAAAACTTAAACATGTCAAACCGCATTGGTTTGATACGGAATATAGACAGTTAGCGCGACGGCGTGGCAAACTTTGGGATAAATACATCAGCTCGGGTTGTGGTGAAGATTGCACGATGTACAAGAAACAGCAAAACCTAGGTGACGCCACAAAGATCAAGAAACACCGGCAGTTCGAAGAGGTTCGTATCCTCGGCCACAACTGCACCTAAAAGAATATTTGCCTAGTTGGAACGTCAGCTGAAACCTGGGGGCGGACAGACGCTCATATCAAGCGCGGAGCGCGCGGACGCCTTGGCTACGCACGTTCTCACCGTATTTTCCAGTAAACCGGCGACTGTTCCAGTACCGGTACAGTTTGCGTTAGTTTTGCTCGACAACCTCCAATGTGATGTAGTCGATGTTTTCAGCTACTCGTCAACCTGGATAGTTCAAAGCCCCCCGGACCAGACGGACTTCACCCACTAATACTTTAGTCCCTATCAATTATCATCTCACCAACGGTGACAAACCTCTGAAGGATCTGCCCCAAAGATGGTGATCCGAGTAAAGTAGAGAACTATAGACCGATCTGTTTGACTTCGATATTATCCATAGTTCTCGAGAAGGTTGTGAAAAACTTTCTGCCCTCGTTTTTCGAATCGATGAACGTATTGACGCCAGCACAACACAGTTTTGCGAAAGGTCGATCTTGCATCACCAACTTGATGTACGCAAACTACCAGTGGGTACGAGCTCTCAACGAACGGAAGGATGTTGACCTCGTGTACATCGACTTTACTGAGGCGTTTGACAAAGTGAACCACAAGGTGCTCCTTCGTAAAATGAAGACCTACGGAATCGATGGCACGCTACTTCCTTGATTACACGAGTTTATTATGGGACGAAAGTTTAGAGTCCAGGTCAATGACTACCTGACAGACTGGTTCCCATCGACCAGTAGCGTGCCTCAAGGAACCATATTTTGACCAGCATTATTTCTTATTCATATCAAGAATATCCCGCAACAGCTCCAGTCACCACGTGCCCTGTTTGCAGATGATTGGAAAATCTGGACGATCATTGATAACCAGGACGACTGCGCTCGCCTCCAGAATGACTTAGAGCGACTGTCAACGTGATGATGATGATGATGATGAGGAGGATGAGGATGGTGATGAGGATGATGCTGATGCTGATGACGAGGAGGAGGAGGACTGTCAACAAGGTCCACCGAAAAGCAACTCCCTCTTGACGCAAGCAACTCGGAGTTCATCAGTATCACCAGACTTCCAGCCACTCGATCATACACTTTGGGCGGCCAGTTGCTCCACCTTAACACATCTGTCAGAGACTTAGGAGTGCTCTGGCGACATGATATGAGATCACTAGAACATGCAGAGAAATTGTACCGTGCGGGACTTCGTATGCTCTGGGCATTGCGACGCAGTTTCTCCACATGGTCCGGAGAAACCGTCCCTCGCCCATCCACCTCGCTCATTAGACCAGTCATTGAATACCCTGCCCCAGCTTACCGTCCGCTCATCCAGTGGGAAACTGAAAATCTTGAGAAAATACAGCATCACGCTACTAGAATCCTAACGAGTCTACAGAAGCTTCCGTATGAAAAACGTTGTGAAAGGCTCGGACTCTACACACTATTCTGCCGCCGAATAAGAATTGACCTTATTATGACCCATCGAATATTACACTTGAATCACTCCCCCCTACTACGACCAATATTTCACCTGCCGGAACCCTGTAATACCCGAGGACACCGTTACAAACTCAGGGTCCCCAACATGAACAAAGTATCACATCAGCTTCGTATAGAACGAAGAATCGTAAACTTTTGGAATACACTGCCAGGAGGATTAATAGAGGCCGATTCTGTGAGGTGTTTCAAAACACGTACTGACGATTATTTCAATAAACCTGTGCTTTTGTGAAACGGTGGAAATACAACGCCAAAGGAAGACATCGTAAACCCCGAAATAATACCACCAATACGAATTCCTAACCGAACAAGGATAAGCGATTAACTGACAAAACACTGCCGCTGACGATTCCCAATCAAATGTTTTTGATTTTCCATAATTCGATTGAGTTGTACAGAAACCCTTCTACTTGCTCTTATAAACAGTCAGTAACAGTATAATCGGAACTGCAGTTGGTGGAGGCATAAGCGGAAGCCGCAAACAAGCAGCGTTTTATGCTAATTCGTGATTCAACCTTAGTTGACGTCGTCACACGGGCTGCACACAAACGGAACCCAACCCTACGTTGATGACTCAGCCTTGTAGCTGAGATCATTGCCAAATCCAGCTTGACCATTTTGTCGCCAACCAGTAAAGTTGCGTAGACACACTTATTTGGCCTTGTCCGCGACACCTTGCTGACTCAGTGTTCAGAGTCGGAGGGCATTGTGTCACGGCTGAGTGCATTTATTTTGGGAGACTGGCAGCATTGCGCGAAACTATTTCGTCTGCCACATTTGGCGCAAATTGTTCACGATCCTTCGTGTGTCGCGCGGCGCAAGATTTTCAAATTTGGTTTGTCTTGATCACAATCTTCGCAGTTTTGTCGGATAAAGTTGACACTGCACATAGCTCTGCATCAGATGTCAACCGCATTTACTGGATGTGGCGTGTATCTGACGGTGCACTAAGTCATATATCAAGGCATTGCCTGAGCGATGACTGTCGTTACCGCAACAGCTGCTTGTTGATCTTTTTACCATTGATCCCAAGCACGATTGTATCTCGAATGAGACTGTCAGTCATACAATTGCAGAAATTAGAGGAACGAGCCAGGATTTCCAGCTCCGTGACATAGTTTTTGATAGATTCGTTCGGGCGCCTGTTTCGAGTACAACAGTGGTACCTCTGGTACCTCTCCTTAGTCTGGCCCTCGCAGAATTCGCCGAACTTTCGGATGACTGTTCGCAGATCAACTGATTCTTCGTCCTTTCCATACTTAATTGTTTCCTGGATGCGGCGTGCTTCATCTCCGATTGTTTGTCGAAACATCGCAAAGCGATACGCCATCGGTTGTTCATTCAGACGCACCAGCACGCAAAAATCGATCCACGCTTTTCCAGATTCTCAAATTATTGGCCAATTTTTTCCTTTCATGTTTAACGGGGCAGACATTTACACAGCTGGCTGCGCTCCAATCAATAGCTGGGCACTGTTCGGCGATCTTGCTTTGGTCTTCTCTGACACCATGTCGCGAAACTCGGTCTTTCAGGGACAACCGGTTTATTCAACAAAGCAAGCTCAACGAAAGTGCAGCATAATTAAGTTAGTATATTTCTCGACTGTGCGAGTTACAATCCAAAGCGTGCACTTATCATGTGGTATATATATATATATATATATATATATATATATATATATATATATATATATATATATATATATATATATATATATATATATATATATATATATATATATATATATATTTGCCCAATAAACATTTGGCAGAGTGCCACAACACATGAGTAACGATAACAAAAAGGAGATAGTGAGTCAAAGGAATGCAAACAAAGTTTCACGTATTGTGTGGGCATTGAGCTTCCTGGTTGCACAGACGGAGGAAGTGGGTTGACTTAAGGGACTGCACCCCGAGCCTCTGGTCTGCAGACTTGACCCTCAAGACAGCGACATGATTCACAAAGACCGTTGACAACCAGATGGCTCATTCGCCTCCTTTGTGTTCGGAAGCAATCCACAGAGAAGCCGGTGGCAAGCGAGGTTGTTCGTCCGCCCTCCGTTAGGTACTCACCCCCAGTTACAGGAGTGAGTGGTCAGTGACCCTATAGCCGGTCACATTGGCTTTGACACAGCGCCGTACGAGCACTTGTTGAATTTAATGGAGAACCAGGTGACCAGCCCAGAACTCCCCACGCTCTGAGACGCTGCCGCTGTTTGTCCGCGGCTGCTTATTCATCTCGCCTGTGAAGCAAACGAAAGTTGTTCGCAGTTACCTCCACAATGAAGGCCTTCTCCGATCCTCAACCTGGGGACACGCCCGATGGCGTACAGTTCTGCTACATGATCTCAAAGTACACATATTATTTCAAATTTTCCAAAATAGTTCAAAATCAGGTATATGGGGAGTTCAGTTGATATAAATGGTAAAAATAAGGCGAGTTTAAAAGCAGAATGAAAGTGGTTATTGTAAAAGCACAATAGAATTAATACGGTTTAACGTGGAACCGACTCATGGCGACCTGGTTCCATGGGGGTATTTCCTCGAAAGGTTTCATCCGCCCTTCCACGTCGCATGTGGCTTTTTGTCGGGGTGACAGCTTCAAGCAGGTCATTATCATACTAGCTCTTTTTATGGCTATTCTTATGCATAATGGGTAATAGGCTCGCAAAGATAAGTGGGCTCTCATGTTTTCGTTTTTTCTATTACTCTTTTAGGACATTCAGCCCATCTCGGCTTCTGAATCTTTTAAGTCTTACACCTCTTCCACTGGATGTATGTGTATCAATTTGCCTTGAGTAGGCATTTTTTCCCCACTAATAAGTCTGTGACAATTCGCCTTATGCGGGTGTATTAAATAATCCGGAAGCTTCATTCCCTTACCTCAGGAGATCGGCCCCGTTGTAGTCACCGGTGGAAAAAAGAAGTATAGAAGGTGGCGAAGTACAAATAATGATAAATGAGTGGCATGTAGCCGACAAGTTCTGCTTCAGTGTGTAAATAGGGAATATATAAAAAATAAGGAAAAAACGACTCTATGAACGATTTTGTGATAGATCCAGCGACTCCAGACCATGGAGTTCTAGAGTAATTGGACTTCAACGAGCATCAAACACTGCCACAGGTTGTTTTCTCCAGAAAAGATGTGATAACAATTAGCAGTGTGCAGCAAATGTAAAGAGTGAAAGGAAGATTAGTTTTGCATAGCGAAAAGCGAGATAACGTGATGTTGTAATGGGAATAAGTTTAATCGTTTAACTAAACGAGGAAGATAATTTTCAGTTTGCACTTGTCCATTACACCCCTATGCTTCAACCTCTTTTTCATACATTGTCTCCACGCTGCAGTCCAGTTTCATAAGTTTTTTCTTTGACTTGCAACACAGTGAGTACGTATCCAACATTTCCCCAAACGAATGTTTTTACTCACATAGTCGCAACTCTCAGTAGCTAGTCTGTTCCAGATATCTGAATACTTCGTCAGATAAAACTTCTGCGTATGCTTGTTTTTGTTCTATTTGTGGGAAGCGAATTTCTCTTATTCCTAATGTTATACCTTCCATTCTGAATGAAGTGTATACTAGTGTGCGGGGCAAATACTCATTTGTGCACTAAGTCGAATAGAAACTTCAGGCCCAGTTTCAATCTACCTAATTACAACGACTCTAATTTAGGCAGAATACAGCTCTCTGAATAGTTTGTTGTTGGGGACTCGGTAAATAGGGTTTTGGTGGATCGACGCTGCAAATTCTCCAAGATCATGTTTCCACAATTAGTGAATATCATCGAACAGTATTCATAAAGAGGACGCACGCAGAATCTGAACATATTAAGCTTTGAATCACGCAATATCAGTGCTTTGAAGATTAACCATGCTGTTTGGCGGGCTTTGGTTGCTAGGAATTCGATCTGCTCCCTGAACTTGAGGGTGTTTGGATAATGAATACCCAACTCTCTTATTGCGCTGTGGAATGGAATTGGCTTCCCACTAAGGTATAGGGTATTCATTTATATTTTGCATCGATATGCTAAGATCCCGCGTTTATCAACCGCAATGACATTTGCCAGCTGTAATAAATCACTACGTATTTTATCCAAAGCGTGTTTTAGATCTTTAGGATTAAAAATGTACAGTATGTTAATATCATCTGCAAAATGGTAGGCTGTACCATTTTTAATAGCTTCTGTTATCTCATTAATGTACATCAAGAGTAGCAGGGGACCAAGAACACTCCCTTGGATCACACCACTAGTAACAGGCAGCGATGATGAGCTATGAATATCTATTTGCACTTGTTAAATACGATCAGTAAGATCTGATCTAAACCAAGCGTGCAAGGGGTCTATGATGCCAAATTGTGACATTTTCCATAGCAGGGGACGATGCGGCTCTCTATGGGATGCTTTTTGCATCTCGATGAAAAAGATGACAGCTGCATAGCCATTATCCACAGAGCTCGTTAAACAATTTAGGAATTCCGGCTGACATGTTTGACATGATCGTTTCTGCATAAAGCCATGCTGAGTCTGATTAATCAGGTTTTGTGCTAGCAAATGGTTTATTGTTTTCTCTGTACCCATTCGCCCTATTACTTACGCAACAGCCGGCGTGTGAATTATTTGGCACTAGTTTTTGTGGTCTGCTTTTGGACCATTTTTTGTGTCTAGGCCTGACTAGTGTGAGCTTCCATTGAATTGGGAGAGTGCTCGACTCCATGGACATGGTAAACAAGTTTAAGAGTAAAATTGGAATATCATGTCCACCGTATTTTGGCAAGGAAGTTGGTAGACCGTCTGGGCCAGGATAAGTGGATGATCGTAGTCCGTCTATGTGGCGCTGAATACCTCTGCTGTTGAAAGTCACTGTGCTCAGTTTTACAATGCTAATGGTTGTTTTGGGCAAAATTACGTCATCTAGAACAGTGAACGATGAGGTAAAGTAATTACTTAGAGTATTTGCTATTGTGTAAGGATCTGTGGTCGGAGATTTGCATGGTAGAGTAATGGCGGAAACTGTACCATGTTTGATTTTATTTAGTGCCATCATTTTGACTAAGTCTCCGGATATGTTTGCAGATTCCAGAGCTCGTTTCTCTTCCGCCAGTAAACCGGTTCATCAAGGAGCCTGTCCTGCCTTATTAATAAAGAGAAATCAGGCGTCCGTTTAATATGAGTACGCACTTTCTTTAATTGCTTTAATAAGCGCGACGTTCTTAATGAAACATTTTTTCTCCCTTGTTGTTTGATCGGCAAAAGGGTGTCTGGGATTTGTTAGAAGTTAGCGTACATTTCATTAGCCGCACTCCGTGGTTCTTTTGTAAGGAAGCTTTGATGTAAATAACTAGGTGAGTTCCATAACTAACGACGTTGCTGCATGCATGAGATTCTTCCTTTGAATAAGTCAAACAAACTCACTCCAACGCTGCCAAATACGAACTAATCAGCATATAGGCGAAGATGCGTAGGCGTCCAAACATCTGCTCCGTTCGTTTGCGGCAAGCCAGACGCTTGCTTCATCATGTAAGGCCGTACCGTTCTGCTTGCATACTCCCATCACACTGTATGTAGCAGATAAAGCGGTCTTTGTTAGCCTGTGCGAGGGCCGATGCAGGTTGCAGGTTGAGGTTTAAAGAAATAGTCACTGTACGTGGCCTCAGCTACTGCCAAGTTGCTCAGACCTAGACAGGAAGACGATTAGGGTCTTCAGCCAAAGTGGCTCAAAAACCTGTCCACCAGGCGGCGGGGATGTGACAACGATTCGGTTTTACAGAAATGGACGCCATCTCATTTCAAACCCCAAATCTGGAGTACCAGGAGACTAAGTTTTCTGATCTCTAACGGTTGATCAACGTGATAGGACTAGCTCTCAAATGGCCCAGTGGCACCACCCAGTATATCTCAGTGGGTCGATGGGGTACGCAAACCGTCGCACCACGTTAGGTTCCAGTCACATTACGATGGCAGTCTTACCAGTGACCTTGAGTTAAAGTGCAGACGCGTGGACCACTTGGTATCGGACGTTGTAAGTGCGCAGTCGCCTTAGCCATCGCTTTGTGCACAAATCGATTGAATCCTCCTCCATTCCTGTTCCCTACCACTAATGTCGCTTATCTTGATTCACGGTCGTATGGTAAGGTATCGACGCACAGAAGTACCGGGGTATCGTTGTCGTTGCTATTGCCAATGTGGATGGTGCTTATGTTGCGGATGCAGTGTTGCTACTGCGGCCGATGATATCGATTTTTTAGAACTATCTGATAAACAAACTGATACTGCTTCACCGTGTACCTATAACTTCAATAATGTCCTCCAATCTTCAGATTCCTCTCCGTGCTCTACTTATTTTGGTTGGCTTACTGTCTTTTGCTTGCCCCACGCATATTTATCTGGCCGTGTATTTAACAATCTCATCCATAGTCACATCATATACATTCCATTAGGAATATATCTTGTTATTTTATGGCTTACGGGTGTAGGAGTAACTTATACCGGGTACCATTACTGCATTCAAACTTTGCATTCCATTAGATAGAAGTTCATAGAATCAACTGTCTAACTTGCCATCTCTGTTGAATCTTGGCTAGCAAAACTACCCTAATTAATTTCCGTCGCTTCTAACCGGTCTCACTTCTCTCATCATATGCGGTTCTTTGTGCTTTAGATCCCCGGTTTCTCCTCACTGGACGTTGCCAAATCAATCGCGACTAGAATGTCTAACTCATCTCTGTGTGGCGCCATCGCAATTAAAGCACGACCTTTACGTTCGAGTGCGAACAAAGGGACAGCGGGTCGGTTCAAATTCGCATTATTGGAGCTAGAAAACCCAGCCGATAGTCAGTGGAGTAGTTACCACAATTTGTTGGAATCACACTTCAAAGATGCACTCCTGTTGCTATCGAGTGACACTTCTGATCCCCTTGCGAAAAAAGCGTAGTTATATTATTGTCTTCATTCACTTTTGTAAATAATGCGACTGTATATGCACAATACACTTCTCTAGTCAATCCCGTGTTTATTCTTTTCTCCTTGTGTCACCCCTATGGTATATTTCCCCTACTTTTGTTCACAATTGTGCAGCGGTTGTCATGGTAGTGTGTAGTCAGGAGAAGGAGACGGATTCACGTGACGAAACATGCAGTTAGATTGCAGCAAACGAACGGAGTAGCAGGTTGGATGTCTAAGTTGATTGGTTAATATTTGGCTGCGCAAGGGTGAGTTTGTTTGGCCGAAGCGAAGGCAAAATCTAATGAGTTCGGAAGCGTCGCAATTTATAGAATCGGCCTAGTTATATGCATCAAGGGTTCTACAGGCTAGTGATGGTGTCATTTTCTCTGGGATTACTCTGCCGGATAAACCGTGTGTCTTTGGTGAAACGAGTTCCTTGACAGGGGGGACCACATGCATGCACGCTCCTTCCTGTGTGGCACCTCATAACGTCTCCCTACACAACTGGTTCACTCAGCAAGCAATCGGACCAAGCATTGTTCTCAGTGTGGGTCCGTATATCCTCCTACCGTCAGCAGAGGGCGGTTAAAGGTGGCTCATCATGACAGTTTTCAGACTTCGTATTGGTCCCCATGGTCTTAATCGAATGGACTAGTCGATCTTGAATACGGCCAACATATGACCTGGATTTGGAGTGTTTACATTGCTTCTCATCTTGTGCCCATTGAATACGTTCGCAGTATTGTTGTTTTGTGAATGTATGCACATTCAAACCACGTGCCATGTTCTTTGATTGTGGGCCTGACTTATACATAACTTGTACCTGTTATCGGAAACTATCTTATCATTTGGTGTCCCCTGCACAGCGTCGGAATGTTTCCGCTGCAGGACTGTCGGTGGTTGTTCCAAGTTTCTTTTGGTATATTTGAAGCGACTGCTCACGTCATACATACCCCAGAAAACCATAGCATCAAGCTGCTGCGATAGTCTCTATGGGTTGGTTGTCAGTCACAAATTTGTGCTTTCCGCTTCCGTGCTTAACTGTTAACTGCGCATTTGGCGCTCTCGGCGAATTCCGTGGCTCGCTGTTGAACTTATATGCTGCATGATATTCTTTCATTCCACTGAGTTTTACTCCCGAGGGTATCACGCGTTTCGTGACTATGTTTACTATCTTGTCCAAGGGTATTGGCACAACAAGGTTCCAACCACTAAGTTTGACGAAGAAATGGCGCTACTGTGCTTGACATCCGGTACTCGTAGATAAACTTTTGGAAGGATGAGCCAACATCGAGGAACCGATTCCGAAAGTGTGATCAGGTACCCTACTCTCATAATCACGCACGCAATGTTATCGATCGAACGACTCTTATTCTACTCCGGTGACTTGGTGTGCTATCGATATTAGCATTTGTTATTCATTGAATTCCGCTTCAGACTGAATGTATATTACCGGCACGGGAAGTTAGGACGTGCACTTGACTGTGTCATTGAAAGCATACGTAACGGTGACTCGCGGATCACTTAAGAGAGCCATTAAATTCAATCGACCTCCAAACAATCATGACTGTTCAGTGCGATTTTTAATGCACCATATGGTGCATGTAGTCAGTATTCCATTGTGACCCGCAAGCCAGATGTAGAGTTTTAACTGTGTACCCAAAATATCACTCACTTTGTCTGCTTATCGATCAGCTTGCATCTGAAAGAGGATTCCATAGAGCATTGTGTGGAAAAGCAGGTTATGTCGGAATTTATTGCAACTAGTAGTCTTCCAAACTTCCTCTGGTAACTACATTGAATGCCTACCAACTAGCTGATTGATGACAGCGAAATGCATGTCCCACCGACGAAGATTACGGTGCATCTCGACGGATATCAAGCCAATGACAAAGTAACTTAATAAGCTCTGCAATTTCCTCCGGTGTGTGTATCCTACCTTGTTCTTTGAAGACAATGATCCAAGGCGAATTGATGAAGTCCCACAAAACCTACTATTGTCCTCGTTCTATTCACCCTATGGAGAGCATCCATAGTCCCTGCTCTGAAGTGCGATGGTGCCGTTTGTATTCTTCGCTACTGGTTGAAACTCGTTGCTTGGTTCCAACAGGTGTCCTTTGCTCGCTTGGGTGCTTACCAGCGATCAGAAATGTACACAATTCTGCCTGAATCACGCGTGCTTACCGGTCTGGTGTAACGCAGAATTTCCTGAGTACATTATGACGAATGATCCACGCGAGCATATTTCATTGCTTCATCTACCTTCTGGAAGTAACTCTTACTTAGCGACATTTTCAACGGGCTACTAGTGACTCATTGCTAGACCTTCTCGCCTACTCGTGTACTGACGGCACATTGAGCACAGGGCCCACAGATACGGTGCACGTGAAAACGCGACTCATTGTGCTCGAGAGTCACCAGCGTAACTAATTCAGAGCAAACGCTTATCGGTACACTTATCTCCGGTTTTTTCTTTATCCGGCTTCTCGCGTTACTTGTATATGTAAAACATTAGTAGTAAACCCATTGCTTCTCACCTTTAACCTCTGCAATTCTTTATCATTGTCGTCATCTGTTGCCTTCCAACTTGGCAATACTGTTATCTTTCTACGAAGTGTTGCGTAACGGATAGCTCCGGACCCAGGATGCGGGTCAGAACGAGATGTTCCCACTTGCGAACCAAGTCAGTGCGTCCGAATTTCTTACACACTTCTAATCCACCATCTTTATTCTACAAGTTGGCCAGATTCAAAAATCTCAGTTAGTACACCATCACAATTGCAGTATGGCTAGTCCCTAAGCGAAATAGATACGGAAATTTTTTTGCTAAATATATGTATGTTCATTTCTGTCAGGTATTTCTTTTTCTTTAGGTTTTATGAAAGATCTTACTCTTATAAAACTGATTGTTGTTAGTATGTTTTGTGCCAGGCATAACCCACCGATGTGTTTGTGGAAGTGTTTTCGACTTGCATGGATATTTCAAATCTCTCGAACTAAGTTAAGAAAATCCGTCGTCATACCCACGTTGGGTCCATGGGCTGGCACTACTTCTGTGCACCATCAAACCCAAGCAAACTGGACATAGTAATACTCTGACTAACACTCCATACGTCGCATCCAAGAGCTACAGACGCTGATTCACCGGAAACTACCAACTTGCATCTCTAGCTACCCGCTACACGATTACAAAGGCACTTAAACGTCGATTTTAACCTCATTTCCCAGTTCTACTCTCCTTTCAACTTTCGGATGAGCCAGCTAATTTGTCCGTGAATTATAGTTAGATTTCGTGTGAAGTTATACCTAACTAGTCACCCAAGTTTTAACACTGACTCGTGTTCAGCTGTCGTCCGTTGGTTTCAATCCCTAATCACTCCGGCCTTTAATAATGACGCAATGACGTGTCAATCATTTCTTCATCTTTTAACTCTTCAGCTGCCCTCTTTCAGTGTTTGTCACAAAGTCAGTGGCGTTCCTGCATACGACTTCTTTCATCTGGTTGTTAAGTTTCGTTCCATTCTGATTAGTCAAACGCATTTCTCTCGCTTTCATTTCCACTACCTTCTATTTGAACCCAATCAGATTATCTTACCGGTGTCATTTATTGTTATTCTCACGGTGTGAGTCGTGGCAACTTGGTCCACCGCACTTCAGCGCTCGGATTATAGTTGATCAACTGAACTATTTGTGGTTACGAGGCTACCAACGTAAGCCAAAGATGTACCGCACTAACGCAGACCGTGCGGTAGTCATCTGACAACTTTATTGCGCTTCAAGGCATCACACTTGACAATTTTGTAACGTAGTATGGCATCTTATGACAAATGGGTTGCGTCGTGATCGCAGTATACCAATTTCACCCAAGATGTTTGTATTTGTGACTTTTTACCGATTCCAGTGTAGTCCCATCATGCACCCTTGCAACTATCATAACGCGTTCTAGTTTGTTCGACTCTTAGCCAGAAGGGACGAGCATTCTTCCCCTCCACGCGCGCAGAGTAGCCAGTCAAATTCGGTTGGTTGAAGGCTAACGTGACCTAATCAACATCATTACACACACTAGCTGCAGGTGGCAAACATCTCGGCTATGGTGTCGCAATACAAAAAAGCGTGAAACATGCACACCAGCTGTCACCAGTAACGGATGGGCATCATTCCGGAGAGCCGCAATAAGTCATGTAATGCCTACTATTTTAGATCGCTGCTGGAGGAGGAGGCTAAGCGGAGGGGACGGACAAAGGAACTCACAGCACAAACGTCATTGAGGTCTGCTCCTAGCCATGTCAACAACTGTATCCAACCAAACATGTTCATAGTGCTTCGGTCCCCAACCACGGAGCCGAGAGGCTCCAACCGAGGCCAACTTCGAAGTAAGGACCTTCATTTCTCTTGACCAAGTTATCCCTTGGCTACCTCTCCTATTCTTTCATCTGCACCCACGGCACGCAAATAACCCACGTCGCGGAAGTCAGTTGGCTGGGTTGCGCAACACGTGGCCCAGCCATCGGTCTGGTGCATGAAATAACGGTGCTGAGTGGTTCCCTTCCTCTTTTTGTGCTATAAACAAGGCATCGAACGAGCTCATCGCTCACACGGTGTTCCTACCAGATTTGACCCAAACTGCGAAAGCACCGGTGGTCAAACATCGCTGGCCTCTTTACGTCTGCCCCTCTAATGGGCCAGGTTTCACAACCGTACAGTAGGATTGTACGTACGGCTGCACTGTGAACTCTACCCTTCAAGAAGATAGTGATGTCTCGCCGCCTCCATAGGTGGCGAAGGTTAGCAAAAACGCCTAGAGCTTTTGCTATACGGTTTGTGACCTCGTCTTCAATTCCAACGGCGCTGATACAACTACGTAGGTACTTGAACTTTTGAACGAATTCTAACTGCTCCCCACAAAGGGTTAGCGCAGGAGGCGGTCCATGCCAATCTTGGAGGGAAGCTTTGAATTTTGAGGGTGCAAAACATATCTCGAAACGGTTGACAGCCAGTGCTAATCTGTCCAGTGCCGCGTGGTATCTTATGGTGTTGTCACGGAGGAGGGCAATGTCGTTAGCGTACTCCAAGTCGAGAAGTCGTTCATCTGGGAGCAGCTCCACACCTTCTAAGTCGTGTCTTGTGAACGCGATTTCCATGACTTCGCTCATATCGAAGTTGAAAAGGAAAGTTGACAACGGGCATCCTTGTCTTACACCGCTGAAAATATTGAAGGGCGGCGACAGCTTGCTGTAAGTCCTCACTCTGCTCGAGCTACGCGCGTAAAGCGCTCACATAATATTTACATACTTCTCGGGCTGGCTTGCCGAACAACCTCCACGTGGTGCGAGCTGGATGGTTCGGGTTCTTCCCGTTCCAGCAAATGGTCCGGCGGCAGTGTTCCAGGATGTGGTGACTTTTCGCATGGCAAGCGTTCTCCCTATAAAAAGCCACAACTGTCCGTTTAACAACACTGCGACTTGGCGGATGTGACTCGCCACTAAATACAGTCACTGCTCCTTGCTCCTCCCTGAGAGGCCTTGTACTCCAGGGGTGCGTTGGGCCCATGGTATTTCACGGAAAGAAAGGCGCATGAACCATCTATTTGGTCACTGGCTCCAAACCGGTTGCGATGCCCTCACATCGCCCTGCTTCCTTGTAGGTTAGGTCTTTGATCAAATGCTCGGGGTGGGGCCTCCTAAGACAACTCTCTACTTCGACCTGGGCAACCGGCCCACTGACGAATCATGGACCACACTGATTACCACTGCTCTTACTATGCCTATCATCTATGCTAACTCAACTGCTCAACCTCCACTCACAGATCACCCCACTTCCCATCCTTCACCTATATGTACTTCTATATCTTCTTCTGCCATCGGCACAAACGACCCACGTCTCGCAGCTGATGGAAGTAACAGCCAAACTCCCGGTTTTCAATATCCTGCGATTGCAACCGTCTCTCACTCTACCGAAGCTCCAGCTCTTCTTCGACCTGGTTCTCCATTCATCTTCGCAGCGTTTCATGTTCGACAATCATGTCTGGCCCGTACTCTTGAAACGCTCTCGGTAGACACCTGTTTCCTTTCATAGACCGGATTATAAGACTAGCACCGTCATCAGAATGACCTCTCTGATAAACCCTGACGCCAAATACCGCTTGCGGCTTTCCGAATACCCAGAAGCTGCCGCCTCTGGCCAAGCTGGTGTTGGTGTTGCACTGAGTGCCAAGGCTCAGTCAGGTCTGCTTGACTGGATCCCAGTCAACAGTCGGCTATATGCAGTCGGACTACAAGTTTCATCTAATGTAAACAGGCATCGAGACGTTAAGCGTGCCTTGTTTGTCGTCTCCGCCTACGCCCCTACAGACTTCATCATCATCAATCATTATACACGTTAGCTAGAGGTTGGAAACGCCTCAGCTACTGTGCCACAGACTGCAGCCCGGATGCAGTCTAGGATAGCTTTTACCAACAGTTACTTGAACTTCTGCGTTTCTCCAAAAGGACTGATATAGTTATTCTTGCCGGGACTTTAACGTACGGGTGGGCCGCCTTCCACCAAGCGAGCACCATCTTGGGGCTAGTTTTGGCCTCGGTGACAGTCGCTCAGACAATGCAAACAGACTGCTTGCTCTTTGCTCTGATTATCGTCGAAAGGGGGTTGCATCATCTTGGGGTGAATCGATAGTCGTCCCCATCTTCAAAAAGGACTTGCGCACATTCTGCTCCAACTGGAGAGGTATAATCTTAGTCCCCGTCGTTTGCAAGCTACTGGTGTCTATCATACTTCGCAGGCTATCCCCAACGCGCGAATCGTTGCTGTGAGAAGAACAAGCTGGGTTTCGCTTTGGTTGCGGCTGTCTCGATCAAATCTTCACATTCCGCCGGATCCTCGACCTGCGCCATGTGTAACAGAAGCCAACGATTGTTGTGTTCTTTGATATCCTTGCAACCTTCGATTCTGTCAATCTTACGGTACTGTGGAACTGCCTACTGAGGAATGGTGTCCCCGAGAAGTTCGTCTCCGTACTGCGCGCTCTCTATCTTTTGACCTCAGGTAGGGTTAGGGCTTATGGCATCTTTCGCCTTCCTTTGTGGTCTCCAGTGGAATTCGACAAGGATACCCTATCTCTCCGTTCCTATTCAACTTTGCCATTGAGGATGTCCTGAAGAACGCTCTGGGCAATTAGTTGAACGCTGGCGTTGAGCTTCTCCCAGGTAGTCGAGTTGTTGATTTGGATTATGCTGATGATATCGTCTCTCTGGGTGACGCTCCACACTTCGTCCAGCTTGCAATAAACCGCTTGGCGATTGAAGCGTCAAAGTATGGTAAGTACTTTTCGCCATCGAAATGCAAGACTCTCTTCCAAGACTTGCAGGTGCCTCTGCCTGCACTCACTCTTGGTGATGAGACACTAGAGTTTGTGAAGAGCTTTGTCTAATTGGGAAGTTGCATCACTACTGGCGGGGCTGTTGGAGACGAGATTTCGATGCACATATCGAGAGCACGCCTCAATTTTTCTAGGCTGAGGCACTTGTGGCGTCGCCACGACATTCGTCTCACCATCAAAGGGCGGGTCTATTGTGCAACTGTTCGTGCTGTACTGTTGTACGGATGCGAGACTTGGCCCATTCGTAAAGATGACTTGTGTAGGCTATCCGTCTTCGAGCACTG
Source organism: Dicrocoelium dendriticum (assembly GCA_944474145.2). Lineage (NCBI taxonomy): Eukaryota > Metazoa > Platyhelminthes > Trematoda > Plagiorchiida > Dicrocoeliidae > Dicrocoelium > Dicrocoelium dendriticum. The sequence continues at coordinate 100,068,650 of OX104068.1, read as the reverse complement.
CTGTCTGCGGTCCATTGCCCGTGTGTGGTGGTGGCACCACGTAAGCAATGTGGAAGTTAGACAGCGTGTCATGGGACGTGGAAGCCACTCGCTCGAAGAGCTCGTCTCACTGCATCAACTGCGGTGGCTGGGACACATATTGAACATGCCTGTCCTGCGTTACCCTTGTGGTGCGCTGTTTGCGGTTGCTGGTCTGGGATGGAAGAGACGGTCTGGTAGACAGCCTGCAACTTGGCCACTTGCATGAAAAAGCCGACGAAACAGTTGGCCTCGGCCGGTTGTTGTCGACTGCCTGGTTGGGGTCCGAGAGATGCGGATACTTGTTGGTTGAAGAACTTGAAAGTCATGGCTCAAGATCGATGTCAATGGCGGACGTGTGCATCAGTGTGTTGCGGTGTCCCTCCTTCCTCCCCCTAAAAAGAACAAACTGAAAAGTTTTCAAAAACTGAGTGGCGAACTGGACAAAAATGCTTTTTTATGTTATTACTGTTATTTTCTTATTTTCCCTACTGTTTTCATATTCATCCATGATTCCGATGGCACAATATCTGTACCACAGACTATCTTATATATATCGGGCACACCTTTCCTTAGCAGACAGTCCCATAGGGCACGTCGATCAACTGAATCGAAGGCATCTTTAATGCCGAGGAACACGACAACCGTGGGTCACTAATATATGTGACGGCGCTCCAACAGCTGACGTAATGTGGAATATGTGGTCGACGCATCCCCGACCACGACGAAACTCGGTTTGCTCCTCAAGAATTTGGCTTTCACGGTGGCCAGTCATTCTATAAAGAATTACAGAGGCAAGCAGTTTGGAGGCAAAGGGGATCAGACTGATTCCTCTATGGTTGCCACATTCCGAACGCGAGCCTTCTTTGAAGGTAGGGACGATAACGGAGCGGCTCCAGTTGTTTTGGACAGTTTTCTACTCCCACAGTTTCACTGTTAATTCAAGTAAATCATCAACAAGAGCAGGGCCCCCGAAATCGAAGTGGGCTGCTTAAAGGCCAGCTGGTCCCGCAGCTTTATTCAATTTCAACAGTCCGATCTCATGTTCGACTTCTGAGCGAGAGGGCGGATCCAAAGGGACAGCCCAGGGAGCAGGGTGATCACTGGTCGGTGAAAAATCTAACAATCCCGGCTGATTAAATTGCTTTTCACAATGCTCAGCCCAACGCTCTAAACGTTTTCACTAGTTTTGGACCAGCTGTCCATTCGTGTCACATATACTTTCACCAACACCAGGTTTCCTGCTGCCCGTTTCCCATAGAAGAGGGAATAACCACTATTAGTTACAGAATGCAGAGGCCACTTCCATGTCCGATGCACGGATTCGCAGTTTCTAATCAGGCTAGCACTTACTTTTTCATGAGGTGTTTGTGGCTCTCATTGTGTTCGTTTCTAGCCGGAATGTGCCAACGAGCATCGATAAGTTCCAGAGACTGCGAAGAGATCTAATATCCATGTTGACGACTAGACTTACCACATGAGGATTTGGCCGCTTGTAGTAAGGTCTGGTGAACATGCATCCAGAGACCTTCAGCTGTATTCAATGGGCGCTTGCTCAGCCCGAATACCAGCGTACTTCGATACGCATTCAGAACACCTGGCGTCGCCACTTGGCTGATGTCTCTACGCTCACAGGGTAGTCGAAGACGACAGCCAAATCCCACCCGCGGATCAGCACATACACGTGCATGGTCAGTGTCCACACATGTACTCCAAATCGAGCGACAGTTTTGGACGCAGCCTCTCCAGCGATAACTGATCACGATGTGATCGATTTGCGTCCATGGCTGGTTCGAGGCTGGTGGGCGCCAAGTCACCCTCCGGCGGGTGCTGTGTTGGAAGTTAGTGCTCGCAAAAATAAGCGGGCATCTTCACACACATGAGTTAACCGCCCACCGTTATCATTAAGTGAGCCTACATCGTGTTGACCGCACAGATGCAGCTCATCAGTGGACACTTTCCCAACATGAGCGTTCGGATCCCCAGCCAGCACAACAGTGTCCATGCTTATTCTGTGACGAAGGAGCTCGTTCAGTTGGCGATAGAAGTCCTCTTTCACGAAATCACCGCTACTGTTTATGGGAGCGTAGGCAGCGATGATAAACCGAGACCAATTAGCTCTGCGCGACTTCGAAGCTTTGTACAAGCCAGCCAATCGAACCACACACATCCGACTACTGATTGGGATCAAAACAACCAGAGTAGCTTCAGCCCGGGGATTTAGGGCAATGCCAACATCGGCTTGGCCGGCACTCGAAACTGCATCGTCACCAGGTAGGCGCAATGCGAACGTGCTGCTGGTGTCACCTGAAGGGGATCGCAGACTGAGCACAGAGCTTGAGTCTTGCGGTCGGGTCTCCGATAAGCAGCAGATATCAATGGAGAGGGTCTCTAATGTTCGGGCATGTGCTGCCTGTTGACCGATCTGTAACATTGTGCGCACTTTGAGGCATGCCAAACTGAAGGAGGATCGAGGGCTCCAAATGGAAGCCGATGAACTGGGTTTGACCGCTTGGTTAGACATAGGCTTTTCGATAGGCAAGAGTGACGCTCCGCGTTTGCATGTGAGTTGAAATTAGAAGATAAACACCTATCAAAGCATGGTGGGGGAGAACCAATAATTGGGGAGTTGTAAACGTGTAGGGATAAATGTGAAGTTGGAACGGGATGATTAGAGTGACAAAGCGTAAGAGGAAGAATAAGAATTCGGGAAGGCGCGACCAGTAGCATCCAAACCCCAATCCACTCTGCTGGATTCAGCAGATAAGGCGCCGTTGATTATCCTCTGCTGTGGCCAGAGCATCAGGACATAATTTGAGGAAAGATGCGTATATTGCGTGGGCAGGATACTGTCAGGTTGCCCAGGCCTAGATAGGAGAACGCTTGGGGTTCTCAACCCAAGCCTTCGGTTCAAAAACCTGACCGCATTGCAGCGGGTTTGGCGATAGACTAAAAGAATTCCATTTTAAGAAATAAGGAGCCACCCTCATCCCAACCCTAACCTGGAGGGCCAGGAGACTGAGTTTGTCTGGCCTCTAACCATTAACCAATCTGGTATGAGTGGCTCTAAAGGTGCAAAAAAGCACTCCAAGTAAAACTCAATGGATTGCTGAGCCAGGAAAAATCAATGTACCATGGTCAAATCTAGCCTCACTGCGATGGGTTCCAGTCACCAGACATTCACGTGAATTGAGAATGGTGAGGCAAATCACGTAACCTGGTAACACTGCACTGCGACCTAACGAGAAAAAAAGACTGGCCGTTAACGAAAGTTCTTTTACTGGCTTAGCCAAGACGAAGCATTCATCTTCTACATCTTCATATAGCCCAACCTAATAACAGTGTAATACCTAAACTGTAGAAGAAGGTTGGTGTTCGCTAGGCCCATTTGTTGTCACGCAGTGGTAATGTCCTGAGGAAAATTTCATTAGTGTCACTGTGGCTGTGTGCAGTAACTGTTACAGTTTGCCGTGGAGAACTCAGGTATTTCACTGCAGCATGACACGATAACGACAGTAGTATCATGAGGAGTGCTCAATAGGTTCACTTGGCTTGACGTAAATGCCCTGTGGACGACTCGGTTGTTACTTGTGCAGTCTGACTCGCCGCATGGTGATTTTATATCTTAGGTGAGCCCAGCGATATTTACGTGAGTTTCGCGGAGCTATGCGAGCACCGCAACGGTGACAATTCAGCATTTACCTTTGTTTCGCTCTGTATCACTTTACTCTTCACCCCTATTCATGGCGCTCTGTTTTGTTTCACTTGTGATTTGTGCGGAAGCATCTTCATGCTATTTTAAGGCGGTGCCCTGATATCCGCTAATGCCCATATGCGTATAACAGTCGGTCGTTTTCCCTGGTGCATGGGTCACCAAGCTACGGCCTGCGACGTCAGTCCGTCCATTCCGCCGACTACACCCGAATTTAGCTGACGAATCGTAGGGGACACGAGACGTGATGCGACTTATATTTAACACTGCATGTCTTATTGTCTGTAGCTGTATACGCTTTGACCTATAATTTGAGCCAGCTCATGGTTGCTACATGCGACACCGTACTAACGTCCTGTCAGTAACCTCATACCGTCGGAATATTGATGTGAGTGCTCACTCTTGAAATCCATTCATCCGTGGAGTCTGTGTTTTCGTTTACTTAGCATCTCTTTGACGGAATTTGCGGCTGGTCAGGAGCCGTTATGCAGTGCCATATACGTATACACGGTAGTTTATTTTTTCCAGTCAACGTAGACAGAAGATGAAAGCTGCGATATGCTAACGTCTCTATTAATCTCGTCAGTCACCTACACAGCTGAGTACCTGTATGAGCAAATAAGCGGTCTATCACCGAGATCATCCGAGGATGCAGGGTAGTTTTCTGCAAAATTGGTGGACATTGCGAACCAATTCCTAAGCACTCCGATAAGCCAGGGGGAGCTGAACACTACAAGATGATCAAAAAGTTGAACTAGATGAAACATATATTTTTTCTGCGGTCGGTATTGTGATCATGGACAAAACGCTTTGCATCTCAAATATGGCATCAGTTCCAATTGGACCACACTGTAGACACCAATCATCTGGCAGAAGAGCAGCTTTCGGTAAAACTGCAAATCTTTTTGTTGCATGGGTACATCTCCGAATCAGAGTATCGATAGCTGAGGATGACGGGAAGGAAGACCCGAGAATGGGAGACACACCGTAGATACACGGGTAGGGAAGTCCCTCATGACCAATTTGGTGCATGAACGACTTCCAATGTCACAACGTCGCTCGTTGGTTGGCGAAACTGTTGGGACCAATTCTTAAACTCCTGGCTACATATTGTTTGAAGGATTCCTCCCAATTACTCGATATACTAGGCCACACATTGCCGCATACAGAGCGCACGTACTCGATAAATGTGCATTCATTTTTCACTAACCTACCCTTGCGTCAAACGGTTGACAAATTATGTCTTTTAATCTTTAGCCAAAACCTATCTTTTGGATTTCCTGAGTACCTCAGTGACCTGATATCAATATGCATAAAAAATGTTCAGCTTGAATTTGAGGGATCCGCGTACAGACAGTGGGAAGCACTCTATGTCCGGTATTGGCGGACATATTTTCGAGACTAATCGAAAGGAAGACCGATAACATAAATAGTAAAGCTAGGCTGTATAAATCCTCCGTGGATGACATCTTAATCTTCACCAGCGAATCTTCACCACGAATCGTCACTCTTTTTAAATCCGATTCACCCCAATCTCTCCGTGTCAGTTGAGAGGGAACAGCAAGATAACCTGCCCGTTTTTAGACATTCACATCAAATGCTAATCTTGAGGTACACTCCAACGCACCGTCCACCGCAAAGCAACCTGGAGTGGGCAATCCATGCATTTCAACAGCTTTAACTCGGTTGCATACAAACGTGCTCTCGTCAAAACCCTTTTCTACAGAGCCAGGCGTATTTGCAGTCCAGAGACGGGGCAGAGTGAGTAGGAGCTCATACATAGGACTCTATTGTCAAACGGGTATTCAGTTAAGTTAATTCAGCTCCACAGTAGACCCACCAAAAAAGCTAATAGCACAGAGGGTTGAGCAAGGAATGCACAATTTCATTAGAAATATTGTCCCCGTTGAAAGGTAGAATTGAAATTGGTCACAAACTTAGGTGTGCTGTAACGCCCACCTATACCTCCGCGTGTCTATGTGGCGTATGAATCACTATCTCCAATCCGTGTCACACCAACATCGACCGTGTGCGTCTGTTTGTCTATCGACTACACACTCACAAGAGGCTTGGCTCTGTACCCGTTCCGGCCAGCATACGCGTTTGCGTGCCGCCAGCTAGTCCTGTTCTGTTGTCTGCGTCGTTTGGCTATGAGCCAGTATTGCCTTCGCAGGCTAGCATTACTTCCTCGCGTGTAGACTAACATTGGCGACGGATTCTATATCTAGAATTATTCGTTATAAGTTAAATGATTCCACCGGATCGGTTTTGAAAGTAGCGGCTTCCAAGACCTCACTTGCTGCTTGATTTCCTTAGAAAAAAACATTTTGTGCCTACCTTGAACTCTTCAAAGCTATTTATCCTCACATTACCATTATTGAGCTACAATCTGTTTAACTACTGAGACATCACTCGGGTGCGGAGTTTCAGCGGTAACTCGATGCGCTACGGTTGTATGGAAGCGCTTCCTTGTTACATTGTCTGAAATCTCTTTATGATCTTTGGGGTTCACAACAACATGTGTTTACTGCGCGACTAAATTTTTCCCAACTACGGCAGGGTGATGGAAGTTCAGTTCTAGCTGGAGCGCCTCCAAGAAGATGGAATATTATCGCCAGTGCACCACTCATCTTGGACCACACCAATTGTTTCAGCACAAAAATCCGATGACACCGTCTGTAACTGGGGTGCCTACAAATTGTCAGCCGCGACGTCAGAACACTACCTTATTCCGCGGATTGATGACTTATACGCAACTCTGTCAGGTGGCCAGAAGTTTTCCAAACTTAAACCACGCTTACTCCCAAGCAGAGCTGCACAAATCCGCCAGGGAGATAACAACCATCACTACGCACATGGGTTGGTTCCATAAAAACAGACCCATTTGGGATACATTCTGCACCGGCAATATTTCAGAGGATTATTGACAATTTGGTGAAAGGAATATCCGATGTATATGCTAATCTAGATGACATTCTAATTTCTGGTGGCGCTGATCTCGAACACATAACATCGCTCACGACGGTCTTGAAACGTCTCCAAGACAGTGGACTCAAGCTGAATGTCTATTTTTCGCAGACAGTGTTCAGTACCTTGGATTCCGTTTGGATAAACACGGTTTGCACCCGCTAAGAACAAAAATCCCGCTCATCCATGACTCTCCAAGATCATGCGACGTCAGTGAGCTGCAATCCTTCCAAGGTTTGGTAACACACTATAATCGCCTCCTATCTGATTTGGCCACCACCCTCCCACCAATGTACGCTTTACTACAAAAAATCACCAAGTGGCAGTGGTCAGCTAAAGAACCAGTCTTTCGATTTCATGGTTAAGGCTAATCTGCTAGTATATTTTGATCCGAGGAGGCCCATCACTCTTCGATGTGACACCACAGCATCAGGGCTCGGCGCCGTACTGTCCCACAACATGGATGATCAGATTGTGAGACCCATCGCTTTTGAATTTAAGAGCTTAGCACCGGCAAAGAAAAACTACGCACAATTGGATAAGTAGGCGTTGGCGGTTATATTCGGTTTAACCAGTATCTTCGGGAAAGAAGTCTCGAAAGCTTTACTGATCATAAACCCTCATTAGCCTTGATGTCATCTTCCCGTATACAACGTTGGACCTTATTGTTATCGGCCTGCACTTACACTATCTCTTATGTCTCTGGAAAAGCAGACGCCATTGCGGATGTATTGAGCCGGCTGCCGTTAAATCATTTGCCAGATTGTGAATTGGAACCAACTGAATTAGTCCATTTAATGCAGCACTTGACCAGGAAGACGGTGTTGAACGCGGATATCCGCCGTGAGACAGACTGTGACGTACTCCGCAACAAAGCTAAACGTTTGGTCTTCCAGGGTTGGTCAGATAAATGTGACCCGAAATTGTTGCCTTACTTCACCCGGCGTACAGAATTAAGTCTCGAGGATGACTGCCTCTTATGGGGGTCCAGAGCTATTATACCGCCTCGGTTATGACATCATGTCCTGGAGAAACTGCACGAAGCTCACCTAGGTATCACCAGTATGAAGGGCAAGGGAAATCAAAAGAAAGCTACGATCGAAAGGCATCACATTGACAGCTCCGTGAGAACGAGCCAGTTTACATCAAATTGCCCTACGAACCGACTTGGCAACCTGCAGACTTACACGAAATGGAAGACCAGAGAGCGAGGGTTGCATTACCGGACAACAGGGTGGTTACGCGTCGTATGGACCACGTCCGCCGTGGTTCCGTCTCAACCGATCCAGACGACATATTGCCAAGCCCGTCAACCGAAGCAATAGTCGCTGCGGTCACATATACCACAAACCGGCCAGAAGCCCAACCTGTACGCCATTTGACTACACCATTTCCCGGCCAAGTTATCCTCTTGGGCAACAGAAATAATCTGAGGGGACATTCAACATGAGTGTGCTCAATTAATTTGTTCCGTGCGTAGGAGCTGAATCGTCTCACCTTCACCCCTATGACTTAGTGCGTCTGAGGTCCAATCGGCTGAAGGCGACGGGCTATACACGCACACATACACACCTGCACAAGTGACTGGCTTACGCACGGAACAAATTAATTGAGTAGACTCATGTCGAATGCCCCCTCAGATTGTTTCTGTTGCCCAAGAGGACAACTTGGCCGGGAAATGGTATAGAGTCCGCCATCCAGTTGATCAGGCTCCCTGAAGGAGTAACAAATAAAGGAAGGAGGAATGTGGCGTATGAGTCATCAACTCCACTCCGTGCCACATCAGCATCGACCGTGTGCGTCTGTCTGTCTATCGATTACACACTCACAAGTGGCTTGGCTTTAGTTGATCGATGCTCCGTACCCGTTCTGGCGAGAATACGCGTTTGCATGCCGCCAGCTAGTCGTGTTCTGTTGTCTGCGTCGTTCGGCTATGAACCATTATTGCTTTCGCAGGCTAGCGTTACTTCCGCGTATGTGGGCATAAACACTCTACATATCCTTCACATCACACGAAGACTGAAGCTCAATTACAGTTCATCAGTTTGTTTGGCCTCTCATGTTATTTACCAGCTCACCTGCAGCTACGGTGACGTCTATATAGGCAGTACCTACCGGGGACTGCTTTAAAGGGTGATTGAGCACCTCCAGAAATCGTTGAGACAATCTAAGGTACAACCTAGAAGGAAGGATCAACTGAAGAGCCGGAACCCCACCTCGTCTACTACAAAACTTCATCATGACTGGCTATCACGTGGATCTATCGAAGGCCTACAAACTGCTATTATTCAACCGAAACTCGAAAATTCTCGACATTGGTGTAGCATTACTGCTTGCGGTAAACCGACCGATATTGTGCGCCCAAAAGCAACTGAAGCAGCCTATCAGATTATCTTGGTCTTGATCGCTCAACTTTAATTTACCCGTGTATTTTCATTCCACTTTTACATACGTTAATTTATTGCCCAAATATATTACGTATACGACTGAGGAGAACAATCCTAATGTTAACATATTGCAGCTTCTGTCTGCGTTGACTAAGTGGGTAAAGGGGACACCGTGTTTCAGGTTTGCAATCAATAGCCAATCTCCGTACCTTCTGATGAACTACACATTTTGCACAACATATCTTTGTACTAATCCGGACGAACAAGTGAAAATTAACTGTTTGCTTCAAACGTACTGCTTATGCTTTTCTCTTAGGATAGACGATAAGTGGTCATTTTACACGAGATATAGGTAATCACCACTCCAGTGCGAACCAGATATCATCAAATGTTGACGCGTTTGTACTTTAAGGGGACGGCTGCAAATACTCGTTCTTAAGTATATTTTTTCTTTCGGAACCACTACTGATTGTACACAAGTGTGACGCATTGTGGACTCATTGGATGCATTGGTTCCAACTCCGAGTTCCTCCATCCCAAAAGTTGCTAACCAGCTCTATTTGTGTTCCATATATTTGATGATTTAAAAGCTATGGTATTGATTATAATGAAAATGGAAATATATGCACACCTATTCTGAACGACTCATAAGTAGAAGTGAGTGAAATTAGTGGAAGTTCTTAGCTCCTCTGGTGTGTCCCACAATGGGTGACTTGGAGCTACAGTGTGTTCTGGCGACGGGTCAAGGAATAGCCATTCAACATCAAGCATATGTCTTCTCTCATCCTCGAGTATTCGGGGATACTGTACTGGATGGGCTTCTGGGCTCGACCAGATTGAATGAGGTATAGTTGGGTGCGCGAACTGTTCTCCTTGTCTAAAGGACGACCGTAATTCGTGCCACCCTTTCGTCTCTTGTACACTGGTGTGTCCATCCAAGGACGTATGCATTCTATCATCATGCGTCTCCTTTTGTCTTGCTTTGTCGTAGCGACCAAGCGGTTGATTGCTGGCACCTCGCTGTTCCTTCGAAGCTATTCTGCCTGGTGGCCTTGCCTCTCTTTGTAAGTGATTTCCAGATAAAACATCTGGTTTTGTTAACACTACTGTTTCAATACGGTGTGTCGTTGGTTTCAGGAAAGTTTGCTTTCTCTGGGGCTTTGAAAAATTCGTACTGTGCACTTTCTGACCACGGTTTGACCTCATGCTGCACATTTTCAATGTCAGTATATCCATTCCGATAGGACCGGTTCGCTTTTCGTGCTCGGGTATGTGTAGCCGCTCACTAAGATCTGACAAACTGTGTGCTCGGGCGTTGATACGTGTCAACACATTTGGAGCATCCGACTGATTTCGTTGACGGTCCTACAACAGTGCAAAGTTGCAGCTGTCACATTAACTTGGATTGTTGTCTTACAGTACAGTGTCATTGTAAGTAGTGAATGGTATGAAACTGTTAGGTAGTCAGTTTTTGATAGCCTGTATAATTGTTCACTTGGAAATAACATGTATACATAGAAAAGTAAATCTGCTGCAGATTGGCTAATTATTGAATCGGACACCCTTCCAGAGCACCGACACAGTGCAGTCACAAAATTCATGTAGCTCCTACTTTTGACCTCTTATATCTAGTTTTCAGCCCCACCATTTGATGCCTAGCTCCTTCATTTGTGACATTTTCCATTACGTTTTATCTTGCAATTTCTACCTTCATTTCTCAATCCTATTACGTTTTCATGGGGCGCCAATTTTACTTAATTAATCTATCAAACTTAGGTGTCGACTAGTGGCTGAGTGGTCTGCGCACCTGGTTTGCAACCATAAGGTCACCGGTTCGAATCCGCGTAAGGATGGGCATCCTCGCGGTATACTCAGCCCGCGCGCAACTGATGGTAGTCACGTAGCAGAGAAACGTCGTTACGGCGTACAGCTGGCGGCTTATTTAGGTGCTCTGATTGCAGATATCCGACTCAACCTTTGGAGTGCTTCGCGCATCCTCCACACTAGAATCGGTGCACACACACTTGTCTCAGTGATACGCTCCGGATATCTGTTCTCGAGAAGTACCTTTATGCTATTAAATTCGTCCACTATGGTACCTGGTGTAGATTTTTGTGCACAGTCTGTTAGAGCGATCACTAGCATTTTTGGTGACTGCGTACATCAAGGGTGTGGAAGTCGTGTCTCGGTCAGTCCACTATGTCTTCCTGCGCATCGTTGCTAGGCTGATCCGTGTTTATTCTGCGCGGGCCTGTATCCTAGACGTTCAGCTGATTCTTACTTTCTTCCACTGTACATTACACATTGGGATGTCTTATTGAAAGTAGCGACTACTAATACAAACCTGCAGAAAAAACTCGCAGAAGCGTGGTTTTTCGAACAAGTCCCCCATGTGTTCCAAGGTCCAAAGTCAAATGTCTGGTCATCTCTGGGCAATGGTATCACATACTTTTCTCAGTCATTGTGAGCCCAGTCACCTTTGAAGTTAATGCCATAAACATAGACATGAGTGGGGTGAAACATCTCTAAATTAACTATACTCTCGGAAATTTGGAACTTATTTCCGTTCCATGACGAAGTGTCCACCCGTCGGATGGCTTCATTGCTGCTAAATCGCCTTATAAATGGCCGCAGATGATCCTAACCCAAAAACGCTTGAACCGACAATCATTGAAACAAGTATTTGAATCAGATTCGAAAACGAGTGTATTTTGACCGCACTCCCTTTATCTGATTACAACTGTGTTGTGTTAGTCATTATCATGAGAAACGCTTAATTCAAATTCATTTTCAGTGACATTGTTATTGCAAGCTTTCATTTTTCTTGTGCGCATCCTCCACGTTTGTTTTAACGCATAAGTTGGCAGCCTTATTGGCTGTTAACAGCTGATCCGTGCTGTATAAGACTGCTCTCTTATTGGCTTGCTCAGCTAGGCGTTTTCAGTGTCTTGGTTGGGCTTGACTGCTGTTCGTCTGCAAGACTGGTTGCCAGAGAAACAGCACCATGTTTTATTGAAGAAAACCGTAGTCCGTGCTCAAGTTGATGCTCAAATTACTGTGACTTGGGTGTGTGTGATGTCTCACTATTTCCATCCAGCACGTGACTGTGCTCGGGCCCCGTCTATTCTTGATTTTCATAAAGGATCTAGCGAGGACAATTGCTTCCGTGTTCCTATTCTTCGTGGATGATATCAAGTTATGGCGAGGGATCAAAGAACCGAACGACCTGGAAAAGCTTTAGCGTGACCTCAACACGATTTCAACCTGGTCAGTTCTGAATACCTTACCGTTCAATGTGGAAAAATGTTACGCTGTTCAGTTACGCTATACGCATGTCTACGTGTGTAGGCTTGGGTCACATGTATTGCAAACAGCTTCCCAAGAACGTGACCTTGGTGTGCTCATTCAAAGTGACCTTAACTGTTCAAACCAGTCAGAGGCAGCTGCGAAGAGAGCAAACCAGCACGTCGGCTTGCTACAGAGAGCATTCGGAATATTCGACCCATCCATCTTCCCCATGATGCATACTTCTTACGTGCGCCCTCACGTTGAATACGCCCTCCAAGCTTGGTAACCTTGGTTGAAGCGGGACATAGAAGTACTAGAGAAGCCATAATACAGGGCCACAAAGAACCTCAAGGGTCTACGAAATCTGTTCTACTACCAAAGGCTGAAGTTACTGGGAGTTTTCAATGGCCGCTGCCGAAGGCTGCGCGGCGATCGCATATTAGGCTAACAAATATTGTGTGACCCTAATCACGTATACCGTCACTTACTGAAACTCAGCTATAACACCAATCTCAGAGGTAATCCTCTGAAATTGTGTGCAAAGTTTAGCCGCCTGGAATGCCGGCGGAATTCTTTTTCTCTTCAGGTTTACCAACCCTGGAACTCTCTTCCAAAATTCATTGTTCCTTTCCCCACCTTGGATATTTTCAAATAACGATTGGATCTTGCCCTTCGCCCCCACCGCTTCGTTGCCTAAACTGTGCAACTTTGGAATATATATTTACTGCCCCTCCAAACCGGATTAGCATGTTACATAAGCCTGAGGATGCGGTACAGAAGTGAGTATTCTCGTGTTTACTTTTCACACAGAGTACAACAACTATAACTGTCCCCATTTTCTCTCGTCGTTCACATTCAATTCCCACCTACACTACTATTATTCAGCAGCGTATCTGCTAGACAAACACTCCAACAGACAACTCACCAATCTTTAGATAATTGTACTTTTACCCTCACCAACTTGTGGGACGTGTCAAGCAACTGGTTTTTTTTACCCGAGATAAGTCATTGTTCATTGAGTGGTAACGAAGCATGTTATTGTTTCCTTTGCCTGACGCTGGTTGGAGTGGATTTCCTAAAAGCTATAAGCACATCTACTGAAGGATCAAGTGTTTGTCTTAACATTTCTACAAGAAACTTGCGTTCCAGTGCAATACTCTTCATCCTGTCCTGCCATTACTTTGTAGCGCAAGTAAGCCAATGCACTTACCTCAACTAAATCATAGAGGTAGTCTATCGTTCGGCAGACTCTTTTCTTAGCTGGTGGTGCATCATGTGGGGGAATTGGCGATGGACACATGTCTTCCAACGGTGGTGTTTCTCGTTTCGGGGTTTCTGATTTTTCCTCAGGCTTGGGAACTTTCTCCTCCACTATGGGTGTCGCGTCGAGTTTTGACTTTAGTTCATCCACATTAAGGCCAAGTTTGGAGAACATTTCGTCCAAATCCACGTTCATCTCTTCTTTCGCTTTCCGAAGACGGCTACGCACATCTGCAAATCGAAAGCTCGGTGTCAAAGCGTCTTCTGCGGATGGTCGAGTCAATCGAGGTGGGGACTGTTCAAAGTGGGCCCATATAGGTCGTAACCGATCCACTACGTGCTGTGGCAGACAAAGATGGTGACAGTCTTCTATCCGAATTGGCTCTTTACTTGGTTGTTTGCTTTTATCCGACTGATGTTTTGTTGTTTGTCCTAACACAGGAGTTTCCTTCTTTGGCACTGTTGCACATCCGCTCGGTACAGTTTCTCGATTGGGTTCCTCATGTTTTAAGAGAGGCGACTTAATTCTACCAAGAAAGAGAACAGGACTCCGTTTTAATCTTCGGTTAGAATACGCATGTTTCAATCAATTAGTTTGCTAAATCTGAGAACTGGTTATGATCTATAAACACTTCTAAGTAGACTAGTATGGGCAAATACAGCGCACATACTACTAGCTTGGAGGCGACCTACATTAGCATGCGCTAGCTTGTTCATATGTAACCTTGACTTGGCATGATGTTTACTTGCGTAGCGCTACGTTTTTTCATCATCATGTTCGAGCAGCGTATTCTCACACTTTCATGAGAACTGGCTCTTACCTGTATGCTGGTGTGTTATTTTTGCAAGGAAGGTGACTGTTATGTTACTCCTAATTGTACATAGGGAGAGATGCAGCTATAGGAACGATCAGAATTCGTAACCGAGATATTTGGTTCAATTACCCGACCGCTCGCCAGCGGACATGCACCAGCGGTTTTACAAGGTGTCTATGTCCACTAATGTGGATACTTATGCAATGTCAACTTCCAATCTGGACAGATAGTCTGAGTTTATCTGATTTTTAACAACTAACTAATCTGGTTGAAGTGGCTTTCAAGGTGGCTAAGAGCACCAATTAGCGTCGGGAATTTTGTCAGAGATATACATACACCGTCGTACGACCTTAAACATGCCTACAAAGTTCACGCCAACCCCAAAGGTTTTTTGGAAGAGGAGACCTGGATGTCTGCCGAGTGACAACTAGGTTCACATAAGACGGCTTTTCGATTTCGAATTCACGGTCCTCGTCCAGTTTTTGACAATCGCGAGGTAGCGCAACAAATCCCGAACAAGTCCTTCGAATTGGTCCATCGTTCGACATGCTTTTTACGCTCAGTTGCGAGGGGCTTCTTGTTTTCCCGGTGATCATTGCCAACGAGAACCTGGAGATAGTTTATTCACCTCTGCTAACAGCTTAACTAACTGTGACAAGGTATGTGGGTCTGTCTTTGGTCAGTCTGCGATGTAGCACCAGTAGGGTTTCTCTTCTGCCATACTGCTGGTGTGTATGGGACCACACTGAGCTCCGTTTTTTTCTACAACAATGTGGTCTGCTTCCATTGATTAGTGGAATTTGGTCTCTCCATTGTTTTAGTGGTTTGCTGGTGTATGATGGCAATCAAGTGTCCGAAACAATCGAGACCACATGTGAGTCACAGTTGGTTCTACTCCTTGTAGCTCTGGTGCTTTTCCAGACTAGCCTAAGCCTGCTGATTGGGAGTGGCGATGATGAATTAGCGGAATTATGCCAAAATAATGTTGTTTTCGTTGCGTTGGTTCTGGTGCACGTCACGGTTACCGCTCACGGCTTACAATGGAACGCTTGGTTCTGTTTCCCCGATATCTGGTGTAAGACTCAGGAGCGGCAATCACTGGTCTTCCAACTATAGAAGTGAAGGTGCTGATAAGTAAACTGGGTTCCGCTGCTCTATATCATCTTTCAGGTATGCATGTAAGGATTCGGTTCACCTTTTGCAGAATATGGTGCACAAGCGGCGCGTCGCATATCTGCCGTCGTCACCTAGCAAAGCCACGTCTTTTGTTTGCATACGTTGCTTGGTTATCTGCGGGATAAAATTCCTCACCGTATGGCATGATGAATTCGACAGAGACTACCTGAACTACAGCGTCATCGTTGCGCGTTATCCGGCTGTTTATGTCCGTTCAGTGTTCGCACTGGATAGGCACCTTATGAATGTCTTTTGATGCACTTTGTCCCTACCTCAAACATCTCCTGGTTCATCCGCTTTTTAGTATTCATATGGTTGTTTTTCCCTGTTTCCGTTTTTATGCTGTCGTGGTATGCCAATATACCCTCGTTGTTGCTTTCGAGTAAAATGCAATTGTTCGTTTTGATCAAACTCCACAATGAACATTGATTTATCACGCGTAAATCGCCGGTTGCTTGACAAGTCCCGTATGATGATTGGAGTGAAAAGCGCCCAGTTAAATGCACTGCCGAATAAAAATAGTGTGAAAATGGAATTAAATGTGCGCGCACAGAACAATATGGGGGCAGTCGCAGTTGATATATTCTGTGGAAAAAAATAAATTGTGCGATGAAAACTCTCGTTCGTGTGCCACTTCTTTTGACCGATGTAATACGTAAATCTAGTTTGAATACATCCTAATGATATTCCATTTACCATCTACCAGGAAGCCCTAGTTTTTGTGATTGGCCGTAAACAAATTCAATCAGGTAAGAACCATACACTTTCAAAGACTGTCTGTATTTTCCCACCTCTGCCTTCGGAGCATCGCTGGTGTATGAGAATGACCGCATTAATAACGAGCACTTTTGCCATCGAATTTTCACGTCAGAGAAACTCAATCGACCGCCGAGCCGCATAAATTCCCTACCGTTGCTCCGGTGGTTTTGGAACTTCTTCGTATGCCTGCTCAGAACTTGCTCCACCTTTCTCTTTTTACACTGGTCGGTATTGATTGAGAGCGACGGAAGCACGACCGACGCGTAACGTGTTCGAGGTGTCATGGCAGCGACATTAAATTTTGCCGCATCAGGGGATTCCCGACTCCCGGCAAGGGGGCCCAGGAACAGCGAGCAAACATCATTGGAAACGATGTCAGATATGGTCCCGCATGATTAACTTTCTTCTTCCTCTGGTTATCCGTGTGCTGTGGCATCCTGCTATATATATATATATATATATATATATATATATATATATATATATATATATGCCTTACGTTTGACATCAACAATAATCTGATGCGACGACGCCTCGGGTGCTCTTTATTTTGGGAGGCCACACGGATCCCACAGGAAAGCTGGTCTATTGCACAGTGAAATGCGAAAACGAATATTGGCAGATGCTAGCACTTCGTATTATCTCGTCAGTACCTATACAATAACTTGGAAATCTTTTTACAAGTCTCATAGGACACAGTCAAGCCAATCACATTCATGGATGGGGTCATTGTGTTGGCACTAGGACCACGGCAACCGCATGTTGACAACAAATTCATTTTTGACATGTAAAGCTGGTCTAATTTGGCTTATCGCGACGGCCTCTGCAAATCGCAAAAGGCGCGAATTTGTATGACGTAACAAGATCCGGAACGCCGATAAGGGATCAATCCGGTTACGAGTCTCCAAAGTGTGCCTGCCTATGGAGGACGCCGGCGGCTTACGCTAACACGTATCGTCAGAGGGGGACTGAGTAACCGCGTTGAACCGTTTGGTAAGTGTTCCTTTACTCTGGCATCCAAAGCCCGTTCGGTTCTGTTGATGTTACTGATGCCGCGATCACACACGAATTGGTGAACACACTGTGATTGGGCGCCGACGGATTCATCTTCCTTTACTGAAGGTAACGGCAACTTTCGGGTTCTGTTGATAAGTACCGCCTCCGCAACACAGTACGTACGCTGAATGGCCGAAACTATGCGTTTAGTTATGCCTTACCTCGGGTTGAGGATTTGTATGCTACGCTGGCAGGTGGACAAAACTTCACACAGATCGACCACAGTCACGCGTACTTCCAAATGGAGTTAGACGACACATCTCGCTTATGCAGTGTGCCAGTACGTGGTGGGTCTTCGCCTGGCTAGGGTTTAACAACACTGCGAAGTGGCGGATTTGACTCGCCACTAAATAAAGTCACTGCCCCTTGCTTCACTCCGGTGGAGAATTGTATTCCAGCCGCCGACTGCTGTTACCCTGGGGAAGATTGGGTCCCTGTTTGGCATCTTACCAAACGGAACGCGTTTTGACCGAGAAATCGGTCACCGGCTCCCGGAAGGGCGCGATTCTTTGAACTCGCTCCGCTGCCTTGCTGGTAGGCTATTGAGCCAAATGCCCGCGATGGTGTCCCCTAAGTCAACCCCCTACTTCGGCCTGGGCAACCGGGTAGTATCGCACCCGCTTCCAAAACCATGGATTACATCGCTGTTTCGCATTCTCTCGCTCCTGCCTCCTTCGCTTCTCAATCCTCAATTTTCCTCACACGCCAAGCATTCTTCTGTTAATAACCCCTGTTTCCATCGACTTGACCCCGCTACCGGTTTTACTGCTACCCGTGATGTCCTGCCTGAAGCTATTCTTCGACCCCGATCTTCGTTCCGGCTGGCAACCCTCAATGTCCGGGCGCTTATGCAGATTTGGCAACAGGCCGGCCTTGCACGTACTCTGAGTTCCCTCGACATTGATATCTGCTGCCTTTCCAAAACGCGATTAAAGAACTTAAGTACTGTGTTCAAATTGAAATCGCCGACCAATCAGGAAGTCACATGCCAGTTACGTTTATCTAGCGACGCAGAAGCTGCTTCCGCTGGTTTGGCTGGCGTTAGTGTGGCGTTAACAACAAAGCCGAGGCTGCAGTCCTTGATTGGTTCCCAGTTAACAGCCGACTATGTGTAGTTCGCCTCCAAGGCTTATGCAAAATTATCAGACATCGCGCTGAAAGGCGCAAAGTGTTTGTAGTTTTTGCTTACGTGTCAACCGATTGTAGCTCTGAACTGAACAAGGACATTTTTTACCACCACCTTCATCAGCTATTACGCAAGGCTGCTATGGCGGACGTCGCTGTCCTCGCCGGAGACTTCATCGCACGCGTCGGTCGACTGTTCCCAGGTGAATATCAACTGGTTGGTCATCATGCACTGAACAAGAGACATTCGGATAACGGAATCAAGCTTCTCAATTTGTGCGAAGACAACAGCCTATTTCTTGCATGCACAAACTTCAGGCACTAGAGGAGACGCTCTGCCACCTGGCGTCCCCCTTCACCGTCTCAGGCTTGGTGCCAAATAGACCACATTGAAATCAGTTTCAGGTGGCGTGGAAGCATACAAGACTAGATCATTTTAATCTACCTACCTCGATTCAGATCACGCACTGGTCTGTGCCAACCTTTGCATGCTATTCGGTGGAAATCCGAAACTTGGCCGCATCCGGTTCCGGATTTGCCTGTCACTGTGGTCTCCACGGGGACATCCACAGGACATCTGCAACTACAGGGACCATGGGTGGCTTGCGCTGTAACACCACAGCTCCATCCACACATCCCATATCCAGTGTAAAACCGAAGAAATAAGACCGGGAGGCATGTGGATGGCAGCCACGTTTCATCAATGGAGCCGGCCCACACTCCTTCACAGACAAACACAAGCATGCTGTGTTTGGGAATCAAGCTCAGCTAATGCGGTGGCTGGACCGTAGTCCGCTCCACGCTGAGTGCAAGAAACCACTCTTCGAGTCTAGCACGGCCGCTAGGACCGTGCGCCCCTCCCCTCCAGCAACGACCAGCTGTCTCCTGAAGGCAATATGGACGAGGTAGTGGGTACTAGGCAGGTGGGCACATGAAGCACAGCACACACCGGGGATGTCAAGCACAGCCAATCACTTGAAATGAAATGTTGTATAATATAGATCGAATACACCGGACTAATATGCCGCTGAATTAGCATATGAAATAAATGGATTATCGAAAGAGCCGTGATAGATTTAGGGTGGCAGAAAAAGGGATCAAGACACATACGTAAGGCGAAAAAGTAAGCGACGTTAACCACCTTAAGTTTTGCCAAAATGTGAAATTTAATGAGTTATTTAACTACACATTACAATGCGGTTACAAAATAACACAAAGATTATGTAGCAAAACCAACCATCTAAAATAAAGAGATTCAGCATGCAAGCATGCAGTTAGTAAATCGAATGCAGCGTACCTGTCAACGTTGCGCCGGTTCTGCTTACCTTCTCAGTAGGAGTCGTCGTCGTTTTGCAGCTGGTCCTGACTGGCCTCGCTTGTGACTCACTATACCTGCCTGACTCAGGCGCGCGATCGCATGTGCTACAGCACTATACGCTCGACGTCGGTGAAGTACAGCCCTTCGGTCCAGTAGCATTATCTACGGATCTTGCTGGGTCTCCTTGGCTTTTGTAAGCACTTTCTTCGTCTCCTTCACTGCGGATTCAACCTTACCGTTTGATCACCTATGGTATGGGCTACTTAGTTGGTGACGAAAATCCCACTTGTTGCTGAATGCACGAAACTCTGCACTATGAAATTGCGGGCCGTTGTCTGAAATCACCATCTCGGGTATTCCATGCCGAGCGCATTGGCACCGCAACTTGTTCACCACGGATTGCGTACTAGTCGTCGTTAGCGCATCGATCTCGAAGTAGTCACTAAAATAACCTACCACAATCAAATAGTTCATCCGATCGTGAGAGAAAATGTATAGTGCAACCATCTGCCAGGGTCTGTCGGGAACGTCACTTAGCATCATCAGTTCTTTTGGCTGGCGTACGTCGTGTGCTCTGCATGCTACACAATTGGAGACGTAGTCGCGTATTTGGCTGGTCATTCTGGGCCAGAACAACAGCTCTCTAGCTCTTGCCACGCAGTTGTTGGTTCCTAAATGTGCACAATGTATCAGCTCCAGCATCGAACGTTGCAGTGCCTTTGGAACCATTATTCTGTTGCCTTTGAATATTAGTCCATCCTGAGTAATGTGTTCGTCACGAAAATGGAAGAATGGAGTCAGATCCTTTGGTAACTTTTTCTTGTCTTCAGGCCATCCGTTCATCGTCGTGTGCTTCAGTAGCCTACACAATTCGTCCTCCTCAGTGTATCTTTGGAGATGCTGCAAACGTTCCTCAGTGACGAGGATCATCTGTGTTGCATGGACAAAATCTGGGTCTTCTTCCTTTCCTGGCAGGTCTGACAGGTGCGCCCTTGCCAGCGCGTCCGCAATGTGCATCTGGGATCCTGGCCGGTAGACAACTTCTAGCTCTTACTTCTGCAGACGGATAAGTATCCTTCACAGGCGGCATGGAACAACATAGAGCGACTTGCTGGCGATCGACACTAGGGGCTTGTGGTCGGTGAAAGCGGTGGCTTTGTGGTCCAATGTATAGTCATTGAAACGCTCCACGGCGTAAACCAATGCAAACATTTCTTTCTCTATTTGCGCGTAACGACGCTCAGTCTCTGTCAGGGTCCGGCTGCGAAAGTCGATAGGCTTACCGTTCTGCATGAGTACGGCCCCGATCCCATACTGACTGCTGTCACACTGGATCTCGAGCGGCAGTGCTGAGTTACAGTAAGCGAGAACCAATTCCTTTATTTTCTGAAGTGCTCTCTCCTGCTCCGCGTCCCAATGCCACTTCTTACTCTTATGCGTCAGTTTTCGAATCGGTACCATTACATCGGCTAATCTGGGCAAGAAACGACAGGTAATTCACCATCCCATTCAGCCTGCTTACGGCTTTCACGTGAGTAGGAGGAGGCATCTGTTTGATGGCCCTGACTTTCTCTGCGTCTGCTTTCAGTCCTTCGGAGCATGGCACATGTCCATGAAACACCACTTCCGTCCTACGCAACTCGATCTTCTCTCGTTTCAGCTTGTTCCTTTCAAAACAGCGCTGCAAAAATCGGTGAAGATTCTGGTCTTGCTGCCCTTGCGTTGCGCCAAAAACCAAAACGCCGTCTGCTACACATAACGTTCCTGGTAAATCGTCTAAAGCCTGCACTAGTCGTTTCTGGAATATCTCGCTAGATACCTTCCGTCCAAACGGTAAACGAAACCAGCGGAAACGCCTGAAAGGTATCCCAAAAGTGGTCAGGTAGCTTGACTCTGCGTCAAGTAATACATGTCAAAACGCAGAAGCAAGCTCGACTTTAGTGAATATTCTAGCTCTGGATAGCACCGGAAGTACGTCGTCTAGCGTCGGTATAGTATAATGCTCCTTCCTGAGTGCGGCGTTTAGTGGTTTTGGATTAGTGCACACGCGTAGTTCTCCAGGTTTCTTAGTAACGATCGCCACCTGGCTAACCCAATCTGTCGGCTCCTCAACTTTGGCTATTACATCCAAACTAGCAAGACGCTGCAGCTCGTCTAAAAATTTCTCACGTGAGGCGATAGGCACCTTTCTGATCGGTAACACTACTGGCTTAGCGCATTCCATTAGAGATAAATAGGCACACCTTTCGAATCTCCCTACGACCCCGTCAAACACGCTTGGGTAGCTGTCAACAATATCTATGTTATCTTCACACCAATGGACGAAATTTTCATGGTTACATGTGACACAACCGTGACTCTGAATAGAACCAATACCCAGAAGGGGCATAAGGTCTCCTGAGACTATCAGGAAATCGAGTTGGTCTTCTGTGCCGTTTTTCGGGTTGATGGCCTTCAACGTGGCCGTATTTTCGGCAGCAACTTTGAACCATTCCACATTCTGAGGCAATTCTGCGTCCTGTCACACGTCATTCCCACACAGTGCTTCTCAGGTAGGATGTTGACAGTAGCCCATGAGTCCAGTTGGGAGCGCACCGGTCGTTTTCGAATCAAAAGCGTCGCGAAAACACACTTGTGTTCTCTACGGTTTTCCAAGTTGCATATCGAAAATTCTTGTAACTGTTCGTTGACGCTCTCGACTACTGCGCTGCCCATAGCCGATCCGCAACAGCGAGTAAAATGGTTCTTCTTGGAACATTCTGTGCACGTTCGACTCCAAGCTGGGCAGCTCTCCTTTCTTTTTGGATGTACACGACCGCAAAACTAACAACTCGGACCCTGTCCTTCGGGTGTCTGGGGCGGACTATTGTTGGTTTGGAAAACCGCGCACAGATTGGTGTTGGTTTCGGCTCTCACATGCTTGAATTGCTGCGGCGTCCTTGCTTCACTCAAGCAGACGTCCATACATTGTTCCAAAGACAGGTTCTTTGTCTCAGAATGCGCCGAGTGAGCTCATCATTCTTTATGCCAATGACAATACGATCTTGTATCAAGGGGTCTCGCATGTATTTGCAGAAGTTGCAGTTACGCGCCAACAATTTCACTTCTGTCATGTAACGCCCGAACGATTCGCTTGGGGATCGATCGCGAACAAAAAATAAACACCTCTGATTTGTTTCATTTATCTGTCCTTCGCAAAACGCCCTGAATCTTCTCAGCAGTTCCGAAAGTTTGACTTCCTCACCTTCCTCACTGGGCTCCAATCTTTCGAGCACCTTCCTGGCTTCATCACCCACAGACTGCTTAAACATCGCCAACTGGTACGCCATTCGTTGAGTATCCAACTGGATTATGGTGATGAAATCCCTCCACTTCACCTTCCACATTCTCCAATTCTCTGCGGAGCGGTCGGCAGTGTGATCGATGGCTGTCGACCAAAAACCAGTGGGTTCCGACGCGTCGGCTTCTTCTCTGTCGCCATGTCGTGTAGCCCTACGGGAAGCAAGAAGACTGTGCCGCGATCACGACGTCATTTATTAAAATTACGCTCGAATATTTATGGAGCATATACACTATTTACAACAGTCCGTTTCAATGGCTCATCCCTGTTATTTGCATCGTGTCGCTGGCTCCTTTTCCATTGGTTTATGCTTGCTCGCCACATTCAATCTGCCTAAAATCATCTTGACTTTTTTACTGGATGTACGATTGGCGGGATTAGGCCTACGCGCTTCTTCTCTCGATCCAATGCCACAAGCCTTGACTCAAGGGCGCACGATTATGCGCTCCTTCACCTGCTGGCGCCTGATTGGCCACTTGCGCGTTCAGTGGATAGTTGCAGGGTGAACGCGATTACGGGTCAATTACTTCCTGATTGGCTTACCAATCTGCTTCCGGCAACATGCTCACTCCTTATCGGTCTGGCCCGTGACGTCCGATCATCACTACAGCATTTCCAATTACCAGCATTTCCAGCCCCCATCACAGAGACAAACAGGGGAAGAGGTGCGGGGATGATAAGATGGCAGAGGAAATGTGTCACAAGGGTTTTGATCCGGTATACGCAAAACTGCCTCACGAAACCAGCTGGCTACGTGCTACACTTATGTCCTCAACGAATATATATGTAACCTCAACGGTCTGGCAACTAAACATAGAGCCAACAAAGCGATAGAGTCTATAAGATAAGTGTATGTCACCGCGTCATAATCATCGTGGCATATTAGTTGTAGGTGAATAACACGATTCAGCTACTATGCCGCAGGAAGAAAGGAACATTTTGACAAAAAATAGAACAAGCCATTTTTAGTTTGTTTTTTGCACCAATTTCTCTCTTTTGTCATTTTCAATCTTTGAAGTATTAAACAAGTGGTCAATACTATTCTGTACACAATTCTCCCACTTATTCCGGTTGCGACCCATGTCTTCATGAATGTTAAGCAATTGGCACTTATCATCTTTGGGTCTCCATCTTGGAAGACGTACGGGTCCAACAGCGGCTAGACACAACGCCAGCGATTTAATGTGCTATCGCCAAGTGGAAGGCTGACGCCCACGCAGTCGCTTCCAGCCAGGTCCTTGTCGAGCGAATGGAGCGCGGCACGGTAGACACTCAGGTGTCATGCGTAGGATGTGACCGAGGCATCTCAACTGGCGCAGCAAAACCAGTTTGTTGTACGGAATACTCGCATTCTTCAAGATGCGACGTCTAACATCATTACTGTTAGCTCAATGTTGCCACCGAACACGAGCAATCCTCATTAAGCAACTGTTATCAAAGGCAGAAAGACGACACATGTCTTCCACGGGAATTAGCCAGGACTCGCTCCCGTACAACAACATTGAACGCACAGATGCGCTGTAAACGCTAGTCTTTGACAAGAATGAGAGGTTGCGACGCCGCCACAGGTGCCTTAGATTGACAAATGCTGATCGGGCTTTAGCGATGTAAAGTCCACAACGAGTAACCAAGCGGAGCTACAGATGGAGGACGGCTGTGTGATGCGCCGCCATTTTGACTATATCCAGTCACACTCAATCGAACCACATGAGCGGGGTCAAAAGTCGAATGCTTCTGGCGCAAAAAACGGACGGCGAATCTGCTTCACAAAACCAGAAACGGCAAACGGATGCGGAACAAGTTCAATTAAGACGCCCAAAATACACGCCTAAACCAGTTGATCGGTATCAACCCGTAGTCTGCAGTCTTTACCAGGGAAGAGAGAGGTGTCACGTATGCAGTTGAGTATTGATCAGTGAACACAAGCGCTCACACGACTGGTTGACAATGACCTTGTCTTACCTCCCTTATTTCATTGGTTTTCGTTTCGGCGTTTCTAGCCACTGTAACGTAGGAAGCTTTCATTAAACGGTTCCATACTACGCCTGCGCATCCTGTTTTGTCTATCGGCTTAGGGCCACACTTAACAGCAACAAAACATACTATCCCCGCCTGAGTTGTCTCTGTTGTTTTACAGGTGAACTTACTTATTCAGCTCAACGTAACTTTGGCATTCCAAATAGGTACCTAGACTGCAGGCTGCTACTTTTAATGAGTTAGACAAGAGGGAATATGTAGATGGGGGTTATCTTTTATCTCGTTTGCATCATGTGGTCAAATTATTCCAGCGTTCCAATTCATCACCATGCCTTGATGTCAGTCGGGGCACAACCTAGGAGACATTACATGCTTACAACCAGCTCGTACAATTGAGCTTCAGGGAGGCAGAATTAGTGCTTTAGTTATAAAACCACCGCATCGTGAATAGACGTATTCGTGAATTGCGTGCAGTGTCATAGCAATCGTTCCTTGGGTTTATATTTCGCGAACTTATATATAATGTATACGTATTTGCATACAAACACCTGCATGACTCCTTCCCAAGCATGCATACACCAGGGACGGTTTGTGGGTAAATTGAATAAACCCGGGTTATCTGACATTAGCGTAACTACTACTCATGTGACCACTCACACTGTCGGTGAGTGCGAAGGGTATTTTAATTACTTTTTGTGTGAATTCACTTACCTGTGGGCAAGTTTAGACTCCCTGCATCCAGTGGGTCTCAACGGTAAGGAGAGTCTATGGTCGGAGAACGGCGATATTTGTCCGAATCTACCCACATGCTTAGCGACATTATATGACAGGTTGAGTGCTTTGCGCTCATTCGTACCTTGTAGAATGAAAAGAAAAGTATTTACTTGGTAATTCGGAAATAATTATATAAGCTAGGCATTTATGACACTGAAAATAAACAATCCCGGATACATTCCAGTTTTTCGCTAAAATCCGCGCACCGTTTCGGGCAAAGTACGAGTTACGAATACTTTCCCAACGTTATTATACCGCAGAAATTGCATATCGACTGTGATTGATCTACTTTTGCAAAACCATAACACTTCACTATGCATTTGAAGCATAAGAGCGTGGTCGACTGTGTTCGCTCTTTCATGAACTAAATAATAATAACCTGTCAGCTGTACGCCGTAACGGCGCTTCGCTACCGTGCGACCACCAACAGTCGCACGCGGGCTGCGTGTACCGCGAGGACACCCACCCCTAAGCGGATTAGAATGCGCGCCGCAAGATTACGAGACAACCTCGTCACCACTAGACTACGGGTCGACCTTTCATGAACTAGTTCATTCAGCTACAGTATATCCGCTTATCGTCCTTGTTACAAGGAACTTAAAGCAATGAAACATCCAGTAATGTGTGTTCAGTGAAACCTAAATAATAATAGTAAATAATAAATCCCCAGCTGTACGCGGTAACGGCGCTTCGTTACCACGCGATCACCACCAGTCGCGCGTGGGCTGAGTATACCGCCAGGACGCCCGCCTACATATTACGTGCTACAAACTGGCACACCTTGGGTAACTACACTCCTAGAAACATGGATTTGGAAAAAAGAATAGCTACTGTGCATGATCGCTAGGTTTAGATCCACCTTCTCCACTGGATGCGGTTCCGCATCATAACAAATGGTTTGTTCAGTCATAGTTACAGGCCACTTGTGCGGTTCCATTGGGAAACTTATTCAGGCTTGATGAGTGTTATGGGAATGGATGCGAAGTTTCTCACTGTAACCACTTTTATTCGTTTACTCTCCATAGCGCGTGTCCAGCATAGGAGTATTGGGTACCAGAACCTGATCACTACAGAGAAACATTGGGCGCAGTCAACTGTCTTCTCCGGTGTTAACCAGTGTCAAGAACACTGATAATTGAACGCTGCGCATACCTGCCCAGAGGTATCGTTCATGGGCTCCATTTCATGATTGTGCATTGCCTTCGAGTGGATGGCATACTGGGGCATACCACACTTGTTAAATAGTGGTTAATAGCAACTCTAGGTAACAGCTTAAAACACTGAGAGTTACTTGGGACTACTTAGTCTTTTCTACAGCCATTCATAGCACGACGTCTTTTCTAGGAGGATCTTTCAACCAACCTGTTTGGATTTGTCCGCGTGGGTATAGCAGATGCTTAACAGAAGCATAGCAAATTTAACCGCAGTTGTTGTAATATGTAAGTTAGGGCAACTGGCTTTAGTAAACATAGTTTTAATTTCAATTTTCTGTATGCCTGTCTGATCCGGGAGATTCGGTTGTTGGTGTTTGATTATCAATCAAGATGACTTTTCATCATGTCATGATAACGGCGCTTCGCTGATGAACGCCGATCATCAGGGAAGTTCTAAGTACTCTAACTGTACACCATAGCTACCAATGTTCCGAGTTTTAGAGAAATTCAATCAAGGGTTTTCGCTCCCCTTTATTGAGCTTGGTGTTTACGGTATCAGAGTCTCCGTGCGTTCAGCCGGTTGCAAGTTCTTATTCATACTGCCGGCGCTTGGTGGCTTGGTCACCGTAGCAATATGCGACATCAGGGAGAACGAAGCTATACTAAGGTAGCTACCGTCGCCAAACCAACCCAATATAGTCCTAGTCGTACTAGGGCCGTTTGAGGACTCCAAATTTTTGTCACTTCCATGGTAAGTGGTTAGTGCACGCTGAGTAAATTCTATTGCTTAAAATTGGCCAGCGATTCTCGATGGATTCAGACAGAGACAGAAGCAGCAACTGTATTTCGTCTGTCGAGAATAGCAATACGGCAAGAGTACTGTCAGGGAGAGTAAAATGTTTCAGGAAATCTTTGTAATTCCATGGTAAAACAAGTTGATCCAGTGGTGTACCATCGAAACATCAAGCGGGTTAAGGAACGTTCGTGTCGTCACGTCGTGCGCACCAACCTTCTCATTGGCTAGCGGAACTGATCTGCTAATCAGGACAGCTGATCTAGCTGTTCTAATAGGTGAACCTTCCTTGGTTAACTTATAAATGTCCGTCAATTTCACACTACTGTTTTCCTTTTCGGTAGCTGGCTCTGCAGCGCGTTTTTGCCTCCAAGCTTTGACTTCTGATTTCCGGCTGGGATTCGGCCTTAGCAGATAAAGAAACCTATTCAACCGGAATCGCAGTCAAGTGACTGCTCATAAATGATGCTCTAATGATTTTGGTACTTTACTTTTCTTAGTCAAAAAGCTTCCCAACTGGCATTATGACACTCTCAACCGAGGAGGTACCATGTTCACTCTGCTGCCGCCCTATCCACCCGGGTGATAAATCGATGGAACCGGAGAACGTTATCAGTGCTCAGTCTGAGGAGGGTTTCAAGAGGCTCTTAAACTCCCACTTGTGTAAGATATCAGGATTGCACAGTTCTACTGTGGCTGCTCCAACCCAGTAGGACTGCTGGTCGCAATGGCACACGCTCCAGTTCTGAACTGGAAGCGATGACGCTGACATGGGACCTCCCTCGGCCCTCTACAACTAAATGAACGGATTCCTTTGTGTTTTGCATTCCTCAAAGCGAGCTAAACCAGTACGAGACTGTAAAACGCTTCTTCTTAGTAGCTTGCATCAACCATTCCCATTTGAGTAGGATGCAATCTGCTAACGTCGCTGGTCAGCCCACGCTTTGGAAGCTATAGTACAGAAAAATGTGCATTCGTCATGGATATCAGTTTGTCTGTAGCAGATATTCAAAGTCAGGAGGGCATGATGTTGACTGTTTATTTTCCATCTCCCAATATCACGTTCAACGGATATAGTAAATAAGCACAAAAGTCCTGTTCTTGTGAAGAGCTTTGTGAAGAATTGATTATCTGGATTTTAGACTGCACCGGTTCGAGCTTCACTTCCAGCTGTCTCAGTTTGGAAAGCAAAGATTGACGAAAGCATCCAGGTGTTGGACTGCTGGGATAGAACAACAGCTGACATCCAAGTTCAAGTTGAACTGGAACGACAGGGGTATCCTGTGGGTGTTTTTCCTTCAGCCGGTTGTTGAACCAGGAGTTGACGGACCTTGAAATACAGATGGACCCCAAACAAAGACCGCATCACACCTTATCCAACCAATTAATTCCCACCTATCCTGCCCTAACAGTCCCTAATAGGCCATTTACATGAAGTAACAAATAGGAAACATTAACATCAGAGGGCAAGAAGAAGCTGAGGCGAAAACTAAAGAAGTAGAATACTAAGATAGTTGTCATTAAAAAAGGAACTGAAAGTGCAAGTGAGTCAATTAGGAAAAAGTAAAGGTTTGGTGTTGGCACCAAAGAGCATCGAGCTGACGCGCAAAACTATTAACCGCAGGTTCCCCAACTACATGATCTGGAAGTGAAATCCTGCGTTCTACAACGAGCATGACAGACGAGTTTCTGTCCTACTCCAATCCGACCGTGGATTATGCAGCTTCAATGGGTGACCGTGGAGGCTAGGATACTTAGGGAACTAAATAACCCACACAAGTCTGGGCCGATCTTACCCGCCAAAATACGGTAAGTGCAAATGTGGTCCCCTTTATCCTCCGGTAGTGCATGGAGTACATCCCAGAATTATGCAAGCGTTCAGGATAGGACTGCCCCGTAGACTCTGCACTAACCTAGTACCCACTCGTAACACCCTTCCTAAGTCCATTTTGTTTCGGGTAAGACATAGTGGACAAACCTGAATACAATATTCCAAGTGGGGTCGCACCAATGCCGAGAATAGTTTCACACACATATTGGCCCTTACGACTCAGGAAGAGCGACGGATAAACCCCATCATACGTACCTCCGACAAGCAGCCTTCTTGCAATTGTCACCAGAGTGATGATGAGTGGACGATACCTAAATCAACCTGTTGAGTAACAATGGGGACGTCAGCGTCGCCGACAAAAATCGAGTTGGTGGGCTACCAGTTCCTGCTAGGAGAACAGAGAACTTGACTCGATTTAAGGGCATCAACTATAAGGTAGCCCATTAGCAGAGCCCCGGGATGCCCACAATATTCCAAAGGTTAAGATCGTCAGCAAAAGATTGTGATGACATTACTAGCTCTCGTGTTAAGCCATTTACATAGATCAAGAACAACAATGGCCCCAATACCGAGCCTTATGGAACGCCACTAAAAACAGCTTGTCAAAGTGTTGAATACTGCCTCTTGAATACGTCAGGTACTAACAATGTAATACCAACTCTCCTAGACGGATGAACGAACGAGACTCAGAATTATTTCTCGCACGGCACGGTAACTGACAATCTCGAGTCTGTGGGTTATCAGAACTTAGCCGCGAAAGATTAATTCACGCGAGTCGAACAGGTTCCTAGACCGAACGCAAAGTTTCTACGCACGATTTCCCAACCCAAGACTGAAGCAAGAACAAGACAGGCCTTTGCCACAGGCGCTTTTACTGGCCAAAGCGAAGGCGATTCTAGCGTTCTACAGCCTCATTTTTATATCACGAAACAGAGATGAAGGGGTTTTTTCCTCGGAAGGGGTTGCGTAACCAAACCCTGGAAACAAGAAACGTGGTTTTGTGTAAATGTGCAAAGTCCGTAAACTGAGCAGAAATGTTGGAAGTTTGGCGAGAGTTGTCCGGAAAAATGAATGTTGCTTAGATACAACAATGCGTGTCTGGTTGGAAACAAGACTGTTTCCGGGTGCAAAGGCTAACAAAGTGCATGTTACACGAGTTAGAAGGCTGAATGAAACGTGTGCGTTTTGTCTGGTCTGAGTACATGTGCACTCGAGTGAATCGGGTTTTCAGTCTTCCGTAATTTAAGCCTTTAGGGACGTTGGGTCCCCATAACACAAAGTGAAAGGCTGCATCCCACGCGTACACATTGTTCCCCCCCTCCATGAAAGCAGACATCCACTTAAGGGCACGACCAGATATTCCGTTAGACGTCAACTTTATTGAGAGTATAAGATGAGGAACATTGTCAAAAGCTTTCGAAAGGTCCACGAATACCACGTCTACATGTGGCCACTCTCTATCGCTTCGGCCCAGCTTTCATGAGCTACAAGTAGATTTGTCTGACACGAAAATCCCTTGCAGTATCCGTACTGCGTAACACTGAGAAGGTTAAATTTGTTCAAGTAATTCTCCACTGAGACCCTTATCAGATTAATGTCACCACTCTTTAAAATCGAATAGATGATTGCCTCCTCTATTCCGAAGGTGAGACGCAGCTGTCAAGGGACTTTGAAAACACGCATGTAAGTGGACCACTCAGCTCAGCGGCCAATTCTTGCAACACCTTCGGATGAATTGAAACAGTGCCGGAAGCTTTAGAGGGATTTATGCCTTGCAGTGGCTCGAAAACTTTAGTCGCCGTTAAGTTAAACTCGGCTATGCGAAAATCCTCCGGAACCCTTAAAATCAATTCAATCTGTGGTAAAGTAGTCTCCCGAGAAAAGACCCCACTAAGTATACAAAACTTCTCATAGTCAATTTGCGCACATGTCGTGTCTGCTCACAATAACACTGGTATAGACAGTTTTCCCTGTTGTACCTCTTCACATAAGCGAAGAAGTTCTCATATTGGAGAATAACAGCCCTGAGATGTTGCTTACACTTATCTTTAACCTCTCGATAACTATCGTAGGTACTGGCTGTTGGAGCTGCTTCGTAAGGTCGCCAGCGTCTAGACCGTTTTTTAAGTAAGCATTGGTTGGTATCTATCCATAAAGGCTGTGCCGGTAACCCACTTCTCCTCATGAGTGGAATATAGGGAGTAGAATCCTCCGTATGACATGCCTTTAATTTAAGTCTAACTGGATAAAGTCAGCCATCGAGATCTCACAGTTCAGAAAAGAAACCTTGGCTCGCATTGCATTAAAGTCCGCCCGACAAATATTTGGAAGTAGTTCAACATCGGTCTGTTGGTGCCTTGAAAGAGCACACCGGAGGGATATGCTTGCGTGAAAGTTGGATCTTAGAGGTGCAGCATACGGAACGTCAGTTACGAAGTCTAGGGACTTAGCGAAAACCAAACCTAAAGTAGTTAGTTGTCCATACATCTGGTGGGGAAATCCACGAACTGGTTGCTGCAAACGCACTTGGAGAACCAGCTCAAGAAATTCCACACCGAATGTTCCTGAAGCCGAATTGAAGGAAAAATCCACCCCACTGACTTCCGGAAGATTGGAATCCCATGAGAACTAAACGCTTATTCGCAGACTGAGTGCGCATTAAATGCTCCCCTTGGAGAAACCTCCAGGACTCCTGTATCCGAATACAACATTAAACTAGGTAGAGAAAGTGCACACTGAAGCCGATTCGCATGTGGTTCTATCCATCGAGTTAACTGTGGTTCGCTTCGAATTAACATGCAGCCCAACTGGAATCGTAAACCACTGTTCGAATACTTGAAAGGTGTTCCGAATGCCTTGCAATAAACTGTTACGTTCCAACTTCAATACTTCACTATTGTATGCTGGGGTAAACAACATAACTTTACAAGACAAACAGGCTGAAAACTATAAAATAAAATTATAATCAAAATGTTCCAGCGTGGAATGTGATTTATTAGTAGTTTAGCCACCACACTATATGAATGTGTAGTGTCTATAGCTACGATGAAAGTCTTTCGATCGTCGTAAGATTTAATACGTTCATCACGTGTTGGTAGTGCGTTCCATTGGGAACCGATTCTAAGTGAGTACAAATACTTTCTGCAATGCGAACGGAAGTGTGGCGTTACTTATTTCAGATGGTGGCATGGACATTGTTTGCAAGGGTTTAGGTTCAGTGCGATGTACATGGGTGTTCGCTTTCAGTTAGTATCCGATAAGTCAGAACGAGATCTCCGTGATGCCGTCGGGATCGTGTGAATAACAATCAAGTAAATGAAGACGCAGTTCGTAAGTGCGACCGGATAGTGCACATCTTACCTTGGTGGCTGTTCTTTGGGTTGCTCCAAAAGACGTGTCTCATTTTAACCATAGACACTAGGTCTGAACTGCATATTCAACGCGGGGACGAATATACTAGTTAATCGGCAGTGGTACTAGCCGTCGCTCAAAAATGTGGAAAGCTCACCGCCAAAACTTCTAACTTAAGTTCACCACATCCACTGCTTTAGAACACCGGTGGGAACTGCCAAGACTATCTTGAATAATGATATCTAAGCCTCGTCCACTAGTCACGTGTGGCAGAACTTGCTGTCCCAGAGATGATGTGTTGATAAAGATGCTACGCACCATCAGTAGGTGGCACTGCAGGGTTCGGTTTGAGTTGTTTACTCTCCGCCGCTTCGTTAATCCAATCCAGATTGTTCTGGAGATAGGCACGCTCGGATTCTGGGCGAATCGCTCTCCATAGTTTAGCATCACCTGCAAATATTTACATCAGGGATAGAATGCTTGCTGGAAATTTATTGAGATCGACTAAAAGCAGTAGGGGGTCGAAGATGGATCGTTGCGGTACCTCACATGCTTTCGGAATGAGTGTCTGCTATTCTTCCCTTGATTTTTCTGTGGTGCAAGTAACCTTTCAACAAGATAAGCAGAGGAACATTGATACCATAGACATCAACATTGTGGAGGAGAACGAAGTGATTGAACCTGTCAAATATCTTAGAAAAGTTTAAGTAAACAGCATCTAAGCAGGTTCCTTCATCAGCCTCCATGAGTCCTGAGGAAGACGCACCTTGGTAAGATCGTCTGCGTCTGAAACCATGTTGGACACTGGAAATTATTTGCAGCCTGAAAGTGTCGCATCACTTTATCTGCGCTAACAGGCTGCATCACATTAAATAATACATGTAAGAGACTAATAGATCGGTAATTGGCAAGCTCCGATCGCTTCCCTACTTTGTATATCGGAGAGACGGTTACATTTTCCCACTCAGATGGGAGTGTATGGGAGCCAAACAGAACTTGGAAAATGGCTGCAAAATACTGCTGTGGTGGGGATACGAGTCTTAATTACCTTGCAACAGATCCTGTCAATTACTGAAGTACCGTTTCCTTGGACAGTCTGTAATTTACTTGCGATAGCTGCTGGAGTAAAGATGGCACTGGATAATCCGACGACATTTGTTGGGAGCTGATTGTGGAAAAATTCCATGGTATTTATAACCACAGCCAAACTGCAGAAGCTGAGCATTCGTGGTATCTAGAGCAGTAGTCGTTTAGCCACTGACCGTCTTGAGTGGCGGTATCCCAGTTTTGACCTTTATTTCCATTCACATACCTGCATAGAAGCTTGTTGTTGCTCGTAATATTAAGTACCATTGCCACCTGCCATTCATACTTGTCTGATCTGATGCCTAACTAACAGTAGTTTTTGGTTGTTCTGTAATTCTAGCACGTGGTATCACATGGGCTTATCGCATGCTGCCTCCAAATCTAGTAACTTATTTACTATGGTCGTTGCCGTCCCCCGTAGCTCAGTGGTCTCAACCACGGACTATAAATAAATAAATAAATAAATTGTATATGGCTCGACGATGCGAGAAGCCGTTCCCAGAAGGGACGGATCAAATAATGGTACAGCAGTTTCATATCATGGTATAATAAATTTTAAAAAAGGTGAGCACAAAATGAAAATTCGTGTAGGGCGAAGCGGTCCAAAATATTTACATTCCTCTTGTTCTATCGTCTGACAAGTTTTTAGCAGTCACATGAGAGTTGATCGCACACGAGAAAAAAAAGAGAATAAAGTGCTGCGGGCCAACAAAATATAACCACTTGTGCACTTGACCACATGCATTTTCAGGCACCATTTACTCCGTTCTCAAAAGCATTATCTAAGAACTGTGCTGTTCGAAACATTATTATCACATTTTGAACGGTTAAATAATCTTTTATCGAAAGCTTAAACAAACGCAATGTGCAACAAGTTCTGATAGGTCTTGGAAGTGTGTTCCAAAGCTTTGAGCAGTGTAGTAAGAAGAAACGCTCCCTAATTCGCGTATTGTACTTTGGAATCATGACCGTTGTATCCTTATTTCGTAGCTCGTATCTAGTGTTAACGAATATATGGACACAGTTAGCATAATTGTGCATGTGATGGTGAATTATTCTGTACAGGAAACACAAGTTCATCTTCATTATCCGTAGCCAAATTGGGTCAAGTCCAAGTTTTTCACTGCGCTCTCTGTAGGTCATCTTGGAGGAATATCCGCACAGCTTCTTTGTAAAGCGTCGCTGTACCCTCTCAAGAGCATGCTGGTCAGATTTCCGCAGATTCGACTGTATTAGTGAGCAGTATTCCATGCCAGGTAACACATATGTTTTATAAAGCCAGATACGAGATTCTGTGAGTTGAAATTTATGACTGGCAACAGCCGAGTC
The DNA here is from genome assembly GCA_944474145.2 of Dicrocoelium dendriticum. NCBI lineage: Eukaryota > Metazoa > Platyhelminthes > Trematoda > Plagiorchiida > Dicrocoeliidae > Dicrocoelium > Dicrocoelium dendriticum. The sequence goes on along the minus strand of OX104068.1, from coordinate 100,033,134 downwards.
GCGGGTTCGAGCCCTACCAGGGTCCGATGGAATGCGCACTGCTGACAATTCCCGAAAGGATGAAACACGCGTACAGTGCTTTTCCGGGCGTGTGGCGGCTGTCTGAGTGAGTCTAGATGTGAGGAATTTTTTACCTATACCATTCAACTCCTCCTCCTACTCTTCTGTAAACCTCATCTCTTCTGTTAATCCATTTACGTACTCTGCTTCAGATCCAACTGTTGCTCCGGCGCGATACTCGTAATGGCACGACTTTTGACCCAGTTGGTATTACCTTCCCATTCATTCCATGCTCGTTCACCGAACTGCGTGGCCGTAGATCCCACTCAATACTTGTCGCTAAGTTGCGAAACTTGTTATGGTCAGTAATAGTTTGTTTGGTTTCTCGTTCTTCATCAACAATACTAGTAAAACGCACATAACCAAACGTTAAGACTGAATGGTCGCTACGGGCCACTGGAGGGTCGCATGCTACTAGCTCAGCCATCAACTCTTCATTAAGCAGGAATAAGTCTAGAGGTGCTGGCTTGTTTTCACCGCCGTGTCCGGTTGGTCGATACACGTGGTTATATAGAACAGCTATGTCCATGAATTTAAGGAGTTTTGTTTTGGATGATGGCCCATTAGGGGACGCTGAGACTATTGTATGTACAATAAAATCGCCCATCATAAGGTACTGAGGGTACTTTTTTAAAACAGCGTATTGGAGTGCGTTTAAAACTGAAGGTCGTCATTGTCTATGGAGGAATTCAGTGGCCTGTAGACAACTGCTAAAAGTCAGCCATCACGAGTCTACTTCAGTGGTACACTAGCTGGACCTGTTACTTGCAGTTGACAAAATAATGCGTCGGGAATAAAAAGCGAAGGTTCGGTAAGGACCTCACATTGCAGGTAATCGCGATAGTAAATGGCAACACTGCTAACACCAGATGGATGATCATTTAGAATGACTCACATCACACTGAGCTCAACCTCCGGAACAATTATGTCGTTTGGGAGCCTAGTTTCAGTCACTGTTATTATGTCCTAAGTCCTTGTTTCATGTGGATGGCGCAGTTGCGAAAGCTTGGTGTGTTGGTGTAGCAGCATTGTATTTGTTGACGTATTAGGAGCTCTGTTCGTTGTGTTTGATAGGTACAAATAGTGCAGGTCTGCTCAGGTTTTCTGAAACCGGCGTTTGTACATTTGGTTGATCTGAGGTGGGAACAACCGGGACTAGGTCATCTGTACTCGGGTTCCGTAATGTTTGAAGGAATGGTCTTAACCGTACTTTTGGAGGCTCAGGTATCCTGTTAAAATCTTGCGCTTGGACCGTTATTGTTACCCTCTTGGGAGTAGCCAAGGCAAGTTAAAAGTTTTGGCCAGCTGCCGTAGTAGTTTGGTGGATCAGCTAGAAAGGTGACGTCAAACACGACGACATGTTACCTATTGTAAAGCACTTTGATGTACCTTCATTCTTCAATATCGGGCTTTTGTAATGCACTGCTATCGTCATGCTTATGACCTTGGACGGACTTGAACAAACCTGCGTTCTAATCACTCATATGTGAACACGTTGTTTTGCCACCGTTTTCAATTGCATTTTGCCACACACACTCATTCCATCCATATTCATCTGCGCTGTCTAGTGTACTCCATCTTTCGGATCTAGCTTGTGTGGATCGTCTTTTATTTCCACATTGCGGTTGTTGCGCCATTCCCGCAAACACACAATTCTGGAATTTTCCGAAGCACGAACCATACAGAAATATTTGTGGTCTCAAACGAAAGCCAACTACATGTTTAATCTGACGAATCAGCAACCACAGCTGTGAACCGTTCCTCAAATTAGCTATCGTACACATTTTGTCCGCATCTCTCAGTCGCTCTGTTTGATGTGTGAACGATCTAGCTGCTTAAACGATGAACGATGATTTATCACGGGATAAAAGCAAGTGCTTGACACGTTCCGTAGGATGGTTGGGATGAATATGATGAAATCAAAATATATGTGGGTCATATACCAAACGTCTGCCGAGATGAATAAGTTGATAAATAACATCAGTGTAAAATTATAAAAGTCGAGCGTAAACGTTCAGAAATGCACTGGGTTGCGATGGTCGTTGAAATACGACGTGAGAAAAGTTAAATACGGTCGCTCACTTAGGTCCATTTGAGACATAAATCCTGTAGAAAAGTATCCTTGGCGTAATCCAAAATAGAGGCGTTTAAGTAACAAGCTGCTGGGAGCTAAGAGCAACATCTAATCGTTTTTTGAAAACGTCCAAGGTAGGGGAGGATACAAATGAGTCTGGGAGTGCGTTCCAAGTTTGGCAAACCCGAAGAGAAAAGTAATTCCGTCGACACTCTAGACGGCTATATTGTTCCTTCAATTTTAAGTAGTTACTTCTGAACTGTGTTTCTTGGCTAAGTTTCAGCAAGTGGCGGCCTGCGTGATTGGGGTCACTCAATATCTGACACGCTAATATGAGATCGCCACGCAGCCTTCGATAGCGTCCGCTGAAAATTCCCAGCAAATTCAGCCTTCGGTGGTAAGAGTGATAGCGCAGGCCCTTTACATTCTTTGTTGCTCTTCGTTGTAGTGCAGCTAACTCCGCTAGGTCGCGCTTCAAGTAAGGTTGTCAAGCTTGGATGGCGTATTCAAGATGCGGGCGCATGTAGGAATTGTGTATCTTTGGGAAGATTGATGGGTTGAATACCCCGAATGCCCTTTGCAGCATGCCCACCTACTGATTGCACCTATATGTCGCTACCTCAGCCAATTTTAAACAGTTGAGGTTTCTCTGTACGAGCACACCAGGTTCACATTCCTGGGAGCTGCCCTGCAATCCGTTGGTCCAAAGCCAATATGTGTACGGTTAGTCTGATGGAAGAAGGCCGATTAGCGTTCATTTACCTACCGTGGCTCCCTTATGGTGAATGCCGGTCATTTACGGGTTTTGTCCCCAACATCCAATAGCCATCCAATGTTTAGCAAAATTCGAAACATGCTACTGCGCGTAGAGAGATACATGAATTTTTCTCTCACCTTAGCGGTGCGGACGTATGGAATTCTTGGCAGACGAGTGATTTAGTGCAGGGCTCAGCTGAGGAAAAGCCTAACCACTAAAGATTCACCGACACGAGGCTGTTGATCAGCGAGCGAGTCACAACGTGTTTCCCGCTGTCAGCTAACTTCGCACTGAGTGAAGGTCATGGCCAACCGTAGGCGTTGGAGCGATCGATGGTTATCTCTGAGTATCTCGCTGGTTACGCGGCAAACTCGGCTTAGGCGATCGAAACTGCAGCGTGCATGTGCGCACGTGATGGCAGCTCAGCTGAGGACGAGGTTAGGAATGGCAACTGTTGTCAAGGTTATTGAAGCATAGGTAATGGAGCACGAGCGGACAATGCAGTCGGGATCACGTAACGTTTCCGTAACCCAGCGCAAGCTGATTATTCGACTGTACGATGAATGCAGTTTAAACGCCGCATCAGCTTCAAGAAAATACAATGCAATGAACGCAGGAATGCGTCCCATCACCACCCGGTACGTGCTTAAACTAGTGAAGAAGTTCGAGCGAACTGCGAGTGTGTGTGACATGAAGAGAACAGGACCGCCTCGCATCACCACGGACGACTGTTCAGCTTGCGCTGTAGTCATTGAAGTGTCAAAAAGTCCCGATCTCAGCATTCGTCGGCTCGCACAGCACTGCGACACGACCCGATATGCGATACACCGGGTATTACTGGAACGAAACTTTCGGAGGTTCCGCACACTTCAAGTGCAGATTTTGAACCTACGTGATCCGGAGAAGCGGCATGAATTTTGCCGCTGGTTTCTGGACCACTGGGATATTCGTTCCGTTATCTTTACAGATGAGGCATTGTTTCATCTGCATGGAACAATGAAACATTACTGTTGAGCTACCACATCACGTATGAACCACTGTGTGAAACTGATGGTCTGGGCCGGATTAACAAGCCAGCAAATCGTGGGCTCATATACCTTTTCTGGGAATGTGCCCGGTAGGTTGTTGTTTTGCAGTACTGAAGCCTTATCTTTTCCTAGCATCGTCGTATTTGGAAATGCTGCAGACATTTGGAGGCTGAAGGGGCATGCAGTAACCTTTGGTGGCATCAGGATGGTGCACCTGCACATTCTGCTAAATCGGTGCGTACTTACATCACTGACAAATTTGGCCACCATCGAATCGGACGCGGTGGACCAGTGGAGTGGCCTGCCTGCTCACCAGATTTGAACCCCATGGACTTTTATCTATGGGGCTATCTGAAGCGGCGAGTGTACAAAACAAGACCGCGTACATTGGATTAATTGGGAGAACATATTGTGAACGAATGTCGCGCGATCACGAGGGATACATTGGAGAAAGTGCTCGCCAATTGTATCAAGCGGTTTCTGCACTGTAAGCTGAATGCCGGCGGATATTTTGAACATATCCTTCACTAGCAAAGATGATCTTTCCAATACACTTTTGTTAATATACTTATCCTCTTTCATAACTGTAGTAACGACTAAACTGGTCCGCTGGCAAATGGTGCTAGTGATGCGTCCGGTCGGATAGAATTCTTAATGTCCAGGCTGTCGTTGAGCACATAAACAGCGTAGGCACCGAAACGTTCAATGGCTACTTATGGCGAAATCACTGAGTCGCTATGTACTGAGGTTCGTCCAGTCTTAATGAAATGTCGACTGTGTTGTTGACTCAGTTTCAAGCTATTTCCTGTAATGTTGGTGTTCGGGATAAGTTGCAGTAGATGGCAACATGTGTACGTGGGGTGGTTCGGTATCTGGTAGACTAATATGTGGTCTCCACGTAGCCACCTTTAGTGTCTACTGAACACTCCGAGTGTATTTAGTCGCTGCTCGACCATGGTGAGTTTCAAGCGCTGCAAGATCACGCTTTAGCCAGGCTTGCCAAGTCTGGATTACGTATTCGACGTGTTAACGCACTTAGGCATGGAGCATCATGGAGAAGATGAATGAATCCAAACTTTCGAATGACATCCGCAAGGTAACAACGTGCTGGATTCCGACTGTCTGGAATAACCGAAGTCGTCCTTCACCAGCACATCGAGGTCAATTTTCTGGGGGCTTGTCTGCAGGTCATATGCTCCAATATTCTAAAGATAGGCGTGTCTATGGCGGATGTGGATAATGTGTCACTTGACCACATTTAATGGCAGTGATTTCCTCACCGGTCAATGCCAGGTCCCATCTAGGTCGCACATGGAGGACCTTGTGGTCTTCCATTCTCTTGATCCTCGGTCAAGCTTTAACCTCATCCGGAAAAGTAAATTTTTTGTGGTGATTGCTCTCGCAACATCGTCGCACTCCACTCGATTAGAGTCGGGTAGAAATGTTCGGCCTCTAACATTGAACTGCTGTTCACACAGAAAATTACCAACCCATCCTAATACTGCATTGCCTACGTTTTCCAATTAGCCCATCATTACGTCAGCGATGATTGCTTCCATGACTTTGGAAAGCGCAGAGATAAGTGTTACCGGCCGGTAATTGGTAGGAATAGACGAATTTCTCTGAAAGAATCCGGCAAGTGTCTGGGCTAGGTGAATGGCTGCTGCCTGCAGTGTTTTAGAGTGAAGTTTATCCAAAGATGGTAGCTTTTTCAGAACCCCTTTTGCTATGAATTTGATGCTGGATAAATCTGATGGTGTTGGGCCAGAATCAAATATAAGTGGTTTGAGGCTAGTACGCTTTTGAAAGTAGGCCAGTACTGGGCAACAAAATGTTGTCCGCATTTTTTGTTTTGTGGGTATACCCACCAATCGTACTTAGTGGTGCGATTCCACACTGTAACTTACGCAGTGCATTCACGTGTTTGTAAATAAGGCTGTGATTCAAACGGAACTGTTTTGCTACCTCCAGTCGGTGTGATAACTTGTTTTCACGAACCAACTGTACATATTAATTGCTCAGAGTTACGTACGCTGTCTCATTCTCCGGGTCAGGATTGTTTATGTGAAGGCGGCATGTGTTCCACCAACGCCATAACTCTCCATATTTGGCTTCTCATGAATAAATGAAGGCGCGAAGCGCATACCAAACAATGGGACCATTCTGGACAGGCTATTCAAGGTTGATGGTGCCGCCACAATATCGTCGTAAAGCAAGACGAAATGGTCTGCAAAATCAAGATCAACTAACTTTCACCAGGCAGGACCTCAACGCGTACATCATGAGATTCCGCAAGGAAACACTCCATGAAAGAGTCCACGACGAAACTGAACAAAAATGGGGAAATCGGACAACCCTGACGAACGCCACTTGTGGTCGGAAAGCTATCCGACAGGTCACCCTAGACCTTGACGCGGCCTGTAGTGTTTGAATGTAGTGCACGTAGGATGTTCACATATTTTGTGGGGACACCTTTCCGCGTAAGTAATTCAAACAGAATGCATCGATCGACTGGATCGAAAGCACTCTTGAAATCGAGGAACATAGCTATTGTCGGTTTGCGGAATGCGTGGCGTTGCTCTAGCACCTGCCGCAGAGTGAATATATGATCTATACAGCCATGTCCTGGGCAGAAACCTGCCTGCTGTTCCCTAATTCGAGATTCCCGTTCCACGGTGAAGCGACGAACGAGAATCGAGGCCAGTACTTTTGTCACCATTGGCTTTAGGCCAATACCCTTGTGATTAGTACACTCCGTGAGACTGCCCTTCTTGTCTACTGCTACTATAATTGATTTACTACAGTTAGTTGGGATGGCCTGTTCCTTAGAGATACGTGCGAATAGGGAGGTCAGTGCTTTGCATAGGACCTCACCTCCATCTTTAAATAGTGCAGGTTGGAGGGAATCCGAGCCAGCGGCAAGAAAACGACTGAGGGCTGTAGTAGCATTTCGGACCCCGGCCTCCGATTGAGGCTCTAAACTAACCGTCTATGGCTCGTCATGCATCACCTGGGTAGAAAGATGTCCGGGAGCAGGGGACCAGCTGAACTGATCTTGAAAGTGTTTCGCCCAACGAGCCGTAAATCGCTCGTTGTTGTGTATCAGTGCACACGCTGCCTCTGATTGTCTCACTGACGCCTGGTTTTCTGGGACCAGTAGCGGGGATAAGCTGGAAGAGCTTGCGGTAATTGCCTACTGCTCATGCCTCCTCCATTTCTTGAGCCCTACTGATTCACCAGGCTTCTTTGTCAGCACGTAGGCTCCACTTTAGTTCACGCCTAATAGCCCGTCTGGTCACATTGTGTCCAGAACCAGCCGGGAGGTGTCTTCTAGCTTCAAACAGGTTCACCGACCTCTCGGATATCTAGTGACTAGTGCGGTGACGATTGATAGTGCCACAAGCAGATGCTCCTGCGTCGTGCATGGCTGCCGAGATCCTATTCCACTGAAGCTCAGTGTTATTAGGACAAGGGAGTGAAAGTTCGGCACACAGTGCGTCTAAAAATGCTTCTAGCAGACATGTGAACGGCATTCGGAATGTGAACCATGGTGTTTCCTCACTAATATCAGCGGATGGGAGCTGAACATTACTGTCCTATTCTCCCAGATGCCAGTATTTACACCCGTCACATTTAGATCAGCGACCATTTTGAGGAAGCTGCTTTCGTTACGCACCCACAGTTCCCCCGGAGTTGACAACATTCCCCCCCCAAAACCACTGAAGGTGGCAGCTCCGAGGATAGGTGAACCATTAACGAGATTTTTTCAAAGATGCCTGGACGAATAGCCGGTCCCTAGCATGTGGAATCAAGGCATCATTACCCCGATTTTAAAAAGTGGTAGCCGTTCGGAGCCAGCCAACTATCGCCCAGTGACTCTTCTCCCAGTGCTCTCTAAGGTGATGGAATCTAGCATAGCTGAGGCTGTAATGGGCTAGTTTGAAAGGTCTAACATCAATGCATCGGAGCAACACGGATTCCGTCAGCACCGATCATGTACTACCAACTTACTGCTTGCCCGTGGCAGTTTGACCGTGATAGCCAACAGTGGGACCGGCATTGATGTCATCTATCTAGACTTTTCCAAATCATTCGACCGCATAGATCACCTTATCCTTCTCCAAAAGCTGCAAGCATACGGTGTTGTAAACCCTATCCTTGGATGAACCGGCAACTTCCTCTTTCGGCAACGTCTTCAGATTCGGGTACAAGTTTCGTTTATTGATCCAATTGGTGTGGACTGCGATGTTCCACAAAGGTCGGCGTTGGGGCCGCGGTTATTCTTGTTCTTGATTGACGACCTTACGAGTGTTAAAAAGTCAAATTTTCTAATTTTTGCCGATGATATCAAAATATGGAGGGCAGGCGACTGTCATGAAGATAACGATATATTGCAATGAGACGTAGACTGCGCTTCTGAGTGGTTAATGCTAAATCTACTTCCGTTTAACACAGACAAGTGCAAAACCGTGCATGTCCGCCACAAGCCTATGTACGCATTTAAGCTTGGAGACGATATGCTGAACACCGCCTCACAAGGGCGTGATTGGGGTAGTAATCCAAGAGGACTTCGGCTGTTCGGCGCAGTCCTTGAATGCGTCTAAAACCGCGAACAAACAACTTGGTCTGTTACAGAGGGCCTTCGGGAGGTTCGATTCCTCCATCTTCCCCCAAATGTCAATGCGTATGTTAGGCCCCATTTAGACTACGTGATCTAAGCTTGCAACCCTGGTTATAGCGCGACCTGGTTGCATTGGAGACCGCACAATGATGATCACCAAAAAATGTAAAAGGTTTGTCCCACCTACAATACCACAGGCGACTGAAACCCTGGGAGTGTACAACGGAAGAAATCGCAGTCTATGAGGTGACCTGATCATGGCGTACCAGATTTTGAAAAACCCTCTGTCACGATTACTGCCACCTCCTGAAGCTAGCTGCAACACAGAATTGAGGCGTCATAAATTGAAACTTGCCACCCAATCCAGTCGGCTGGAATGCCGCCGGAATTACTTTGCCCTTCGAGTTTGTCAAACGTGGAACGTTCCTTCGAGTTTTGTCATTTCAGCTCCCACGATACCCATTTTTAAAAATACGACTCGACAATGCTTTAAATCATTTACATTACTTGATCTGATTTCTCTTCTTTGTATGACGACAAGACGCAGACAAACACTGTGCTCACCAACCCCACGACATCGGGGTAGACGGATATATTTATGTGTTAAGGTGGATAATAGGGTGAGTCCACAGACGTATTTTTCACTTTTGTGTAACTTCCTTGAACTAACCTTATTCTAACAAACTATCCCACAAGACTTGTCAGGCCTTGGATTTTTCATCCGCATTATATCATTCTTCCATTTTGCATTTGTTTACTTATAGCACACCAAAAAACAAGTGACCCTACTCTTACGAGTCCGTACTTAGGCCCGCTGGGCAACGTTAGATGGCCACCATCGGTGCGACTAAGTGACTAGATGTGATATAGCACTGCTGACTCTTCACTGACTTACACGTTACTCTCGCTCAGACAACAAGATAAACCCGTTCAACAGCCTCCAAGATTTAAGAAAAATTTAAGCTTATGTCATTTCACAAGCACTCGGAGCAGCGTACTGATTTCAAGGAGTTAGTAGGGGGCTTTAAGGGATGTAAGCTAAGCCCATCACTTGAAAAGGTCCCCTTGTTTTTCCTGATGTATGAGGGCTTTCTGTCTGAGGTACCTAGACGGAAAGCGCTGATGATTAGGTAGCGGTCGCACGTTGAGTGATAAATTTTGCCAACTGACAGAATAGTGTCTACTATTGGCGTTCATGTGTGATCTCTTTAGCGTACTTGCTACCGATGAATTTTTTCATTTTTCGTACCCACATGAAGATATCGAGTGTAATCAAGAGGTCACGCAACAATGCTGCATTATATAGCTCAAGTAATGTGGCTTGCAAATGAGGAGTTCAGAGTCCTTTACAATCCAGATTAGACAATCGTAGGATCATTTAAACAAGACGTCGCCATGCTTATTGTCGTGGATTTTGGTAACATCGTTTGGACACTTTCTCACGAACACGACGTTGGTATGCCTGTAAAAGTTTGCCACTGTTTTCAACACGTTCCGAAGCGGTATGAACGACCAAGCTGCCAGTGTTTTGTAGCTAACCCTCTGCTATTTTGAGTAAACATTATTCCTTCTTTGGGGAGCATCATTTACTTCCACACTAACGCTGAATATACTGTCTAAGCTCATTAACTGGATGAATGTAAAACATTGCCGTACTAGAGCTTCAATGGCACGTGATAATGAAGAGTTTATTACGGTTGCACCGCTTTCCAATTCTCGAACGATCGGGGTGTTTATCGTTTTCAGTGAACCCCGAAGTTTGTGTGTGATATACTATTCAAAAGACACTAGGTTATGATTTATCAAAGCTTCTTGTACCGTTGCATATTCAAGCTCGTTTCCAGCAACCGAGGGGATGTTACCTAGGCTAGTAAAATATTGCATACAGCAATGCAGAACGTTAAACAATTGAATTATTTGCAAGTGTGCAAGCACTGTAACGCGCCTCCAAGTTTATAATTCTAGCTCAGCATTGAGGGCTGTCGACAAGCGAGTTAGGGCTATTCGCCGTATGTTCGCCTCGCGATAAGCAATATCGATTTCACCCGTGAGCCATTCCTGCGTACACTCGACCACTCTGATTAAACGGCGACGCACGTATTTGAAAATAGAGACGTTTTCTGTCTTCCACGGCTGTGGTGGTACACAAACTATGTATCTATTGACGTTGTTTAAGGTAAGAATTTTGTTTAAAATAACCAACCTGTGTTCCGGCACATTCCAACAGCATTGGTACCGTTGATGTTTGTTTCACGATTCTGCTTCAATTTTCGTCGTCGAATTTCTTCCACATGCAAGCGACTAAACATGCTGGTTTCCTCTATAATAAATGAAAAGGGTATACTATGATAAACGGACGCATATTTTGCTAACGGACTTAGAGTACAAAAGTGGGGGATTCACGAGGTCATACAAGGACCCGATTTTTCATTCGCGAAATACCCATCCGAGTGAGCAGTTGACATAGTCATTACCGGTCTGCATACGTTCCAGTTTTGGTTTGATCAAGCAGGTGGATAGGGAACAGAACTGGATTAACAATAATAAAGTTAAATTTTTTAACTTACCCCACTCAGTTGTTTGGGGCATAAACATGTACCGTTTGATGGAGATTAAATAAATAGACCAACCTGGTTCGGATAGAAGTGCTAACAATACATCTATAGGGCATGATTGAAAAGAGTCTAAAAAGTAAAACAGTCGTTTCTGTCCAACCGCAAGAAGTCCCCCAATGGTTATTATCCAGATGCTGACCATTGAATTCAGATGGTTGTTCAAAACAGGTTTGACCCAGCTGAACGCCACAGGAAGTTCTTTGAATCCAGATGTACAATCATGCAACATTACAGATTTGGGTGCATGCAAAGTAGTCTAGCATGGTAAACTTATTTGGGGATACGACAAAATGAGGTATGTTTCTGTCTGCTGTTATCTAAAGGAACATTTCGTTATTTGCAACTTGCTGTTCGTGAATGCACCTGTCCCGAAAATTTTGCACGGTTTATGTCCCTGATTCCAGACAGAAAACAGTTCAGCCGTTTTTAACGATTTAGTTAACACTACCAGTCAACACGAAACTTTATTCTAGGTACTGGAGACTGTATTATCCACGGTGTTGGGCCATTTTATTACATTAACCCACCTTCCATATATTAGCGGAGACCGGAGAAGTGGGATTCGTTCGTCGAAACGAAGTAGTCCTCTATTATTATATGCTCAACCGCAACTAACTGACAAGTTCAAACAGTTAGCCTTGGGTACAGTGAGCAGAAAACTGCGACGCATCATCAGGGACAGCACCCAAGCGGCATGAGAGTCCACTCGCTGGGGCAGCCAGCATCCCGTTATTGCATAAAGCCTGACCTCTTGTAAAATCATCGGCGCAATGCCGATTATCGCGAATTTCGTATTCCAGAATATTGTGCTGTACAGTACCGATAGCTATTTCCGTCGTCCATTTTGTGGTATTTTTACCCATGGCCTTTGGACGTTCATCCTGTATTCGGTCGTAGTTTGCCCGCTCCCGTCCAATTTTTGTTTTACGATGCTACTACTTCCTGTTAATGTAGTAGTTGTGCTTGCACATCACACCCTGGGTATGCAAGCCTCCTTAAGCGAAAAACAATTATGAAGTCCATTTCAGTCATCAGTCGCAATATTAGAATCTGAACCATGATCTTTTTTACTAAATATTTCGGCGTACTTTCAGTTCATATAATTGTGTGGTCGTATGTGTTGCGAAAGGAATGGTTATAGTAGATTGGTCATTTTGAAGTGTTCACTGCACAAATGTACTGCGACGCTCAATCTCAATGTGGACTGCGGTTCGCACTGTAGTGAACCTTTGTCCTTCTGATCACTGTTACCCTAACTGATGAAGCAGCTGGGTAGTGGGCGTAAGCGGCCCGAAAACACCATTCGCGTCAGGTAGAGGTAGCAGGCATTTAGCTTGGGTCCGTTGAGATGTGAGCCGTAATCTCTACCCTTGAGCTACTGACTCACAAGGGGCAAAGCTTGCCACAAGGGTTGATAACTAATTGATGGGTCGTTCTGAAGCACACGAGACCGGATGTTAACATGGAGAGATGGGTTGTGCACCTCCGTGACCCATTGATCTACGCTGGGTGACACTTTCTAAGTGCCTTTAGAGCCAATCATTCCAAACATGTCAACAGTTAGGGGTCAAACTAATTCAGTTTGACATAATTCTTCGGAGGAGATGGCCCTCTTCTTTAAAACCTAGCAATGGGAGACATGTTTGAGGGTTATAATCTCAGACCTCAATCGGCGTTGACCACCAGCGCCACGCATTGTCTCTGACAGTAAGATGATACCGCCCAGTACTCAGTGGTTTGCTGTCGCCCGCATCCAGCCTGGCAGCCCCTAGTCAAATAGGTGCAATACCTTTAACCCTCATCCGTCTCTGGCAGTAGTTGCAACTGTGTAACCTACTACGTTCGAAATCACACGTGAATGGTTCAAACTCTGCGATGGGTACGTGTGACGGACCTAAAGCAGATTCCAGTGTTTCTCTGCAATCACATTCCCGAGCTGAATTTGCTCCCCACTGCCTTGTGAATAATGTAATAATGTGTCAGCTGTACGCCGTAACGGCGCTTCGTTGCCGCGCGACCACCACCAGTCGCGCGCGGGCTGAGTAGACCGCGAGGACGCCCACCCCTACGCGGATTCGAACCGGTGACCTTATGGTTGCAAACCAGACGCGCAGACCACTCGGCCACCGGCCGACCCACTGCCTTGTAGGTCAGGCTATTGAACCAAATCCTCTTGTGAAGGCCCTCAAGGGACATTTATGTACCACACTGCCTTGTGGGTTCAACTGCTAAGGCAAAGGCTAGAGGTAAAGCACGTCAAGCATAACTCCTCTGTCGGAAAGGGGGGCCGGACGATACCATCTTCTAGCTCAACCTTATCAACAACACTCCAAAATATTCTTCTTTTTCTCTCCTCTCACAACTTTCTTCTTTTTCGTCTATTGTGCTAACGACTGTTGTTGACCTCGCAGCTGCATCCATTAATATTAGGTTGCTGAGAAATTTATTGGAATTTTAAATTTTAAAAGATGAATACACAAAGCTTGGTTCTGTCGTAACGATTTTATTTGAAACAAAAACCATCTAAAGTGACACATTTGCCGAGGGGAAACATGTTTGTTTATCCCGATTAATAAAATTCCGGAGTTTTAATGGAGATGACTCGTCGAATGCGGCTTCAGCATCTCCTTAGATTTTAAAACATTTATCTCGAAGGCTGTTATCCAGGTGCTTTAAAAAGCGGTCTTCCGCGGGCGAGTGGACAGGAAAGTATGGTGAGTAGGACAAACTTTTGTAACCCATATAGTGCAGCTTCCACAGCGTTGCTTGTATGATGTGAGGCCGAGCGTTATCATGGAGAGAAATTGGCCTCTTCCTCTTGACTAGTGCCGCACACATGCATTGAACATTTCTGTGCATTTCGTTAATTTCTAATGGGTAGTAAGGAGTTAGGTGCAGTTTCAGACGTACTTTGTCCTAGGCTTGCCTCAGTCAGGCAGATTCCCACGCGTCTGAAAAAACACCAAACTGCTGTTTCGACCTTCTGGGTTTCTTACTGCGTTTTTCAAGTTACTAAAGCGAACTAATTGTTTCAAATTTCTGAGTTTCGTCAGTGGTGCGCGTTGCTCGGACGTCTAGCGGCTTCCGACCCCAGAACCTACCGATACCAGCAGCTTGTGCCACTAAGCCATGGATGACGGTGGCGGACCTGCGTGCCTGACACTTGCCTTTGATATTGCCCGGCGCATCCTCCATTGCCTGACAAAAATGAAACTACGGCAAACCACGTGTGAAATTCCACCCAAAGCACCACTACTCATTAGTAATCCAAAAGTCCGTCCAGATAGCTTCTAGATGGTGTGTCGTACAACGTAGCCGTGCAGAAAGTAGTAGTTCTGGGGCCAATCACTGTCTCCTGCGCAGTTCGTAACTGGCATGACAGTGGACGACAAGCCACACAATATCGTAGTCAAGCATGAGGCACGCAGGTCCGCCGCCGTCAACTATGGCGTAGTGGCACAATCTGCTGGAATCCGTAAGTCCTGGGGTCGGAAGCCGGTAGGGGTCCGAGGAACGAGCACCACTGACGACATAAAGACGATCGAAACAGATGTCTGGGGCTTTCTAGACCTGTGGGAACCTGCTTGCCTGGGAAAGGACTGCGAAGAACTAAGTTTGACATTTCGACACGTTATTGACAATATTACTCCACAGTAATTTTTGCGCCCTGATTCAGAAAGCTATGATGGATCAAACCAACTGCTGACCACCAAATACTTACCGTAGCCTAATTTGGGTGCAAATTCGGCTTTGGGAAAGGCTGTGAGATCGATCGAGGTGCACTGAGCAGTTTGCTGACGATTATCGTAAAGCATCCACTTTCAATCACACGTCACAATCCGGTCGAGAAACGGGTCATTTATAGTGAACAAAATAAAGAGCAGACATGATTTCTTTGTTTTAAATTCAATTAGTGCTGCACCCTCTTATCAAGCCTTTACAACATTCTAATTTCTCTTATGCGATTGAACTCACCCTTGAGCGAATGCAAAGTTATAAGCAAGATCTCGAAAGGTTTTACGCGGATCCACCTGAACTATTGCTTTTAATTTATCGTCGTTTACTTCCGATGGCTATCAAATACGCTCTCCGTCTTCAAGCCCCTCGTAGCCTCTGCGAACTTGTGAAACCACCATTATACAGTACGGTTGTTGTTGGTTCCTAGACTGTTCACTGTTGTTGTCACGAGCTGTTACAGCTCCATCCCGACCAAGTCTAAAGTACAACAAGCAAACTGTGCGAACTTGTCTTTCATCCATGCTACATTAAATGTTCTTTAGAAATGTAAATGCCTGGTTCTGCGTTGAACTATCACTACTGATACACGGAACAAGAAACACCCTTCAAAATAATTTACTAGGTAAGTGCAGCTTCTTAGAACTTTAGCTAAATATTCAGCTGTCAAAATTAACATAAAATACTGCAATAACTATCTTGATAACCCAATACTAGTAACTCGTCCCTCAAACCAAGTGTCTAATTTCGCATTGGTTCGTTCCACATTCGCACTGTGGGTCAGATAGGCCAGTAAGCATCAAGTAAAATTCGTTCTTCACACACGATGCTAACGTGCGCTTTGTCTCCGAAACACACACACACACCAACTAATGGAGTCCTGAAGAATCTTCGGCTCTTTGCCTAAACTGACTACATTATTCATGTGTGGGGAGCCACAAAGCCAATGGCCCAAGGTATTTAGGGTGTTGATATTGCCATCAGCAAAAATCTTGAGGTCAGCCTACTCAACTGGACACCAGTGAACAGCCAGCTCTGTACGGTTCAAATTCTAACCTCCATAGCGTTAATAAGCACCGTCTGAGGACGAGACGCGTTTCCAGCGCCGACGATTATGACCCTACCGACTACAATTCGAAGGGTATCAAATCTGATTTCTATCACCGCCTTTTGACTCTTCTCTGCATGGCGAAAAATACTGACATCGTGATTGTTGCTGATAACAAGAATGCTTAATTGAATCGTCTTTGAGGCTTTGAACAGCTGGCAGGCGGCCTCGGGCTCTTACAAGCCGGTCAGAAGATGGTGATCAATTATTGCACCTGTGTTCCGACCAAAATCTTTATAATAGTAATACTACTTTCCAACACAAACATTAAAATCACCTCACCTGGCACCCACCGATTGATTTGGACCCAGTGACAACATTGTTAGCAGCTATAGATAGAGCAACTGCCCAAATTCGTGCCTAGCTATACTGCGCGCCCGCCCGACGCTCAATCTTCTCGATCAAAGGAACGCCTTACTTCTAAAATATCACTTGTAACTTGAGCTCGCAATATGCAATTCAACGATGACATGACGAACTGGCTCACCGATTGTCAGTGTCGAATGAAGCTGGTGAGCTGAACGCAGACTGGAATCGTTCGAAGTGTGGCCTTAGCTGTGCATCCAACCTGGGAAGCCCTACTTGTCGACTGATTTTTGTAGCATCGATCAGTGTGACTGGGGTACGGAAAAGATTTCAAAGTTTCAGCTTGTTCGTAACGTCCCGAAATGTCTACTGACAAGGAGACTATGAAATGACCGGGAACATTTTTTAGACGCAAGGGTCTGTGAGATAGAGAAATCCAACAAAATGGATTTAAAGGTGGACCTGCAAAATCCGTTGTGTGGTTGGGTTGCTACAAGCAACCCAACCATTGAGACCTCGGTTCAGATGAGGTGGACCTCGGTCATTCCGATCACAAGGACCGTATGTGAAATGGAATATTTTGGTGCTGCTCATCCCAACACTGGCACCCCACGACCGCGGTTTCGTTCTGGTTTGGACTCATTAGGTGGACGTAGAAATCAGAGCCTAGTGTTTCATGGGTGACGCCACAAACCCTATGCCACTGAGTTCCAAGAGCAACGCTTTGTACAGCGGAAACGAATTCAAAGTTGGCTTCTCCAACACCAAGTTAGAAACATCCAGTGTTTTGGGAACAGCTGAGTGCAATTCCATCTCATCCGGTACACGCGTCGTAGATAAGCACTATTTACTGAGGCAACAGCTAAGAAAGACGGGCCTTTGATCCATTCTCGACTGAATCGGCAAGTTTGTTGGCGGAACATTTTGAAGAGCAGTTCATTATGTCTGCTACAACACTGGTTTGCTGAATCACCTGAATCGACGTGGGAATTTGAGGTCAAACCTTTTTGGAAGAGATTAAACATGAACTTGTTGGGTTGGAACAACACAAATTCCCTTAGCCAGACGGCGTTTCTCCATGTTCACTGATCTATGGAATTACCTCTTTGTTGACTGCACTGGCTTCTCTATTCAACACGACTTGGGACACTGAAGAGGTGCCTTTAGACTGGAGACCTTCAACTGCCGTACCTATTCCTAAAGTAATCAGATTACCACGTGCGAAAATTATTTCTTGTCTCCAAACATCTCACGGTTATCATTCTTCGACGACTTATTGGTCTTCGTGAGACTCAGACCTCTGATGGCTTCCACCTTCGCCGTGGTTGTAACGACCGCATATTTTCTCTTCGACAAGAGAATGCATACACATAAAAGCGACCGACCATAGTGCTTTTCTTTGACTTGAAAGCCATCTTCGACTCTCTTGCCCATGCCAGCTTTTAGTACTGCTTATCAGTGAAAAGTGTGCTAGTTTAACTCTTTTTTAATCTGAAATCTTTCCACCATCTCCCGAGGCTGGGTAAAAGTCTACGGAAAGCTGTCTCCTGAGTGTCCACGACATTTTTGGCTCGCCAAGTATGTCCTATATCTCCATTCCCCTTAAATTTTTGATGGAAATCACCATGAGTGACTCTGTTCTTTTAGACACTTCGGGAGTGGAAGTTCCTCCAGGTGACCAACTGACAAAGTTTGAGTGTGTGGGCTACATAGCTCTCCTTGGGTCCGACGCAGTGGTTATGCAAGCAGTATTGATTAAGTTGACGTGTATATTTCTCACCTTCAGCTTATGTGTAGAGTTGGTGATGATGACGTTTGGCGCTGCACACTTTGTTATATGCTCTGCACCTTAGAAGTGCAAGGGGTTGCAGCAAGACTGGACCGATAAACTACTGCCTTTAGCTGTCGGCGAACAGTCTTTAATATTGGTGAATTGGCTCACGTACCTCTGGTGCTCACATCACTGAGGAAGCTAGCTTACTTGTCAACAAAACCCGTGTGTTATTTCAGAAGCGCAACCATCTATGGAGATGGCGGGGTATCAGCATGTCAGTGAAAAGTATGGTATGTAAAGCTGCACAAGGTAGGTAAATAAATAAACAAAGGGTATATTCCTCGGCGGTGCGAGTCACATCCCAACCATGTGGTCTGATCCATGATTGATACAATGGATCCAAAACGGATATTAAAGTAATTGGTAGGTTTAAGTTGGTAAAGAAATTGAAAAGCTGGGAACAATAAGAAATTCAGATTTAAACAAATATTCAGGTAAAGTAATACGGCCATCCGTGGAGCCATCGCCAGGGGACTTGCTTCCATGCAGGGTATTCCCTGGAAAGCTTTCGCCCGCATTTCCATGCCCTCTTTGACGGTGTCTTGGTGTGGCAAAGTAGCATATAAGCCATCAGCTGTTTAACCTGTGTTACTTTTGGGGCTGCTTTTATGCGTACATTATGGGCGATGAAGCTTCAGCGCGCTCGGTCATGCGGATTATTCAAGTATGGTAAATTTTTGCACGCCAGTCAGTCGGTGGCACTAAGCGTTGCATGAGTATAGTCTTTTATAGTTTGGAAGCTTCAGTGTGACACCACAGGAGATCAGCTCCGTCGTGGCCAGTAATGAAATATGGAAGAAACATTTAATAATATATGCATAATATCCTTAATGCAAAAAGTAAGCAGATAACCTGTTTTACAATAGCGTGAAATGAATCGAACAAATCACACGATCAAAGTATGTGACATGGCAGTCGAAGACAGACGACTGCACGAGTAATCGATAGGCAAAAAGGTACTTAAACCTATTTTCCTAGTCATCATTAGTGAAAGATATTCGTACAATAGGGAATGCGATACGCCAAACACTGAAATCAAGTACGTGCTTCTGAGGTTCCCGGTTGCCCAGCCATAAAAAAGGACACACCTGACACTCTAGCTAAAGGAACCCAGAAAGCACAACACACGAAGCAGTCGCGAGTTCTCACCGAAACGAGCGCCAAGCAAAATGGCTATGCTCAACTTAAGCAATCGAACCCAGCAACCAGTTCAACATTCCGCACCGGTCGCCTGAGTGTACAATGAAATAAGGATTTTGTTTAGAGTTTTACACAGGTAAACCGGGGAGTCTCCAGATGGTTACATAGCCCTCCCCCGGAATGAATTATGCAAGCAGTCCTTCGATTTACGTGAAGACTGTTCGTCACAGGCCAACATTTTACGAGACCAGGTTGTGAAACCTGATGCAGCTGACGGGGACGAACCATGCAATCGGACCATAGCGGGCTCCCATCCGTGTCATCCCTACGGTGTCGAGACGGAAAAATGTTTGTGGGCGGACAGTTCATAAAGTTCACGTAGCAGGTTGATCGGAAGTTCGTTGCTCTTCCAGTTGAGGTGCAGGGATGCAGAAACGTGGAAAACCAAGGAGCAACCAACTGACGGAGTGTATATGTAGGGCAAAATGAAAAAGAGCAGCGTAAATGCATAGCAAATGCACAAAGTGTGCGAACTGAAAACGTGCGAAGTTGTTTTTGACATCTCAAGTGGTTTTGCGGTTTTTTGGAAGGTTCAGGCATCTTTTATTTCACATTTGTGAATATTTTGTAAGAGCATGAAAATATAGGAGACACGTCTATAAAACGGAACACGCGGATAAATTCTGAGATACGCACGTGGGGTTTGATTTCCATACCACGTCGCTTGGTAGTAGGGGTGAGGTCGGTTGTGACCGTAGGTTATGCTAGAGCGGAATGACTGGTTTGTGATTGTGACGCAGATTGTGATTGCGCAGGCTGATGAGGTGCTTGCTGCATAAAAATGAGTCAGAAGTATTGAGCTGAAGCTTGTCTATGTAGGGATCAGTTTGCTGAGGAGCAGCCACGGTGGCCAGGGCGATTTTGGTGCCAGGCGATAAGCTGATCTGATGAATGTATGAAAGTGTATCCGCGATGGGATTGAGAGCACCTGAGACATGTCGTATGTCTGTCGTAAACTGAGAAACGTAGTCAAGGTGTCTAGTTTCCCGCGGCGAATACTTGTCTGTTGCGCCATAGATTGCGTAGATCAATGGCTTATGGTCAGTGAAGACTGTAAAATTTCTATCTTCGAGATAGTGACGGAAATGTCTGCTACCTAACTAGATAGCTAATAGTTCCCAACCGAAGGTACTGTAACGCGATTCGGCAAGTTTCAACCGTTTCGCGGAAAAACCTAGAGGTGTCCATCGACGGTCGATGAGTTGTTGAGGAACTGCACCGTCGGCAGTGTCTGATGCGTCAGTTGTCAGCGAGAGTGCTACTGATGTGTTTAAGTGGGCGAAAAGCGCTATGTTGGAGATTGCGTCTTTGAGCTTCTCAAAAGACAATCTAGCATTGTCAGCAAAACGAAAAGAGCCTTGGTTACCGCGGAGCAAGTCAGTCATTGGTTGAACAATGCTCGCGCAGTTAGGAATGAAACGTCGATAATCGTTGACCAGGCCAAGGAATCGACCTAATTGTTGGAAGGTACTAAGATCAGGATAGTCCTTCAGTGTCTGGATTTTGTCTGGCAGGGGTTCAATGCCAGAGGCGGATTGTCTGTGGCCAAGATAGTCGATGGACCTTTGGCCAAGCTCGCATTTATCGGGATTGAACGTAAACCTAGGTTGCGTCAAGTCTTGGAAGAGTGCGTCGAGATGATAAAGATGTTCATCGTCAGAAGAACTGGAGATGAGAATGTCATCCAGATAGGGATAAACGCCTCCGAGTCCTCGCGTTACCTGTTGAATGAAACGCTAAAAAATTTGAGCTGCGTTGCTGGGGCCGAAAGTCATTCTGAGGAACTCGAAAAGGTCAAACGTTGTGATGGCTGCTGTTTTAGCAACCTCGACTGGCGCCAAAAGTATCTGGTAGTATTCGCGAACTAGATCGGTTTCGCTAAAGATTGAGTTACCACGTGTTTTATGTAGAAGGTCTCTTGTATTTTCGTGCTCTTACAAACGATTTACAAAAAATACAAAGATGCCTAAACGGTTTTGAACTACCAAAAAAGCGCAAAACCATTTGAAAACTCAAAAGCAGCTTCACACGTTTTCACTTTGCACACTTGTGTATTGCTATGCTTTTACACTTCTCTTTTTCATTTTGCCCTACATATACACTCCGTCAGTTGGTTGCTAATTGGTTTCACACTTTTCTGCATCCCTGCACCTCAACTGGAAGAGCAACGAACTTCCGATCAACCTGCTACGTGAACTTTATGAACTGTCCGCCCACAAACATTTTTCCGTCTCGACACCGTAGGGATGACACGGATGGGAGCCCGCTATGGTCCGATTGCATGGTTCGTCCCCGTCAGCTGCATCAGGTTTCACAACCTGGTCTCGTAAAATGTTGGCCTGTGACGAACAGTCTTCACGTAAATCGAAGGACTGCTTGCATAATTCATTCCGGGGGAGGGCTATGTAACCATCTGGAGACTCCCCGGTTTACCTGTGTAAAACTCTAAACAAAATCCTTATTTCATTGTACACTCAGGCGACCGGTGCGGAATGTTGAACTGGTTGCTGGGTTCGATTGCTTAAGTTGAGCATAGCCATTTTGCTTGGCGCTCGTTTCGGTGAGAACTCGCGACTGCTTCGTGTGTTGTGCTTTCTGTGTCGCTTTTTAAAGCTAGGCAAAGGGGAACCTTTTGCTGTTCAAGCATAAGTTTCTCTGCAACCCAATCAGCTTTTGAATCGCTCTTTGTGCTCCGGCTAAAGGCTACTAGCTAAAATTCGTCCTATGAACACGCTGTGCACCTTAGTTCCGTGACCGTACAGCGTACGCTCTGAAACTACATTTTTTGACGCGGACCGGAACCATTGGCATTGTAACTGTTATGAATTTAGTAGCTTCCTCGTTGAGGTTTTTATTGTATCTGGTCAGGTATACATTGGTAAATAGTACTGTTAGCTAGTTCCGGAACGGACGTTTCTTTGATCCCGGTGGAAACGCGTCACTCGAACCTTCCAAGCGAATTTTGTTGCTTATATCAGCATACTATTGCTCTGCACAGATTATATTCTGTAGTACAACCATGGTGATCTTTCTATTGGGGAGTAACAATGAAGGCAAAGTTGCACCTACCGTAGGACGTAATGTGCTTATTTGAACATAAAATTTAAGGCCCTTTGCATCTTGGAAATACCGCCGACTGCAAATCTGGGTGTCATGTGAAGCTTAGCGGCATCTGTGAGAGAACTTTTCCCCAACCTTAACTGCTTCTTGTACTATTTAATCTTGCTCCACAACTACCACACAGGTACCACAGTACCACACAGGGTGCAAAAAGAAAGTTCGATTGGTAAGCGATAGCATTACACCACTGCTGCAGACCACGAACCGTCTCCCGCCAAGTTTCCTGTCATACACGGAGTGGGTCACATGGACTATAGACCGGAATGCTGCAGGAACCAGCGGCACTCAGTTTAAGCGCAAGTGGAATCATTTCCTGCCCCAAGTTCAACGATTTCCATTTCGAACCAAACTATCCTAAATTTCTCAACCTAAAATAGGCCGTTTCCGCTAGGTAATAAGAGAAATCGCAGTACAACGGTGTATAACACAAACTACCTAGTTTTGTTTGCTTCATTGAAGCAATATCCTGTTCATCGCCACTCAACAGTCAGCTAACAGATCAATACTTGAGAAGGTCAAAACAGTTCAGCCGCATGGAAGTTACAGAAACATCTTTCCCGTTTGTATATGCCACCGGTGGAATGCAGTCTGGAATTTGTCAGATCCCCATAGTTACTAGCCATACTTAAAAACAGCCGAATGACGTAATCGGTTTCTAAAATTTCCATTCTCAGCATAATATATATCAGTTTCACTTTCTGGAAAGAAGTGTTGGCTTCACTAATCGACAGCCCTTTTGGTTTCGAAACAATACCGCCAGCTGAAATGTGGTCCAAAAAGGAATGTAAAAGCAAGCAAATGGTCTCTTGATATGAATAGTAAACTTGGTTTCCAACATGAAATTTATGAACCCCCAAAAAGACCACGCAATGGGACTTGCGAAGCAATCTTTCCTACGATTTTAAAAACCATTGCTCATTATGCGTTATAAGGCAGGGCACTCCACTGGTGTGGACACGCTGATTCCAAGCGGCACAAGCGCTAAATCTTAGACAAGAATGACCATAGATCTGAAGGCTTCTGAGATCCTCAGACAAGTAGTGTGATCTTTCTACCATAAAGCAATACGACTCGTACTGTGGTTTCGTATACAACGTTCTTCTGAAAAATCAGGGTTTTCTTCAGTCGCTGCATGTGATGCAAATTCACAAAAGTGGTTTCATCTCACAATTCTTGAACAGCTATTATTAGCCAAATGATGGTAACTGCCTAATGATTAGCAAGTAGCTGATATTTTGCAGTAGTATTGTTGTTTAAAAGGCCAGACAGTATGCTACTATACGAGGTTTCTTGTAGTTTTAACAAAATATGAAACAACACAGCTTACTTAATGTGTATCCATTAGTATTCCTTCTTGCTGGAGTCAGTTTCCTTCATTTCCTGACTTCAGCATGATCGTCTCATGAGTTAACCCACATGCGTTAAACACGTGGCCCGCCGTACAATTATATATGGACTGCCGTACAATTATATCCGGCGTGACAGGTTTTAGACAAAGCTACTTTCAATGGCTGGGCATTATAAATTCTATCTGAACTGTATTATCACGTTGACTTGTGCTACCACTGCCGTGGGTGTATGCAGGAAGGGTTTTAGGCTGGATGTAACGTGAGTCAGTACGGAAGAAATGCTTCTGATCGATTATTATCTGTATCCTACCACGCAGCACGTCTGGCGCAAGGTCCCATTCTCTGCGTGTGTGCAAGCGCTTGTGGGTATTCAAACTTAACAACGTTGGGCGCTTGTCTTGCACCTAGGACACTCTGGTTGTTACCGGCCGTTTTTCATTGTGTGATCTTTCGTACACTTTCGCCCTCCTCGGATGCTTGAAGCCGATTCATGCGCGTTATCCTTGTGTAGGTTTGCGTGTGTAATTTCTCTATATTTACGTCTTCCGTACACTGTGTGACTGAAAAAACCTCGACAAGCCCACTCCAGCAGTCACCAGACGACCGTCTTCACCCAATTCACCGAAAGTGAACGCGCACTGCGCGGTGTGTAGTATATCAGACCACAGACTACTGAGCAGCTGTCCGCACATAGTAACGGCTGCGCAATTTATTAAACGCTGCTCATGTGCATATATTGTGGGTGAAAATGGTCCATTATGCCCTCGTATTGAGCGTTCCTGTCACGTAATTGTTGCTAACCTAAGGACGCCTACAAGAGGAACGATAATTCCGATAACAGAGCCTTACAAAGCCACCGTGAAGCTTAATATATGCTTACTGATATTGGCGGTAAACCTGTTTGTCTAAGTTGCGATAATGTGGTTGTAATGAAGGAAGCTAATCTGAGACGGCACTATGAGACTAAACATCATGACAAGTTTAACAACCTGAATGCAGATCAGAAGCTACAGAAGGTAGAAGAAAGGAAGAGGAATATCTCATCGCAGCAGACGTTCTTCACCAAAGTAAAATCACAGAGTGAATCTGCTGTGAAAACGTTTTATTGTGATAGAAGAGCTCGCCAAGTCAGCTCGACCATTTACTGAGAGTTTTTGTAAAGCTGCTTAATGTAGGTGTGTGTGACGCCATGTGTCCAGACAAAAGGCAGATGTTTGGAAATGTAATCCTTAGTAGAAACACGGCTGCTGATCGAGTTTGTGAGATTGTCAATGACTTCAAAATACAGCTGATCGAAAAACGTAAAGACTTTGTACCATATTCTTTTCCTGTAGATGAAACTGGTGACATGACTGACACCGTCATCTTCATCCGCGGAGTGGACTCCATTTTTCACGTGACAGAAGCAATATTGCACATGAAATGCATGCATGGAAAAACAACGGGAAAGGATATTTTTAACAATGCTTGTCAAAGTATAACCGACATGCACCTGCTTAGGACAAACCAGTTGGATTGAGGACAGATGGAGCACCGGCAATGTGTGGCAAAATAAGTAGACTAGTTGGAAGGATGTGGTTAAATATACAGGAGATCTGTGCTTGTGAGTTGATAATATATCATTGTACCATACACCAAGAATCGCTGTGTAGTAAAGTCTTGAACATGGAACATGTAATGAGCACTGCTACACAAACCGTCAACTTTATCAGAGCCCAAGGTTGAACTCACCGCCTGTCTCAGTCTTTTTGGCAGGAATTGGATTCAGAGTTCAGTGGCCTACGTTATCATACAGTGGTACGGTGGCTAAATTGTGGGAAAGTTCTCACCAGAGTTTTCCAGCTGACTCAGGAAATTTATCAGTTCGTGGAGAGCAAACGAAAAGACTGCACAGATTTACGGGATGAAAAGTGGAGATGTGAGTTGACGTTTTTGTCTAAGCACATAACCTTGTCAGCTAGGCTGATTTTGTCTAGGTCTTTGATTATTTCAAATGAGTCCTTAATGCTGTGCAAATTGAGGTGCTGCCTCAGTGGTGCAAGAATCCGAACTAACCAGCTAGACAATTTGTGCTGCGGGGAATTCACAATCGACAAAATGGGTCTTAGTGGTATGCTCTGTTTGTGAGTTTTTGGTAACCCGTACAGCTCTGGTGTCGATGAACCGCTCGCTTCAGGTGTTTGTAGGCGGTTTTGTCAATTACACGATGTAGGAGAAGCGTTTAAAGGTGTCAGTGGACGTCTAGTAATTATTTACTAATGTCCCTTTGCTAGAGACAGTTGATTACATTTGCCACCCGATAGAAGAGGAGAATTTCCGTCTACCAATACCAGCAGATCTCCTGAGACAGTCCCTATTACTTTGCACGGAGAATGTTGCTTTCCGATTCCAGCACACCTCATATCGCCAAATTGATGGAATGGCTATGGATAGTCCGTTGAGCCCGGTACTGGTTGATTTTTTCATGCTGATGCTTGAGAGGAATTTAAGTAGAGAGATTTCTCAGCTGCCGTATTACAAACGATATGTAGATGACATCCTTGTTTCTGGTTCCACGAAGATGCAAATCGAACAATTGGTAGACCAACTTAATAATGTTCACGCTAACCTGATGGTGACTTTTGAATTCGAATCCAATGGGCGTCCTCCGTATCTCGACATTCTCATGAGTCGCAGGGATAATGGGCTGATTAAGCGATCTGTAGACCGGAAGCCAACGTGGTCCGGCCAATAGCTACATTTCACTAGCTTTTCACCGATGGCACACAAGCGTGCGCTGGTAAAATCATGATTCACTCGGGCCAAACGTATCTCTCCAACGATTGCCTGTCTGAGGAGTTTGAGCTGATCACTAAAACGCTTATGGAGAATGGCTACCCAAAGCGATTCATAGACAAACATAGCCAGGTTAGACCGCCAAATGAAATGGTGTTGACAGCCCCCAAAATAGGCGTACATCGAGCAACCATTCACGGGTGACACCGCAGCTAGAAGTACAACCAAACGCATTGTCTCGGCCATTCAGCGTACGTACTGCACTGCGGAGGCGGTAATTATCAACAGAACCCGAAAGTTGCCGTTGCCTTCAGTAAAGGAAGATGAACCCGTCGGCGCCAAATCACATTGTGTTTACCAATTCGTGTGTGACTGCAGAATCAGTTGCATCGGCAGAACCAAACGGGCTTTAGATTCCAGAGTGAAGGAACACTTACCAAACTGGGTTCAGCGCGAAGTTACTCAATCCACCTCCGACGATACGTGCTCGCGTAAGCCACCAGCGTCCTCCATAAGCTGGCATATTTTGGCGACTCGTCACCTGGTCAATCCCTTATCGACGTTCCGGATCTTGTTGCGTCATACTAATTCACGCCTTTTGCGATTTGCCGAGGCCATCGTGATAAGCCGAATTAGACCAGCATTTTGTGTTCAAAAGTAATTAGTTTTCAACCTGCGGTTGCCGTGGTCCTATTCCCAACAACAATAACCACAACCATAAAATTGATTGGCTTGACTGTGCCCTATTAGAAATATAAAGGATTTCCCTGTTATTGTATTGGTACTGACGAGATAATACGGAATGCTAGCATCTGCCAACATTCGTCTTCTCATGTCGTTATTCAAAAATGGGGAAATACGGCAACCCTGACGAAAGCCACTTGTGGTCTGAAATCTATCCGACAGGTCACCGCAGACTTTGACGCGGCCTGTAGTGCTCGGGTATAGAGCATGTAGGATGCTCAATATTTCGTAGGAACACCTTTCCGCTCAAGTATTCCGAACAGGATGCATCCATGGACTATATATATATATATATATATATATATATATATATATATATATATATATATATATATATATATATATATATATATATACAACAGTCTACGAATAGATATTGAGCCATCAGAAATCATTGAACTCAAAAGAAACTACAGAAATAGTAAAAGAATACACAACACAACACATCAAAGTCCATAGTTTCGTCAGAGGGCGTGATACTACCCAGTTGCCCTATCCGAAGTAGGCTGTTGATTTAGAAGACACCAAGCTGAGTTTTTGGATGGTTAGCCTGCCCGCAAGGCAGCGGAGTGAATTCAGGGAATAGCGCCCATTGGGAGCCGTTGACTGATTGCTCAGTTCATACGCCTTTCATTTGTTCCTTTGTCAAACAGGGGCCCAATGTTCCCCAGAATTACAGCATGAAGTTGCTGGAATACAATGCTTCGCCAGGATGAAGCAAGGGGCAGTGACTTTATTTAGTGGCGAGTCACGTCCGCCACGTCACAGTGTTGTTAAACGGACATATGTGGCTTTTTATAGGGAGAACGCTTGCCAGGCGAAAACACACCACGTCCTGGAACACTTCCGCCGATCCATTTACTGGAAGGGGAACATCCCTAACCAACCAGCTTGCACCACTAGGAGGTTGTTCGGCAAGCCAGCCCATCGATCGATTGGATGGAACAGACTCTTGAAATCGAGGAACACAGCTATTGTCGGTTTGCGGTATGCGTGGCGTTGGTCTAGCACCTGCCGCAGAGTGAATATATGATCTATACAGCCATGTCCTGGGCGGAAACCTGCCTGCTCTTCCCTAATCCGAGATTCCCGTTTCACGATGAGGCAACGAAAGAGAATCGAGGCCAGTAATCTTGTCACGACTGGCGTTACGCTAACAGCCCTGTATTAGAACGGGCTGTGGGACTGCCCTTCTTGTATATTGCCATAATCGATTTACGCCAGTTAACCGCGACACCGTCTTCCTTCCAGATACTTTTGTATAGGAGGGCAATGCTTTGCAAAAGACCTCATCTCTATCCTTTAATAGTGCAGATGGGAGGGAATTCGGGCCAGCGGCACGAAAACGACTGAGGACTGTAATCGCGTTTCGGACCTAGGCCTCAGATGGTGGCTCTAAACTAACCGTCCATGGCTCGTCCTGCATCACCTGAGTAGAAAGATGTCCGGGAGCAGGGTGCCAGCTGAACTGATCTTGAACGTGTTCCGCCCAACGAGCCATACGGCGCTCCTTATTGTGTATCAGTGCACCCGCGCTGTCTCTGCTTGTCTCACTTACGCCTGGTTTCTTGAGACCAGTAGTGCGGATCAGCTGGAAGAGCTTGC
Source organism: Dicrocoelium dendriticum (assembly GCA_944474145.2). Classification (NCBI taxonomy): domain Eukaryota; kingdom Metazoa; phylum Platyhelminthes; class Trematoda; order Plagiorchiida; family Dicrocoeliidae; genus Dicrocoelium; species Dicrocoelium dendriticum. The sequence continues at coordinate 100,004,203 of OX104068.1, read as the reverse complement.
GGTAATTACCTACTGCTCATGCCTCCTCCATTTCTTGAGCCCGACTGGTCCACAAGGCTTCATTGTCAGCACATAGGCTCCGCTTTGTTCGCGCCTAATAGCCCGTATGGTAACATTGTGCTCAGATCCAGCCGGGAGGTTTCTTCTGGATTCCAACATGTTCACCGACCTTTCGGATTTCCAGTGACTGGTGCGGTGACGATTGATAGTGCCACAAACAGATGCTCCTGCATCGTGCATGGCGGCCGAGATCCTATTCCACTGTAGCTCAGTGTCATTGGGACAAGGGAGTGAAAGTTCGGTGCGCAGTGCGTCTTGATACGCTTGCCTGACCAAGGACTGAGACGATTTCTCAGTTGAAAATCGGAGGAGACGCTTGGTGAACCTCCCGGTAAAGTTCATGGAGAAACGACAGCGTTCTAAGGCATGATCAGAGTCTACATAGCTATTCCAGTACAAGCGGCAATCCAGCATGGAACCGCGCCATCTGTAACTTATGGCAAGGTGATCAATTTGGGTCCATTGCTGGCCAGTTACAGGAGGACGCCAAGTGACACTTCAGCGCCCACTGTGTCTAAAAGCAGTGCTGCTAAGAAACAACTGGTGCCCCGCACACAGTTGAAGCAGACGCTCGCCGTTTTCAGTCCGTTGGGAGTTAAGCCCATAATTAGCATCCAGCTGAGCTTTTGAATTGCTCAGACGCCCTACTTGTGCGTTCATATCCCCTGCAAGCACTATAATATCTGAACTAGTAGCACTGCGTAGTAGCGTGTCCAGTTCGTGATAGAATGTGTCCTTGACTGCATTAGAACTGCAGTCGGTGGGAGCATAAGCGGAAATCACAAACAAACAGCGTTTTGTACTACTTCTTGGATCAACCATAGCTGATGTCGTCAAACGGGCTGCATATAAACGACTGTTCACCGGAATCCGATCAACTAACGATGGCTAAGCCTTGGAGCTTAAAATGATACCTACAACAGCTTGACCCGTAAGTGCTGCATCGGCGTCTTCGGATGCGTGCAACCAATAACGAGAGGATAAGCCGGGTGCAGTCAATTCAATAACCCCGTTAAGGTCATTGATCCTAGTTTCGGACACACAGCACGCATCAATACCCAGTGTGTCCAAGATGCATGCGAGCGCAGCCTGTTGACATATTGGTCTTAGAGTGCGAATGTTGAACGCCACCGTGGAAACGGGACAGCCTGGCCTTATAAGGGACTGTTGCCGATTGGCGTCTGATGGGTGTTCTGGGATGGTGGCTGCAGATTGTCCTAATCCAGTGGCACTTCGGTTGCTGTCAAGTAATCAGGGAATTGTAGAAGGAAGGTAAGTACTGGGGCCGGAATAGGAGTAAGAGAAACGTGTGAAAAAGAAAGAAGGGAGGCAACAGCAGTAACATGTTTTCACTTACCCGCCCTGCTGTATGCAGCAGATAAGGCGACCCTTGATAATCTGCGCGACGGCTGATGCAGGATGTAGTTAGAGTTTGGGAAAATTGTCATGGCAATGAATAATGCTTTAGCACGCGTAAAATAGCATGTGCTTGATAAGTCGCGTGGGATGATTGGAGTGAAAATTCAAATTGGAAACATCAGCAAATAAGTACGTTGTCATTTTAAACGTCTACCGATTTAAATGAACTGCTGCATAACGATTGTTTGCAATGGGACTGGGATGTGAACACACAACATAGGATAGAGAGTAATTATAGTTCAGTAACTCCGTGAGAAACAAAAACGTGGAATGACAACGCTCACTCGTGTGTTGCTTCATTTGACCAATGTGATGCCTTAATCCAGTTTAGATACATCTATGCTACTCAGAAGGACACTTACGCGTGTATCCTTACCGCCATGTTGTGGAGAGGTCCGTTAAGCACATGGTTTGGTTTGCGTTATTTCGTCCTCCGAATGAGACGGACTACACCAAGGAATGCAAGTTGAAAAGCGTGTCAAGGCGTTTTTGAGTAGCGTTAATGTAGGGGCAAGGATGACGTGAGTCGGGACCCACGAGGGGAGAAATAGTTCCGTCGACGATCTAGTCGACTGTAGTGCGTAGCCAGTTTGAGCAGATGGCATCTCAGGTCGGTATTTTGGCTCAGCTCCAACCGATCACGACATGGGTGAATTGGGTTCGTCGGCATTAAGCAAGCCATGATGTCTCCTCGCTGACGTCGATATTCACTACTGTACAATCTCAGATACTGTAGTCTGCGCCGCGAGAAGAGATGAAACAATCCTCTAACGACTTTGGTTGTTCTACGTTGTGGAGCTTCAAGTGCACCAACGCTAGGCCTGGATCGCATATTCCACGTGGGACCTCAAGTAGGCGCTCAGCCTTTCCGGGAAGGTCAATGGCTCGAAATATCCAAAGCCCTCCGTAAGGGTTTAAGATCTTGCCTGGCTCTTTTCAACACTTATACAGCCTGCCTCGAGCAGGCAAGATCGCCCTGCACGATCATCCCGAGAGCGCTTTTCTGGGAAGCACATTGCAACTTCTGGTCCGCAAGTCGATAGTCATGAGTAAGCTGATGGCGTATGCTCACGAATTTGCACTTTGCCACTTTAAACTGGATCAGGTTGTCGATTGACCACGTATAAGTCCTGTCGAGATCGCCCTGTAATGCCGTATGATCATACGCTGTCTTGATACCATACCAGATTTTGACATCAACTACAAATAGCAAGAAATGCAAATTCAGTACACTGGCAAGATCGTTAATGAATACTAGGAATAAACGTGATCCCAGTACCGAGCCTTTGGGCACGCCACACTGGACGTCAGTTAGGTCGGAAAGTGAGCTGCGGATTCTCATAATCAGCTAACGTTGAATGAGGAAGTGACCGATCCAACTGAGCACAGCGTTAGCGATTCCATAGCTTTAAAGCTTTTGAAATATAATGCGGTTATCCAGGCGATCAAACGCTTCGGAGAAGTTCAGGTAAACGACGTTGACTCCCACTCTCGCATGGGCTGATTTTGTCCAGCTTGCTTGGGGTAGAAGCAAAGTTGTAGTGTGAGACCGATTACGGCCGAATCCGTGCTGCTGTGACACTAGGATGTCGTTCTCAAGGTATCCTACGAGCGCCTCTGGGAGTATACTTTTCATTACTTTGGAGAACACTGGGAGCAGAGTGATTGGACGGTAATTCGAGGGCTTCGCACGATTACCACTTTTGTAAATAGAAGTGACTAGTTCATGTTTCCACATTATGGGAACCTGCACCTCACCAAGATAACGTTGTAAGAACCGGGCTAATGGTTCGGCAAAGTTCATGGCCGCTGTCTTCCATGTTAGGTGAGCTGTGCACGCGCAATGACATTAGCCTTTTCATCACATTGGCTGCCGTGAACGACACGTGGTTTAACTCTAGTGTCACTCTGGAAAGTGTGAATGAAGTGTTGGCGAAGCATGTTGGCGTATCTTGTGTATTTTGCTCCAGACTATCTGTTGCACGTAAAACATGGATCCTTCGCTGCACTCTTCGGAGCTTGTTGACGTATCCATATAGCAAGTGGGAATTTGTACTGAATTTCGCCGCTAAGGTCTGTTGGTGCTGGAGTTTGTCTTCGCGGATCAACTTGACGCAGCGATTTCGTTGAGTCGTGCAAGCATCCCAGTTCAGGTTACTTGGACAGACCTTGTGAGCTCGCCAGGCTGAATCCTTTAATGCAATGCATGTTCTGGTACGGCTTCTCAGGAACGAGGTCACTTGTTTCGGGCGAAAGAGCTTGCTTTCTGACGCATATGCCACTAGCTCGGTGAATTGGGTGACAAACACGATCCAAGCGACATCGGGCGGCTGTTCGGCCAGGAAGGACCAGTCAGTTTCTTGGACGAGGTTGGATAGGATATCGTAATATGTAACCACTGATGTACTCAGAGTAATAGGTGTATCGAGAGCAACATCGCGTGATCGCTACGGTCAAGCGGCGCGTCTGTGTTCATGATGCCGACCATTATTTCTTCGTTGGTGTTCGGAAAATCCATAACAGAGGATGCGTCACCCGTTCGGAATCGCGTGGGAGAAGTGACATGGTTGTAGAGAGGTATATCGGGAATCACCTCTTGCACGTCGACCTTGAATTGTTCGCTGTGTGATGCTAGGACTTCGATTACGTGAAGGCTAAAGTCCCCACCAGAAGGACATGCCAGTGTGGTCGTGCCAGGACTCGCTTCATTCCATAATAGAATATTTGAGTTCTATGAGCCTACTCAGTAAACATCAACACGGTTTTTTGAAAGGTAGGTCGTGCACTACCTGCCAATTAGATTACCTTGATTATGTGACTAGAGCAAGAGACGCCGTAAGTGCTATCCTCGTAATATTTCCTGATATCCAAAAGGCTTTTGACCGTGTCCCACACAATTTATTGCGGCTGAAGCTTATGTCCTATGGTATCACTAATTCGCTTCTAGACTGGTTGTCTTCCTACCTCGAGGGTAGAAAGCAAGTAGTCAAAATCGGTAACTATACATCTGAAGCCACTACAATCTCTAGTGGAGTGATTCAAGGTAGCGTGTTAGGCCCGCTTTTATTCTTAATCTATTTCAACGATCTCCTTGACGAAATCTCGTATGGAAAGCCCTACCTTTTCGCAGATGATGCTAAAATTGTGTATTGTTCCACCCCTGGGCAACGCAGTCCTAACTTAGCCTATATTCAGTCTGACTTGTCCGCATTGGAGCTCTGGAGTAACTCCCGGAAGCTGCACTTTGCCACGGACGAGAGTAATCTATTGTGCTACGGCTGTGCTCCTTCTCTGAACATCCTTAAATTAAACGATACCCCTATTCCTGTGTGTGGCGCAGTCCGAGACCTTGGTCTAAGATATTCTGCCTCATTTAACTTTTTAGAGCATGTTATATTCTTGCAGGCTTCTGCCAGAAAAGTGATCGTCTATATAAGTGGAACTCTTATTTTGAGGGATTTCAGGCTTCAAGCCTTTAAAATATGTGTTAGGCCGAAACTTGAGTACTGTACGATAGTGCATAGTAATCTGAGAAAAGTGGATATTATAGCACTAGAAAAAATTCAACGATCATTCACAAAGGTTTCTGAACATGCCTAATACCATGACATACCGTGAGCGTTGCGAGGCGCTAAATCTGAAGCCGCTATGGCTACGCAGACTCAAACTTAATCTGTGCCTTCTATACCGCTTACTATTCGGGTTAAGCTTCACTTCTCAGCCACAACTCAAGTTTCATAGACGTATGCGCTATAGACTAAGAAACAGCGAATGCACAGTGAAAATACCAAAGTCTCGCACAAAGCTCCGCTCACATTTTTTCTCCGTAAACTATGCGTTAATATGGAACAAACTTCCATCGAGTGTTAGAAACTGCACTACCTATCCACAATTCAGACGCATGATTAATATTCACCTGACTGTTGCAAACATCTGGTCAACACTAAGCCAAACGGTGACTCTAGATGATTTGTATGAGAAAGGTCCTGGATACGTATGAAAGTCACCATATCCTCTATTCGTTTCAATAATATAAGATTACTCACATATAGTTGCATTCCTGAGTATATATTTGAGAACGATCTTACTCCTATTAATCCGTTTAACCAATTCTGTTTTCTCCTTTGACGCACTGGTTCGTTGATGCACTACGCCTTCCAAGCTGATGTCTCTGTACCATCGTCGTCACTCGCCAAGATTTTCCATCAAATTGTAACTGGCTGTTGTATCAAGAAAACCGTAGGAAAGGTAAAATGTATCTGGCAAAATTAATTAAGTACAACTGAGTCAATCCTTTGTTAAACGGAGAGTCAAGCGACAGACGCACCCAACCAATAGTAATGAGTCAGCAAGCCAACCAATGAGATCGAGCCAATCGATGTTGCTGACATGATTACCACATTAC
>OX104068.1:99834079-99998257 GCA_944474145.2 Dicrocoelium dendriticum | reverse complement strand
CAGCAAGGGGCACACATACAAGGAGCACATACATACATACATACATAAATACAATACACAAATGAAAAATAGATACAACAGTTGCATGCCAGCTGAGCTACCAGCAACGGATAGGCATCGTTCCGGTAAGCTTCCAGCCAGCTACTAGGCAAAAAGAAAAAATTTATTATGTTTTACCCTAGGAAATGAAATCGTAGATGGAGGGGAGGCTAAAAGGGATGGGGAGGGACAAAGAAACTCACTGCACAAATGCCAATGAGGTCGGCTCCTTGCCATGTCAGCAAGTGTATCCAGCCAAACGTGTTCACCGTCTTTTGGACCCCAACCATGGAGCCGTGAAGCTCCAGCCGTGGCTAGCTCCGAAGTGAGGGACTTCATTCCCCTGGACAAAGTCATCGCTTGACCACCTCTCCTCTCCTTCCACCCACATCCCCGGTGAGCAAACAACGCACGTCGAGGGAGTCGGTGGGCTGGCATGCGCAACACGTGGCCCAGCCATCGGAGCCTGGTGCGTGAAATAACGGTGCTGAGCGGTTCAGATCCTTTTACTGGGCGGTAAACAATGCGTCGAACACGCTCGTTACTCACGCGGTGTTCCTACCAGATGTGACCCAAACTGCGAAGGCACCGATGGTCGAACGTAACTAGCCTATTCATGTCCGCCGGACTTTAGAGGCCAGGTTTCGCAACCCTACAGTAGGGTAGAACGTACCACTGCATTATACACTCTACCCTTTAGGGCGAGAGTGATGTCGCGCCGCCGCCATAGGTGGCGAAGGTTAGCAAAAGCACTTCGAGCTTTTGCTATCCGGTTCGTGATCTCGTCTTCGATTCCAAGGGCGCTGATACAACTTCCAAGGTAGTTGAATTTTGGAACGACTTCTAGCTGATCCCCACCAATGGTCAGCGCAGGAGGCAATCCGAAAAGACTTCGAAGACTGGGAACTAACACGTCGGGTTGTTGCGACGGCTATTTAGACAAATAAACAGCTCCATATATCGGCAAATGCTCAGTGCGTATGTTCACCCCCATGTCGAATACGCAATTTAAGACTGGCATCCATGGCTGAAACACGACCTTAATGCAACGAAGCAGCCACAACTTCGGGTGTCTAGGAACGTAATTGGAATGCGCAGTCTTTCGTACCAGGAAAGTCTGCAACGTTTGGGGGTATTCAGTGGAAGCTATTGCAGACTACGAGGGGGCCTGATTATGGCATACTTGATTCTGCGAGACCCACATCATGTGCCCTGCCGTTTACTGCAACTCACCAGCAATACAAATATGAGGGGCCACACACTGAAACTCGCTAAACAGCATAGCCGCCTGGAGTGGCGCAGCAATTTCTTTTCAGTTCGTGTCTGTCACCGGTAGAATGCTCTCCCAGAATCGGTCGTCTCTGCACCGACAGTAACAGTATTTAAAAGACGGTTGGATGATGCATTCATCCACTTACACTTTGTCACTTAGCACTACGTCTCCATCCTACACCTGGAGTTTACCATGGAATTATTTGATGCTAACTGCGAGTGCTGTGAAGCCAAACGGATTGAAGGACTACGGCGGAGCAAACGATAAGTCATTATTTTCACATTTAAAGTGCGCACTGTTTTACTATCATTATTATTATCATTATTGTGTCGATATCCCCACCAACTATCCAAAGGGACTTGTAAAGCAACGATTCTGAACCCGTATAAATTCATTATTCATTCTTCATTGTTCATCCTTTGAGTAGTGCGGTTTATCGATTCCTGCTTCGCTAGTTGATTTCCAGTTCTTTGTAACCCGTATTGTTCGGTAACATTTCTCTTCTGTATACTAGGTATCCGTAGTTGATCTTCTAATAGTTGTCGCTACCAGTAACCGTGTTCGGCCCCACAATAGTAAGTTTGTGTACTGACGACGGAAATGACCATAAAAATGTCTATTGGTTCTCATCTTCATTGTTTCAATGTATAAAGTTATCCTCTAAGGCTATAACAACAGCTTAAGTAAGTCTAGATTGATGCAACATCGTATCATCTTGCATGTTGAAATTATGCACACATCATCTACCTTATTGCATAACAGAAATTAATAACTAATCTTCTTCGTGATTTGGCCTTATCCAAGGATAATACAGAATTGCTCGGTTCAGGACTCTAACAGTTATCTCCTGTAGGCAATGGCAGAATTACTTCATGTCGAATGCATCACCAGAAGTTCGAGACTTTCTCTAGAAAGAAATGTTATCTGGTATTCTATTCAGATATTTGAGGCCTTACTAATGCCTTAGAAATAACTCGCGGCCCACAGAAACAGAGACTATTTTTAGATACTTGCAAGCTTACACTTAGGACGATGCTATTGCACAACGGAAGCTATCTTACATCTACTCTAGGAGCGCCTGTTGCCTACATGAAATATACGTATGAAAACTTAAAGCAACTGTTAAATTTCATTGTGTATAACAAATACAGGCGGCATGTTCGTGGTAATATAAGACATTTTAATGGGACTAGAACTGAGACACACAAAATTTTGCTAGTTTGTGCAAATGGTACAGCCAAGCAGGGGATCTGAACTACTGGGGGATGGAATGAACTCGCAGACAAACTTTAACAGTTGTATAGAAGAATATCCATCATCCAACTCTGGCCGAGGGTTACAAAGCTAGTTATCACCCCTACACATCAAACTAGATTTGATGATGAACTTCATGCGAAGCCTGGATCGGACTTTACCAGCCTTCTGATACTTGTATGAAACTCCCTCGACTCGGCAAAGTAAAGATTAGAGAGGGAATTTTGATGGGTTCTCAGACTCGGTAACTATTCAAAGGGGATCACTTCAACATTTTGCTGCAGGTTGAAGTGAAACATACTTAGTCTCTACTAATATGTTCGGGACTTTTAGGACACACAACTTTAAGAAAGGCACAGTGAAGCGGTATCAGTAATATATTTTATTCCCATTTCAATTTCGCTCCGGACAACTGAGGTGTGGTTAGTGATGAACATCAAGATTTCCTAAAAATGGAACAACGCTACCTGAGAAACTGATTCACTACCTTGATGGATGGCTACTGCTCGACAGACGCCGGGGATGTCTCCGAACGTATGGACAAAAGACAGGCAAAGACATCTAGAATGCTGTCCACGGGTTTTTATTTTACAGGTATTGGCGATTTGAAAACAAGTAAGAAGAAATGATCTCACAAAACTATACTCCGTCGGCTGCAAACAATCGGGATGGTGTTTATGAATATTCAATCAGTGCTCAAGAACGCAGGCCCATTTACGCGAGTGACACGAATGCACCCTTTCCCATTTATAAACTTTGCATTTGTCAAGATGTCCTTTTACTTAATCCGCAGTTGCTACTATAATATGTTGAAAATACACCCATCCGGGTACACAAAAAGCTTACGTTGACTTGACTTGATTTGTATTAGCCTTATTAAGTGAAAACTGTTGCCGTGCGTTTGGTGCTACAAGCAACTAATGCGGAGAACAAAAACAAGAGTAACTTTTATACTCTGACTGTCATGTTTGTGTTCAGCACATAAACATTGACAATAAATGACTACTTCTATTCCACTATAAAGGAGCGCAATCTAATAAGTTCGAGTGCGGAGACAAAAAACAACGATGGGCAAAAGCTCACACTAGAAGAGAAATCAAGCACACTTGCGTTATAGCTCTTCATTCAGTCAATGTTATTCCGATGCCGACTAGCGATTCGAAGATATGAATCCGACTACTGGAAAGACGTGGCAGCAGCACAAGCAGAGGTAGCAACAAGCGATACCAGCACCATGCGAGCGCGTTGAACTTGTTGTAATCGAAATTTGTGAATGTAAAATATGGTCCAAAATGATCGGGAATGGAAGTGATAAAAACCAAGATAAAATACTGGGTAATCACAACCACTACAGAACTCCCACTAGAGCTCGTATATATTTATATTTTGCGACAGTCTATGAATAGACATTGAGCCATCGGAAACCACTGAACTCAAAACAAGGTACAGAAATAGTAAAAGAAAACACAACACAACACATCAAAGTCCACGGTTTCGTCAGCGGGCGAGATACTACCCGGTTGCCCTATCAGCAGTAGGGTGTCTATTTAGAAGACACCAAGCTGAGTTTTTGGATGGTTAGCCTGCCCACAAGGCAGCGGAGTGAATTCAGGGAATAACGCCCATTGGGAGCCGGTGGCTGATTGCTCAATTCATACGTCTTTCGTTTGTTCCTTTGTCAAACAGGGGCCCAATGCTCCCCCGAATTACAACATGGAGTTGCTGGAATACAATGCTTCGCCAGGATGAAGTAAAGGGCAGTGACTTTATTTAGTGGCGAGTCACGTTCTCCACGTCACAGTGTTGTTAAACGAACATATGTGGCTTTTTATAGGGAGAAGGCTTGCCAAGCGAAAACCCACCACGTCCTGGAACACTGCCGCCGAACCATTTGTTGGAAGGGGAAAATTCCGAACCATCCAGCTGGCACCACGAGGAGGTTGTTCGGCAAGCCAGCCCCCTAGAGCTAGTGCTGGTAAACAACGCTCGTTATACCATCCATGGAACATACTGTGCTAGTTTTGGCGGGGAATAAAAAATGACCTAAACGTGTGTGTGGATAGGATCGCTTGTTTGGGGGCACAGGGATTCCTAGGTTTGGGAATCTGTCATGCGTTTGTCCGTGGGCAACGGCCCAGGCACAAGACGGTTGTGAGTGGTTGAGGTTGATACTGAACTATCCAACTTTGAAGCGACGTATGCGGGTTTAACGTGATCAGTACTCACTGACTCCTTGTATCCATTCGTATCCAGAATGAAATACTTCGGTTTCCGTGATACCATCTTGAATGAACCTTCATAGGGCGGTGTCGAGGGTCTTCGAACGGCATCGATTCCGATAAAGACGAAGGGACAAGTGTGTGAATCTGGGTGTATAGGCTGCTCGCGCCTGCTTAGTCGAGGTGGTGTCGGACTACTAGAGCTAAACTGATGCTTCAAGCGTTCAGCATAAGACGTGCGGTTCAATTCGCCGGTGAAACGTGAGTCCAGTGTCATCTCGCCTGGGAGTCTGTTGTCCCAAAGACAAGTTCGTCTGGGCACCATCCGATATCTCCTTTGACGGTATTGCGAATACCAAGAAGAATAGCTGGAAGACGTTCAGACCAACGGGCATCAGGCAAACTAGCTGTAATGGCAGCTTTCAGTTGTCGATGAAATCGTTCGACAAGGCCATTGGCAGCAGGATGATAAGCAGTCGTCTGGAAATGAGTACAACCGAGCAGTCGACGCAAGTCACGGAAAAGTGTGGCACTGCATTGAGATTCTCTGTCAGTAGTGACAGTGGCTGTCACACTGAAGAATGAAATCCACGATACAACGAAAGAACGAATAACAATTTCGGAGGCTATACCACGTAAGAGAATCGCGCGGGGAAAACGAGTAGAGCGATAAACACAAGTCAACAGACAAGTGAAACCGTTAGAAGCTAGTAACGGTCCTACTACATCAAAGTGAATGTGTTTGAATCCGGCTTCAGGAGGTGAAAAAGTACCAGAAGTTGTAATGGTTTGTCTATGAACCATGTTGGTTTGATAAGTAAGACATCTTTTGGTCCATTGTCCGATGTCTGTGCGCATATTGAGCCAGATGTAACGGTCGGTATTAAGTTACACGGTACATCGAATACTGGGGTGCGATAATCCATGAAGATGATCAAAGGCCACTCGCCGGTAAGAACAATAAAACAATGGTATGTTACGGGCAACAAAGCAAATGTTTAGCAAGTCCCAGATGATGACCAAAAAGAGAACCACAACATGGTGAATAAAAAACAGTGAAAAATAAAAATTGTTTTGGTGGACTCACCAATGTTATCACAGAGGCATGTAGAAAGGGCCAACCTTAGTCATGTAGGTTAGTTCTGGTTGCGTAACCTCCGTCGCAATATATCGTCCAATGAACAATGATTTATCACGGGATAAAAGCAAGTGCTTGACACGTCCCGTAGGATGGTAGCGGTGAATATGATGAAATCAAAATATGTCTGGGTCATCTATCGAACGTCTGCCGAGATGAATACTTTGATAATTAACATCAGTGTAAAATGAAAAAGAAATATCGCGCGTAAACATTCAGAAAGACACTGGGGCGCAGTGATAGTTGAGGTAAGGAGTGAGAAAATAAAATATGGTCGCTCACTAAGGTCCATTTGATACATTAGTCCTGTTGAAAACATGCTTGGTGTAATCCACAACAGAGGAGCTTAGGTAACAAAATGTTGGGAGCTGAGAGCAACATCTAGTCGTTTTTTGAAAACATCCAGGGTAGGAGAGGATACTACTGAGTCTGGGACTGCGTTCCATGGTTTACAAACCCGAAGGGAAAAGTAATTCCGTCGACACTCTAGACGGCTATATTGTTCCTTCAACTTTAAGCAGTTACCCCTGAGCTGCGTGTTGTGGCTAAGTTTCAGCAAATGGCGGCATACGTGGTTGGGGTCACTCAATATCTGATACGCTAATATGAGATCGCCGCGCAGCCTTCGATAACGTCCGCTGAAAATTCCCAGCAACTTCAGCCTTCGGTGGTAAGAGTGATACCGCAGGCCCTTCACGTTCTTTGTTGCTGTCCGTTGTGGTGCCTCTATCGCTTCTAGGTCGCGTTTCAACCAAGGTTGCCAAGCTTGGATTGCGTACTCAACATGCGGGCGCACGTAGGAATTGAGCATCATTAGGAAGATTGATGGGTCAAATCTCCCGAATGCCTTTCGCAGCATGCCGACGTGCTGGTTGCCTCTTTTGGCAGTTACCTCAGCCTGTTTTGAACAGTTGAGGTCGCTCTGTACGATCACACCAAGATCACGTTCCTGGGAGCTATTCTGCAATTCGTTTGTCCCAAGTATGTAGGTGTAGTTATGTCTATGGCGTAATTGTACTACGCGACATTTGTCTACGTTGAACGGTAGAGCGTTTTGAACTGACCAGTTCGACACTGTGTTAAGATCGTGCTGGAGCCGTTCATGGTCATCCGGTCCTCTGATCCTTCGCCATATCTTGATATCATCAGCGAAAAATAAGAAATCGAAAGTAATTGATCTCGCCAAATCGTTAATGAACACCAAGAATAGACGAGGTCCAAGAACCGAGCATTGTGGTACTCCACACGTTACGTCGATTGCATGAGAAAATGATTCTCGGACTCTCACCACTAGTCGTCGTTCTTGTAGAAAATTGCTAATCCAACTCAGCATTGGGTCGCCAATGCCGTAGTTCCGAAGCTTCTGAAGGAGAACTCGATGGTCTAAACGATCAAACGCTTTTGAAAAGTCCAGGTAGATGACATCGACTCCCACTCCATCATCAACAGCTTCAGTCCAGCTATTACGTGCAATTAATAGGTTAGTATTACACGAATGCTTTTGACGAGACACACAGGCTATGTCTAGTAGTGTAGGTGGGTTAGGGCAATACCAAGGCGTTTTTTAAACGCAGATAGAGTGGGGGCGGAAACAAGGTAATTTGGAAGGGCGTTCCAAGGCTGTGGAGCAAACGGTCTAAGTTTACCGGTGGAAATATAGCAGTAGATTCTTGCGTCAGAACTGAGCACGGGCAATTGCAAGAGTTTTAACGAAGTGTTCGATCGAAGCTGTGTTAATTTTGGGTCACTGCCTTGGGCGATAGACATTACCTCTAGATCGATGCCTGAGCCTGAAGACTGGTGGATGTGAGCACTGGATAGTGCGTCCGCAACAAGGTTGTTAGGACCGTCAATATATCAAGGTGTCGATTCTCTCTAGGGGAGTGACGGTCAGAAGTTGCACGAAAAGCAAGGGGCTTATGATGACAAAAGGTCAACCTACAAGGATTTGACGAAATTGCTTTACATCCAGGTATTTGGCAAGGAGTTTTCGACCGAAAGTGCTATACCTGGTCTGGGCACGTTGTAGCTTCTGTGAGAAGCAAGACAAGGGTTGAAGTTCGTTATCCACGAACTGCTGCAATACGGCAACAACGGCGGATTGTGAAGCTTCTGTCTTGCGAATGAGAGTGATGCTCTCGTCCGTTCCGAAGTAAGCGAGTGAAGTAGCTTGGCTCAGCGTTTGCTTGACAGTGTTAAACGCTGCTTCGGCATCTGGTGTGAAGGTAAACTTTTTGTGATTACCTTTGAGCAAATCTGTTAAAGGTTGAAGCATTGCAGCACAGCCATGTATGAACCGTCCGTAGTAGTAAACCATGCCGAGAAAACGGCGTACGTTTTTAACGGATTGTGGCAATGGAAAATCCAGAATGGTTTGCGTTTTCTCAGTCAAGGGGCTAATCCCGTTAGCGTCAATTCTGTGAACTAGGAAGTCACTGGAAGGTTGGCCTAATACGCATTTGTCAGGGTTAGTGGTGATACCATGATATTCGAAACTTTCGAAAACTTTTCGTAGATGTGTTAAGTGTTCGTCGGCAGAAGTACTTGAAAATAAAACATCATCAGTCTAAACAAAAACAAAATCAAGACCACGGAGGACTTAGTCCATGTGGTGTTGGAAACACTGCTAGGCATCTCGGAGACCGAATGGCATACGCAACTCGTGGTCACTGCCGTTTTTGAAATATCTTACGGGCCATTGGAATTTGGTGGTACTCCCTGACAAGATCAATGTTAGAAAAGATCGACTTTCTAGCCAATCCTAGTGAAAAATAGTGTATATACGCGATCAGGTATCTGTCGGGAACTGTGGCCTTATGCAGTGCTCGATAGTCACCATATGGACGCCAATCACATGTCTTTTTAAGCACAAGATGCAATGAAGATGACCAATACCTGCTTAAAGAATGAATGATCCCCAGCTAGAACATATGCTAGAACTCTTTCTTAGCAGCCTGTAGTTTGTCAGGAGTAAGTCGTCGCGGTTTCACCGTCACTGGTGGACTAGTCGTGACGATGTGATGTAGCCCATCGTGCTTGTGTTCCGTCGTGTCCTCATTTACTCCGACAAGTAGTGGAAAAGGCCACAACAATGCGGAATACTGCGAACGATCGGACATAAGGACTATAAGACTGATGAAATTAACTGCAGTATGCTTGCCGGAAACAGTTAACAAAGTGGTTTCATCACGTAACTTCGCACAACGCAGATCTACTACAACGCCAAAGTTGCCAAGAAAATCGGTATCGATAATGAGCTTCTTTACGTCGGCGCTTATAATAATGAAAGGAAAACTCTGACGAAGTCCGAAACTGAGCGTGAGAACTTTCTGGTCGTAAGTCGTGATCTTCCTCTGGTTAGCAGCTTGTAACGTCATTCCAGACGACTGTAAAGAGGGTTTTTCCAAGGAACGGGGTATAAGGCTTATCTCCGCGTCAGTGTTAACCAAAAAGTGTTGTTTGATTGCGGAATCGAATACGTACAGGAGGTTCCTAATAATTTCAAAATCGAGAGCAGTCGTCATTACTGGCTGGCTTAGACGTTTCCCGATTTGCAATTAACGAAAGCCTTTGGGTGAGTAGACCTTGGGCGACCGTTTCGTGCAGCATTACCAAAGAGGTAATAGAAGTAGCAGTAAGAGCGTGATGGTCGTCTGCGGGAGTTGCTGCAAGGCCTCCTTTTGGAGGAGGATCCTTGGTTGCGTATTCGATGGCGGCTAAGATGAGAAACACTAAGCGCCAAGTTTGATGGCCTCTCACTAATGGACTAGAGTGTGACTCTCCTTACAGTGTTTGTAGTGGACGCCTCAGCCACATGCTTCACAGCGTTTTTAAAGAATTTTTGGTGTACTTTTTCGGCCGCCTCCGCCAGCTTATTCATTAGAAGGTCCTCAGCTAAAACTGCTAGTATCGTCTTTGTGTTAGCTTGAATACACTTAATTCAGAGTTGGTAAAGGATGGAATCATCTAAAGCTGATGAACCGACAAGTAATCGCATGTGTCGGAGGAACTGAGACGGTGTACGGTCACGAAGTTCAAAGGCAGTGAGTAGCTGTTGGAGGCATGCCTCGTCCGATAAGATAGTGCCTCATAAGATAGCTGCTTTCGGATTGTCATAAGGTGAGCCGGTCGGCATAGGGTCGAGGATATCGATGACTTATGAAGCCGCTTATATAAGTAAATGGGCAGTAACATATGAAAACATCGTAGGCTGCGAGGTGATCTTACGAAAACGAAGGATAGATTCGACATGCATAGTCCAGACACGTGGGTTAAACACATCGCAGGATGGCAAAGAAAATGTAACGGAATTCTCAGATAACTGTCCACAAAAAGGCTGATCAAACATAATAAAGAAAAGATAACGTGTTCCAGAAAATTAATACTGGGTCACCAATTAATGTAGAGGACAGTTATCTAACAAGTTTGAATGCGGAAGCAAAAGACAATCTTAAGCAAAAACCCCAAATCAAGCACACTTGGGTTACAGTTCTTCCTACATTTAATGTTATTCCGATGTCGACTAGTGAGTTGAAGATATAAATCCGAGCACTGGAAAGACGTGGCAGCAGCGAACAAAACCAGAACGATGCGAGCGTGTTGAACTTGTTGTATTCGAAATTTGTGAATTTAAAAAGTGGTACAAAATGAGCGGGAACGGAAGTGATAAAAACAAAGATAAACTATAATGTAACCATGACCCCTACACCACTACCGTGAATTCCGTAAAAACTTCTTGTCCAGTGCTACTGATGTCAAGTGGAAACCTTCGCTATATAGGCAATGATGCAACTGATAAAACTTCAGAATCTCTGCAAATTCCGTCACTTACAATAGTGAATATGAAAAGAAGATTAGAAGTTGTGATTGTTCTTTTTCAGATTCAGGTGTGACTGGAACGATAGGAAGATCCCTTGAGTATTCCTTCTTGAGCGGATCGTTGAGTCAGGAAATAATAACGTGCTACGAGGTGTTGATTGATCTAAAAGGATATACCCGGACCACACCCTGGTCAACCAATTACTGCCCAGGTTCCTTGCACTGGCAGTCCCCGCTGTGAAGGTCAAATGAAGTAAGGAAGACGTAGAACGAAAATGGAAGATAACAAGGAAGGAAAGTCGTTTAAATGGAAGATAATACCAAAGAGTGATGAGAATGACAGAATATGAACTCAAAGTTAGAAGATGGATGTAGTCAGGAAAAGGGAAGTTTTCCTGTTGCCACCCAAGAGTGTTTAACTGACGTTCGAAACCCCAAGCCGTAGGTTCACTGACTATAATTTCTGGAAGCGGGTTTCAGCGCTCCATAACTCTACGTGATACCGGGTTTCCGCCCTGATCCGGTCGGAACGCGGCTTCTGTAGCTTCATGGGATCACCGCAAAGACAAGGTGACCTGGCTAAATAGCCAGCTTAAGTCCGGTCCAGCCTTCCCTGTTAAAATGTGGTAAGTAAGCATTAGGTCTCCTCGAAGCCCTCGGTAGTGCATTGAATACATACCCAAGCTAAGTAGACGCTCGGGGTACGATCGCCTCCGTAATCCCTCGACCAATTTGGTACCAACTCTCAAAACCTTCTTGAGCTCCATCTTGTCCTCAAGAATGCAGGGCGGCCAAGCCTGGACGCAGTGTTCCAGATGAGGCCGAACGAATGCTGAAAACAGCTTCACAAATATGTCAGCAGTAAAGACCCCGAAAGAATGGTGTATTGACCATAACATTCTAAACCCCCTACTTGCGGCCTTATAACTGTTGTCACCAGCATGTAAGGACGAGTAATGAACGACACCTAGGTCTACCTGGTTGGAGACAAGAGAGAGTTCTACCCCACCGAACACGTACCTCGTAGGTGGTATGGTTGCGCTTCTACAAAGGAGGGAACACTTAGCCTGATTAGTGGGCAGTAGCCACAAAGTAGACAAGTCCTAGAATCTGCCCAGGGCATGCCGAGTGACCTCAGAACCCCCAGAGACATTTACAACGTTTCATAGCTTAAGGTCATCAGCAAACAATAACGATGATACCCCAAATTTCCCAAGGAGATCGTTTACGTAGATGAAGAACAGCATCGGTACAAGGACCGAGCCCTGTGGGACACCGCTAAGGATCGCTTGCCTAAAAGATAAGCTGCGACTCACACGTACAAAATGCTTTCTTCTCTGCAAGAATGGAGGTACCCAGTGAAGAGCGCGGCCAGCTACGCCGTAGGAGCTCAGCTTTTGTGATAACCTCAAGTGGGGTACATTATCAAATACTTGCAGGATTAACATTTACAGGAGTGAGGTTAATGGGTGTAATCCACTACTAATGTTCCATCCTTATTTCGCAACCGATGTTAGGGGAGATTTGAAACTATTAGGTGGACCAAGTTAGATAGGAGACATTTTTAGGTAACTTTATGGCTATAAGAAAAATGCAAACCATCAGTAAGTCAAAATCTTTAGCAGAAGGTTTAGGATGCGCAAGTGAATCATCTAATTAAAGGGTCTCAGCTCAAAACAGTTGGAATGCGATAACTGATTGCAAAGTGTACCAGCTTGCGAAACTGTACAGTCAAGTTTTTAATCTGCATCGATTTTACAGTCTACTATAACTCGAGCTCGAAGAACCTGAGGGTACAGAGTAGTGTGAGTAAACAGCTCGTGGTGGTAGACAAGCCGTTGCCAAAGGTCAAATTTCTGTCTCGCCGCAGCAGCCAAATATTAGTCATTGGCAAGGAAGCTGAATGGTTTAGGGTCTTAAGGCCATGGTAGGATCGACGATTCGCAGAAAAGCTTCCTTCCCTGGAGTTGATTCTGCATTAGACTCGGTTGAGCGACCAAGGTAATGATGTTGCTCGCTAAAGAACGAGGTCCCAGAAAAGTTCACTGAATTTCTACACGCACTCTACCCCATATCCCGAGCAGAGTTAGGGTCTACGGCAACCTTTTGTCGTTCTTCGCTGTCAATAGCGGTGCAAAACAGGGCTGTGCCTCATCCTCTTTTTCCCTCAATGTTGCCATTCAAAATGCTCCATCGAAACCTCTGGAGGGTTACCCACATTTTGGTGTGCGGCTACTACTGGGCAGTCGAGCGATCGATTTGGCTTATCCGATGACATTCGGTTACTTGGTGATAACTCACAGTGCATGCAAACCATTCTAAACCGTTCGGCGATTGAGACCCTTAAGTATGGAATGTGCTTCGTCCTGTCGAAATATATAGTGTTTCTCCAGGATTGGCACTCGCCCATTCCCCTGGTCACTCGTGAACATACGCAGCTTGAAGAAGTGGATAGCTTTGTCTACGTGTGCAGCTGCGTGTCTGCTGGTGGCACCACTAAGAAAGATGTTTTCCCGTGTACTGCCAAAGCTCGGCCGGCGGTTGTCAAATTAAAACACTTGTGGCGTCTTCGGGATGTCTCTCGCTTGGTAAAGCGTCGCAAATACATTATCACCGTTCCAGGGGTGTTGCTATATAGAAGAGTCGTGGCCAGTTCACGTAGTGGATATACGCTAGCTGTCGACCTTCGCCGATGGGTACTTGAGGAGCAATGCTTTTGCGTGGTGACAGCAACGTACTTGCAGCGTTGAGGTCAGACGTCGCGTATTAAGAAATGCCATTATTCCTTTCAATAAGCGATTTTTGCATCAGCTAAGAGAGCTCAGTTACTTCCTACCTATGTCAGCTGAGCGTTTACCTTACTATGTCTCATTTGCTCATAAAAGATTTGGCTAGAAGAGACCAAATGGAGGGTAATCGCTCACCTAGCGACATCATACGAATCATTGCATTCACGTCTTGTTGCTTTTGGAGCCACACGTCTGCCTGGTTGGAGACCAAAGGACGAGGATGGCTGACGACTCGAAAGCATTCAGGATATGGCGTGCAATCAAAACCAGTGAAGGATCTGTGTAAGCGCTATTTTAGGTCTAGGTAGTTCACAACGAGTAACAATGGAACAAGAAAAGAAATGGAAAAATAGCGTGTGATAAATTTATAAAATAAAACCAGTTCATTTCCACTTGCGGCACAGTTACTGAAGCGGTTTGTTAGCCATCAATTAATTCGCCATGATGATTATGCGGTGAGCAAATGTGTACTTTTTCAGTCATTGCTATGGTTTGTTTAGCCCTGTCTATCCTTTGGAAGGTTGCAAATACTACTACTACTACTACTACTACTACTATGGTGAGCGTGGGTTAGATGATTAAACAAGCAATAATCAAAATATGTGAAACTTCAGCATGGCTATTGGAAACATTACTAATGCGTAGCCTTGACTGAGCATGGGTACAACGAACACGGCTATCTAAGCGGTCAATATTTCCCCTTACGTAACACTTTTCAATAGTTTTATACTTAGCTTTTCCCAGAGGGTGAGGAAAATATAAACTGTACGTGCTGTAACGTTAGGTATCCTACTGATTATTTGGAATATAAACGCATGTGACCGATAATGCTTTGCCACATTTGAACGGAGACACCTTGAGCTCTACCGTTACACAATATTCTGGCTTTTAGCTTTTGTTAGATCTTTAACAACCAGCTTAGAAGACATTGTAAGCCCAGGTCCCTTGTTAAAGAAATATCCTTTTCTTATACTAATTATCTTTGTACACTCCGGTGCAAAGTAAAAGACAGCTGTTTGAGCTACGATGTGTGCGGTAAACAGTAATATCATAGTGGTAAAGTTTCTACTTTATGCTTCCATCAAAACTGACAGGGGTCTACCAGAAAGCTTATGCTGAGATGCATGTTCCCTCGCTTGACTGCGTGAGCTATTCTAAAATATTTTATAATTATAGTTTGTTTATATATGGGGGAATTAAGTGTTTGGATGGTTTGAATCATGCTCAAGTTGCTGAGTCACACACGCAGCAACTGCTCGTGCTCGAATAGGACCGGCCAGCTTTTCATTCGTCATCCTCTTACATTTTCCTTAGCTTTCTTCTGGCGCTTTATTTTTGGCCTAAGCTAGTTAAACGACCTTTCAATAAACCTTTTTTTAGCTTATATGGTGTGTCCTCTTGCTCGCCTCCGGTTGGCCGTTTATCTGAGTATCTGATATTTTGCGCCCGATCAACGCACCATAAATGGTGGCCCCGAGGTTAGTGTGTCGATTGACTAGTCAGATATTCAGCTTTATCTACTGTGATTGGCTGTTGCCATACCAGGCGAGTATCAAGCACTTTTACCCTTTACCTTCAGAGTCAGTGAATCTGGGTTTGTTGCACACCTTTATGTGTCTCCAGGTGGATATGTTAAAAACAAATAATGTAAGCAAGTAACGAAAGAGCGCCAGGAATTTGGGTAAAGGCAACTATTGCTCGGTCTAGTTTGAGCATTAAGGCGATGTCCACATCTGGCTTGCTGGGCGACCTTCATGTAGCTCATCATTCTCGGTCTAGGTCAGGACTTTTTCATGGGGTGACCAGTAATGTGCGTAGCCTACGAAACCGTACGTACAAAGCGCATTATCATCAACATTATACACGTTAGCATGAGGTGGAAAAAACCACAGCTACGGTGCTGCAATGGAAAAATAAAAAAGGCGAAAACGTGCAGCAGATACCTGCCAGCTGAGCTACTGGTAACGGTTGGACATCGTTCCGGAAAGCTACCAGCCGGCTACTATGTAACAAAAACAATCATGTTGCAAAATTATATTAGGCTAAAAAGTGAGCTCGTGATTAAACAGGAGGCTAAGAGAGATGAGGGGAATAAAAAAACTCACAATATAAACGCCATTGAGCTCGGTCCATAGCCGTGTCAGCAAGCGTATCCAGACATACGTGTACATGATCTTTCGGACCGCAACCAGGGAGCCGAAAAACTGCAACTGAGGCCAGCTTCTAAGTAACAGCCTTCATTCCTCTCGACCAAGTCATCACTTGGTCACTACTTCTCTTCTTTAATTTACACCTCCAGAGCGCAAACAACACACGTCGCGGAAGCCGGTGGTCTGGCAAGTGTAACACGTGGCCAAGCCATCGGAGACAGGTACAAGAAATAACGGTGCTGAGCAGTTCATTTTCTTGTCCTTTGCCGTGAACAAGGCGGCTAATAGGCTCGTTGCTCACGCGGCGTTCCCGCCAGATGTGAGCCGACCTGCGAAGGCACCGGTGGCCGAATGAAATTAGGTTTTGTGTCAGCTGATCTAAAGGGTCAGGTTTCACAATCGTACAGTAAGGTCGAAGGTACGGCTGCATTGTACGCCCAACCACTCAGGGAGAGTTATGTCGCGCCGGCACCATAAATGGCGTATGTAAAAAAGCTTCTCGAGCTTTTGCTACACGGTCCGTGATCTTATCTGCAATCGCACGGGCGTTGATACAACCTCCCAGGTAGTTGCATTTTTGAAAGACTTCTAGCTGATCTACCCCAAGGGTCAGCGCAGAAGGCGGTTTAGCCCAATCTTGGGGGAACAATTTGCACTTCAATGGTGCATGGCAGAGCTCGAAGTCACTGACAGCCAGAGCTCATCTGTTCAGAGTTGTTTGACAAGTCTGGGACCTGTCAAAGACGACGGCAATATAGTCAGCATACACCATGTCAAGACGTCCTTTGCCTTAGAGCAGCTCCATACCTTCTAAGTGGCGTCCTGTGAAAGTGATCTCCATGACTTCGTCAATAACGAAGTTGAAGAGGAAAAGTGACAGGGGCACCCTTGTCTCACACAGAGAAACCTGACAATTCCGACCGATTAATTTGCCTTTCAAGTTGCTCAGTCCAAAACCCTAAGCATTTTGGCAAGTTGTGGATAGGCTGTCCACTCTCGTCACGTATAGTTTCACTAACAGCAGGTCCCCTGCTGCCCGTTTCATGTACCAGACGGAGTAATTTCCCATAGTTACAGTAGGCAGCGGCTATTTTTATATCTGATGCGCCATGAGACCAACAACATTCACGGTCTGTCATCAGGCTAGAACGGCGTTTTGTGCGGAGGTTTCTGCGAGACTCATTGTGTTCGCTTCCAGCCGGAATGCGCCGGCGAGCACTGATAAGTTCCAGATACTGTAAAAATCCCAATGTCCATGTTAGCGATAAGACTTAACACATGAGGAGTCGTCCGCTGTTAGTATGATCCGTTGAACACGAGACCAATGACCTTCAAATGTGTCTAGTGAGCGCTTGCCCGACTTGCACTTCAGCTTAGTTTGCTAGGCATTCAGAACAGTTGGCTTCGTCAGTTGGCCGGTGTCTATAAGCTCACCGGGTCGTCGAGGGCGTCCGCCAAAACATATCCGCAGGTCAGCACATACAATTGCATGGTCGGTGTCCGCACGTGTGTTCCAAATTGAGCGACAGTATTGGACACAGCCTCTCCAGAGATAACTGATCACAAGGTGACTGATTTGCGCCCATTGCTGATTCGAGGGCGGTGGGCGCCAAGTTACCCCCGGCGGGTTCTGTGTCGGAAATTAGTGCTCGCAAGAAATAAGCGAGCATCTTTACACGAATGAACTAACCGCTCATCGGTATCATTACCGGAGCCTACACCATGTTCGCCCAGATGCAGCTCATCAGTGGATAATAGTCCAACTTGAGCGTTCAGATCCCCAGCCAGCAGAACAGTGTCCGTGCTTCTTCCGTGGCGAAGGAGCTCGTTCAGTTGGCGATAAAACTCGTCTTTTACCGTATCGTCCCTAGATTTTGTGCACGCGTAGGCAGCGATGACGAATAGACACCTTTTGTTCCAGCGTAATTTCAAGGCTTTGCACAAGCCATCCAAATGGACCGCACACATCCGGCTACTAATTGGGGTCCAATAAATCAGGTTAGCTTCAGCCCGCGGACTCAGGGCAATAGCAACACCGGCTTGGCCGGTGCTGGAAGCTACATGGTCCATGGAAAGACGCAATGAGAATTACTTTTGGTGGTAACTGAGGGGGTCCCAAAGTAAGCACAGAGCTCGATTCTTGCGGGCGGATCTGCGGTAAGCAGCAGATATCGATCGAGTGGGTCTCTGAGTTTCGGACAAATGACGCCAATTGACCGATCTGTAGCGATGTGCGCACATTGAGGCATGTCGATCTGAATGAGGATCGAGTGATCCAACTGGAAACCGAGGAACTAGGCTCGACCACTTGCCTGAAAAGGGGCTTGCCGACACAGCAGAAATAAAGCACCGCGTTTGCATGTAACTTGAACCTAAAGGTAAACGCAGGCCCACTATCGTTGCATTCCTAGACATACGTGCCGCTTTTGACTCCGTTGATCGACCTGCTTTATGGCGTTGCTTGCTAAAGAACGGAGTGCCAGAGAAATATACCGCCATCTTACGAGCACTTTACCATCATGCATCCGGCAGAGTGAGGGTCTATGGCAAGCCTCCCTCAAAATTCGTGTCAATAGCGGTGTGCGACAGGGCTTCCCTATATCCCCATTCCTCTACAACTTCGCAATCGAATACGTTCTGTTGAATGCCCTAGAATGTTTCCAACATTTTGGCCTAGAGCTTCTACCGGGTAAACGCGCGACCAACTTAGATTATGCTGATGATGTCACCTTACTTGGTGATGATCCTCAGGGTATGCAGCTCATTTTGGATCGTTTGGCGGTTGAAGCATCTAAGTGTGGCATGAGCTTCGCCTTATGGAAGTGTAAATACTGCTCAAGGATTGGCTTTAACGTGCTCCCGTGCTTACTCTCCAAGGTGCACAACTTGAAGAGGTAAATAGTTTCGTCTACCTTGGGAGCTGTGTTTCCGCTGACGGTACTATCAACAAAGAAGTTTCGCTTCGTATCGCTAAAGCTCGATCAGCATTTGTCAATCTGAGGCGCTTGTGGCGTCGTCGTGACGTCTCGTTCTCACTAAAGGGCCGCGTTTACAGCGCATCAGTTCGCTCAGTATTGTTGTTTGGGTGCGAGTCCTGGCCAATTCGCTTGGAAGACATGCGTCGTCTTTCTACATTCGATAACGGTTGCATAAGGAGGATCGCTCGTGTTCGGTGGCAACATCGAGTTAATAGTAATGACGTTCGACGTCGCATCTTGGGGAACGCAAGTATTTCCTTTGACGAACTGGTTGTGTTGCGTCAGTTAAGATGGCTCGGTCATGTCCTGCGCATGGTACCTGAGCGTCTACTGCGTCGCGCACTATTCGCTCGTCAAGGACCTGGCTGGAAGCGACCGCGTGGTGGTCAACCTTTCACTTGGCGGCAGCACATGAAATCGCTGACATCGTGTCTAGCCGTCGTTGGATCCGTACGTCTTCCAGGATGGGGACCCAAAGATGAGGAGTGCCAATGGCTTAGGACTCTTGAAGACATGGCCTGCAACCGGAATCAATGGAAGAATTGTGTACAGTGTTGTACTGATTCACATGTTCAATACTACCGACATTGAAAATGACAAAAAAGAGAAAAATCGGCGTGTGACAAACAAACTAAAAATGTTTTGTTCTGTATTTTTGTCAAAAGGTTCCATTTTTCTTGCGGCATATTAGCTAAAGTGTGTTGCCCACCTTCAACTAGCATGCTACGATGATTATGATGCAATGACCGTCTCCTATCCACTGATTTCCATGGTTTTGTTGTCTCTATGTCTAGTTACTAGACTGTTGAGATTACATACATTACAAAGGTAAACGCTTATCAAAGCAAGGTGGAGAAGCGCCAAAACTTTTGGGGTTGAAAACGTGTGAGGCTGAAAGTAAGGTTGGAACGGGATGATTAAGGTGACAAAGATTTAGATGGGAATAAGAAGATGAGAAGGCTTGAGCAGTAGTATCCAACACTATATCCATCATGTTTGATGCAGCAGATAGGGAACCTTTGTTTATCCACTGCGGTGGCTAGAGGATCAGGAAAATATAAGAAGAAAGTTGCTTATTGACCAGTCCACCCAAATAAACAATAAAGGTTACGCTGCGATACATCTCAATTTAATATAAAAATAAACGATGTCCCAATTGTACGTCGTAACGGCGCTTAAATGCTGAACGACCACTACCAGTCCCGCGCGTGCTGAGTAAACGGCCGGGACCCCCACCACTACGCAGATTTGCAACGGTGATCTTATGATTACAAGTCAGGCATGCAGACCACAAGGCCGCTGGTCGACCAATTTAAATATACCTAGTAGGCTACGCGTTACTGAGAACTGGCCACCAATTCAACTCATTTGCTAGTAGAAGTGTTTTGTACAACAGATCGCCTTCGAAAACGCTAACACTTACTCTAAAAGCCAAACTAATTTAAATTCTTTTGAGTAAGCTGCTTATAACTTTGACGTCGTTTGTAGTTGTGTTAACGCACATACGCCGTAAAAGCGACTGTGGAGTGGCTTGATTAATCCGCGGGCGTAAGGAGAACAGGCGCCTAGTGATATATGGATTCATTCATTCCTTAATCAATCAGAAGAACCGCTTACTTGAATAGCGTCTGCGACTTTGACCACAGATTTCCTTGCTCTAAAAATATAAGTATCACTGCATCCATTTTTGAATTATACATCAAGATTGTGGAAAGCTAAGTTCTATCCGTTTTTGACTACCCTCCAGACATCACAGCTGACTTCGCAAAAGACATTATTTAACGCGTAGTGTCTGCTAATACCGACTACTGGAGTTTATTATTTAAAATCTTTTTTATTTTATCCGGTAAGATGCACAAACTTGGGTCCAAGCATTTGTTCCTATGATTTACCTGGGGTCAAATTAAAAGCAATAGAATAACTTTGCACAATCTTATCAACCGGTAGTGTTAGGATAGTGTAAACAACGCAACAGCGAATGCTATTAAGAAATCAACTGGAAGAAATCTGCCACGCTGTAAGTGCTGCTAATTCACTTGAAATATAAAATGATCTTCCTGAGCTTCTCTAAAGTAATTTGGAACGGGGCTCAAGTTTTTCTATTTCCGGTAGGCTACTATATCACATTGGCCGAGTATGTTAGCAAGGTTGTTCATGAGTGGCGGAGACGCTTGTGTCCTGAAATGCTTTGCTTGAAAACCTTGTTCATGTTAAGTAAGTGATAGAGGGAATCCATGGTATTTGAGAGGCTTTATTTCAGCTAGACACAACCAACCAGATGTTACACATCCAAGAAAACCCTAGCCAACCGGTTCGTCTTATTTAGAGTCGTCATTAGCGCACATTTGTCGGCTCTAGAGTTAACCAGGTAGCCTTACTTTTACGACTTATATTTATGTTGAGTTTTAGCAAGGCAAAAACGAGCGTACATTTACGTGTGCAGTCATATAAACAATACCACAGGGAAGCAAACATTCTGATTCAAATGAAGAAAGTAAATTTTAGAGTAGATTTTAGAGTATGCCACTTTCACAAAACAGCAGCTAGTTTTATCCAGTTTAAGGGGTTTGCAGGATACCAACATTAAACATTCTTTGATTTTATCAAAGCACAAGTATCTAAAAACATGGCTAGCTAAGCGGTCGGCCACTTCATTTTAATGCGATGTTATTTGCTTAAACCTGTTTTGTGCTTTGTGATGAAATTTTAAGAACTGGTTCTTTTACTGATTTCTTCGCTTACGGTAATGAGGACAGACCCCAAAAAGTTTGTATATCACAAAACTTGCAGGAACAATAAACTTTGTTAACAATAATTTTTAACTTCTATGTACTATGTTCCTCTGATGAGTTTAGCAGCGTACTGCTGTATAGAATGCAAAAGCTGATAGCACAAACTTCAACAAATCACTTCTTTTCACGTTACTATTGCATCACTTTTATATTGCTTTTGAACTGTATTATTGAACGATTTACCGCCATGCTGACAAAACAAAATTCTTCATTTGCATAAACGCTGATCTACCTGTTTAACAAACTAACGGACATGTTTGATCTCTTTCTAGCAATCTCTTATTACTGTGACAAAGATTATGTATATTACTGGTAAGTAGCAGGATTTTAATCATCATTTCGTTTTGTTTTTCATCCCAGTAGTGTACCAGCTACATAGCAGAGCCTAGTCCGGAAGACACCAGACTCGTTGCGCCCTATCGGGGCTTGTCAGTGGTGCTTATTCCCACGCTTCTCTAAGGAGGATAAAACCCATGACCCCTAGAGGCAGATGCCAACCAGCCAGCAGCTTAAGCCACTGAGACATGGTTGACTTTGGCTGGGCTACATAATTTGCAAACTAAGTGGGATTTAGCCCCACATATCTTCCACTGGCATTGACAGTGGTTAGCTTTCGAGGTGGTGACGTCCTCTCACCAAACGCTATATCCATAGGATTTTGAAAACAGGAGTGGCTATTTATTTTATATTACTGTACTCTGCTATGTAGCTCGTAAACTATTTAGATGAAAACCCTAACTAACAGATTATTTTTACTGGACGTCAATTCCGTTACCAAAATTCACGCAAAACATTTAGCTTTAGCTTATATAAACAACTTGTTAACAAGAACCATAACTTTGACTCTTAACAATGAGGTAATAACGGATTCTTTTGCTAAAATTATCTGCATTGCTATTATTTGTCTGCTTTACTCGATCATGAATTTACGTATATTGTTTGTGTTAGAGAAATATACACCGAATTGATATGATCAACATGGACTAAACGGTGCACTTTAGTGCACTCCGAATTTTTATGTGTTAAGGTTGTGCTTTTATTTTACCGCAGTTATACTCTTTTACCTAGTGCACAAGTACTGGCAGGTGTACATAGTAAAATTGAAAAGATTAGAAAAAGCTCTGATAAAATAGGACACAGTTGGTGTTGTAACTGATTTCTATTGATGTTAGCTGCATGCGTTTTAGAATCATGTTGTTTTATATTATATTCTATTAATGCCTTAAGCTTTTTGCAGTGGTTGGCCTTTATCCGTTTTGTTTCCCATACTAACATGAATTTTAATGTGTTTTGGTACTTTACTGAAACGTGCTGATGATCTTCATGGATAACAGCTTGATTGTTAAACTCTAGTATGTTATTCGATCTAAGGTTCAGTACCAGTCATGAAGCAGAAAACTTAATCACCAATTGATAAACGCGGCATCCCTGGATTTCCACACAACACAGGTGAGCGCTTTTTATGCGGTGAGTGACAGCTGTTGTGGTCTTAGCTGTCCAAATAGAATGTATTTTTGACACATCGCAACCACACTGAGAAAGATTTTCTGGTGCAACCTTACCATACGCCGTGAATGCAAATTATTGTTTTAAAACGTATTCCAAATTCAGAGAATACCGAATGCAAATATCGTCAATATTCACTACAGAAGATGAAGTTCTGATTGACCGAAATTGCTGCAGAAACCGTCTAACTGAGTGGGGTATATGCTCCAAAAGGGTTACTCAATAGACGCTTATCTGTCAACTGCTCTAACTAAAAGTACGATTTTATTACAAGCTAACGTTTTAGGTAATGAACATTGGTATTACCGGAACAATAAAATGATTAATGTCCTAGTTAGACATGGTGCACCATATATTTTCTCAGTCTCTTTTCTTATTTGCGAGTTACAGAAAAAAGCTCAAACAGGACGACTGGCCACCTAACTGTTTTTATCAGCCTGCTTACTCATCCAAGAGTTTTGACATGGAACCCACTGTCTTCGGGCTTTGAGACAGGTGAAAAATTATTTAACATACTGACCACTTAAAAGAACGATGTTCTAGGTGCTTTTGGCAATGTAAATTGGCTGTTATGTTTGCGTATGAACAAAGCGCACAGATATTTATAATACACAACACCATGTTTTTACTGCTGTTACGTGACCAGCGTTAATTAAAGCAAGTGTACGATCATAGCAAAGGTTTATGCTTTGGTTTATCTTTCATTAGGATATTCAATCTGTCCACACAGCTGGACACCCAGCCCTTGAATTTTGGCGTACGTGGGTCACTGCTAAAGTCAAAACTTGCAAATGAAAATACACTGCTCCTTTTAAAAATGCATGTACTCATTTTTCATGCATTATAAAGCAAATAGCACCGCACTGGTAGATACCAAAACATGGGCATAATTTTTAGCTGCGTATCTAAACTTAATTCAACTCGATCGATTGAGTTAATCCCGCTCTACAGCAGTTTACGAAAGATTGTGTGTTAATACTAGGTTACAGTTTCTATGGAAACATATCGAACCACGGTGTGTCGTCACATGTTTTATAAAGAGCAACTAGTATGGCATTGAGGCAAGTTAGTATTTATCGGAGGCGCGTATGTATGTCGCTTTACCAAGGAACATTGCTTTTATTCAACATAAGCGTTTAGGAAGGGCAAATAAAACTTTGAATATTAATCTGTACGAGACCGTTAGGTACAATCTTTGAGACCTGAGGCAAACTACCATCTTGTGCCTATATTCACAATAGAAAAAGCCTCTGGCACACTTGTGTTATAAGCATTCTGGTGTTTGTCCGTCATATGCTGACTGGCAATGCAAAGCTACACATACGAATATTTGGAATACGCAGTGAGAGCAAGTGCACAGACAGCAGAAAGTAAAACCGGCACGACAAGAGCGCGTTGAAAATATGTGTACAAAATTCGTGATTCTAAAACACTTGGTATAAAATGGTTGGTAACGGAAGTGATAAAATGAACAATAAAATATAGTGTAGGCAAGACGGCTACAGACTTCGTTCCAAAAGACCAAACTGTCGCTAAACGATCAAAATATTAAACTTACTCAGTCTAGTAAAAGACCCTGATTGCGTTTCAAGTTGGCCACAGAAGAGTCTGCCTAGGTTAAAATGGCAAGTTTAAAATTTAACTAATGGCTACGCTAACAAAAACCTTTGCAAAACTGGTGCTCAATTGTTAGTCTGTCGATGAGTTTTATTATGTATCTATAACATAGTGATTATTTGCCAACAGACATTTAGGTTTCAATAAAATCGTTATTGCTGTCAGCGCGAGTAACGATTGAAGCAAATAAGTGACTATGTTATGCCCTTGGCTTTGCTAGTCAGAAAAAGTTGGGACGAATTTCGGTTATATAAAGCATTTCGGGTTGAGCTAATGACTCAGATATGGCGTGATTACAGAGGAAAATCGAAACCTGCTTGCTGTTGAGGGTGTTTGATACCAGACAAAATCTAGTCATGGTATATGTTAAGGGCGCACATTAAAAGTTTGACTGGCCTAAAATCGTCCTAACTGTGTCCAATTGGGAGAGTCAATCAGGCACTCCAAAATGCATCATAGTAAACATTTTCGGTCACCTATCTTATGCAAGTAAGCGCATTTTACAGAGCTTTGGTTGCGTTCGAAGTGTATAAATGCCTCAACAATATGCGAAATTGTAAAGGAACTGTACGTACAAGGTGGAAACAACCAAACCAAGATTCAGTCGCTAAGAGGTAGCTTACTCTTAAAATGCTATCTGAATTCCACATCTAATAACCACGAAAAGCCTCTATCTTTAGAGGACAATAGGAAGAAGTTGTAAAAAGTTAACGTTATACTGCTGTATTTCGAAATAAACGAACGGAACACTTCAAGTAACACTGTCGATGTAGTCATCTTGTTGACGAGAACAATATATTTAATGACCACCAGCGAACGCAAACTGAAGTACGAAGTAATGCAAACCTGCCAAACTATTAGTGTGATGAACTACAAGTGAAGGAGGTCCGCATTTACTAACATATATTTTGGCCCTTATGGATAAGGAATAGAGTTCGCTAATTTTTGGTTTACTTCAAGAATTTAGGTGTTAAAACAACGCGATATGAATATTAAAAAGCAGCCAGCTTTGGTACACATGAATCACATTGAGCACGCAAACCCAGCTGGAAAGACTCACGATTATATGGAGTATTTGCTTGCACAAGGTCGTAACATACTCAGTGGGTGAGAGCTCCGCAGTACAAATTTAACGTAGCAGCCAAATATCTCTACAAATTGTGCTAGTTTTCTCGTTGGTACACAGCCCGCATTATTGCATAAGTGCTCTACTGAAAATAAAAAGGGGCCTAAAATTTTACGCGCGCGTTTACATGGACTAAGTTAGGATCAAGATTATTAACTTTACTTTTTCGTTAACGTTTCTTTAAAGGAATGCTAAAATGGTCCTTGTAGATTAAAATATTACGATAATCCCACTTTCCTAGCAATAGAAGTTTCACAGACACATCTGTATTCAGTTCTACAGAACACGCTGCAGCTCAATTTCATGTGAACCCAATATTGTGAAAACCGTCCCACGATTACAGGTTGTCGACTTGAATTGTGCGGCTGCTCCGCGACTCACTCATATTAAGTGAGTGAAGGATATCTGGTAAAGTTTTATTCACATTGTTACTTTATGATCCATATTTATTTTGCCGATCCTTTAACTGTGTGTCAAAATGACGGCAGTAAACGCGCGTTGCTTGAGGTATTTTGCTTCGCAGTTCTAGGGGGATTGGAACGCTAGGATTAACCCGGGGGTGCATTTTCTTCAACAAGTCCTTGAAGCAGTAGTTGACGGGCTGCTTTGATAGGTTACTGTAGTTAAAGCCAAGACCTCGGCGCACAGTGGCCAACCGATTAACCTTATGTTCTCGTAGGCTCGGAATAAAATGATATTGCTCTGTGCATGTTTCCACTGGGTCGAGTAGTTAAGCCGAAATGTTATTCGCCTGCGTTAACCAATAGCTAAGAAAATCCGACCGCCTCGCCCGAAGCATGTCAATTTTAACAAATTAATACTCCACCTGACCTACCACAAAGGTAAACATAGACTAATGAGCCTAAACGTATCCAGCAGCCGGCGTTGGCAGTTACGTGACCATCATATCGTGGTCAAACAGGTTGCGAGGAACCGCAACCAGTTCCGTCGACTCCTGCTGCATCTCAGTCACGACACGAGATTCAGTGGTCTCTTGTTCAACTTGGCCTAACATACAGTACACTAGCATATCGACTAATCTTTTACTCCTTTTGTGTGTGTGCAACGCTTAAAAGATCGCCAAAACCACGTCGATTCCGCTCTCAAGTTAACTTTGTTAGTAATGACTTGCATCTGCACTAACCCACCTTCACAACGCTATATTGCCTACGCATCTACACACAATATAAAGTGACGAACTTTGCACAAGCAGACTTAACCTACACCACGGGAGATGGTTCTTACTTTCTATGCTACTATGGAACGCGGTGGTGATTCCCCCAGGACGCCTTTTCCATTTTTGTTTGCTATTCACTGCACTTTGATGCTCATTCTGATCATCCTAACCTACTTGCTTAGCATGTGCATTTTGCCCCTAGGACACCATAATTTGATCATGCTTGGTTTGGCGTCCCTCGAAACATTCGCGAAAAGGGTTTCATGCATTTGTTCCATTGAAGCCAGATACCGAATACGAAATAATAACTGCACTGCGAAAATTTCAACTTTGATTACAATTCCGTAATATGTCGAAATGTAAGTTATTTTATCCATTACAGTGATGCGTTAAGCGTTACTTAAGAGATGAGATAATAGCGCCGTCCGCGTTGTTGCTGCTACGTTCAGTACGATAGTGTAAATATCCTCAAGGCTGGGTGAGGTTGAGGTATAGCAATCTCGAGATTCCCCTGTTCGTATGTGTAAATGCTAACTAAAATTATTTCATTGTTTACCTTGGCGACGGGTGCGTATTGTTTTACTGGTTGCTGCGTTCGATAAGTTAAGTTGAGCCTTGTCATTGTGCTTGACACTAGCTTCGATTGTAACGCACAACCACCGTGTGGACCGTGCATTTTTCGTTCTCCTAGCTAGTTCAAGTTCAAGTGGGACTGGAACGATAGGATGAATCCCGTAAGTGTTCCTTCTTGAGCGGGTCGTCGATCCAGGAGTTGATAGGGGTGCTCCGACTTCTTGATGGGTCTAAAAGGAAAACACCCGAAAAACACCCTGGTCCACCAATTTAATGCCCACGTTCCTAACATTAGCTGTCCCAGCTGTGTCAGTTACGTGAAGTAAGTAAGAGAGGAAGAAGAATCGAAGGTAAGAGAGTACGGGAAATCAGTTAAGAGAAGAGAATAATACCAATGACGAGGAAAAGCAAAGAAAATAGAATCGAAGTATGAAGATGGGAATTTGTCAGGAAAACGGAAAGGTTTCGTGTTGCCACCCAAGAGCATCTAGTTGACGCTCAAACCCCTTAACCGTAGCTTCCTTGACAACATTTTCTGGAAGCAGGTTCCAGCGCTCGATGACTCGACGCGATAAGCGTGTCTCCGCTCTAACTCGATCGGACCGCGGTTTGTCCAGCTTCATACAATGCCCGCGGAGACCAGATAATCTAGCAGGACTAAATAGCATGGACAAATCAGGGCCAACCTTCCCAGTCAAAATACGGTAGGTTAGGATTAGGTCCCCTCTAATTCTTCGATAGTGCATTGACTGCATTCCCAAACTAAGTAGGCGTTCGGGGTACGTTTGCCCTCGTAATCCCTTGACCAACCTAGTACCGACACGCAACACCCTTTCTAGTGCCATTTTGTCCCGGACAAGGCATGGTGGACAGGCCTGGACGCAATATTCTAGGTGGGGTCGCACAAACGCTGAGAAGAGCTTCACAAACACATCAGCGGTTAGGGTCTCAAAGGAACGACGGATAAACCACAACATTCGGAACCCTTTACTAGCCGCCTTCTTCCAGTTGTCTCCAGAGTGTAATGTGGAACAGTGGACGACACCTAGATAAACCTGATGAGTCACGTGAGGAAGTACAGTCCCATCGAGCACATAACTTGTGGAGGAATCAGACGCTCCGATACGCAGGACTGAACACTTTGCCCGGTTTATAGGCAGCAACCACAAGACAGACCATTACCATAGTCTATCCAGAGCCCGTTGAACAGCCATAGGACCTCCAGGGATATCAACAATATTCCAGAGCTTTAGGTCATCTGCAAATAAAAGCGATTGTACCTCAAACTCCCCCGGCAAGTCATTCACGTAGACTGAGAACAGCAGCGGACCTAGGACAGAGCCTTGCGGAGCGCCGCTAAGTACAGCCTGTCGAAACGAAAGACTGCTTCCCACACGAATACACTGTTCACGTCCATCCAGGAAAGCTGACACCCACTGGAGAGCCCGACCAGCTATTCCCTACGGCCTCAACTTCAGTGAGAGTCGCGAATGGGGGACAGTGTCAAAGGCCTTGGCGAAGTCAATGAACACCACATCCACCGCATGTCCGCTGTCTACGGCTTCAGCCCAGCACTCTCGAGCTACCAGCAAGTTCGTCTGACACAAAAATCCTTTGCGAAAACCATGTTGCTCGACGCTAAGCAGGTTAAACCTACTTAAATGGTTCTCCACTGTATCTCGTACTATTTTTTCAAG
Source organism: Dicrocoelium dendriticum (assembly GCA_944474145.2). NCBI lineage: Eukaryota > Metazoa > Platyhelminthes > Trematoda > Plagiorchiida > Dicrocoeliidae > Dicrocoelium > Dicrocoelium dendriticum. Next base: position 99,969,111 of record OX104068.1, on the reverse strand, counting down.
TTACTTAACGACCACGCTAGTCAAGCTGACAGGCCTGTAATTAGCCGGTAGGTCTTTGTCACCGCACTTGAAAATCGGGCAGACAACAGCCTCCTTCCATTCGGTAGGCAAGATACAGCTGTTGAGTGACTTCTGAAACACACAAGTCAGAGGTCCACTGAGTTCCCTGCCAATTCGTGCAACAATTTTGGATGAACAGAATCTGGCCCAGAAGCCTTAGTTGGGTTGACCTCTTCTAGCAACCGGAGAACTTGGGACTCCGTTACAGGAATTTCATCCAGACAACAGTCCTCAGGGACTCTTGGAGCTAACTCTTTACATGGCGTATTTGTCTCGCGGACAAAGACGCTTGAGTACTGCTTACCAAGCACGCAGCCTTGTCATAGTCGCTATAGGCATGGGTCCCATCTCCTCGAAGCAATGGTGGAATGGGCGAGTTTGCACCACAGCGTCGTTTAACGTAAGCAAAGAATCTCTTGGGATTTTTCGAAGCAGTATTAGCTAAGCCATTTTCATACTGAAGCCGGGCCAACCTAAGATGTAGCTTGCACTCATTTCGAACCAACCGATACTTGTCAAACGTGCTGTTTGACGGAGCTGTTCGGTAAGCTCGCCAGCATCTAGACCGCTTCTTTAGCAGGCCCTTCCTCGCGGAATCTATCCACGGAGGCTGCGCTCTCGATTCCCTTCTTTTTACCAGTGGGACGTGAGGTGCAGAAATGTCGACGAGGTGAGCCTTAAGCTTTTCCCAGGCTATGTGAACAGTGTCGGTCTCAGATATCACACAAGGCGAGGACCTAGCTCTATCCCGCCTCGCTTGGAAGTCCGCGGCCCAAGTGTTCGGATACCAACTGGTAGTAGCTTGGCAAGGCCTGATAAGGGTACACTGGAAAGACAAGCAAACGTGATCGCTAGCGCCAAGAGGCGAGTCGTATTTAATGTCATTTACAAAGTCAAGTGACTTAGCAAAAACAAGATCTAGGATGGACGGCTGCTGATTGCTCATGTACCTAGTGGGGAGGTCCACGAACTGGTGTAGTGGTACCTGCAGCCTTAAGTCCAGCAGTTGTGTACCGAACAAGCCCAGCGCAGAACTGCAAGATAGATCATCCCTACAGGCCTCTGGGAGGTTGAAGTCTTCCAGCACCAGACACTTGTTCGCAGAGTGAGTGCGTATGAACCCTATGATTCCATTTGAGGTGCTCATAGGGCTTCTGCACACTAACACGACCGTAACCTGAACCGAGGAAGCGCAAATCAATACTGCGAGTGCCTCAACGGATTTGTCGAGAGACTGAAAAACGCTGGTCCTCAGTACGTCGATGTGATAACTCACATAAAGAGCTACACCACCCCCTTGACGGCCAATGGAGCGGTCAGCGCGGAACAATGCGTAGCCAAGCAGATATACTTCGCCATCTGTGATTTCCTCAGACAGCCACGTTTCAGTGAAAGCAAGTATATCTGGACGAGATTTTTCTACGAGAAGACCCACCTCGCACATCTTGTTCCTCAGGCTACGCACGTAACTAAGTACTACTTGGAGGGCTTCGGCACGACTAGCCCTGAGTCGTGCGCCAGTAGTATATGTTCTGGCAGGGAGGAAAATGACCGCCGACTGACCACCTGAAAACCCACCAATCGGAGACCTTGCTCGCCATCTGCACGCCGGGCTTCTAGGTCTCTGATGGCTTCCTTTAACCTTAACCTATCCGCTAACGGAAGGTCTGGTTGCACACTAACCGTGGTACTTTTGAGCTTGAAGATAACTCTCGGTAAGGCCCTGCGCTCTTCTGAGGTGGAGAAGACCACCCTAAGCAAACGGTGTCGAGGATTTGGCTGACCAACCGGAACGTTCCCCAATCTGATGAGCTTCCTGCCAGTAACGCCAGGAAAACCTGGTGTTAAAGCCTGGTCACGCAAAATTTACGCCAACTAAGATCATCAAGCATGCGCTCGGTGGGAAGAGCGGCAGTGGGTTCCGTGACGTTTCTGAAAATCACACTGCTCTCTGTGTAAGAATCGTCTCGACGAAGTGTATTTACACCACATGCGCTACCATTCACGCCACACGGTTTTTTGACAGGAATCGGTGGAACCGAAGGCGACGGTACCTCATGTCTCACTGAGGGAAATGCAACATCAGGTGGTGTTTCTTGACCACTTTATCACCTTCCGGTTTAGTGGCAAGGGGTTTGCGAGTTTTCCTTGCCCTCTTACGCTTATTCTTCAGTGGCCCAGAGCCCGTAACCCGCCTTCCATTTGGGGCGGGTCAACAATGCCGTCCAAAGCATCTGTGTCAGTTATATCCACGTGAACTGGAGCGTCCGGTAGGATGAACGCCTCGTCAACGGTTAAACTGTCAGCAGAAGGACAGTCCGTTACAGCGTCCACATTCGCGATATTCAGGGATTTCATAATCAAATCCACTTTAGAGTTGAGCGAGGCAAGAGAGGCAAGCTCGGCTAATGCCTTCGCAACAACTGTGAATCTGGACGCTAGTGCGTTGAATTCAGCACAGATAAAAGCCGGGAGCTTCGCTTTCTGAGTGCAACAATCGGCACATCTAAACAGAAGATTTTCACTGGATGATAGCACGTTGTACTGATTTGCTCGGAGGCCGGTACAACTTTTGTGATACCAACGAGAGCAAACGTCACACTGCATACCACCAGATGAATCCGTCACTAGCCTTGAACAGGCAGAATTGCTGCAAGCTGCAATTGACTCTTCAAACGAAGACGCAAGGTGTTCATTCGCCTCGGTTTTTCGCGAGACGACCATGTTGAAGTGGAAAACAGAGCAGAATTTAAAAACTCGTATACAACCGTAAAACGACCACAGTAAAAGAGCAAAACAGGGTGTAAAACGGGATTAAAAAGGGAACAACCGCAAAATTACCAGTAAGCGTCAGGAAGACGCTTTGACTAGTACCACTTCAGTCGATCCAAGATATCTTGGATCAGAGGAAATTTGACAATAGTCAAATTTCGTTCCAAGTGTTTATTCAAACACTGTTTTCCACGTTATTTCAACTAAAAATCTCGATCAGTATGGCACGCCAAAAAATCGAGTTACCGCGTAGCACGGTGTTCAACGGTGTCGTTTACTTATAACTAGGCTGCCATGGGGTTGCAAGGAACCCTATATTTGTACAGCAAATTGTTCCCTGGTAGCCCAGCTAGGAATAAACGACACCGTTGAACATCGGGTGGGGTAAGGAAAATTGCGCAGTACCCAAGGTGCTTGTGCGTTGCAATCAAAGCGAGCACCCAGAAAATGGCGAGGCGCAACCTAAGCAACTAACTGAACAACAAGTTAAACAAACTGCATTGGTCACTAAGATTTATAATGAAATACTTTTAGCTAGAATCTACACAGGAAAACCGGGGAAGCTCCAGACCCATGCACGTCGTAATTCGTTACGTAGCTTAAAATTAGATAAGTACAACTGTTTTGTCTATTTTTAGGAACGGTAAATTGCAGTAAACTTAGAGCTAGGCAACAAATTCACCCAGTGTAACCAAAGCTCTGCTATTTAGCTAAGATCTTAAGTGTTTGTTGCCTCATGCAACTGCAGCGCAGCAAGTTTTCTGAGCTTTGCTGTATGTGCCGTAAAGCTTTTGGTACACAGAAACGAACAGCTAGACATGTGTATCGTATGAGGGATCTTTCTGACTGTCGTATGGTCGGGCGCTAGCCAGGTTTTGATGGCACTACCTTACAGTCGCTTGGAAGTAAGTGCTGTCGTATCGTACTTAGTCAAAATAGCAACTCTTTTTACGCTTTGCATGGAGCTTAGTTAAATGTTTGTGCTTTAACGTGAAGTAGACAATATGTGAAGGGGAACTATTTAAATCCAAACCTATCCGCGTCAAGTCGGTGTGCAAGCTCCCTCACCGTTGGTGACACACGTTCACTCGTAGCGCAAACTATTTGTGTGGTACCCAGCGTAATACACGAGAGTCTATACAGGACCCACTCAGTGTATGACCTTTTTAACTTTATAGAGCGGTACAGGAGGAATGTAATTTAGGTGCTTGGATAAGCCAAGCAGAAAGAAACCCGCTCATCCAGTTAGTTATGCGATATTGTAAAGTCAGACCGCCTCGGCGGCAACAATGATACATACAAAACATTGCAATCTTTAGTTATCTTTATTGGTACTAATAGTTCTCTAGTCCATGTACCATATTTTTACAAACCTAAGTGAATTGAAGTAACCCGGATGCAGTATCGCAGCAAGACCAATGGAAGACTGTGAATAACATAACAAATATGTCTACTGTGAAGGTCCTGGATGCACGGTGGAATATCCAACACATTTAAACGCTTTTGAAGGCAGCTTTCTTCCAGTTCGCACAAGAATTAACTTAGGAAGACAGCGTGACCACTAGGTATACCACTTGGGAAAGAGTTACAGTTCACTACTGCCAAGAATTTAAAGTGTTTAGTTTCCACTCGGTCCTGATCGTTAAAGGGCACACGGCGTAATTTATGGCGTCTAACACAAAGCAGAAAAATAGTAACGCTAACCAAAAGTATTAAACAAATTCCGGGGTCTATCGAAAAGGGACACTGGGTAACGATAGGAATAGTCGTCTGGAAAAGTAAGACACTGTACCCGCATTAGTACAGGTAGCTTATTTGAGTAGCGAAAACAACGATGAGCCAAACCCCAACCACTGAACAATGCTTACGTTTCCCGTAAGGATGCAACAGATATAAGGCGCTTTGTCCTGTGTTTGTTGGCTGCCGCGTTCTGAATGTTGCAATCTATACCATACATATTCTCACATTACTCCTCTGTGAGACGTACGCAGACCCAAATACCGACTGTGTTACCATTACTTGGTGCCTTGCAGTTGCTAAGTTTATCGCTTGGTGCTTGGCAACCCTGCACCCTGCACTATTGTGACATGCAAATCAGTGGATAGTGAGCAGCCGTAGCCCACCCAGTAGTTTGGTCACCACAGTCGTTGCTGTACTTTGTCGCTCAGTTTCTACTCATACCACCTGCTCTGTCAGTTTAAGGTCGTTCAGTTGGTACGCTACTGGAGCCCTTACCATGTGGACAACATGCCTCTTACGCTAAGCAAACCAACAGGTTGGTGGTTCGCGTACTTATTACAGTTATCCCTGTTACCAGTCAGACAGCTGTTGGCCTCTCACGAACTATTGCTTCGCGTTTTCCTAATGACAACTAGCGTTTAATTGTTATACTCCATTTTAAGCAATACTTTAATCTTCATGTGTTGGTCCACATGAGTCTGCCTATTTCTTAGCGAATGCATGGTTAAGCAAAAATTAGGTGTGGTAACCCGAAACCTGGCTGGTATATTGACGCATCCGGAAATTTGTCAAACTTAAAACAAAAGACCGTTAATCGATAAGGGCTTGCAAACTGGTATCCGCAGGCACTATCCTTCAGCTGCTCGGCCATCCGAATTCACCTATCAAAGCACCCAAATTCAGTACTTTTCGCTGCCGGCTTGCCCTCCAGGAACCCCGTTAATCAGCACCTAACATACTTGCTGCATGGCCTCAGCGCGGTGTATATAAACACACCGCCACAGTGCTTATGGTGTACGTAATAATTAGGCGCCAAAAATAAAGAGTTTGCACAAGGAAGCACTGGTGTAGCCAATGTGCAACGAAACTTGTGGGTTCTTCAGGATTATAGGTATGCAACTTCGTAACTACAATAAAAGAAACCTAAAAGGTATATCCTAGGTAGTACAGGAGGCACATCAACGAAGTCCTGAAACAATGCCTTCCCTACCAAGGTTTTTACTCCACAATAACGTCTTCCTCTCCCATTAGCAACCTTTCCTAGTATCTTCCCATATGGCTCCAGGACGTGGTAGGTTCCGCCTGGTAAGCGTACTCCCTATAAAAAGCCACAAAAGTATGTTTCTTATCACTGCGATGTGGCCGGGGTGACACTCTCCTGAATAAAATCACTGCATATAAACTCATACTGGCAAGTTAACCAGAGCGACATTTCTCATCATTTCAGTTTAGTATGGATATGTACAGTAAAAAGACACGTCCATGTCTCAACTATCCGTATTTACTCCATGTTTCCGCTGTTACACCTTCACTAATCCAGACTTGCTCCACCTCATTAAGGAGTACTTTCCTGACCAGTTCCTGCACCATTTCGGTAACTGCTATATATTGTGGCAAAAGCGCAGTTAATGCAAAGCAACGCGTCTGTTTCGAAACAATCGCTTGCAACGTATTTCACATGCCAGGCTTGGTTTGCCGCGAAGTATTACAGAATAAATTATTTACTTATTTATTTCCTTATACTACCAGCACTGCTTGACTACATCTTACCCTGTAGTTTTCACATCCCCGACTATCGGACCGACGTCGACCCTATTCCAGCATCACCAGATTCCGACCACTTAATCCTCTCAGGTCTCGTCCACTCCTATGCGTAATTGCTACTCTACCGTTGCTTGGATTCGGCTTCGCTTGTGAGCGATATCGTAACTGTCTAATGGTGGTCCGGGTACGCCTATTGCCAGCACAACATCCTGAGCTGACCAGCAGAACAACCTCGTGAAACCAGCTAGGTGGTTCGCGAGTAACATTTTCCAACAAATTGTTGGGCGGCTGTGTTCCAGGAGTTAATGCGTTTTCGAGTTGAAGCGCCTTCTCCCTTTTAAAAGTCACAAATGCCCGTTCAGCAACACTGATAAGTGGTGAAAGTAGTTCGCCACAAACTAAATACATTGCCCCGTCGATACCAAGGTTATTACATACGAACAGCGGACAGCAATCGTCTGCGCTTACGTAGCCGACGCCGCCAAACCCGCACATACAACGGACACTTAAGAAACGCAAGCTACAACTCGACTCCTATGCAATGGTACACACACCTCATTGTGCACCATCACCGTTATGGCAAAAGTGTTGTAGTTTTGTAGCACTTTGTTTACATTTTGTCAGCATGGCATAATAAAGTCCGTAAAGGCGTGCCTCGCGTTGCCGCGAAAAGTCGTTTATTATATTTATTTATGTTAACAAGTGCAACTGATTAGAAATTCAGTAAAATTGTAACAGTTATATATATATATATATACATATATATATGCAGCGAAGCTTTGCTCCCGCATTACCTTTACACGCCAAGCTCTAAGTCTACGATTTCCATTCGATAATTGGTGACCTTGAAACGATTCGTTTTTGCTACGTATTGTCCCGCTGTTCTTTGAACTGTATATCGCTACGTTCTGGTTCGGTCTGTGTTACTCCAAAGTAACACATATTAACTGTTACCACTGTCTTGCTGTTTTTGGACCTCTGTCCAAGCCGTTTTCCAAAAGTCGTTTTGTTCGCGTCGCGCATTTACCACTTTACTCCACCGTTTTATTCCAGTTTTTTACTAATTATTCTTATCATGGTGAAAAAACGTATGTCACCCAAACCTGACAAAAGGAAAACACAGAAACAAGCCACCCGTGACGTCAGTGGGGCAGGCCCATCTCAAATACGAGATTGCAAAGTAGTGCTCGTAGATCCGCTAGCAGAAGCTCTACACAAAGTCCGTGTTCTCGTAAGTCAGGTAAACTCACTGAAAGAAGAGTTTACATCTCTTGCGACGCTACTAAATAAGGTCATGCCTTTGGTCAACCTGGGCAACCTCCAAACTTTGGCTAGCCAACTTGATATGCTAGCTGCAGGTGAAATATTGAATAGCGTTACGTACGAGGTCAGCGAACGCATTCGTCGGGCCAATAACGCGGTTGTATTCAACGTACCTGACAAGATACCGCTTAAAAAGGTGTTACGTACTCTTCTCAAATATTGTAGACTATTACACGATTGCTGTTCAGCCATCCGCCTACGTAAGATCCCTGGCCGATCTTGCCCAATAGTCCTGAAATTTAGCAGCCCCGTGCTGGCTAAACGATTCCTTGACGCCCGATATGTATTGAATCAGCACTCGAATCTCGGGCGCATTCTGATTAAACTGAATAGAACCCCGCTGCAAAGATCAAATTTGCCGACTAGTTCAGTTTCTCAGAAGAAAGAAACTCGAGCGACATCACTCCCAGGACCCCAACTCACAAATGCGCACGAAAATCCAACCTATACGGCCTCTTCCTCGACCCTTTGTGAAGTTGACCTTGATTCCTCACAGCGACTAACTTACCGCTATGCAAAAGTGCCCTCAGAGAAAAAACAGCCAAAAGGTACCGTTGCGAAGTCCGTAACGTCAGCTGCAAACTCGACTGTTGCTGTAGACAGGACTGAATACAGTACTCAGGCTGTTGTTATGTCTGGCTTGTGCGACATGGAATCTGAACTATAGAGTGTGGGCTTTCTATCAGTATATATTTCATTAGCCAGCGTTGCCGATGACTCCACGCAACTCTCTATTTACACGACGCCTGCGACCAACAGCTCAAAACAACGGTGTTTCACAGCTCTTCCTCATCGTCTCCCATCGAATCCCTATCAGTACAACAAAAGCAACAAACCCCGTTACACTACCCACCGTGTCAAACCAATACACAAGCAACTACAACCGGTGACTATTGCTCCTTTTGCTCTGGTTTACAAAGCGTTACCTTTGGTTGCTGCACCGACAAGGTCTAGCCATTCATTCAGAACACCATATTTACTCGAATAAACAAATCACATTGCTCGAACTCCAACTTATCAACATCAGTTCAAAACAAGCGGATATCCGGCGTCTAACCGAAGACAACAGTGTGCTGCTATTGACAACTCGACATTTAACATGAACATCACAGCTCCATCAACTTCGACCAACCGCTATCACACATCAGGACTCCTGCAGAATGTCTGGTCGCCGAGAAGTGCTACACCTACTGCTGCCCCTTTTTTATGGAGTCCTTCAGGGCGTGGTCCACCAAGCCAAGTTCTCCAAGAGCTCGCCCCTGCTCTGCATCATCTACAGGGACTCATTTATACACTGCAGTCAACCCTAAAAGGTTGGCTCCAGCCCTACGCGTAATCCCCTTGAACCTCAAACTGACAAGTGACCCGTCAGCGGCTGACTGTCACCAGTGTAACAATCCGCCGCCCCCGGCACACGTATCCGCTGCACTTAACTCACCTATTCCAAGCGCTTCCAAACTACCCGATTGCGACAGCACTGCAGAAGCTGCTGACCAGACGACAGGACGCTGTGCTTACAACACGTATACACTCTTCCTCCTCAATGCACGATCGATCAAAAATAAAATGCACCTCATAGGCCCCCTCATTCTTCTATCACGCCCGCATCTGGTGCTGGTCACAGAAACATGGCATTCGGCCGATGAATCTGACACACCACTACACATCCCAGGGTACACTATTTTCTGTGGTGGACGCGCCAACCACCGAGGTGGCGGATGTCTCATATACGTCAAGAACGAGTTTCATGCAACATCTTTCCAAACCGTATCCCTTGGTAATTCCGAAGACTCAGTATGGATTCAGGCCGCTGGAGGTCCATTAGACCTCTTGATAGGCTGTTTATACAACCCACCGCACTCCTCTTGTGTTAGCGTTGACAAAATGCTCAAGCTCTTCCAGGAAGTCTCATTTCTTCCTGCGCGCCATAAAATTATTGCTGGAGATTTTAATATGCCTCATGTCTCGTGGCTTAATCAGACAGCCCCACCCAAATATAGAGCCCTGGTAGACACTATTTTCGCACATGACTGGACTCAGCATGTGAACACACCGACTAGACAATCTAACATACTGGACCTAATATTCACCAACGGCATTTCCCATGCATGCGCCAGCGTGTTAGACAACATACCGGGCAGCGACCACAACGTGGTGAAGCTCTCTTTTGCACTGCCTAAATTCCCTTACCAGGAAGATAACAAGTATGAGGTATCACGCCCCCTCCAGCGCATCAACTGGGTAACATTTTCATCCCTTCTCCGAGCATCACCTTGGGACGATTTCTTCCTCTCAGATAATATAGATACTGCGATCAGGGAGCTTTACAATAACCTCACTAACTGCTTAGACGTCCTTGCCCCCCAAAAGAGGAAGCCAAGAAGGCGGCAGACTCTTGATGATGCTTCTACACGCAAACTAGCTACTAGGCTTAAGAAAATGCGCTGCCGCTGCAGCAAAACTAAAGACTTTCGGCTGGCTAGCCGAACAACCTCCTCGTGGTGCCAGCTGGGTGGTTCGGGTTTGACCCGTTCCAGCAAATAGTTCGGCGGCAGTGTTCCAGGACGTGGTGGGTTTTCGCCTGGCAAGCGTTCTCCCTATAAAAAGCCACAAATGTCTGCTTAACAACACTGTGACGTGGCGGTCGTGACTCGCCACAAAATAAAGTCACTGCCCCGTGGGTATCCGAATAATCATTTCCAACGCACGGACATCCATTTTCTACTCGAGCATTGCCGACGATATGAGAGTGAAAGTTAGAGCAGCACAGTTACAAACAGGAACCTCACAGTGACACACCCACACAAACACAGTTACATAGTTACATACCCCCTACATAAACATTCACTGGTACGGCAAACATAATGTATACTTGCACATTCAAACCACGCATTGTTGTCATAATGATCATGCCTGTAAGGGAGTGCCTCGCCTTGTCGAGAATAAAGAATTTATTTATTTATTTATTTAATGAATGAGTTTCTAATCGCCTGGTTGAATTTTGCCTCTCGGCTCCACTCTCATGCTTCTCAGATCACAATTACGTACCCCTCACTTGTTTGGTTTCTTCTCTGGTCCATATCACATCCGTTCGATGGTGGTTTAGGTTCCCATGGCGTCAGCACAACATACTAGGCCACATTTGATTCTCTTTCCTACTGCGCCACGCACTCTTAAACCTCCTGGACCGCACCGGCCTCCGGCTCCAAATGCCTATATGTTTAAACAATGGCTTCTCTTCCTTTGAGCATCGATTACAGTTCTCATTGGCATAAAAAACAGCCTCATGATATTGGCCTCCGTCTGGCTCATTACCTGCATGCTTGGTCCCTGCGAAATTGCAATTTCAGGTCTATGATTGACTTTTGGCTCCTGGCTCCACCATCATGAATCTCAGCTCACAATTACGTTACCCTATCTTGTTTGGCCTCTCTTTTGGTCCATATCGCATCGGTTCAATGGCGGCTTAGGTATCACTAGCGTCAGCGCAACATCCTAAGCTTCCTTTGATTCTTTTTGCTACTGTGGTACTCAGTTTTAAACCTCTTCGACTACTCCAGCCTCTCAGTCCCCAAATGCTCATAGGCATCAAACCAAGGCCTCTCTTCTTTTGAGGATCGGCTGCCACCGATTAATTTTCTCATTGGTATAATTAACTGCCTTATGTGCTCGCATCCGTTTGACACATTATCTGCATGCTTGGTCGTTCTACGGAAATTGCAATCTCAGGTCCGTGGTTGAGGTTTGCCTCTCGGCACCATTCTCATTCTTCTCAGCGCACAATTACGTCCCCTCTCTTGTTTTGCCTCTCTTCTGGTCTATATCGCAACAGTCCAAAGGCGGTATAGTTATCACTAGCATCAGCGCAACATTCCGGTTCTCTTTTGGTTACCATTCTGTCTGTGCGTCTCATTCCAAAACATTTTGGCCAAGTCAGTCCTCTGAGGCTCCAAATACCCATAGGTCTTAAGCCAAGGCCTCTCTAAATTTGAGCACCGGCTGCCATCGACTCAAGTTCTCATTGGTATAAGTTACAACCTTATGATACTCTTCTTTGTCTGAATCATTATCTCTATGCTTGGTAACGCATACCGAAATCCGAATTTCCGGTCTCTGATTGACTTTAGCCTCTCGGCTCCACTATCATGCATCTCAGCTCACATTAACGTCTTCCTCTCTTGTTTGGCGTCTCTCTTCGCCCATATCGCAACTATTCATTGGCGGTATAGGTACCACTTGCATCAGCTCATCGGTCACTCCATTGATTTCAGCCGGCACAACTTTACCATAAATTTTATATTTATACAATAACATAGTCCTGTTCAATTTTGTTGACAGTTTGCTCGGTCCGTTTTTCTTCTCACCCTTGTTCTACAGGATAACATTACCTGCACCGAACACCGCTGAAGACGTACCTGCGACGCTCCCATGGACACGGATTCAATAAAGAACAAAGAAAAACCCGCACTTCATAATCATGATACACTAAAGAACCTAGGAAACTGATCAATCCAATACAAGTCACCTGAGTCGTCAGACTTCAACAGCTTCAACCACTTGTAATGAACTCCGAAGGCGACTACACAGTCACAGGAAACAAATTGGCGTTGCGTGACTGCGAATATCCGCGAGGGTAATCGGTCAGCTAACATCTTGCCAATGTATATCAACAGCCGGCAGTGTTCCAGGACGTGGTGGGTCTTCGTCTGGCAAGCGTTTTCCCCACAAAAAGCCACAAATGTCTGTTTAACAACACTGCGACGTTGTGGATGTGACTCGCCACTCAATAAAGTCACCGCCCATAACACTTTGGCAAGTTGATTGACCCCACATTTACAAGTTCTGTGCATATATCTGATCTCGCCTGAACACGCCTGCATATCTGACTAGTGACATACCACTATACATAAGTATTTTTCACCCGTTTCCTCATACTTCACTCACTGACCTACATTGCTTACGGGACCTCATCGGACTAGTTCCTCATCAACATACCATATAAGTGATCTGATCACTATTTTTACCTCTCGCATTCTGTGTACATAGACTACATACAACCTTTGGGCTCTATGGGCCCACACTACTGTCTCCAGCTTTACTACTCCCACTGTTGGTGCTGCTTATTCCGCTATCATGTACAATAATGCAATATGCTGAGCATGCCCAAAAGGCGTGTCTCGCTTTGTCGAGAATAAAATATTTATTTATTTATTTATGTATTTATGCTCACACATTAGCTGAGCACGCAGCGCTTTGTACTGATAACAAGGCAAAATCTCTTATTCGACTAATGAAGCAGCGGGGTGGCAGCAGAGATATAACGATCACTACCCTTCTACTTCCTGATAAAACTATAGTTACTGATGCGGTCGAGCTCTGCGACCGCATTAACACGCACTTCTGTAACTCCTTCACCAGCAATGACTCGGCATCGCCAACTACGATTCACAAGTTCACTGAAGATCAAATACATACCATTGACTTTGACTTAAACAACATCAAGCGAGCACTTTGCTCCTTGAAAATGTCCCACTTTCCAGGTCCGGATGGTGTACCTTCTTCCGTATTAATACTTGGTGGATCGGATATTCCAGTCCTTCTCCTCAATATCTTCACCCTCTCTATGAAGAGTGGACAATACCCGTCTATGTGGAAACACGCAACCATCATACCAAGACACAAAGGAGGCTGCCGACAAAATATTGACAATTACCGTCCTATTAGCCACACACCCATTGCGTCGAGACTCATGGAAAAAATAATAAAGGACGGGATGCTTCGTTTTCTGTTGCAACGCAACCTTATTAATAGGTCCCAACACGGATTTCTGCCTTCTAAATCTTGTCAAACTTGCCAGTTTGAATTCTTAAACAACGTTACACACGCCATAGACCTGGGTCGAGCGCTGGTCATCATCTTCCTTGATATGAAAAAAGCATTTGACCGGGTTCCACACAATGGTTTGTTAACAAAATTAGCTGCATTCGGTGTTTCCGGCCGTCTCCATGCTTGGTTCTCTTCTTACCTTTCTAGCCGAACGCAGTCAGTGCTACTGGGCGATGTCTTGTCTAAGAAGGCCTCCGTAACCAGCGGAGTGTTCCAAGGCAGCGTCCTAGGTCCTTTGCTGTTTTTACTCTACATCAATGATGTATTCCAGGTCTTCCAATATGGCACTCCCTACCTCTTTGCTGACGATATAAAAGTGGTATTCTCATTTGATCCTAGCTGCCTACGCGATGGCCTCTCCAGCATTCAAAGAGATCTCGGCGCTCTTGAAGCATGGTGTGACCTGTGGAAACTAGAGTTCTCACCAACCAAATGTAACGTCCTTTCCTACCGGTGCTCTATACCGCCCAATATATTAACTCTTAACGGAATACCACTAGATAACAGCGTTACCGTGCGCGATCTCGGTGTGCACTACTCAAGCTCACTGAATTTTGCGGAACAAGCGAGTTATAGCTCTGCAAAAGCCAGGTCTATCGTTGGCTATATACTGAAGTCAATGAGCCTGTTAGAGTCGCGACTCACGCTCTACAAGTTGTGTGCCCGACCTATTGTAGAGTACTGCTCCATAGTGGTTACTAATTCACGCAAAAGTGATAGGATGGTCATCGAGAAAGTGCAGCGTTCGTTCACTAAGCGCCTTCTAGGATCAACAACGCTCAGTTATCAAAGCCGCTGCAAGCAGCTTGGTCTGGATCCACTTTGGCTGCGGAGACTTAAAGCCAACCTAGTTTTTCTATATAAGCTAATCAAAACATCGGACTCAAGTATTGAAAGATATTTTCAACCGCTGGGCGACACACGCTATCCTCTACGCAAAAAGCCATACTCATTCTCACTGCCCAAAACCCGTTGCTCCATACGCTTTAACTTCTTCCTCTATAGATATGCACATGTATGGAATAAGTTACCAGAAACCATCAGAGCATCTAATAGTATCCTGCAATTCTCCGCGGCCATAAATAGATTACTAAATGTCCCCACGGTAGCAGACATCTTGGGCACCTGCATCCCTGAGGACGAGCTATGGGAGAACGGCCCTGATCACATATAGAATTCCATACAAAGCGCTAACTGTGTGGAATAATCTCAACGCGCCAAGAGCTTGCTGCTCTACACACGCAGCACCAATAAGGTTCCTTACAAAATGACCCTGTCCTCTCCTTATTATGCACTTCGCTCTTAATTCTTCTTCTATCGGACGGTCACTTGTCCGTGCCCTGCTCTGCCCTAGTCTCATTTGACTGGCCTGCCTCTCTTTGACTTACTCCAGACTACGGTTACGACTTTGTAGACATCTGGTTATGCCCCCTCTTCACGAGAGCCTGCTGGCCCTGCTCATTCCTTTCTAACACAGCCACCTCTATCTCTAATCTGTTCAGTTCTGCTGACCCTCTCGTAATATTGTGACGGTACCGGTCATTGATCTGAAGACTGAACACTGTTCCCCTCCCTAGTTGCTCCCCTCACTCTATCAGGAACCCAGAGCTGTGTGCTAACCTAGTTTCCTCTGTCCAGTCTCCTACTTTCTGACTACCTACAGAGTACTGAGCCGTCAACGGTATAGGCTCCGCACAATCAAACCTTATTTCTCCCACCCCTAGTGCTTATATCTAACTAACCAATTCAAACTCTTCTACATCTAACATGTCCATTTCTGCTGACGCTCTCTATTTTTCTTCCCAACTTAACTTCACTATTAAATCGCAATACTCCGACTAATACAGCCTCGTGTATTTCGGCTCATGTTTTCTGACCTCTGACTATTGTGCCGTTACCGGCCAATATTAAGATGATTAAATACACTGACCACATTACCTTACAGAGCCTCGTTGGCTTCGCTACGCCTAATCAGTAAATCTTTCCCCACTGACCCCGTTCTTCCCTTACTTCGCTGTCTTCATTCCGTCTTCCATCGGATTGCATTTCTTTAACTAGACAGTCAGCTCTGTCCCTTGCATTAATCTAATCTCATCTGACCAGTCGCTTGCTTTCTGACTGCATGCATACTACCGAGAACTAACTGATCCAGGCACTACATATCCAATCAACCGATTCCCTTAACCCAAGAAGCTACTAGGAGACCAAACTACTAGTGACCAAACTGCCTAATGGAAAGGTTACATCTGACCACCGAAAGTTTCCGTAGCGCAATTTTCTGTCGATCCTCTTAACCTCGGAGCTACTAGGAGACATTCCTCGTTTCCTCATCCTGTAATCTCTCAGAATGTCTGTATCACTTACCTTCGCTGGTTGGTTGATGTATTCTCAGACACTGTAGGAATCCACCTGTGACCAAAGTGTCTAATGGAATGGCTACATCAGGCCACTGAAAGTTTCTCGTAGCGCCATTTTCTGTCGATCCTCTTAACTTCAGCACTTCTATTTAGTAGCAACTAGTGGTCGAGGGCTCCATGCATCTCTACGCATATCCGGAGCTTGCTAAGCGCCACCCTCTTTTATTCCCAACCTTCATGCTTCGTGACTGTCTGCGTCACATTCATTTGCTGTCCGCTGACTTATTCTGGGACACATAAGGTATCCACTAGCCACTAGAAGGCTTCACCCCAATGCAATTGCTAGTCGTGGATACGCTCTATCTCGCCTTGCATCAGTATCAGTTCTTCGTACTATCTACGTCACCACTTTTCAGCTGCAGCTAGTCATTGTAGGTAGCATACATATCTACGCTAGGAGCCACTCTGTATCTCTCCAACTTACTCTCTTGAATTGTTAGCATCACATACCTTCACTGGTTTGTTGACTTCTTCTGTCACTGTAAGTAATAAATAACTAGAAGGCTCAATGGAATTCAGATGCTGTCCGCCGGTTCTCTCCCTTAGCACAATTATCCTTCGTTCTTCTTATCTTCATTACGTTTACTGCAGAGATTCATTGTAGGCTCCACACATCTTTGAGCTTATCCGGAGCTACTAGGAGACATTCCTCGTTTCTCCATCCTGTAATCTCCCAGATTGTCTGTATCACTTACCTTCGCTGGCTTGTTGATGTGTTCTGTGACACTGTAGCAATCCACTTGTAACCAAATAGCCTAATGGACTGGCTACATCAGGCCACCGAAAGTTTCTCGCAGCGCCATTTTCTGTCGATCCTCTTAAACCTAAGCACTTCTGCTTAGCAGCAACTAGTGGTCGTAGGCTCCACGCATTTCTGGAGCTTGCTAAGAGCCGCTCTCTTCTATCTCGAACATTCTTTGTGACTGTCTGCGTCACATACATCCGCTTTTTGCTGATTTATTATGGGTAATTGTGGGCATACACTAGCAACTAAAAGGCTTCATGCAAATTCCATTGCTGATCACTGATACTCACACTTACAGCGACCCTAACTGTTCCTCGTCTTACCTCTGGCTCCCGTGTTTAGCAGCAGTCCTTCTTCATAAGCTACTATCATCTTTGCGCATATACTGAGCTGCTAAGGTCCACACTTTTATCCCTCCAAGCTTTAATCCCTGGGACTGCGTGCGTCACATACACTTGCTGTCTGTTGACCTAATCAGGTGTCCACTAGCAATTATAAGGCTGCACCTAAATGCCATTGCTCATCCGCGACACCTAATTGACTGTAGTACAGCTCTCTCACTGGCTTCTCCCGGCTCAGGCCTCCTTAATTATACTCCATTAGCACCACCGCATGATTTGATTAGCTGCGCGTCGATGCGTCGTAGTCTATTATGCTCTAACTATCTAACAACCTCTTTGTATGCTTGCGCTTTACTTGTCCGCTGTCATTCTATCACGAAACCTCTCTTAGCTTTCTTCTGTCGTGCAAGCATATCCAGGTATTCAGCGTAAGCCGCTCTTCTGCCTCACATTTCTAGACCTTTATCTACCCATTACTTGCTGTATTGTCTTAGGCATTTTTTACCTGCAATACTCCAAGTCTCGGGCTAGCAGTCCATGGCTCTATCCAGCTTGGCACTATTACCCTAGCACTCTGGCTGCTGCGGTTAGGCCTCAGGTTCTGATATCCTCAGCAACCTTAATGTACGCATGTATTCTGGCTATTCGCTGTCCTTCCGTCAATTAGCCCTTCTTAGCTTTTTAATTCGGCACTCTCTCACCTGGTCAGTACAGAGACGCCCCTTAGCTTCTCATTTACAGGTGTTCATTCCTCAATTATTCGCTGCTATGTTTGCGAAACTTACCCATGTATGAGTCCAACAGACTCACTGGCTTTCCCTGGGTCAGCATATTCTACGCTCCCCAGCGAATCTTCCCACGCAACAGTTGCATCATAGCAAACCGATCCTGTGTTTTCTTTGCTCAACGGCGCAACGCTCTGTATCCAAGGTATACGGTAGCAACCAACCTATAGGGCATTGCTTCCGATGAATATTCAAAAGACACTTTTAGCATAATCATTGTTACACATTGTACATCATATGTTTCCTCTAAATGTTAGACCATAGGACATAAACAATGCTTGTTCCCACGTCTGTTCTTTGCGGCCCTGTTTGTCTCTCACCTTCCCTTTCTCCGAGGTCTGGAACTTCTTGGGGATCTGGGATCGGACCGTGAAAGAGCTTGTGCCTGGGACAGGACATAGAAACCCCCAAGGACCTACATAGAACACGGCTGTACAACAAGTGGATAAAAATGCACTCACTACCATGACCGTCGTCCAGTAATGGTAGCTGGACATGACGCCTTCATACTCCTGCGAAGTATACATAATCCTGAGAAATCTAGACGCAAGAATCGGACGTTTTGCTCACCTGGACACGAAGATGACAAAGGTCTAACCCTCCATAGGCCTCAGCCATTATGGCCGCCCCGACCAAAAATAACCTGTTCAGCTAACAGAGGAAATTAGAAGGCAATTGACGGCGGTTAACCGAGGGTTAAATCAGTCGACGAGCTGCTCTGCCAGTTTTACATTAGTGTACAAACGGATTTCTGACAGTGTTTCAGGACGTGGTGGGTTTTCGCCTGGCAAGCGTTCTCCCTATAAAAAGCCACAAATGTCCGCTTAACAACACTGCGACGTGGCGGATGTGACTCGCCACTGAATAAAGTCACTGCCCACAACTACATACTGGCAAGCCGACCAGAATCCTAATGTAATATTTTCCTGACAAGTTTTCTCTACAAACGGAATGCCCAGCCTGTTTACACTACGCACACTAGAACCCAACTTGTCGTCATGCATTGACGAATTTATACCTCAAGATTAATTTTACAATTTCCAAAGCCTGCACAACTTTCGGCTTACTGCCGATTACATACATAGCAACGTGTTTGTTGCGAAACATAATTGCTTGTAAACGTTGATCATGCCTGGTCTGGTGTGTCTCGGAAATTCGAGAATATACTATTTATTTATTTATTTATTACCCTGGAATGAATGGATGCATGTAAAGTCTAACCTACTTTCTACATCCCTAGGACTGCTGCGGCTACTGTACGAGGTTTGTTGTGCTGTGTATTGACAAGCTGTGTGTAACAACCCTTGATAGCCATGGTCATAGTTGTAAGCAGACCATAAAAAGGTAAGCTTAAGTTAAAGAAGTTAATAAGGGAAGGCACATTCTGCCGATTCAAAGCCAGAACAACTGGTCATTCTGAGCTCTTCAAACTGCGTAGATCACTTAATTAGCCGTGGTTTCCTATATTGCTAAACAATTTTATTACATACCCCGGGGGATCTGCGATTCTTTCTTCTGAACCATATCCTAGCCTCTAATACTTCAACAACAATTCAACATAAATAAATAAATAAATATTTTATTCTCGACAAAGCGAGACACGCCTTTTGAGCATTATCAGCATATTGCATTACTGTACATGATAGCGGAATAAGCAGCACCAACAGTGGGAGTAGTACAGTTGGAGACAGTAGAGCCCAAAGGTTGTATGTAGTCTATGTACACAGAATGCGAGAGGTAAAAATAGTGATCAGATCACTTATATGGTATGTGGATGAGGAACTAGTCCGATGAGGTCCCGTAAGCAGTGTAGGTCAGCGAGTGAAGTATAAGGAAACGGGTGAAAAATACTTAGAAAAGTGGCATGTCACTAGTCAGATATGTAGGCGTGTTCGTGCGAGAGTCGATATATGCACAGAACTTGTAAATGTGGTGTCGGTCAACTTGCCAATGTGTTAGGGGCGGTGACTTTATTGAGCGGCGAGTCACATCCGCCACGTCGCAGTGTTGTTAAACAGACATTTGTGGCATTTTGTAGGGAAAACGCTTGCCAGACGAAGACCCACCACGTCCTGGAACACTGCCGGCTGTTGATATACATTAGCAAGATTGTATCTGACCGATTACCCTCGCGGATATTCGCAGTCACGTAACGCCAATTTGTTTCCTATGGCTGTGTAGTCGCCTTCGGAGTCCATTACAAGTGGTTGGAGCTGTTGAAGTCGGACGACTCAGGTGACTTGTATTGAATTGATCAGTTTCCTAGGTTCTTTAGTGTGTCATGATTATGAAGTGCGGGTTTTTCTTTGTTCTTTATTGAATCCGTGTCCATGGGAGCGTCGCAGGTACGTCTTCAGCGGTGTTCGGTGCAGGTAATGTTATCCTGTAGAACAAGGGTGAGAAGAAAAACGGGCCAAGCAAACCGCCAACAAAATTGAACAGGACTATGTTATTGTATAAATATAAAATTTATGGTAAAGTTGTGCTGGCTGAAATCAATGGAGTGACCGATGAGCTGAGGCTAGTGGTACCTATACCGCCAATGAATAGTTGCGATATAAACGAAGAGAGACGCCAAACAAGAGAGGGGAACGTTAATGTGAGCTGAGATGCATGATAGTGGAGCCGAGAGGCAAAAGTCAATCAGAGACCGGAAATTCGGATTTCGGTAGGCGTTACTAAGCATAGAGATAATGCTTCAGACAAAGAAGAGTATCATAAGGTTGTACCTTATACCAATGAGAACTTGAATCGATGGCAGCCGTTGCTCAAAATAAGAGAGGCCTTGGCTTGAGACCTATGGGCATTTGGAGCCTCAGAGGAGTGACTTGGCCAAAATGTTTTGGAATGAGACGCACAGAAGGAAAGGTAACCAAAAGAGACCTGGGATGTTGCGCTGACGCTAGTGGTAACTATACCGCCATTGAACTGTTGCGTTATAGACCAAAAGAGAGGCGAAACACGAGAGGGGACGTAATTGTGCGCTCAGAAGCATGGGAATGGAGCCGAGAAGCAAACCTCAACAAGGGACCTGAGATTGCAATTTCCGTAGAACGACAAAGCATGCAGATAATGTATCAAACGGAAGCAATCACACAAGGGAGTTAATTATACCCATAAGGACATTAATTGGTGGCAGCCGATCCTCAGAGGGAAAGAGGCCTTGGTTTGATGCCTATGGGCATTTAGCGCATGAGAGGCCGGAGTAGTCGAAAAGGTTAAAGAATGTGTACCACAGTAGCAAAGGGAATCAAAGGAAGCCAGGATGTTGCGCTGACGCTAGTGATACCTATACCGCCATTGAACCGATGCGATATGGAACAAAAGAGATGCCAAACAAAAGATAGGAACGTAATTATAAATAAATAAATAAATAAATAAATATTTTATTCTCGACTATGCGAGGCACGCTCATGGATCCATGATCAGATATGTACAACGGTACAAACATTATAATGCAATTGTAACAGTAACGCAGAAAAGTGTTCATATATCCATGATTGGAACTGTACAATGTTGAAAATGCGAAACAATAAGTTGGTTGTCATGAGATACGGGACCTCATCTAATAAGAGATTGAGAATCCTGAATGATCCATTGAAAGGTAATGGAAGAGCCTGCACACAAGGACGGAAAAGGGCAACGTATCGTAGGATGTAAAACGACAACAGTATATACAGATGTAGAAGTCCCAGTGTAACAATCCTATGTAGAATTGTGACGCTAGTTGACGTGCCAGTGTAAAGTTATGGGCTGTGACTTTATTCGGTGGCGAGTCACATACGCCACGTTGCAGTGTTGTTAAACGGACATTTGTGGCTTTTTGTAGGGAGAGCGCTTGCCAGGCGACAAACCCACCACGTCCTGGAACACTGCCACCAATCCATTGAATGGCAAATTGTAACTGGCTATGTTTCTTGTTAAAAGTCTGTTTGCTCGGTTATTCGCAGTCAGGTTGCGTCCCATTTTTTCCGCTGGTTGATGCAATAACTGGTTGCCTATTGCGTTCCTGGGTCCTGTCCATTGGTAGGTCGGGTACTAAACATTCTTATTGAATATGATGTGTTGATCCTTCGCAGAACCACATGAAGTCATCTCTGATTATGTATATTTGCCGGGGAGCGAAGAATTCGTGTCCAGCTACCCTCACTGGACATCGGTGGTTGGGTGCAAATAGTTAGAGTGGAAGTGAGGCCATGGTCCAGGTAAGTACTTGTTGGTTATTTCGTCCCATCCCAGACGGAGGCAGTTCCTCAGTTCAATCCCGAAGCTCTCCGATGTTCACGACCTCAGAGAAAAGGGAGAGAAGAACAAGCCGAGAGAAGACCGAAAAGGAACAGTCAATGTACCGAGCGTTTGATCAAAATCCTACATTAAGACATTTATTTGAGACAACTAGTGTACAAGGTGTAACAGATATTACGCTAAAGATGTTTTTACTTATGCGGAAGGCATGGCCTGATGGGTAGAATACTTTCATGTGCATAGGGATGAAGAGCAGGATTCCGGTAAGATATTCATGAGGTGTAAGCTGACAATATTCGAATTCTACCTGAGACTAGAAAGTGGGTGTGTAGTCACGACTGGTTGTTATCGGAAACCCAAAGACGGTGACGATGTGGCCGTATTTATATATGCTCCACGGGATAAGGATTACCTAAGACACCATAACTACAATGTACATAGGTATATGAAGATAGGAAGCTGAGCATATTAGAAGCTGGCTAAGATTAAATGGATATCAAAGGAAGACTAAGTGTTGAAGGTAAGACGATCAGAAGATATCGATAGTGGGCCGGGTTTCAGTGGCCAAGGGTGCCTGTTGGGTTAATCATTCGAGGTGCCAATGAATAGCAACCGTGTCAAAGGATCAGACAGCAAACCAGCTGAGCTGTGAAAAAACTATACCAGGAGAATAAACATTCTACAGAAGGACTGACGCCTAGCGAGCTAAGGAGTATTCCCAAAGTTGAATAGAGCCTACAGCGAACAGCTGCCGCAGAGCAGAGATAGTGGCTAAAGGAAAGGATGTATCAGTGGCTGATTCAATCATATCATTAAGACTTTTGACCACATGTCAAGTAAACGCGAGTAAGACAGACGACGGATAACGGCGCGCTAGGAGTGATGAATAGCCAGTAATAGAGTTCGAAATAAGGCTTCAGCTACTAGCGGATCCTACGGTGGCACAGAATAGGTCAACAAACAGCTGAGCTGTGACGCAAACAATCAAAGAGATGAACATGGTAAGAATGGAGCGAGCTCCGGGTATCCGCAAAGTTAAATGGAACCTATGGCGACTAGCTGCTGCTAAGCAGAGATAGTGGCTCTAGAAAAGTATGTATCAGAGGCTGGTGTAGCCATATGATTAAGAAGTTTGACCACTACTGGATGCCTACAGTTTCAGTGAATAAATCAGCAGACGAGCGCCGATTAAAAAGACAGTCGTCAGAGGAAAATGAAGGCTGGAGTGTCAAGAATTGTGAGCTGAGATTCATGATGGTGGAGCCAAGAGGCAAAAGTCAATCAGAGACCTGAAATTGCAATTTTGCAGGGGACCAAGCATACATTTAATGAGCCAGACGGAGGCCAGTATCATGAGGCTGTTTCTTATGCCAAAGAAAACTGTAATCGATGCTCAAAGGAAGAGAAGTTATTGTTTAAGACATATAGGCATTTGGTGCCGGAGGCCGGTGCGGTCCAGGAGGTTTAAGAGTGCGTGGCGCAGTAGGAAAGAGAATCAAATGTGGTCTAGTATGTTGTGCTGACGCTATGGGAACCTAAACCACCATCGAACGGATGCGATATGGACCAGAGAAGAAACCAAACAAGAGAGGGAGACGTAATTGTGTATTTCCCTCTGTGGCTTCACGTGGTGGTGCAGATTATCAACACAACATATTCAAAAAGGATGTTTAGTGCCTGACCTACGAATCGGACACAGCTATTCCTTCAAAACAGGACAGGAACCTGGAACGCAACAGGCACTCGCCTAAAGCATCAGCCAGTAGCAAAATGAGAAGCAACTTGACTGCGAATAACCGAGCACACAAGCGTTCAACAAGAAACATAGCCAGTTACAACTTGCCATTCAATGGATTGGTGGCAGTGTTTCAGGAGATAGTCGGTTTTCGCCTGGCAAGCCTTCTCCCTATGGAAAGGCACAAATGTCCGTTTAACAACAATGCAACATGGCGAATGTGACTCGCCACCGAACAAAGTCACAGCCCATAACTTCACACTGGCAGGTCAACAAGCGTCACCATTATAGATAGGTTCGTTACACTGGAACTTCTACATCTGTATGTACTGTAGTCTCTTCTTCCCACGAGTTCACGCAAATAATTTCGTCTCTTTACTTGCCATCATATCACCGTTGACCATTGCGCTACTTACGCACGAACGCACTATATGGTCATACCTCACTCCATTGTGAGCTTCAAATATCCTCTAATGGATCAGTCAGGATTCGTATTGTTTATTATTTTAGCTATTATTATTATTAGCTATGACTGAAATATAGCATACCGACTACGTCCCAGCAGACGGGTCCCGATCTCACGACAGCCCAATTATTAGTTCACATTTGCACCAATGTACAGTTCCACTCATGAACGTAGGAACAATTTTCTACTGTCACTTTTATAATTGTCATATAATGTCGGCACAGTTGTATCTACCTGGTCATGCTCACATGGGTGTGCCTCGCATATTTGAGAATAAATAAATATTTATTTAGTTATGTACAATTCTTGTGAGCCAGCTGTGGTTGTGTGATTGCGGGGCAATGTAAACCCATTTGTTTATACCCCATGCATGCCGTATCGCTTCAAGTTGCCACTCGGAAAGTAACTGAAATCATCAAAATGACGCTTTGGCGTTGAGACCCCGGGGAGGGGATTAACTGTTTCAAAGCGGGTGGCTGTTAAGGTGGTAGCAGACCTTCCCAGACCTTCCCAGATGGTGAAGCGTCATGCGCCGAGTGACGTAGCTGTGGAAATCTTATGAAATCAACCAACAGACAAGAGGCAACCAAGCAAACCCATAGAATAGAATGCATTGGTAAACACTGTTACATGAGGGAGTGCGTACACCGGTACCTAGTTCTTCGTACTTTATAATTTTGTTCAGTGTATACCATGTATAGGCGCCTTCTTACATCAATTCAGGATTATGGCTCAGCCAGGCACTACAGCACACGAAGAAGCTTCTGTAGAGCGCCATGCGCTACTATACACGGCAGAGAACTGTAAGGGTTGAAGCCGGTGTAACTGATTCTCCAGGCTACTGAATCTTGCAATAACCCTAAAGCGGAAAATCAAAGTCATACTAACACTGTGCGGTTGCGAGGGTGGCTGCGAAGTTATAGAAGGCCGGCCTGTGTACACTTGTCCGTTGCGCAAATGCTTCAGTTAGCACATATAAGCCTACCAATACTGCTTCTTTTCAAGCTAGATACAGTGAGGTATATAAGCTTGGACAATTTATAGCGCAGCGGACGTAGGCCTAGCTCTGCTATTAGGCTACATAGGGCTACCGTTAATTAAGGGTAAAGGCGGATATAAATAAATAAATAAATAGTTTATTCTCAGTTTAATAGAGACACACCAACTCAGGCATGATCAAGGTTTAAAAACAGATGTGTATCAC
Organism: Dicrocoelium dendriticum; assembly: GCA_944474145.2. Taxonomy (NCBI): domain Eukaryota; kingdom Metazoa; phylum Platyhelminthes; class Trematoda; order Plagiorchiida; family Dicrocoeliidae; genus Dicrocoelium; species Dicrocoelium dendriticum. The sequence goes on along the minus strand of OX104068.1, from coordinate 99,943,628 downwards.
GACGATACATCGGGTTCAATCGTGTGTAGTTGAAACGGTGTCGGGAAGAGTTGATATGTGAGTCTACTCGACTTGCTAGTATGTGGTTGTGGGCAGTGACTTTATTCAGTGGCGAGTCACATCCGCCACGTCACAGGGTTGTTAAACAGACATTTGTGGCTTTTTATAGGGAGAACGCTTGCCAGGCGAAAACCCACCACGTCCTGCAACACTGCCGTAAATCATTTTGAACATTAATGTTGAACTGGCAAAGCCGCTTGCCGACTGGTCTTACCTTCGGTTTTTCGCAGAGTAATGGCTTCTAAGTTCCTCTGTTAGCTGGACAGGTAATTTGATCGGGGTCGCCATGACTTTTGAGGTCGGTGGAGGAGAGGGACATCGTGATTATTCTTCTTGTTGTATGTCCAGGTGAGCAAAAGTTCAACTTTTCCACTGTCCAGATTTTTCAGATGTATACTATATGGGAGTATGAGGATATGTCCAGTTCTCCATTCTGGACAAGGGTTGTGGTGATTGTATTTCGGTCCTTTCGGAGTTCTACCATGCTCCATGTAAGTCCTTGTGGTTTGTTACGTCCGGCTTGGACCAAAACTGTTCCTCAGTCCAATCCCAGATCTCAAAGAAGTCCCGGCAAAATTCTACGAAGCGTTCAATTTACCTTAGCTTGTAATTGCGGTGCCTCAATCACTATGGTTGTGGGAGCTAGAGTTTTCAAAGTAAAGCATCGTTGCGCTACATACGTTAGGGCATAATGCTTTTAACTTTCTTGAGCTTTCTGTTGCTCATCTCTTCTCTTTAGGTGGCCTGAGGCAGATGCTTATGCTGTAGGCCGAACTGGAGGTATGGGTTTTGGCTTCATGGTTACCCCAGTTATCACACTGATGGTTTAGCTGGCCGGTGCTGTCCCAGGCTAAATGCATGAAAAATAATAAAATCAATGAGTAGTGAGGTATATAAAGAAGTGCGAGCTGGTTGACTACCCCCATGGTGCATCGCACGTGGGGCCCTGGAGCCAGATAATGTATTCTGGGTGCAACCATCGGACATACCGGAAACATTGGTACGTTACGCGACACTTAGCGTCACCAGCGAGGACACTCCGTTCATCGAAGTCTCATTCACATTGTCCCCGTGAATGCTTTCAGGTTGCAGCATCTAACAGATGGATAGAAATATTGATGTTACCAATTTACTTACGCGTTTCCGCTTACCCGGAAATGCATCAAAAGCTTGCGACACATGCAGTGTTGTCCGCAGAAACTGTAAATCCGCGGTTGCGGTCACCAATAACTGCCGCAAAGCTTTGAGCAAATAATGCATTCAGTTGGCCTGGCTTTTGAACTGGCCGCCCAGCTCCGGTTTATCCTTACGCACAGGTTCAATGCTATTATGATACTGACTAGAGTATGGGCATAACCGTCGCTATTTATGAGTTACGCAATGTATGCGCATTGAAATGGTTGAACACGTGCAGCTGTAGGTTTTAAAGCGCTGCAACTTTGCCAACTCCGTACAAAACCTAGGGTTATGCGTCGATCGCGATGTGCATGGTACTGTTGTAAGTGTTCCTGGAAATAACGAACGGGTGGTACTGTACAGAACTAACACGTCTGTACACGTAACGATGTCAATTGCAAGCTTGGGTAGATGCTTTTGTTCTAGTTATTGGATCGCGGCACCTTGCGTACATGACTGCACGAGGCAAGCGGTGTATACAATGGGTACAGACACCAACGTCAACTCAAACATTGACGAAGACGGCGGTGCGCGATAGCTGTCATAGACGTGCCTCTTCTTTTTGCGCAGCCTATCTCTGTTTTACATCCCACCTCCAGCTATAAGCACTGGTCAACTACTAGGGTGTTTTCTAGGCCCTCTACTTCTGTGCTATTTAAATAAATAAATAAATAAATTTTTTATTCTCGACAAGGCGAGGCACGCCTTTACACGCATGATCAATTTGAGAAAACAATGCGTGAACAAGAATGTGCCAAAATCCGATATGTTTGCCATAACAGTGCTTGTTTGTGCAGGGGGTATGTAAGTATGTAATTGTGTGTGCGTTTGTGTAGCTGTGTAGTTTGCGAAGTAACTGTGCTGCTCCATGCTTGAATGTTTGCTATCGTCAGCAATGTGCGAGTAGAAAATTGGTGTCCGTGGGTTGCAAAGGATTATCCAGATATCCACCGGGCAGTGACTTTATTTTGTGGCGAGTCACGACCGCCACGTCACAGTGTTGTTAAGCAGACATTTTTGTTTTTTATAGGGAGAACGCTTTCCAGATGAAAACTCACCACGTCCTGGAACACTGCCGCCGAACTATTAGCTGGAACGGGTTAATCCCGAAACACCCAGCTGGCACCACGAGGAGGTTGTTCGGCTAGCCAGCTAGAGGGGTATCCCTAGCGAGTGTTTTGTCAGTGTCCTCTCTGCATTTCCTGCTTGGCATCAGGCCGTGATAACGAGAGTAATCCACGTCAACTTCCAAGTTTCACTATTTGAGCTGATATTCTAACCTCGTCTCAGTGGTCCCTTTGCTTCAGTCTACTGTGACCCTAATGCTCATGGATAGGCAGACATAACGGTCTGCTCACAACTTTCTGAGAACATCGTTGGCTTTTCCACTTCCTTTCAATAGAGCGCTTTCCTGTTCTCACTCTGTTTGCATTACTTTTTCATTTGGGCGGATATCCCTTCGGACCTGGCTCTAATCTACCCTCGGCTGACCAGCCCCCTGTTTCTGACTGCTTCCCGACATCCGAGCCGTTATTACTCTAGGCTCTACATTCCAAGCACTCTGTTCCCCTCATCCCGAGACTTCCCTTGACATGCTACCTGGCTTTTCATATAGCTGCTGCCGTCCCGAAAGCTTCTTATCTTATTTCACTCATTACTGTTATTCGCACCTTACTTTGGCGGCCTAACTTCATCTTGCTGGCTTATCCGGACGGGTCTGAACGTTCTACTGCTTTCTGACCCACCTCGGACTTCCGAGATCTAAGTGACTTAGGCTCTGCCGACATACCGCCTAGTAACCTTCAATTCAAAAGCATTGTTGTTCATTATTCATCATTATTATTATATCTTTCTTTCATCCTTAACATGTCCTATTATGCCGATGCTCTCTTTTAGTGTTTAGATCAAAATTATACGGCTTTCTCTCCATGCGCTGGCACACTATTCTCGTCTTAACGGTAGGCGTTCTTTGGACTACTAAGTCCATGATCAGGTTTTATCAGACCCAACGACCGGTCCACATCACTGGGAGGCTAACTGCCGCTGCGTATAGCCACTTTCGTCCTGAACTGCTTCTTTTATGATGACACTCCTTACCTTATACTTAGCTATATTTGGCGGCCTAGATTCGTCTTGCTGACTTACCTGGTCTTGTCTGAACGGTCGCTGGTTTTCTGACCTCTCTCGGACGCCTGAGATATAACTGATCTAGTCACAGCTGACACAGCGCCGTTACCCTCAACTTAATTACATCACTAGGCATTATTCATCCTTCTTTTTATTAACCAGGATGCATCATCACCTGAAGTAGGTCGGCGGCTTTTCCACTTCTCCTCAATAGAACCTGTTTTACCGACCCTATCTTTCCTTCACGTGCTTTATATTGCAATCCTTCTTCATTCAACGCTAACTTTCATGCGTCTGTCCACAATGCCTTCTTGCATGCCTACCTCTTAAGACTGAGGCAACGCGTCCCTGTCGCTCTTTCTGAGTAATATTCTTTCCCGTAACCTGCACACCTCGTCCTCCTCTCTCTGGTTCCAACCGATTGAGCATATGCGCATTAAGACCCCTCAAGCCCTCTTTTCTTTACTTTCATTCATATTTTGTAACAATCTCTCATTCTCTACTGATCCGTGTTCTGCTTGCTTCTCGTCGTATTTCGCCATTTATGATACACATGTAAATGCGATAGTTAAATAACAATTACATGCATAGTGGTACAATAGTTCAGCCATCGCCGTCATTGATCTACCGCATTACAGACGTATCCGTCTGTTTTCCCAACTTTTACTACGTTTACTGAGAAAGTATGCTTTTCGGCCCACTGCGTCATACTTCGCTACTGCAGCGAATTACACGTTATCTTAGGCATTCCCAGTTACTAGTCCATATTCGGAACTTATTATGCCTAGCCGTTTTTTGTATTATTTCTTGCTTTTTTCTGTATCTGCTTCCAAAGCAGAACGTGAATTTAGCGGAGGCTCGAAAATGACGCTATCCGCAGCCGAACGACAAAAATGCAAATATCTCCATAACCACTGCACCTAGTTTAATTATTTTACCTTTGTCGTAACCAGCGCCTAGGGTTTGTCCTAGACCGCCCATTGTTGTCCAGTTTTAGTTAACATTTCGGCTCCAAAACGGCGTTGATTCCGCTTGTTTGGAGATTTACACTGAAATTCGCGCCATGTTTGCAGTTTTGGTATGCTATTTCTGGGCTATATTTTGGCTCCATTTTCCAATATTAGTGTATTTTCTAGTTAAGTGGGCCGGCCTTTCAGTCGCACTTTTCTAAGAAAGGCCAAATTATTAGCCACTACTGTTATTTCCCTTGTTTCCACCCTCCACTTTTACGATCTAATGTTGGATTGCTTATTTCTTTCCATGAGCCCGCTATTAATGGATGCTGGAAATGCGGTGATGTGACCAAAGAAAATTGATCAAATTTCCTCTAGCGGTGCATTTTCCATCGAAAATAACACAATCCATTGGCATAATAGGTTGATAGTTTACTAATGGAATCAGGCACCTCAAGGTTTGGCAGCGGTAGCCGGTGAAAAGCGCAGAATTCGTACATAAGCTACGGAGACCCAAACTACTGCCTTCAAAAATGTCGAGGCCTACGAAACCTTTGTATTTATCCCTGCTTTACTGTTCGGAAAGATAAACACGATCAAAAGCAGTTGTTAACGATATTTCTCCATGCATGAGCATGGATGTTATGCACAATTTGAACTGATCCCACGCAGGAGCAGCATCTAGCGCTTGTCTAGAAATATACCTATATTTATTTATTTTGGCTGTTTCTGTTCGTTCCCTTTTTCCGAGGTTGTCACAGGTAAGGAGACACGCAACCAAAGAATGGTCCATTTTGTGACAACAATACAAGCCACACAGTTCTTTTATCTGGAAATGAGCGGAAGATTATAAAATAAACATAAAATAAAATAAAATAAATCTTTTATTCTCAACAAGGTGAGGCACGCCATTACAGGCATGATCATTTTGACATAACAATGCTGATCAAGAATGTGCAAAAATCCGATATGTTTGCCATTGCAGTTTGTGTTTGTGTAGGAGGTATGTATGTATGTCATTGTGTGTGTATGTGTAAGTAGCTGTGTATTTTGTGCTTGTAATTGCGCTGCTCCAATCTTCAATGTTTTATATCGTCATCAATATGCGAGTGGGAGATTGGTGTCCGTGGGTTGGATAGAATTATCCGGACATCCACGGGGCAGTAACTTTATTTTTTGGCGAGTCACGACCGCCTCGTCAAAGTGTTGTTAAGCAGACATTTGTGGCTTTTTGTAGGGAGAACGCTTGCCAGGCGAAACCCACCACGTCCTGGAACACTGCCGCCGAACTATTGGCTGGAACGGGTCAAACCTGAACCACCCAGCTGACACCACGAGGAGGTTGTTCTGCTAGCCAGCCAACTTACTAACCGGACAGATCATTCGGCATCATGCACGGAGACAAATTTACCGAGGCTTGAACCTTTGGATGCAGGTTGCGTACCACTATCTTTTCCACATCACTCTTAGCTGGAGAAATACTTTTGACTTTGGAAGGCATATTCTCGTGACATACAAAGCCAGAATAATTGGTCATTATGAGCCCTTCAATTCGCGTTGACCGCTCAATTGGCCGTGGTTCCCTATACATTTCTAACCAATTTTACAACATACCCCGTGGGATTTGCGATTCTTCCTTGGGAACCACATTCTATCCTTCGAGACTTCAACAACAATTCAATATATTTCAATGTTTTTCCTTTGGAGACTTCACGTGGTTCTGCAGAGGATCAAAACGTCATATTCAAAAAGACAGGAGTCAGGAGCGCAATAGGCACCCGGCTAAAACATCAGCCGGCAGAAAAATGGGACGCGACCTGACTGCGAATCACCGAGCAAAATACCGTTCAACCAGAAACATTGCCAGTTACAACTTGCCATTCAATGGATTAGCGGCAGTGTTCCAGGACGTGGTGAGTTTTCGCCTGGCAAGCGTTCTCCCCATAAAAAGCCACAAATGTCCGTTTAACAACACTGCAACGTGGCGAATGTGACTCGCCACCGAGTAAAGTCACAGCCCATAACTTCACACTGGCAGGTCAACTAGCGCCACCATTCTAGATAGATTTGTTACGCTGGAACTTCTAAATCTGCACTTTCTGTCGTCTTTTTGCTTTCTACGATATCACCATTGACCTTTGCGTTACTTGTGCAAGAACGCTCTGTATTGTCATATCTCCCTTGAGTGTGCTCTTCAATTATCTTTCAATGGATCATTCAGGATTCTCAATCTAGTATTAGCCGAGGTCCCAGTTTCACGGCAGCCAAATTATTATTTCGGATTTTCACCATTGTACAGTTCCAATTATGGACATATGAACAATTTTATACTGTCATTGTTACAGTTGCCATAACATGTCTGTACAGTTGTACATATCTTATCATGCCTTCATGGGCGTGCCTCGCATAGTCGAGAATAAAATATTTATTTCTTTATTTCTTTAGCCGAGGGCACAAGTCCCTCCACGGGGTGTATGCATGTCATCAGGTCAGTGCTCGGTGAGTTGCCACGGCCGTAGCGTGCACACGCAGACGTGGTATTGACGACTAAAGCTTCCGTGTATGTATCCGAAACCAAATACACAAAGTAGTAGAAGTAGTAGGAAAGTAATACAATGTAAACAGTTCATGGTAAACGTGCACTGTACCTATGCGCATGTACATAGCTAACGGCAGTGTATGCCATGGAGTACACTAGCTAAGGCATTGGATTTCTTAAATACAAACCTGGTAACTATGATGAGAAAGTGTGATGAAGTGCAGTGCAGCAAAGGAAAGCCGTTGCTGTAACAGCCTGTGCATCTCCTCAGAAGTTATGCAGCAACGATAACATATCTTCCTCTCGTGTAAGAACGGAAGCAAAAGCACTGGCAACCAACCTGATCTACCGAAAATAAGGCAAAGCATGAGTTTTTAAATCCACACAATATGTTCGTAGAGGGCTACTGCGGTTCTCCTTCATTGAAGGTGCATAGTTTTGTCAATGAATTGCACATTTTATAATGCCTTTCGTCAACAATTTGTTGCATGTGTATCAGCACAACGGGCTTTAATTAACCGCACGTACATCGTTTGGGAAAAAGAGGAGTAAAATACACAAATAAGTTACTTCGTTTGCACTATTTATTTCATTGCGACTAAAGCTTCCTAAGTACCTGATGCCTCTTTGACTGATCGGTAGGCTGTACCTATGCTCGTCCGATCAGATGAAATGCTCGGATGAGACCTTTTCCTTAAATTGTTTCTCTTTCAAGTGTCTCGCTATCGTTGCTTTTGTATCAACCTCTTCGTTATAGCGCCACATTCGTAATCCAGCGCTGCCTTTTCTACGCAAACATCGCCGCACTACTTGCCTCTAACAGCACACTTTACTCGATGAAGCGTTACTACCTAATAGACTCTTCATCACTCGGCTCTATTCTTATGTCACTTGCACTTCACTTTCTCTGTTATATTATCGCACTTCGTCGCTTTCCGTGGACAGAAAAGGCGATGGTTAAACTTGTCGCTCTTCTGACACTGCTCGGACATTCAAAGTATGATTTTCACTTTAACCTACCTAACTACGTTTACCGTACTAAAGGTCGCATGTGACGGTTCTTCAGCACAAAGTCACGCACACCTACTGTACCATTCTCTCAGCCAAGGGAACTTATGGTCCTAATCCGCGTGCAAGGTCGGTCAGTCAGATGCATTGCCAGTGTTACATCACAGACGGAAAGTTCCAGGATGTCGTGTGTTTCTGCCTGCCATGCCTTCTCCATATAAAAGGGCCGCAAATACCTGATTAACCACCCTGCGACTTGACGCGTGTAACTAGCCCCCAAGGAAGTCACAGCCCATGGCCGGCTAGCCGAACAACCTCCTCGTGGTGCCAGCTGGGTGGTTCGTGTTTAACCCGTTCCAGCAAATAGTTCGGCGGCAGTGTTCCAAGACGTGGTGGGTTTTCGCTTGGCAATCCTTCTCCCTATAAAAAGCCACAAATGTCTGCTTAACAACACTGCGACGTGGCGGATGTGACTCGCCACAAACTAAAGTCACTGGCCCGTGGATGTTCGCAAAATGCTATCCAGCCCACGAAAATCAATCGCTTCTTCCCACATTCCTGACGATAACAAACAGTCAAAAATTCTGCGGCGCATTCAAAAACACAAGCTACATTCCTACACAATTACATACGTATATACACCCATATACTTGCATACACTGTTATGACAAACATGTCCTTTTGTACAGTTTGATCCCACTATGTTAGCTAAATATGATCATGCCTGTAAAGGTGTGCCTCGCATTGTCGAGAATAAAAATTTATATATATATTTATTTATTTATTAATTCACACCGGCTGGTTGACCGTTGTCGCATTTCACCATACATGTTAGCTACCTAGCAGATACTTCCCTATCCACAAGCTTTGTGTTCATTATCGCGCCTTTACTATTGGGAACAACGTTATACTTATAGAAAGCCTGACTTCTGGTACTTACTTATCGACACCGTTTCCCAAAGGAACTTACCGCTCTGCATTTAATACCCCATGCCTACAACGCTACGTACCTACTGTGAGACACTATAGCTCTAAAACCGTCGTGGTTCGCGTCTGTCATGGTGTGCCTTGATACACTCGAGAACAAACTGTTTAACCCTTTAGCCTCTCTCTCCCTGTATGAGCATGGGATTTGTGAACTTGTGGGTCTGACCACTGCGGGCGCGGCACCGGGAAACAGTCGAGAATTATAGCTTAGACTTTTTGGTACTTTCGTTAGTTGTCATATGAACTTGCTCCTTACGGTTTTCAACCTCAGTTCGCTGGGTATCTTCCATCAATGCTTGCCACTGACTAGTCTAAATTGGCCACAGGCTCCCGTTTTCTGATGGCCTCCAGACTAGCGCAATCTAAGCGCTTCAGTATTATCGCCTCACTTAGTATACCCGGGCGACTTCCATTCGCCCGGATCTGCTCTTCGCCTTATCCATATTTTATGGCCGATGCTGTATGAGCATGCTCCTTCCTTTGTCAATCTGACTTACCACGAGCTAACAACCCCAAGGAACGGTACTTTGTAAGCCTGCTGTAACACGTCTCAATCGTTACTGCAAGTTTCTGGATCATAGAATAATAAGGGCCTCGGGTTCATTAGTTCCGTTACCAAATTATTAACTAGCTAGCCGACCGCCCTCCCCGTGGTGCCAGCAGGGACGTTCGCAGTTAAGCCGTTCCAGCAAACAGTTCTTCGGCAGTGTTCCAATGCCTGGTGGGTATTCGTCTGGCATGCGTGCTCCCTCTACAAAGCCAAAAATGTCGGCTTTTCAATACTGCGCCGTAGCTGTTATGACACGCCACAAGCTAAAGTCACTGTTCTGTGGATATCCGGAAAAAGCTATCCTACCCACGAACATCAAGCGCTTTATATCACCAGCCTGACCATGGCAAACCGTCAAAAATGCTGCGGCCAATACACAAATTAAAGCTATACAGCTGCGTACATGCACAATTGGTTAGCGGCATCCGGCTTCTGATTTCCGTGTCACTGTAGCGGGCCCCGGGAAGCCTGCACCTACAGAGGGACCATGGGAGGCTTGAGTTGCGCCACTCAAGTTCCAACCACAAACCACCTATCCAGTGTAATCCCGAATGAAGCCATGTGCATGGGGACAAGGTGCATCAGCTGACCATGCCAGCACTCCTTTACAGGCAAACACAAGCAGGCTGCATTTGGGAATCAGTCACACACAAAGCAGTGGCTGAACGGTGGTCCGCTCCACACTGAGTGCGTGGAACCACTCTTTGAGCCTAGCATGGCCACAAGGACCGTGCACCACGTCACCCCATCAAAGGCCGACTGTTCCCTGGAGCCAGTATGGACCATGTAGTGGCCAATAGGCAAGTAGGCTGCTTGTCAACCTACACATAACGCGTACCCACCCCGATGGTGTCAAACAGAATCCAAGCAACTGGAATGACATTAACTAGTAAAATGTATCTGTTAAAGCATACGGCTAAGCCTACACAACCGTTCGCTAAATTAATAAGTGTAGTTACTTGGTTGGCAACGCATCCGCGATTAATACAACAAACGCAATAAAAGTTAACGAAGATAAGCGCATTTAGCGTAAGCAACATTTACTAGTAAATGGAGTATTCAGGTAGGCAAAACAAATTAAATAAAGTAAAATGAAGTTTAAGCAGCTTAAAAATATCTAGATTAAGGGCATGTTGGTTTAGCTTCAGTGCGGTCAAGGAGCGGTGTGGACGTAACAACAGCCTCCGCATAAGGCACACACAATTGGTTGGCGGCATCCGGTTTCGGATTTGCCTGTCACTGTGGCAAGCCACAGGACGCCTGCGCCTACAGAGGGACCATGGATGGCTTGCGCTGCACCACCCACAGCTCCAACCACATGCCCCATATCAAGTGTAAACCCGAAGAAATAAGACCGGGAGGCATGCGGATGGGGACCACGTTTCCTCAACGGAGCCGGCCCACACCTTGTCAACATGCACATCAAGCGCAACCATACCAGGGATATCAAACAACAGCCATTCAATTTAAACGACAAGCTGAAATAAAATAAATCCAAGAATGCATACAGATCCGGTGGCATAACTCTTCGCTAAATTACCATATGAAGTAAGTTGGTTAGCAACGAATCCATGATATGTAACAAATGTCCACAGGTTAGTTAAAATGCTACAAACGCAACAAAATTACCGAAGTTAAGCGCAATTAGCGTAAGCAATGTGGCCGGTTAATAGAACATTATTCGGGGAGGCAGAAAAAACCAAATAAAGCGGAATGAAATTTATCCAGCTTAAAAAGACCTAGTTTAAGTGTAAGTTGGTTTAGCCCAACTGCGGTGAAGAAGCATCAAGAATGCAACATCAGCCTCAGCATAGGGCACACACAATTACATACGTATATACACCCACACACATACACGGTAATGCCAAGCATGTAGTTCTGTACATATTTGCTCGCCCTATGTTATCTTGATATGATCATGCTCGTAAGGGTGTGCCTCGCACTGTCAAAGATAAAAGATTATTTAGTTATAAAAGTATGTAGAAAACCAGCTCCCAATTCCCGTGTACTTGGCTCTTACTGATTTATACTATTATTTATTTATGCTGTCTGAGGAACTACTTTAGCTCTCACCAGAACATTTAACGACGTGACAGATTGTGTGACGTTAAATCCTGGTTTGCATCAATCACACCCACATTTAACCTCCAAAATTGAGAACAGCTACCAGCTACAGATAGAGCGTCCCAACTTACGAGGCGTAATAATGTTTCACCTCTGGAACCCTTAACCAAAGAAAATAAAGCTATTGTGGTTCTACCGATGCAGGCTCTAGAGAATTAAACGTTTAGAAGCATCTTGATATATTATTCGAATGCGCCTTTCTTTATTCCTGATGAAAGACGTATGTAGCTTATTAGCAGTATGGTTCCATGTATGGAGATGCCTAAAACGGGCTAAACTTGATAAATCATGCTAGGTTTGTCTAATAAATTGTTGGGGTTTACAGCCTCATGCGAGTCAAATGGACGCTGAGCCGTCCTGGCTTATCCCTGTAGACCAGACTCATATAGTCTCCGGATAACGTTTACAACCGCTTAAAACTACCTAATTCTCTGATGTATTCTCATACTGTGGTTGCTTCTACCCTCTAACCTCTGAAAACTACACATGGTAGTCCGTTGCCAATGGTCTAACCACAAAGTGTGATGTAATTTCACAGGGAACACATTTTACAGTGGCATTCGACTGTTTGTGCCTATATTATTCATGTGTCCGTCCACGTTTCTTACATATGCTTGGAAAGTGTGTTATGCGGCCAATGCATCGTACATTAAAGTGCTACTACTTTGGAGCTATATTGTACCTTTTTAGGTACGCCTGCCGAAATTGTTCGCCCTACTCCACGGGAAACAAGGCACCTAGACTTTGTCACGCAGTTCACTGCTGACATACGTCATGTCTCATGTGTCGGAAATCCCGTCGCCAACGCTCTCTGACGCGTCAACCTTACTCTGCAGTCTTTGCCTACCGTCGACCTTGCCGCCATGGCGGCGGCTCGGGCGCAAGACGAAGATATACAACGCACTCTGCAGTCCACTTCGCTGCATGGTCCTCTCCAAACCACGGAAGGAACCATTCTCTGTGATACTTCCAAAGCTTGTCCTAGACCCTCCGTACCCGACTCCATCAGACACACAGTGTTTGACGCGCTGCACTCAATATCACATTCTGGTATTTATGCATCTTTGAAACAGATCACCGAACGTTTCGTTTGGCCACTCGTAAAAAAAGATGTTCGTACCTGGGCTAGCGCTTGCCTTCATTCTAGAGCTCCAAAGTACACCGTCATAACGGCAGTCCACTTGGTTCATTGCCCGCCCCGGACTCTCGGTTCGCGCATGTGCACTTAGACCTGGTAGGTCCATTGCCTCCTTCACGCGGATTCTTCTACTCTCTTATATGTGTCGACCGCTTCACCAGATGGCCAGAAGACATTCCCCTACAAACTGCACAGCTGAGAATGTTATCCGGGTCTTCTTAGATCAGTGGGTCTCGCACTACCGATGCTCATCCACCATCACAACTGTCTGAGGAACGCCTTTCGAATCGTCACAATTCGATACGTTCTGCAACTTTTAGGCTGTCGCCGCATTAATACCACAGCGTATCACCCAGCAGCCAACGGGTTTGTTGAACGCTTCCATAGACAGCTTAAAGCCTCTCACTGCGTCTCCTCCGACCCTAGCTGAAGCGAAAACATTTCGCTCGTACTCTTAGGCATTCGCAGCTGCATCAAAGCTGACTTGCAACGTGCACCAGCAGAGCTGGTATACGGCACAACGCTCAAGTTACCAGGAGCATTCGTTTCATCTCCCGCATCGTCGGGTATGTCTCTGCCTAACTTTGCGTCTTCCCTAGCTCAATGCATGCGTTCACTACGCCCGACACTGCCCCGTGAACAGACTAGAGATGTGCACATGCACAGCGGGCTCGCTAACTGCACCCACGTCTTCCTCCGCAACGACGCAGTGCGGCGCCCTCTCCAGCCTCCCTACACTGGCTCTTTCAGAGTTCTGCAACGGACTCCGAAACATTTTACTTTAGACCAGAATGAGCACCGATCAACGGTGTCCATCGACCGCCTCAAAGTGGCTTTCTTTGACGAACCACTTGCAACTCATCCTGATGCTCTCGCACAAGCACCCGCACCTGTGGTGACTTCCCGAACATTGGATAGCCCGGAACCCTCCGTACCCCTTTACCCGCAACCTATCCCGCCACAATCCCAGGCAACCAACCGACGCGATAGACAGGTTAAACGTCCGGTCCGCTTTGCAGATTTTGTAAGGGTTTGCTATTTCCATTAACACGCCTTTTTCGTCTTTAGTGATTGTCCTGCGTCTCATTCACAAACGTTTTGCAAAATCGACAAAAACCCAAAGCACTTTGAAAACCTAAAAAGCGTATTACTTTTATCATGCATGCCACGTTCCCCCTCCGGCGTCAAGCCACTTCCCCGGCCCTTGGCCACTCCCCTCTGAGTTCTACCTTTACGAAGCTCAACCGCCGGAACTGCCCATGCGACCCTTGAGTGACTCGCTAGCCGGTCCAAGGCCCCCTTCCTCACCCAAGGAAAACAGAGTCGCCTTAGACAGCCACGAACGGATTGGTCGCCAAACGCCGCCTAGGCTTTGCCGACGAAGACGCCGGATTTCTTCGTGGGACAAGGACGCCTGGATTTCGTCGTGTGACGGGGACCGTGGACTAAAGTGCGGTGGGGGAGTGACACCTCCCAAGCGCACCGTCGGGTCTGCAACAAAGGGAAGGTCAAGTCGGCCTATTTTCTGGACTAGCCAGTATTTTTGCAGACTGACCAGCCCTCCCCGACGGCCCACCAGTGATGCACTCTGGTCCACACGATCGTCGTAAATAATAACTGGCAAAAGCCTGGACCCAGCGAAATCTGCTACCACGCCCTGCAGATATTCGCATCCACCCTCACCTTCCGTTCCCCCACTAACAGCTCCATCGAAGGCTTCCATTCTTCAGCCTTCTAGGAGGAGGCCCTTGTAGTGTACCGGAAAACAAGCTCTTTCAGTATTTTGTGACATTGGATTTTACGGTTGTTTTACCCTGCAAAATGTCCACTTGTTTTACTGACCGCACATCCGTTGACACAAATCGTTTTGGTGAGTACCTCGCTGCATGTTTCACGCTCTCTGATTCGCTTCCTATTCTAGTAGCCTGCACAATACACGTTGGGTTTAGTCGCCTCCGACTTCTATACTGCCGTATTTGACACGTCTTACGTGTCATTGCTTACCGACTAGTATCACAGGCTCCGCCCAACACACCTAACACATACGTTTACGACTACTAAATAGGTTTGATATCGCAGCTTTCATTATACGGACACTATGGCTTATCTTTCTACGGATACTTACAAATTCAGCTTCATATGTAACCAGTTTGAGTTGTCTTGTATTCAATTTTGCACTTTTTCCGATTCATGAAATGAGCATTTAACACAGCATTCTTCTGTTGCTTGGAGTTCCATTAGGAAAAGTAGCAACATTTCAGCATAATACATAGCCTAACTAAACATGTACCTGGAGTACATCGTATTCAGCTGGCAAGACTATCAACAGTCCATATTTTAAACGCCGCCGGTAGCGCACTCGACGTTCGCACTTTCGGTGTTACATTGATTAAATGTAGTGTCATGCAATAACATGCTTTGTGAAAAACTGAAAATCACTTAAAGCGGTTTACAAGGCTCAAACTTTAAAAGTGGCGTGCCTATATCGTTACATTTCTTTTTCGAAAGATCGTTTGAATGCATAGTGTAAATAGTCGAGTTTTCAAACGGTATTCTAAGCAGAGCATTGATGTGTGGTGTAGTTATTTTCAGATTAAGTTAGTTTCCTGCAAAAATTGTCAAGTTTAGTAGCACATTTCTCTTTTTATCTTTTATTTATCTCTTTACCTTTAGATCGTTAGACACGTTTCTGTACAATTTTAGCCATTATTTTTTCCACACTATATTTGCATCTATAGATGCACCTAAGTAAATGTTATACATTTTTACTTTATATTTGTTTAGTCGTTATAATTTCATGGGTGGTGGTTCTTTACTTCAGTTGCATTCATTCGAGAGTCTCGTTGACATTTACTGCATGTTTATCCTGAACGATTAATGAATCGCTTTGAATTCTCATGATTCTCACAACATCGCACAGGTAGATGGTTTGTTGTACAAGATGTACGATTTGTATATGTTCATGTCCACCTGGGACTGACATTTGGGATAATCCTGTGTATGTTCCTCTCTCTCTCTCTCTCCCTATATATATATATATATATATATATATATATTAATGCCACTGACCTGTATTTGCAAGTAACCGCTGGAGATCTCAAGGTTAGGGATAAATCCATTGCGTTCCTTATCAGAAACCGAATCAATATCATTGTATTAAAAGAATAAGATTTGGCTATGTTAGCTTTATCCTCACTGAAACAAAACGTACTTTTCGAATGTGTGGTGGCGTGTGCAAGGTTGCATTCTTGATCCCTTCGTTCACCCCACAGAAAATGCGGCTTAAAAAGTAATAATCTTAGTACGGAGTTAACTGTTTTTGTCGTTCAAGACCGCTATTGCAGCACTGATGTGCTCACGTGATGGCAGCATGTCGGACATGGCATCTGCGTCAAAACACGTTATCAAAATGTTGGTTGATTCCTTGTTCGAAACTCTGAACAAATTCGGCGTGGACAATGGAACCAGCAATGTTCCAGATATGTCCTACACGAGGAGCGAAACAGTAATTGCGCTGAACTTTATACATACGCCTTTCTAAATATGCGCTTTAATGACCGAGGTATCCATCAGGAAAACCTATGCTTTAGCTGTGGAAAATGCCCGTTTAAAGATTCGGTACGTCCTAACGAGATCGAAACTTAGTATCTGGTAGACCAGTGTGTGGAGCCTCAACTTTTGACATCGCTTTTAGTAGGATGATCCACGAAGACTAGGGATAAAACATGTGGCCAGACGTTATTTTCTCTAATTTTTAATCTCGCCATTTGTGTTGGGATAGCAAGTCGGTGCGTTATATCCTAACAGTGGGCGCACCAATGCGAGGTAGTTTGGCAACGATTTCCTCCGACTAAATACAGAATGTTCATTTCATTGATCAAACATGCGGAGACTTGAAGAGTAGACTTTGTGTGTACTATCTCTTGCCTTTAAATCCTACCTGGGTAATACACCGAGATCCCTGAAGAGTTTGGGCTGTCATCTCTATTGTTTGCTGATGACCTTAAGCTCTGAAATGTTGTAAATGTCCCTGGGGGCTCCGAGGCCATTCAGTATGCCCTGGACAAACTCTAGTCTACTTTGTGGCTACTACCAATTTATCAGGCTTAGTGTTCCGTCCTTCGTATAGGAGCAACTTTCCCATCTTCGAAGTACCTGCTCGGTGGTGTCGAACTCCCCTTGTCTACAACCAGTAGACCTAGGCGTCTTCCATTCCTAGTCCTTACATTCTGGCGACAACTAAAAGATGGCCGCAAGTAGCGGATTCAGAATGATGTGGTTAGTACGCCGTTCTTTCGGGGTCTTAACCGCTGATATATTTGTGAAGCTGTTTTCAGTTTTCGTTCGGCTCTATCTTAAATTCTGCATCCAGACTTGCCCGCCCCGCTTTGTTTAGGGCAAAATTTAGCTTGAGAGGCTTTTGAGAGTATGTACCAAATTGGTTGAAGGGTTACCGGGGGAATCATATCCCAAGCGTCTACATAGCTTGATTATTTATTTAATGCACTACCAACGGCTTCAAAAAGACCTAACCCATGCCATATTTTAACAGGGATATATATACTTATTCACAGTCTGTTAACAGACATTTTGCCATCAGAACCATGGCAGAAGAAAAAATAGTAAGGTAGATGGGAACACTAATGCGATTAAAAATACGGGAAACGATTTTTTTTGATTTCACACACGCCATTTTGTATTTTTTGTTTTATTTTGTGAGTTTTTGTGTGCATCAAAGAGATGGTGAAATTGCAAAACAACGTTGACGCCACTGATGTCTGTTGTGTGCCATGACGTCTAGTGTTTCCAACCACTGCAATTCAGCATTTCGTGGTCCCCAACCTGGAAAGCGGACTGGTCCGACTGCCGCCAAACTTGAGGTTGCCTTCTTCATACTCCTTCTCCACGTCATCGGCTGTCCACCGCGGCACTTTTTCCAATCGCTCCCTTGGAGTGCAAATAGCGCTCGACCTGAAAGGCGATGGGCTGGCATGCGCAGAATATGCCCGAGCCAATGCATGCGATTTCGGAGAATAACGTCCTGAAGACTGGCACTATTCGCCCCAAGCATGCGGTCTCTCACCTCTGCGTTGCTAACATGGTGTTGCCCCCCACACCCTAGCAATCCTTCGTAGACAGCGATTATCAAAGACTGAAAGCCGCTTCATGCCTTCCGAGCGAATAGGCGAAGTCTTACAGCCGTACAAGAGTACTGCACGGACGGAAGCATTGTACACCCTGCCCTTGAGCTTGAGACTGACATCACGACGCCATAAATGTCTCAGTTTGCAATCCGTTGTGAGATTTCATCTCCAACACCGCCACCAGCCGTGATGCAACTCCATAGATAAGTAAGGCAAGGGACTTGCTCCAGAACATGTCCAGCAATGGTGAGCGCGGGTGCAGTCACCTGCCTGTCCTGGAGCAGCGTTTTACATTTTCCCGGAGTGAAGCATAGGCCGTACGTAGACGCCTCCATCGCCAAGCGGTCCAAAGCGCTCTGGACGGATTGTGGGTCGTCCCTTAGCAAGGCGATATCATCGGCATAGTCCAAGTCCGTGAGTCTGTCTCCAGGGAGAAGCTCAACGCCGCAGTCCTGGACACCTTTCAGTGCTCTTTGAAAAACATCTTCGATGGCGAAATTGAAGAGGAAAGGTGAAATAGGGCAACCTTGGCGAACACCGCTGGTCAAAGCAAATGAAGAGGAGTGTGTGCCGTAAGCTCTGACTTTGCCCGACGTATGACTGTAAAGTACTTTCAGGATAGTTACAAACTTGTCGGGCACACCTTTCTTCAGTAAACAGTTCCATAATGCAGATCTATCTACTGAATCAAATGCCACTTGGATGTCCAAAAACACTACGATTGTTGGCCGCCGGTGGATGTGACGAAGTTCGAGAACTTTCCGACGCGTGAAGATTTGGTCGATGCAGCCGCGACCTGGACGAAATCCGGCTTGTTCTTCTCGGGAAAACTCCTCTCTAGTCGTTGAAAGCCTGCCAAGTAGGACCGACACGAAGATTTTGGATGCGACAGAGATTAGGAAGATTTTGCAGTAGTTGCAGCAATCGGCGCGGGAGCCCTTCTTGTGAATCGGAACAATGACCGATTCTCCCCATGAGCTCGGAACCTTCTCCTCAGTCCAAACTTTCGTGAACAGCGATAGGATTTCGCTGATAAGTACACTCCCACCATCTTTGAAGAGACGCGGTGGTAGGTTGTTAAGACCCGGTGCCTTGTAGCGTTGTAAATCTTGAATTGCATTTCGAATCTCTGCTTCATTTGGGGGGGGGAGGCTGTGAAGACAGGCCAAGCATCATACATTGGGGCTGAAGGTGCCGCAGGGGGCTGTGTTGGGTAGTTGAATTAAAAAGCGAAATGCTCTGCCCAGCGACAGAATCGCCTATGAAGGTTGGTGATCTTCGTGCCGTCTGCCTCGCAAATCGTCTGGCTGATAGCGTGGAAATTGCAACCAGTGGTCCTTATGATGTAAGATAGACGGCGGAAGTTTTCAGCTGATGCAGCGGTTCCATCTCATCAGCTTGTTTTGACCACCAAGATTCACGGTCAGAGCAAATGCTTGCTTTTAGCTGCTGCGTAATAGAACGGCGGTGTTCGTTGTACTCTGCGCCAGCAGGTACCGCCCGTCGACGATCCAGCAATTCAGAGGATCTTCCCGAGATCCAGCATTTGGGAGTGGAGCGAGTGAGGCCACAGCTGGACAAACCGGCCGACAACAAGGTTTGTTGCAGACTTGACCAGTGTTGATCAACATCCAGAGTGTGAGAGAGAGAGAGCTTTTCGCGAAGCTTTTGTTGATACTCTTTCTTCACCATTGGGTCCTCCAACTTGTAGGTGTTCAGTCGGGAGCGTTTTGACCTAGGCGAACCACCAAAACGCATGCAAACGGTCGCACACACCAGTGCATGATCAGTATCGACGCATGTTGACCAAAATGATCGGCAGTCGCGCACGCTGCTGCGCACGCTGCCGCGCCACCTGCGACTTATAGATATGTGGTGAATCTGTGACCAGCGCTAAGTGGCGTACTGACGTCCAGGATGACGAAAGCTGGTGCTGGAGAGGAATAGTTGATGATCAGCACACAGGCTGAGCAGCCTCTCTCCATTGTCTAAACGAATATCATCATATCCATGCGGTCCTCCGAGGTGGCGCTCACAAGGCAGCAGACGACCGACACGCGCGTTGAAGTCACCTGCCAAAACAATGATGTCTGTTTTAGGAGTCCTTAGGAGCAGCTCATGAAGGTTCTCGTAGAACTGGTCTTTGACGATGTCTGAGCTACAGTCAGTGGGCGCGTGGGCAGAGATCCCGAAGAGAGCACGCTTTTAGACTCGACATCTGCTGACTTTACATGAGCCATGGAGCCTCATCACACAAAGGCGGCTATTGATCGGAATCCAATCAATCAAAGCAGTCTCGGCTCTAGCACTGAAGGTGATTCCGACACTAGCTTGCCCAGATGCGGCAGACTCGGCGTCACCAGAGAGGCGGAGATGGAAGCGGGTGCATGGGTGGAGCGGTGACACCAGCTGGTAGACCGAGTTAGAGTCCTGAAGTCGCGTTTCAATCAAGCAGCAGATGTCAATTCCAAGGGTCTCTAGCGTGCGTGCAACTCCAGCTTGCTGACCGATCTGCAGTAATGTGCGCACGTTGAAGGCTGCAAGTTTGAACTGCGTTCCGAGTTGCAGGAGCGAAGATGGGCGACTTTGGGACCGGCAACTCTCTATTGAGTACTGTGTGGTTGAGTTGAAAGATGTCACGGAGACAGGTTCATCAGTGTATGCGGGATTGATCGTTATAGAGGAATCAGGTAAAAATGGGTGTGAATGGTACACGGGAAGGGTAGGTAAAATGGTGGCGTGTGCTTGTGCAGTTGGCGTAGTAACATGAGTGAATAGCATGGTAGCAGCAAGACAGCGGGTGAATGGTTGTGGTTGTAAGTCCATGGTTCGTCAGTGAGCGAGATACTACCCGGTTGCCCAGGCCGAATTAGAGGGTTGTCTTAGGGGGCCCCACCCCGAGCCTTTGATCAAGGATCTAACCTACAAGGCAGCAGGGTGATATGAGGGTATCGCAACCCGTTGGGAGCCGGTGACCAAACGAGTGGTTCATACGCCTTTAGGACCGTATAGGACCAGGGGCCCAACATACCCTTGAATTACAATGCCACTCAGAGAGAGGCAAGGGGCGGTGACTTTATTTAGTGGTGAGTCATATCCGCCACGTCACAGTGTTGTTAAACGGACATATGTGGCTTTTTATTGGGAGAACGCTTGCCAGGCGAAAACCCACCACGTCCTGGAACACTGCCGCCGAACCATTAGCTGGAACGGGAAAAACCCGAACCACCCAGCTGGCACCACGAGGAGGTTGTTCGGCAAGCCAGCCATTTTAACAGGGAAGGTTGGGCCGGACTTTATCTGGCTATTTGACCCAGCTAGTTCGTCTTTTCTTCGCTACAAAGACCGCGTTTTGATGGGATCAGAGAGAAAACTCGGTTTTCACGTTGAGTTATGAAACGATGGAACTCGTTTCCAAGAAGTGTAGTTAGTGAACCTACGGTTAAGGGTTCGAGTGTCAGTTAGACACTCTAAGGTGGCAATAAAATACCTTTCCTTTCTCCGGATTATATCTATCTTTCAATTTTGAGTTCATACTGTGTATTTCTCTTTAATTTATCGGTGTTGTCCATCATTTAAATGACTCTTTTCTCTTTATGTTACTTTTTTCTACCTCTTTCTTATTTCACATGACCTACACAGCGGGGAGTGCTAGTGTGAAGAACGTGAGCAGCAAGTTTTTGATTTGTGTGTAGTCCGGGTGTTTTCTTTTAGATCCAGCAGTACCCCGTAGCACCTTATCATTTCCTGACTCAACGATCCCCTCAAGAAGAAACACTCAAGGGAATTTTTCATCCTTCCAGTCCCATCTGAATCTGAATCCTTCACATTTGTAGCAGGGTGTAACTTTAGGCTACCAATATGGTATGTTCTACCACTACAGTGCTTGCTTATGCTAAGAAAGTCGGATTTTTCGGGTTCAATGGGGACAGTTAATGGATGCCCATAGCAATATTTCATCGAGATATTGCTGCAGTACATGTTAATTGCCAGGTCTTGATATTACTCTCCAGGACTTTAAATCAGCGACAGATATCACACAAGTGGATTTAAAATGCCATGTCAAATCATTGATATGAGACAAACATAGGATTGGATCAAGTTCCGTTACTTGTGACAGCCCTGGAGGCAGTAAACCATTGTGTTTGGTAGTTATTAACCTGGAAACCTTATAGTCGTTGGAACAAAAAGGACCTGATCCATTACAATAACATACCCCCTACACCGTAAGCCGAGTTTGGATAGTAAAAGCTTGATAAAATATTATTATTATCGTTCTTTCCTTCCAATAGGGACTAACTGTGTCACGGAAATTTTTAGTGTAGCTGAAAAATATGCCGTGAATACATTTTTCGGACTACAGCTCTGATGAACCATAAGCGAAAATCGATTTCAAAATCTTAGTAACGTAGCGCTAAAGCAGTAAAGCTAAAATGATTTAAATGACCAAAATTTATCCCAGTTTTATTTAGTTGTAACGTTCATGGTCCAAATGCAATCACTTAACTGCTGACTGCTTATCAATTACGCTGACTAGACTTATGATTTTGTAAAAATTATGACTTATTGTTAAATACTGGCGGTGCAAATAATCTGCGATTTCAGTTACCAACTTACCTGGACATATAACGTCATTACTTTTCCAATTTCTTTCCTTCCGCGAGTGGCCAAAACCTTGCCCTAATTGGACTGTTGGCTGTGCGTCTGTATGGACTGCTGCAAGAGCTATAGAACTAGTAAAAGCTAATCTGAGATGATGCCTCTAACCTAGCGCGAATATAAGAAGGTAAACAAAGTCAAACTCAATGGACTGTATTTAAGGGGCTACAAAAAGACGTGGACGGATGATATTCAAGTTCAAATCGGACTAGAACGATAGGAAAATGCCGTGAGTGTTCCTTCTAGAGCGGGTCATTGAGTCAGGAGACGACAGGGTGCTCCGAGGTCTTAATGAATCTAATACAAAACACCCGATTCACACCCTGGTTAATCAATTACTGCCCATGTTTTCTGAAGCAGCAGTTCTCTTTGTGCCAATCAAGTGAAGCAAGAAAGATGTAGGAAGCAATTGGGACGTAAAAAAGAAGGATGGTCACTTAATTGGAGAGTAATGGCATAAGTAAAAAAATACAGTATTTACACTCAAAGTGGCACGACGGATATGGTCAAGAAATGAGATAAGTTTTGTTTTGCCACCCAACGGCATCAAACTGGCTCTCAAAACCCTTGACCCTAGTTTCTGGAAGCGAATTCCAATGCTCTATAACTCTAAGCGATAACCGAGGCTTTGCCCTGATCCGGTCAGAACGCGACTTATATAGCTTTCTGGAATGACTGCAAAGACCAGACAACCTAATCAGACTAACTAGCCAAGGCAATTTATATGCAACCTTCCCAGTTACTATACAGTTAGTGCTGATCAAGTCTCCTTGAAACCATTGATAGTGCACTGAATGCATCCCCAAAATAAGTAGACGCTCGGGGTACGTTTGCCCCCATAACCCATCGACCAGTCTAGTACTCATGTGAAAACCCCTTTCGAGCTCTATTTTGTCCCAATCGAGTGAGAGTGGGCAAGTCTGAACGCAGGATATCGGATACGGTGGAACAAAAGCTGAAAACAGCTTCACAACGTTGTCGGCAGTTAAAACTCCGCAAGGACGGCCTATTAACCACAACATTCAAAACTCTCTACTTACAGCCTTCTTATGGTTTTCGTCCGAATGCGAAGTCAAGAAATAGACGACGCCTAGGTCAACTTGGTTGGTAAAAGAGGGAGTTCCAACCCGCCGAGCTGATATCTTGAAGGTGGATAACTTGTTCTTAGACGAACAGCTGCACAATTGTCCAGATAGATGGGTGGCAGCCACAAAGTAAACCGGTTTCAGATGCTATTCGGGGCATGTTGAATGACTGCAGAACACCCAGGAACATTTATCCTATTCCGCAACTTAAGGTCATCAGCAAGCTCCCAAGGCATATCGTTTACATAGATGGAGAACAGCATCGATCGAATAACCGAGCCTTGTGGGACACCGCTATGGACCGCTTGCCTAAATAATATGCTGCGACCCACGCATACACACTGCTTTCTTTTCGGCAAGAATACAGACACCTAGTGAATAGCGCGTCCAGATACACCGTAAGAGCTCCGCTTTTGTGATAGCCTTAAGATGTGTGCCGTATCAAGGGCTTTCGAGAAATCGATGAAATACATGTCCACTACGTGCCTATTGTTCACTGCATCAGCCCAACTTTTACGAGCTACCAATAAATAGTCAGACCCGAAAGTCCCTTCCGGAATTCGTGTTATGCACTATTGAGTAGGTTAAATCTATTTAGGTGACCTTCCAACGAATCTCACACCAGTTTTACAAGCACTTTAACTACGACGCTAGCTAGACTGGATGGCCTATAATTGACAAACAGACTCCTACTGACATTTTTGAAAACAGGACGGATGACAGCTTCCTTTCATTCAGAAGGTAATGTACAGCCGTCGATTGGCGTATGAAACACTGTCGTGTGTGGTCCACTTAGTTACGCCGCCAACTCATTCAACTGCTTCGGGTGAATTAAATCAGGACCATCTGTCTTAGAATGTTCACTTCTTGTAGCGGCCCAAGTAACTGCGTTCCTTGTCCGCATAAATGACCAAAACGTGTCCGCTGGAGTGATCTTTGGACGTTCCTGAGTGACCAACTTTTGTACCCCCGGCCGTCCCAATTGGACACTTTTTGGGCGACTTCTTTTCAATCAAAATTTCTTTTCCAACTTACTCTTAAGATGTACCTTGAATACACTTATATATTTGATAACACGGTCAACATTAAACCGAAATCCGCTCCCAAGTTATAATTCCGCAATGGTATAGCCGGTAAGCCAAACCAAAAATATTTTTGAGTGACCAAAATTCGTCCTAATTGGGACAACTTTTGGTCACTTTGGATATTTTAAATGCACCCTAACCATATACCGTAAATGCATTGTTTTCTTGTTGCAAATACCGTCAACATTAAGTGGAATCGATTTCCAACTTGTAAGTACATAATACAATAGCCGTTAAGCTAATCCGACACCGTTATCGAATGACCAAAACTCGACCAGAAGTGTTCATTTGGGACGGCTGGGGGCACGAAAATTGGTCACTCAGGGAGCTCCAGTGGTCACTCGTGCTGAGTGAAATTACGGTTATTTTGAACAAAGTAACGTCTTTTAAGCAAAGAATGTAAATGATAAAGATGTATCATTTTATTGAACGACATATTTGAACAGATGACGCCGTTTAATTTCATGTTAAATTTTTGCCTCTTTTAGTGACCAAAAACATGCCCAAATGGAATAGCTGGTCGTCCATCTGCGCGGACAAGGTCCGTACCATCTTAAATTCTGCTAAATAAGAGCATTCTGGGGACAAGTTTAACACTAATCACCACGGTCTCAAGTAAAAATTCCTCTGCATACTGCTGACTAAGTACACAGGTCTTGTCAGAATCCGTATGCGCATGAGTTCTATTCGCTGCATCAACGCTACATTTGCCAAATTCGAACCGCATCGTCTCTTGACATAAACAACCAACTTCTTCGGATTTTCCAAAGCTCCATCAGCCAGCCCCTTTTCATACCACAGCCAAACTTTCCTCAAGTGTCGTTTAAGCTACTTTAAGCCCCGCGGTACCTAACATAAGTGTTCGTTGATGGAACAGCTCTACACGTCCTCCAGCACCTAGACGGCTTGGTGCGCAGACATCTGCTATTAGTATCTATCTACCGGGGGTTGTCCTCGTGTCTCTGTTCTCCTCGCGAGTGAGATGTAAGAAGCAGAAAACCGCGAGATCAGACTTAGATTTAATACAGGCTAACTAAACCGTATCAGCCATCGAGATTCAACAACGCATCCCTGAATCCTTGGTCATCGTTGCTAGATAATTTGCAAGCCATATGTTTGGGTATGGCTCAAAGCTGTTCTGGTGACGTCTGGGCAGGGTACGGCTGAAGTATAAACCAATATGATCACTGGCGTCAAAAAGAGCCGTAAGCAATATCGCATATGAAGTCGAGAGACTTGGCAATAACGAGGTAAAAAAACAGGGGGCACTTTGACCTTCACGCACCCAGTGGATAGGTCTACGAACTCGTGCAGTTTTACTCGTATCCTAAACTTAAGAAGATCCGCACCCAAGCTATATAACTCTTAGCTGCATACAAGATCAACTTATCAAACCTCCTGGAGGTTGAAGTCGCCCAGCACTAGGCAATTGCTTGCCGTCTGCCAGCGGATAAATTCGAGTACCTCCTTGGATGTGCTAGTAAGGCTTCTGTAGACAGCTACAACTGTAAACTGAGAAGTGGTAGTACTAATACTTATAGATAGATCTTTGACAGTTTTGTCCCCTGACTGGCACAAGTAGGTCCTCAAAACATTAAAGTTGCAGCTCACCTAAACAACGACACCCACACCTTTTCGACCAACGGAGCGATCAGACCTAGACACTGCGTAACCTGTTAACCAGATATCCTGGGGAAACCAGGTTTCAGTGAATGAAGGTATCTCTGAATGAGACCCGCCTAGAAGCATACCTAATTCATGCATCTTATTCCTTAGGCTAAGCATGTTAGTAAAATCCACCTGAAAGAATTCGGTATGGTCAGTTCTGGATCGTTCGCTACCAGAACGGGCACAGGTAGGGCTAAAGTGGACCGCTGGCTGACCACCCGAAAACCCACCAACCGGAGACCTTGTTCTCAAGCTGATCACTTCTTCTTTAGGTTCATTATGACTTCCCTTAATTGCAATCGATCCACAAGCGGTAGATCTGGTTGTACACTGATATCATTACCATTGAGTTTAAGTGCCAGCCGCAATAACGCTTTGCGTTTCTCCGGGATAGAGAAGACTACGCGCAGTAGGCGAGGTCGAGGATCTGGCACACCAACTGAGACGGTACCCAGTCTTGTCAGCTTCCTAACAGTAACGCTAGGAAAACCCGTTAGAAGAAGCACCGTCACGCACTTTTACATCATTAGAAGTCATCCAACATGTGCTCAATAGAAAGGATTGCTGTAGGTTCCGCCGCGTGTAAGAACCACCAAGAAGGGGTTTGTTTACTCCTTGGGTTTTTCATCCCATATTAACATAGTTGGCTGTGCCGCTGGTGGTGAAACTATCTGCTTCTTCCCAGGAGCCACTGGTGCAATTGGATCGTGGGTTTTCTTCCGCTTACTGTAGCCCCTTATCATTTTTCACCTACCAACCTAAAAGTTGATTTACGGACAGCTCTAGTGCTCTTATTCCTCTGAGTAGCGGGCGTAACAGTCTGTGTCTCAGCGTCTGGTCGGTGAGAACCCAGTGAGTTATTCAAAATCACCTCGTCGGTGCTGGTCACCATGGGCGACACTTCTGACTCACAAGAAGGGGTTCACAAGGGAGCTGTGATCTTACAATCACTAATCGGCTTACCGATGACGATGGTGTTTGCCGTTTTCTCTTCGGTTTTGCGGCAACTGTAGGTGCAAGGGTTTTGCAAATTTTTGGTTCTTTTTCGCTTTACCTTAGCCAGCTCATGAACCCGCAACTCAATATTGCTACGGGGATAGCCAAACACGCAACCTACAGCAGCGTTATCAATGTGACCCGCTGCAAGCGGATTACTTGACACCATGGTCGGTGCTACAAGTTGGCTTCCAGTGTTGGGTATATCGCAACCCTTCATAATCAAATCCATTTTGTAGACAAAGTTAGTGACCACAGTGGCGAGTGCATTTGTAGGACTAGTAAATAGTAGTTCGAGACAGTGCACGCAAAGCAACGCAGATGTCAGAATGCAAATAAAGTCGGACACAGCGGACTATATTTGAGGGGCTACAAAAGACGTGGACTGATGAAGGCGAGACAGAAGCGAAAGACAGTAAGGCAAATTATCGAGCAGTCGACTGTCGAGCGGGTTGTAGGTCAACATGGCCAGAGTGTAAGAGAGATGAAAACAGAATGAGATTAATGTACAATTGGTCAACAATGAAATTGAACACAAAAGATAGTTATCTTTTGGGGTACTACATATTGACTCCCTGTTCCACCCTTCGCTGTCTAACATGAAGACCTTCGGCGTCTCGACGGACCAAAGCCGGACGGCTTAGCCTACGTCCACAACAACTGACGCAGCTAAAAAGCAAAGTGTCGTTGGTAGACAGTATTGCGTATTGATCAGCAGTCGGACCAGTACGCCGCTGGTGGCACCAGTGGTTGCAGTCGCCGCACTGCATGCCGCCGGAAGTCTTTGTCACCGAAAAATCACAGCTGGTTCTGCTGCAAGCAGCATTAGCCTCATCAGACGTGGAACCCTGGGGTATGTGGGGTGCTACTCAGATACTGGTCACAATCGGTGACACGCAAGAGTCGTGCCAACTACGATACTACGGAGATCAGTCAGATGGGCTGGACCCAAAGTGTATTGACAAGAGCTAAAACAAATGGACGGCAGTTAAGAAAGAGTAGACAGTCTAAGAGTGAGACTTGCGATGAAGGCAAAAATGAACCGGATGTACTATCAGTAAAACAAATGGAGGATTGTACGATACAAACAAGCATAAAATCCAATGTCACAAAAAACGGAAGTGTAGATGTTTAATGTTTACTGCTGGGGTCAGGGTAATTGAAGATCTGTTGAATAACGACATCGTACTATGGCGCAAATCACAAACCATTGGTTACCTTTTTAACATCAGCGCAACAGCAAGTGTGAACTTAATGCAGTAAATTTGTGTTTATGATGTCTAGGCACTCGTGAAACGCGATGAATTAAATGTACAAACCATATGCTTTTTGATCAAATTTGGAAAGTCTGTTTCTACTTTAAATATTAGTGTGTACACTTATCAACTTTTTCATCGTAGGTGTACGATTGGTCTGGACCGCCCCCTTTGCTGACCGTTGGTGGGCATCAGTTAGAAGTCGTTCAAAAATTCAACTACCTGGGAAGTTGTATCAACGTCCATAAGATTGAGGATGAGATCACGAGCCGTATAGCAAAAGCTCGGGGCGCTTTTGCTAACCTTCGCCATCTGCGGGGCCGGCGCGACATCACTCTTGCCCTGAAGGGTAGAGTGTACAATGCAGCAGTACGTTCGACCCTATTGTACGGTTGTGAAACCTGGCCGCTTAAAGCAGCGGACCTGAAGAGGCTAGTTACGTTCGACCACCGGTGCCTTCGCAATTTAACTCACATCTGGTGAGAACACCGCGTGAGCAACGAGCGTGTTCGACGCCTTGTTTATGGCACAAGAAAAGGAAATGAACCGCTCAGCACCGTCATTTCACGCACCAGACTCCGATGGCTCGGCCACGTGTTACGCATGCCAGCCCACCGACTTCCGCGACGTGCGTTGTTTGCGCACCCGGGGGTGTGGATGGAAGAAGAGGAGAGGTGGCCAAGCGATGACTTGGTCGAGAGGAATGAAGGTCCTCGTGTCGAAGCTGGCCTCGGTTAGAGCGTCTCGGCTCCCTGGTTGGGGTCCGAAAGACGATGAACACGTTTGGTTGGACACATTTGCTGATATGGCTAGGAGCCGACCTCAGTGGCGTTCGTGCTGTGAGTTTCTTTGTCCCACCCCATCCCTCTTAGCCTCCCCCTCCAACCACGATCTCATTATTTAGCCTTATATAATTTTGCATAGAAATTTTTTTGATGCACAGTAGCCGGCTGGTAGCTTACCGGAACGATGCCCATCCGTTACCGATAACTCAGCCGGCTTGCACCAGTTACATTTTTTCTCCTTTTTTCTATGTATTGCGGCACAGTAGCTGGGGTGTTCCCCACCTCTAGCTAACGTGTATGATGATGATGATGGTAGGTGTACACCAACACATAGTTACAACACATCTGGAGAGGCACTGGATGCAAGTGGCAAACAGGCTGTATGCATCAGACTGTAACTAGTCCCTCTGTGTACATAACTGCATGTTCTTTGTGAAACTTAATACTCTTAGAACGGTCAGAAGTCCCCAACTGTCTGATGAATATTTGCAATAGTCCGATGCTTTCTTGCAGCAATCAGAGAAGACATAAAGCCTTCGCCATCGCCATTGAAACTCAACATCAGGCACTAATGCATCGGCTGCTAATAGGAACATATATTGTATCTGACATTGTTTTTCACCATTTCTGTCTCCACTGTTGTGCAGACAAAATTCACTAATTCAAATTTGAGAAGTTTGTTTCAAAATGTTTTGCTCCTTCCGTTTTTAGGTGAAAACACACGTGAACTTGCTACGTTTCATTGGTTTCACTCTAAATGTCAAACAATAGTTTGTTAGTTAATATCTGTTAGCTTCAAAACGGCATTTACTAAATGCTAATCCGCTCTGAATAATTTTGCTGATTACTGTTTATATCACTGCCATCAGACTAAGACCAGTAACCACGATAGCCATGTCTGTAACTTTGCCATCTTTTAAGTCGCTAAATGTTATATGTGATTCCGCTCGTACTATTAAATATTTTCTAACCGCGATGAACGACTATCTGCAAGCCACGACATTCATGATAAAAGTACCTTGCTACTGTTGGGGAATAATGTTTCACTTTTGACGCAAAAGCTTCGTTAGGCCGAGTGAACCTGGTGGTGATTGGTGGGACAATTTTGGCAAGCGAGGACAATAATCGCAGCCACCGAGATGCAAGTTGGATGCTAATTATGTTACAGGTCAAAGTGCCATTTCAAGTGTTACATTAGTGATCGCGGCTTGTTGTACCATGTCATCACACGTAATTCTCAGTCAGCGATGGGGGTAGAGGTGGTTGGATGTTCCTGCTTTGTCTCAGAACCGTCCACCTACGCCCTTCAGATTGGTCGCCTTAAGACAACCGGCCACACATTCGACAACTCCACTGCATCCAATCTGTTTAGGTAGCTGTTAGCTTTGACAATTTCTAACGCCTCAGCAGTCAGCCATTCGGGTGCGGATGACAACCCCTCCTAATGCTTTCGATATTACCTAAGTCGATTTCATGTCTTACGAAAATCTTAAGTTTTTGATTGGTTACTAGCATATTTCAAGATATTAAACACCTAGGTGCTGCTTTTATTAGAAAAAGAGATTATTCCATTTGGAAAGCGTTGCAAGACTTAAAACACAAACTTTTTTTACTATAGCTAGTTTATCCTCGTTTAAACACCCAACTTCGCATCTTCATGAAAGATAACTAAATAACTAACTGAATAAATAAATAGTTTATTCTCCTCAGTAGCATGGTGTTGTAGCGGGCTTCCTGACCATTTGAGCATCGTAATGGATAGAAATGTTGCTAAATAGGCCGCATACGTTGCAAACTCCAACCGACATTCCGTTTTTCAGTCAGCGCCTTGGTCCACCACAAGTTGATACGGGAGTGTTTCACATACAAATGCTATTCCGAAGGCTGAAGTACTGGGTGACATAGTAACAGCCAACTGTGTTTTGATACCGTTAGAATTCACTACTTCAGTGTATCACACAGCATGACACTGTGCGAAATAACGAGCAATGAGCTGACTACTTCGGTTTACGAATAATATTGCGATCGCTGCTCAAACTGCTGGGACTTTTGGATGACTATGCGACAGTCCTCATGTGGAAAGCCTGGATATCATTGGTACATGTAACAATATCTGTGCTCACTATCTCATTCCGAGAAAAGCTTCAAAGCGGTGGAAGTAAGTTTCCAAACCAGGACAAAATGAATTTAGGACAAGTATTTTCAGTACCAACAATTTGATCACTCACATAACATTTGTTACCATACGGTGCTGCGGTCATCAGTGAATACTCTTGTTACGTCCCTCCTGATATGCAACAAACTAGTAGGAAAGAAACGTACACTTTTGACCACGTAGGTTTCTCTGGTCCACCTGATGCAGGATTCGAACTTTACAGGAACAACAGAAGGACGTGATTACAACATTTTTCCTATAGTCCTGGTCTGGTAGCAAGTGATTTGCAACTTGTTCAGACTTGTAAAACTTTTCTTGGCAGTCGACGACGGATGTTGTCCTGAAGCATGCCATCTTAAAGTTGTTCTGATGTACTGACAAGGTTTCTTGTGATGAAATTTCCCAAGCATTAGTGAAAAAGTAGGACAAGTTGCATTTATATGTATAACCGAACGTAATTACTACCTCCCAAGTTGTTTGTTTGAACTTCCTGGTTAACTTGTGCCATGCTCGTTAATCAATATCCATCAGTCAAGCACTGACGTTTCTTTCAAGCTAGCTCAAATTTCATTTTGTCTAGCCACCAACATAAGGGCTCCCTGTTCTTTTTCAGTCAAGTGTACGCATAAATGACGGAAGTCGCAAATCTTGTTCTGCTATAGTGCCCTCCCTCTTCACTGATTCATCACCGTTCTCACCGTCACTGTTTGGCGTGATGAGGAAGAAACACGTGACTTGAACATGTTCAACAGTGGGCGTTATAATGTCGCCGAGGCTGAACAGTCTCAGCACACAGCGTATGCGAACACAATGTTGTGTCACGTGTGGCTACTAGACTCTACGTGTGTGGCGTTCAAAGTGGATGTAAGCATGTACTTTGAATTGTAATTTAACTCATTTCTCTTGCGCCTACAGAAGCACTGTCGCGGTCAGGCCCTGCTTGATTTGACGTTCGATTACTTGGAATTACTTGAGAGGGACTTCTTTGGTTTGGTGTTCAACACGCGAAAAGGAAAAGCGGAAAATATATTGGTTGGTTTATTTCTGGTTTACAAAATTAAACAACAAATACATGGTCACACAACTAGTTAATATTGACAGAAAAATCATGCCAATATTGGGTTGCTTTCTGCTATTTTGATGGTGTTTTTGCTGAAGATGATTGCTGCTACAGACTTGTCCTTATTTGAGAACTATTAAATGCTGGCGAGCGATAGAGCCCAACACGACCCCTTATCCTGAAGGCTAGTTCGCAATGCAAGGGTGCGCAAGCGACCTTTTGCTATTCACTGTGAACCCAATAAACCAATGTTAGACACGATGTTCGTTGGAATACGCTCCATGGACGTTGCAATATGTAAATGATGAAGAATTTGACCGTCCATGAACGGTGTCCTCTAGGTCGCTGACGAGTTTTGGTCCGAATGGTGCCATCTCTTTTTCGATGTGAGGTCATAATCATAGATATGGTTTTGTACTCCACTATTTAAGTTTGGACCTGATGAACAGAAATATTCTGGTTGACAAGACAAACCATTATTGTTATTTATGAGGAAGAAGAGTGTTTTTGGTTGATAGACACATCCCTTCTTCTCTTTCAGCGATTCTTGCTCACAATACCTGGAAGTAATCAATCAAATACTGCGAACTACATTAGTGATGCACTGTGACCACTATAGGCCAATATGGTCAATTAGAAACTAAGTATCATAGAGACTACTGAGTAGAAAACGTAACGGATATCAAAAACGCTTAAAAGCAATTGATTAGTTTAATTGATAAGCAACGTTTTGCTTTTGCCAGAAGAGCAAAGCAAGACGTTGTCTACCAAATACACCAACCGATTGTTCTCATACCCCTCTGGACTTGATCGTTTCCAAGTATTGTCCAATAATTTGAACAACAATACCGTTTCAGAGTCCTGTTAACTTACGTAAACCGCTTAATTGTTACAGTGTTGGAGATTGGCGCATTACAATGACCAGCAATGAAACTGCTGACAACCCGTACTGACAACGTCACTCCGAATAGTGACACAGATTCTGTAACCAAAGTACCAATTTTGATGAGAACATCAACAGTTAAATGAAAGGAACTATCTTAATTAAATTTGGTCGTGGTTCATCACACCGTTGCTTTCGCGTAGCTTGTGTGTCTACCAGGCTGTATATACTGGTCATTTCTGAGTAGGCGCTGGTGAATTCTATCTGTGTTAATTGGAAGAAGGTTATCTGCTTCCACTTACGAATCAGCACCATGGCTGCTCCGGTAGCCAATCTTCAGCGCAATTTACGTGTGGGGTTTATTGTCTTGAGTGTAACATTACTGAATATATCTCTCTTCTCTCATCCCAGCTCAACTTCCCTGGATGAGCAGAAACACACTTATCCTGAATACATTTAGTGTTCTTGAACAATGAACAGGGATTTATCACGGGTAAAAAGCATTCGTTCGATGAGTCCCGTAGGATGGTTGGAGTAAAAATTAAAATGTGATGGATCATGGAATAATTAAATCGTTATTTCAAGCGTCCTCCGAGTTAAATGAACCAATGCATAACGATAGTTTGAAGTGGGAACGAGATGTTCCCACGCAAAATAGTATAGAGAGCTGTTATAGTTCAGTAAGCGCGTGAGAAATAAAAATAGAAACCACAACGTTCACTCGTTTGTTTCTTCATTTGACAGATGTGGTTTGTTAATCCAGTTTAGCTACATCCAGGCTAATCACATGGACACTTCTGCATGTATTCTCACCACCACGTTGCGGAGTGGCCGTTAAGTACATGGTTAGTTTTGCGTTATTTCGTCCTCCAAGTGGAATGGACTATATCAAGTAATGCAAGTTTGAAAGCATTTCATCAAGGCGTTTTTTGAAAAACGTTAATGTAGAGGCAAGGATAACGTGAGTCGGAAGGGCATTTCAGGCACGGGACACATGGAGGGAGAAAACGTTTCGTCGACAATCAAGTCGGCTGTAGTGCGTAGCCATTTTCAGCTGATAGTCTCTCAGGTTGGTATTTTGGCTCAGCTGCTACAGATTGCGACATGGGTGAGTTGGGTTGGTCAGTATTAAGTAAACCATGATTAAGTCTCCTCGCTGACGTCGATATACACCACTGTACAATATCAGGCACTGCAGTCTGCGTTGATAGGAGAGATGATACAATCCTCTAACGAGTTTGGTCGCTCTACGTTGGGGAGCTTCAATTGCATCGACGTCGCACTTGCACCAGGGACTCCAAGCCTGGGTCGCATATTTCACGTGGGGCCTCAC
The DNA here is from genome assembly GCA_944474145.2 of Dicrocoelium dendriticum. Classification (NCBI taxonomy): domain Eukaryota; kingdom Metazoa; phylum Platyhelminthes; class Trematoda; order Plagiorchiida; family Dicrocoeliidae; genus Dicrocoelium; species Dicrocoelium dendriticum. The sequence continues at coordinate 99,908,857 of OX104068.1, read as the reverse complement.
GTCGGCATTCAGTATTTGCGGAAAGATTGATGGTTCAAAATTGCCGAAAGCCCTCCGTAAGAGTCCAAGATGTTGACTGGCTATTTTGATGTGTTTTCAGCCTGTCTCGAGCAACCAAGGACTTCCTGCACGATCATCCCGAGGTCGTTTTCTTGGAAAGCACGTTGCAACTGCTGGTCCCCAAGTCGATATTCATAGATAAGCTGATGGGGTATGCTTACGACTTTGCATTTGGTCACGTTGAAACAAGCACAAACTGTCTTAGGGATAATTGCTGCACCGTTCCCAGAACAAATTAGATTTTACTGGCAAAGCTGTTCTCCTTCATGTGGCAACCTGGGTAAAGATTACTCGCTGGATGTCTGCGCTAAGATCTGAATACGTAAGCGACATACCGTGGACTCGAAACGAAAGCGGTTTATCTAGCCCAAGCACTTGGTATTCAGTAGATTCTACTGACTTGACCACCCGTGGTAGTTATTTTCATTCTATTGCACCGCTCTCCATTTGCGTCTTTTCCAAGAAACGTATTTGGATGTTCCTCTTCGGTCGTATTCCAAATATTTCTTTTTTAACAATCTACGCTTTGATATGAAGCCAACAAAAATGATGGAAATCGATAGAAGGTATAGGTACATTGAAAAATCGAACACAACAAAGAGCAATCTATGGTTTTATCAGAAAGCAGCATACTACCCGGTTTCCCAAGCCGAAGTACGAAGCTGACTTATGGAACACTACTCTAAGTTTTTGGTCAAATAATTTGCCCTCAAGGTCGAGGAGTGAAGTCATGGAAACCAAGCTCGTTGGGAGTCGGCGATCGATTTTTCAGTTCATGCGCGTTTCGTTTGGTAGTTCGTTAGATAGGAGCGTAATACTTTCCAGAATCTCAGGAGCGGGCTAATGGGATACAATGGTGCTCTAGGGAGAAGCGAGAGGTCAAACCGACGTATGTGGTATTTTATGGGAAGAACGCTTGCCATACAAAAACCCATACCATCCTAGAATATTGTCATCTAACCATTTGCTGAAATGAGACAATCTCGTGCCACCCAGTTTGTACAACATCGAGGTTGTTCTGCAGGTCAAACCACCCATCTAATCACTACCGCATGAGACTGTACGTCGCGTTCACGTAGCACCAACTATTAAGCATTGCTGTACGCGAGCTGAATACCAATTCCCTATTTAGGGGCACAGCTAGGTCGCGTTGCTGAGCAACCTGGACAATTTCGATGTGCCACTTGGAAACAGGTGGAATAGCCTGTCTAACTGTCCTGTTTATGCCTGGTAACAAATTGATTGACTGTCTGCTCCATTCCTTAAATCCGTCCGAAAGGACCTAATGACAAACAACCGCACGCTTTAATACCTAATCTGCTGCACCAGAACACAAATGGCACTACATATGTGCTCTGTTTGTGTCATGATCCAGTTAGCGATGTCCACCGAAGCACATCAACTGGTAACAGAGTGAGAGTATACCTTGTTAACGACGCAAAAATCTGTTGGTTGTATGTGGTTTATACATCACACATCTGGGTTGTTCTGCTGTAAGCTCAGGCGTAGCGCAATCACTCCGGGTCTATACGAAGGCTTGAACCCGCGTTCTCAGACGGCAATGAACAATAAATTTATACGGGTTAAGGAGCGTTGCTTTACAAGTCCCGTTGGATAGTTGGTGGGGATATCAACACAACAATAATGATGATAAGGATAGTAAAATAGCTAAACATTTAAATATGAAAATGAGCACTTATGTTTTGCTCCGCTGTAGTCCTGCGATCCTCTTAGATTCACAGCACCCACAGTTAACAACAAATAATTCCATGGTATACTCCAGGCATAGGATGGAGACGTAGTGTTAAGTAACAAAGTGTAAGTGGATGAGTGCATCGTCCAACCGTCTTTTAAATACTGTTACTGTCGGTGCAGAGACGACCGATTCTGGGAGAGCATTCCACGGGTGACAGACACGAATTGAAAAGAAATTTCTACGGCACTCCAGACGACTGTATTGTTCTGCGAGTTTTAATGAGTGGCCCCTCAGGTTTTTATTGCTGCTGTTGCACTAAAGGGCGGCACACATTATGTGGGTCTCGCAGAATCAAGTATGCCATAATCAGGTCACCTCGTAGTCTGCGACAGCTTCCACTGAACCATCTCAGTCGTCGCAGCCTCTCCTGGTAGGAAAGATTACGCATTCCAATTCCGTTCTTAAATGCCCGGCGTTGTGGCTGCTCCAGTGCATTAAGGTCGTGTTTCAGCCATGGATGCCAGGCTTGAATTGCGTATTCGACATGAGGGCGAACATACGCACTGAGTATTTGTCAAAATATGGAGCTGTTTATTTGTCCAAACACCCGTCGCAACAGCCCGACGTGTTGGTCCCGGTCTTCGAGGCCTTTTCGGATTGCCCGGAGCAACCCAAATCATCTCGAACCAGGACACCCAAGTCACGTTCGAGAGTTGATTGATGCAGTCCATCCGTTCCGAGTCGGTATGAGTAGCTACTCTGATGTCGGATGGAAAGCACCTTGCATTTATTGACGTTGAAATGCAATAAGTTTTGGGTCGACCATTGATACACTGTATCTAAATCGCTCTGAATCACATGTTGGTCGGTGTTCGCCTGGATCCTGCGCCAGATCTTGATATCGTCGGCAAAAATTAGGAAGTTTGAAGCGATTCCCTGTGTAAGGTCATTAATAAACACCAAAAACAAACGTGGACCTAGAACTGAGCCTTGCGGCACACCACACTCGACTTGTATGGGGTCCGATAAAGAGCTCCGAACTCTGACCAATAATTGCCGTTGAAGTAGAAAGTTGGCGATCCAGCTTAAAAGAGGGTCGCCGATCCCGTAATGCTGCAGCTTGGATAGTAGTATCCGATGGTCTAGACGATCGAAAGCATTGGAAAAATCCAGGTAGATCACATCAACACCTTCTGCAGCATCAGCTACCTCGATCCAACTACTGCGTGCGATTAGTAAATTCGTTGTACATGACCGCAGTCGACGGAAACCGTGCTGCTCAGGAGCGATGATGTTGCAGTTTTCCAGATAGCACACCAGTGCATTGGAAATTATGGATTCCATGATCTTGGAGAGTATAGGAAGAAGGGTTACTGGGCGGTAGTTGGAGGGATCAGTTCTGCTTGCAACTTTGTGAATCGGAGTTATTATTCCAAGCTTCCACATGGCGGGAACTTGGTTCTGGTATAAGCAGCGCTGGAAAAGCTGAGTTAAAGGTCCTGCCAGTTGGCTTGCTGCTGCTTCCAGTGCCTCTGGAAGAATGGTGTCGACACCCGGCGAGCTGTGTTTGCGTAGAGACGTCAGCTTTTGCAGTACAGCCTCCGCGGTAGGCTTGTGATCCTTAAAGCTACGGACTGAAAGTTATTGTGGTAAAGCTAGTGATAAATTGAAAAACTCAACGGCCAACCTTTTTTATCTGTGTGGTATGTAAAGAAAACCGCTATAAATATTTCAAGGGGAAATGGCCACTGTTTCTGAGTTTCGTTTCAAACTAGGAGTTTGGGAGAGCAATGAAAGCAAGGTGCTTGAATACGGAAGTGCTCTGTTATTGGTATCAAACCCAATACCTGCAGGTGCAGGTGTGCAAACCAAGAAGTCCCTGACCAGCCCGTCATCTACCAATTGAGGGGCTTTTAGAATTTCGCTCGCTACTTTAAAGCCCTGCAATTCCGAGTAAGGAGTGCTCCTACTCATTCCTTTTTTCGCTCACATCTTACTTTCGTGGCATCGCGAACATTTGGCTCGTAATTCCATAAACAATGCTACTTTAATGTTCTTCTACACTTGTTGTGAAAACGGAGTAGGACTTCTGTTCACGATCATTTTTCGATGGTTACACCGAACGGATGTATATACACGGCCGTATGGCGCGGTAATGCTTGGCGGTTCGCCGCCATCACCCATGGCTCAGTTGTATAGGTCTCTGACTCGTAGGAGTAAAGTCATGGGTTCGAATCCAAGAGGTTATGGTGGATTCGCGCTACTGACCAGTCTCAATAGAACGAAACGGCCGCCCAGCGCTTTCCTGTATATGTGATAGCTCTCTGGCTGACTCTAGCTGTCACGAGTCTTCTCCAAAATACAACAAACCCCTCTACTATTCAATACTAATGCTTGGACAAGTTTGGCAGTCCATAAGTGGTCACATGAGCTGATTACCAAACATACTATGACGACCAGTCAACACTCGGCATACAGTCGCGTATCGAGATCTAGCAAAAGTATATTGGGAAGCGTGGACATCTCCATAGGGACGTATGTTTGATCTATAAAATGTAGGCATTTTGTTAAGAAACCGAGTCAATCCGCGCTTAATTTCTGTGATACTGGAGCACTAGCCAGAGAGCACAGAAGCAGCTTTACGGCAGCCTATTACTTATATGTGGCCAAGTTCGACTGCTCTCTAAGTGCTATTTGCAATTTTTGATGTCGTGAATAGTCAAGCTGATTTCTGCTAGAAGTTAAAGTGGTGGACCATCAGCTGGGTTGGTTTAGCAAGATCCTCGACTCTATTTCGAGTATTATTTTACCAACATCCCTACTCACGCCGTAGTTGGTGTTTGTGTTTTGTTCCGGAATCCCAGAGTCGTTCGAAAGGGTGCTTTTTCTCCAACGGTACTGTGCGTGCGCTACACTATTCTCGGACGCCGAGATCGTATACAGTCACCAACCATATCTTTTAAGTCAAGTCAATAATGTGCTTTATGCCCCCCGAAGTGTGAATATTCAGTTGTCGGATTGCTATAACAACCTCAACTCTCTAAGTATTACGAATAATGTATGCTTATCTGTGAGTTCAGTAATCCATGTGAGTTGTTGCCTCAGCCGGTATGGTGCTAGTGAAACTTTTTGGATTTCACGTGGTCCCGTCAGATAGCCATCTGTGTTTGTTTTGACCTCCATGTCTACTAAAAGTTCCACAACATGTGCGCATTAATTTTATTACAGAAGTGGCTGGACCCAATGAAGAAGGTTCGAAAGCAGTTCTCAGGTCAGTTTCCTTGTTCACCTAGCTCAAAGCCTCTTACTCCAGTGATAACATTTGCAACATACATTTATTGTGATCTGGTCCCTCCGTTATAAACGTATAGTGAGCGAATCAAATGGGTATCATCATTTTGAGTAATATTTTTATTAAAAGTACATTATATTTTTATAAAAGACTGTTTGTGCGTTCAGGAAGTTTCTAGCCTAATTAGAGTCGTCAACAACGTTTCAGTCAGCTGATGACAATAAGCAGCCTTAAGGGTTTTATCCAACGTTGTTGAACACCCCTCGATGATCCGCATTTGAAGATACGCGCTTGGTTACCGTTGTGTTCCTTTTTTAACCCTTCGATTGCTACTGTCTGTTTCCATAAACTGTACGGTGTACAGTACAAGCTTTTATTAGTATCATCACAACTAATTTTACTTTCAGCTTTCCCTTCAACCAAATTCACAATAAGTAAATATGTCTCTTTAATCAAACTTGCGCAGTTCAGTGACCCACAAGTGGTTCTTGTCAAGGAAACATGGTGTTTCTCTATTAATCTTGGTTTTACTCTGATAATGCCAAATCATCACCTTGTTTTAAAAGATTTCTGTACCAGCAATAGCGCAGTTTATCATAAATATACACGGAACGTTTACAACGAAGCATGTAGACCATCCACAAATGGAAACTGTCCGTGCATTTCTTTAGCTGTCAGCTGAAGCCCCCTCCGCTTAAATAATGTTCACCTGTATCTAAAGCCCACCGAATGCATCTCACAGGACTAGTATTCACCAGTTTAAGACAGGGCGTCTGGTCGAACACGAAGATCAGAAGGTAAACGAATTCAGACACAGCGGACTAGAAGACGTGGATGGATGAAGCGAGACAGAAGCGAACATATATATATTTAGCAACAGTCTACGAATAGACAAGAGCCATCAGAAACCATGGGACTCAAAAGAAGGTACAGAAATAGTAAAAGAAAACGCAACACAACACATCAAAGTTCATGGTTTCGTCAGAGGGCGAGATACTACCCGGTTGCCCAAGCCGAAATAGGGTGTTGACTTAGGGGACACCACCCCGAGCCTTTGGCTGAATAGCCTGCCCGCAAGGCAGCTGAGCGAATTCAGGGAATGCGCCCATTGGGAGCCGGTGACTGATTGCTCAGTTCATACGCCTTTCGTTTGTTCCTTTGTCAAACAGGGGCCCAATGCTCCCCAGAATTACAGCATGATGTTGCTGGAATACAATGCTTCGCTAGGATGAAGCAAGGGGCAGTGACTTTATTTAGTGGCAAGTCACGTCCGCCACGTCACAGTGTTGTTAAACGGACATATGTGGCTTTTATGGGGAGAACGTTTGCTAGGCGAAAACTCACCACGTCCTGGAACACTGCCGCCCAACCATGTGCTGGAACGGGAAAATCCCGAACCACCCAGCTGGCACCACGAGGAGGTTGTTCGGCAAGCCAGCGAACATCAGAACAGTAGCTCACCAAGCGGATGGGTGCGAGGAGATAGGAGCGGAAGGTGGGGAGCAGTAAGACAGCAAGGAATGCTCGACAATCATTTAGTAATAAAATTGTATGTAAAAGATCAGGGTTAGTCTTTCAGGTGCTACAGTTTAACTTGAGCGCCGACAATATCACTTCTGCATTTAACTATGCATTAGGGTTGCTGCACAAACAGAAGATATTTACTGGTAATTTGGTTTACCGAAAATCCGATGGTTATCCCCACCATCGTCGCTTTTGTGTCGGGGTGTTGGACACAATGGATTTTTAGGCCAATTTAGTCAGTCAATGTACTGGACTTAATAGCCACATTTGGGATCCTCAACGCACAGATCGAAATGTTAGACAGTTTCCCTGGCAGCCACTGTAAGAGGATGCAACACAATTTCTGCACTAAAGTAGCCAATAGACTCGCTTCTACACCGCGAGCTTCAATCCACAAAACAGACTGCAAATACTTTCAATAGTTAATCCGGTTTTCTGATTAGGATGTTTTTTTCTGTATACAAGGGTACACGGTGTCGTTAAACAGTTCCATTATCAGACCTGTTTCGCCATAACTCGTCTTGCTCCACAGGGTGAACGTAGTACTCATGTTTCAAAAGACGCCATCAAACATACATTATTGAGTCGAGCAATCAGCTGACCAGAACACCAGGAAACTATCTGCAAGATTCATCAAGACTAACGACTCCTCATTGATCTCACAAATGCTGGAATTTATCACTAGAGTCAAAATGCGCCCTTAGCATGGCAAAACAAATGGAAAAGATAGCCATACGAACAAGATGCGAGATAGAGGAAACTGTAAAAATACTGCCTCGTAGAACCAATGATCGATGTCCTTTGCGTACTAAAATTATCCATGGTGATGGCCGCTTACTTCAAAATCCAGCTGCAATCTTTGAAGTATTCAGTTACTTCTTCGCCACTTCCATAAATCTCGAAGCTGACCGTGCACCTGTGTGCGCAGAGTGAACAGTACAGAATGTACAGTACAGAATGTCTTACGCAGGGACAGTATTTCGTTCAACATTATCCACCAAGTTATCAAATAACCATAATTATAATATTGTATACTCTTGTTTTCACGAGACATGCCCTATCCGGCATGATCCGGATTATACCATCATGTTACCCCATTTCAACCAAAAAATGGGACGAATGCAATAAAACTGAGCAAGGCCTACAACAGATGTTAAAGAGAAAATGAAACCATCAAACACTCACTCAAAGTAATACAGCCATGCTTCCATGCGGTGTTCTCCAGCTGAAGGTTTCACCTGCACTTCCACGCCCATCTGGCAATGTGCCAGTGTGACGTCAAAGCATGCAATCCATCACCGCTTTGATGCATCTCTCAGACCATTTTTATATGTGATTAGGGTGAGCACTTCAACCCAACCTGGCCACGTTCCGGTATAGTCTAAAATCAATGGGGCCATTACCGCGTTTACTCATATTTTCAGCCAGTTTTCTACTCAATAAAGGTGGCCACTTTGCTAATTCGGCCCGTTTAACTCTTGTGTATAACGCATTTTTCTCGCCGCCATTGGATTTGTGGGAATTTCGCCTTGCATGTGTATACTGACTCATTTAGAATATTCACAGTGGCCCCTCAGGTGATAGGTCAAGTCGCGCCCAACAATGAAAGAAGAGTACAATACAACAAACAATAGATAATTGTGGTTCGTCACAGCTAGCTTCCTAATCAGATAATCTTCCACATGTGCAGAAAAGCACTAGACAGCAGCTTCAGCCTTTTGGGCATCCATCGGATCCATCAGGATTCGAACCCATGACCCCCAGCGGCTTACACTGCCAATCAGCAGCTTATGCCACTGGGCCACGGGGGACAGCTTCGGACCGTCATGTTTTACAAGCTAACTGTGATATAACGCATCTTATCCTCCACTGCCAACCCTGTCCTCTGCAACGTTCGTAACTTGCATATCAGTGGAGGATAATACGCGCTGTATCGCAGTTACCTTATAAATCATGGCAGTCCGAAGCTGTGCCTCGTGGCACAGAGGCATAACTGCTGACTGGCGGTGCAAATCGCTGGTGGTCATGGGTTCGAATCCTGATGGATCCGATGGATGCGCACTACTGATGATGCCCAACGGGCTGAAACTGTAGTCTAGTGTTTTTCCGGGTATGTGGAAGACTATCTGATTTGGAAGCTGGCTGTAACCAACCTCAATCATCTATATTGAAATCCCCTACTCATGGATACATGAAATAATAACAATAGTTATGTAATTCATGATAACACAAGACAAATTCCTTGTAGGAGATTGATTAGTGGCTACAGGCATACTATGAGATGCATCATAATTTATATAGCAGTGACGTAATAAATGGCAAGTGCAGTGCCATAAATAGCGGATTATATCTCATTCTGGCATGTGTATAACTTAGGTAAGAAGGGAAGGATGAGGTTCTATTTTGTTAGACCGGAAGGAATACTATATGTTCCAACGACGAAGGGATTTGGAGCAATGGTTTATGACGGGTATTAAAGCAAATGTTTGATATGTCCCGTAGGATGGTAAAGGTGGAAATTACAAAATAAATAACTGTCAGTAAACTACGCGTGTAATACGTGCCTCATCAAGGGGTTTGGAGTAACACATGTGCGATTATTCATGCCTGGATTGTAAGCGGGTTGTAATGCCGCCCACTGTTTGTTGTTCACTAACGCCATCATTCGATAGTCACGGACTATATCACGTCTGTATATCACGTAGTATAAATGTGTCAGAGTATTGTCAAGATGTTTCTTTGATAAGGAGTAAAGTGGGGGGCATTAATTGCATGTGCCGGGAGAGCGTTCCAAGGATGTGACACTCGGAGGGCGAAAACTTTTCGTCGACATTCCAGTCGGCTGTACTGCATGACCAGCTTATACTGATGACCCTTAGAGATGTGTTTTGACTGAGTTTCAATAGAGAATGGCACGTGTGTTTGGGGTTCTCAGGATCTGAGACACCGTTATGAGATCTCTCCGTAGACGCCGATAACGGCCGCTGCACATTTTGGGAGTGTTCTGTCTGAGTGGGTAGGAAAGGAGGGACAAACCTCGGACGTTCTTTGTCGCCCTGTGTTGTGAGATGGTGCTTCAACCAGGATTGCCACGTTTGGATAGCGTATTCCGCGTGCGGCCTCACGTACGCGCCAAGCATTTTCAGAAAGACCATTCGGAAAGTAAAGAATTCAGATAAAAAATATGACGTGCAGGTGGAAGATTGCACAATACTGAAAGCATGGTGAAAGGTGGGGACGGAAGATGGGTGCTTGATATTAGTAGGCCCACATATACATATTCAACTGCGAAATCGATACAAAATAATTCAATAAAGCCATCCTCCAAGCTGGGTTCTGCCATCTGACATTGCACTAGGGGGGCTTGACATAAAAACTGCTCCTCAAGAGCATGCTCACCCTATCGTTGGAATCTAGTCATTTTTCATATCAATGGAAAACTTCGCTAATCATACTTTGGCACAATAGAGATCGCAAACAAAATAGTGAATACTACCGGCCAATCCACCACATTCCAATAACCGTTTGGTTATTAGGAGAACTGTTTACTAATTACTACTTGGAAGCAACAAGTAGAGGTTTCTCTGTGTAGCTGCATCTAATGTCACTCAGGGACAAAGACCCGTTATGTTGTGGTGCGCTCGATATATTTTATGTCGGCAAAGTGTTTGTCCAGGAATTTCTTAAATTCCGACACCGACTTTGTCTCAACTACGTGCTGCGACAGGTCGTTACATACATTCATCGCTCTCCGTTCGAAATCGAGATGGTGAACGACCAATTTCCAATCCGGTACGACAAGCTTGTACCGGTGTCCTCGTGTGCTGCTTGGTGTGCGCACATGAAGCAGCGGCCTCAACATGGGGTAATTTCCCAGATGTAATATCTGGTGTGTCATGATGAGGTCAACCCTCAGTCGACGATAAGCTAGGGTATAAAGTCCTAGTTTTTTTCACCCGTCTTCATACGGCACACCTCGTAAATTGGGAATCAGCCTGGTGGCTACATGTTGCACTCGCTCAATCTTTTCTACCTCGCCCCGGGTGATAGTTCGATACGCGAGAGAGCCATACTCAAGCATTGGTCGTATTTTTGAGATGAAGAGGAGAGTGGCAATCTCTTCGGACCAAGTGCTGAAGCTGCGCCTCAGCGCCCACAGCATACGGAGGCTGTTTCGGTAAAGCTTATTCGTGTTGTCCATGGACTTTAGGTCGTAGTCTGAGAGTACACCGAGGTCTCGCACGAAAGGCACGGGATGCAACGGTTGACCGGCCACCGTGTAGGTTCGACTGTGCTCACACTTACCCAGCCTCATGAATTGCGACTTGACCGGGTTGATCGGAAGGTTGACCTCTGCAGACCAAGTGGAGAGGCGGTCGAGATCCTGCTGAAGCAGGTCACAGTCATTGGGTGTGCGGATTACTCTCCACACCTTCAAGTCATCTGCGAACAACCCACAAGGTGATTGGAGTAGCTGTGGCACAAGGTTTGCGTGGATGAGAAACAAAATCGGCCCCAGTACAGTGCCTTGGGGCACGCTACTGCTCGATGGATACCAGTCTGTTAAATGGTCTTCAACCCGGACCCTCTAGTTTCGAGCAACAAGGAAGTTCCTAATCCATTGGTGCAGCGAACCACCAACATCGCACATCCTCAGCCTGTCGAGGAGCACTGCATGATTTACCTTGTCAAAAGCCTTACCGAAGTCGATGTAAACGACGTCGACCGACTTGCCTTGGTTCAGCGCTTGTAACCATTTGTGCCTCGTCAACAGCAGGTTGGTGATACACGAAAGATCTTCCACGAAACCACGCCGTGCGGGCCGTCAAGAGGCTTTTTGACTCGAGAAGCTGCAGAAGACTCTTCTTCACGATCTTCTAGAGTGTGTTTTCCAAAACAGCAGTCAGGCTGGTCGGCCGGTAGTTACCACTTCGTTTGGGTTATCACCTTTCGGTATTGGCTTTAGGACTGAGCATTTCCAGTCGTCCGATAATAGTCCAGTAGATAGTGACCTGTCGAACAGCCGCCAATGCGGACGCATGATCTGTGCTCGAGGTTAGGGGCTGTCTATCTGAGCCTTCCATCACTGGCATATTGCCTGCAGGCCTCAGGCGGCGCTTCACGTAGGCGAAGATCCCCTTGAGAGCAGTTATTGCAGCGGTTGCAATCTTCTCCTGGAAGCTTCTGCGCATTTTGTTTTCGCGTTGTTGCAGAGATTTCGCTGTATCTTATACGCCTTGACATCCTCGTCAGAGCCAGATAACACGAACTTGTTCCATAGTCTGTGTCGTCGTCGGGCCAGTTTGCTGTACTTCTTGTCGAACCAATATGCTTTGACTGGCCCAACTTTCCGATAGTTGAGAAAGTGTGTGATGAACTTTGCCAATTCATTGGGCCTGATAAATAATTCACCGCATGGTTTTCTTGACGAGCCATCGTGTATCACCTGCCAATTTCATTAGCTAAACTACATATCATAATCTATCGATTACAGTTACGCAGTAGTGATTCCATTTCTGGACATAAATTAGGTATTCAACCGAGTAGCACACAAGTGGTGTTTAAAAATGTAGTGGCCTGTGGAATCCGGGACCCATTACTAGGTCGGTTAGCTTCATACCAGAGCTGACGCCACCAGGTAGTAACTTTAGGTGACTACTGCACTTAGGCGCACCCTGTCACTAGTGGGGGTCATCCAAGGGAGCGTGCTCGATTCTTCGCTGTTCCTGCACTGCATCATTAGCATCGCCATGTCCGTAACATATGGCCGGCCAATTTTATTCGCCGGCGATATCAAGCTCGTCCTTAAGCTTCGATGTGACGAACTTCACGGAACGCTGATGCTCATTCAAGATGACTTATATCCCTTTGAGTCATGGTGCCCCACGTGGGTGGTGAAACACTCGGCTAAGGAACCAGACATCATGTTATACGGCTGTTCCATCCCCGTAGGTTCTATTGTACTAAACAATGAACATACCCTTGTACAGCCGTCCAAGCCCGATCTCGGAATGAGGTACTCATCGCTTTACAACTTCTCCTAACAGGTCCAGTACCAACTGCCACGTGCCAGACAATCTGTAGTTAAACTATGCAACAAAATCTACACAATCCACGCTAGAGTTGAACTTGAATAGATATTCACCCACCCTATCCTCGACCTTTGTTGCGTACTATAGCTGACATGAGAATGAGCAACATAATTGCGCTGGAACGCTTGCAGAAGTCGTTTACTAAACATCAGATTGGTAAGCAATCTGCCATGAATTGTCAGGAGCGTTGCAAGGAATGTGAACTGGAAACATTTTGGATGCGACGATTGCTACTTGTTGCTACTTCCCAACCGGTTACATGAAAGGACCTATTCCGAGTTATCGACACTTGGACTGCGATATTGTTCAATTCGAGTGCTTCGCAACAAAAATTATAAATCGTTTATATCGAAGACCAGGGCGAACACGTGCTCCAGTTTCTTCCTGGTCGGAAATACCTGCCTGTGGAACAGACTATCAATCACTCAGTTCGTATGACAATGTGGTAACATTTAGTAATAAGTTTGCGAACTAAACCTGAATACTATAATGAGCATGATTGGCGGCATCCGGTTTCGGATTTGCCTGTCACTGTGGTCAGCCACAGGACGCCTGCGCCTACAGAGGGACCATGGATGGCTTGCGCTGCACCACCCACAGCTCCAACCACACACCCCATATCCAGTGTAAACCCGAAGGAATAAGACCGGGTGGCATGTGGATGGGAGCCACGTTTCATCAACGGAGCCGGCCCACACTCCTTCACAGGCAAACACAAGCGCGCTCTATTTGGGGAATCAAGTGCACACAAGGCGGTGGCTGGACCGAAGTCCGCTCCACACTGAGTGCATGGAACCACTCTTCGAGCCTAACACGGCCACAAGGACCGTGCACCCCGTCCCCTCCAGCAACGACCAACAGTCTCCTTGAGCCAGTATGGACGAGGTAGCGGGTTATAGACAGGTAGGCACCTTGTCAACATGCACATCAAGCGCAGCCACACCGGGGATATCAAACAACAACCAATCAATTGAGAGAGAGAGAAAGAAAAAGAGAAAAACTCGATTAATGCATAAGGAAACGGTGACATATACCTTAAGGTTAATGAGCATATGAAATAAGTTGTTTACAAACGAATTATAGATAAGTTCACGAGGTCAGAAAGTATACTTTACGGAATGTCACGAACACAAAAATTCTACGGAAATCGAATACAATTGGCTTAAGCGAGGTGTGCAAGTTAATGGAACAGAGTACAGGAATACATTTATATGAGAAAGAAAAGCATTTAGGCAAAATTGAAAACCCACCGCCTGAAATAAAGAGACTTAGCATGCAAGCACGCGGTTAGTAAATCGAATGCATTGTACCTACAAACGCTGCGCCGGTTCTGCCTACGTTCTCTGCAGGACCCGTCGTCGCTTCAGTGGTGGTCCCGAGTGGCCTCGCTCATGGCTCACTAGGCCTGCATGACTCAGGCACTCGCGACCGCATGTAATACAGCACCGTGCACTCGATGTCGATGGAGAACAACCCATCGGTGCTTGCCGCTTCCGCACTTGCCGCTTCTTCTCTGCATACACACATTGGAAAAGCACTCTATGAACCGTTCCCAGAGGGGTTGCAAATTGTCTAAGAACCAACATTTCCAAACCTTGACTTTCACCCCAACCAGCCACTAGATCGCACCAATATTGCATATATGCATAGTACCCATGCAAGAGCTTGGCAAATCTTGTGCATATTGATCTGCACCACTATAGACACAGTTTCTCGGATCATGATATACACACTACACACACTATACACCTTCGATAGAGGTGGGAAACAACTCAGCTACTGTGCCGCAAATAACTAAAAGAAAAAGGGAATAAAATGCAACAGGTGCAAGCCAGCTGAGCTACCGGTAACGGATGGGCATCTTTCCGGTAAGCTACCTGCCGGCCACTATGCAGCAGAAAAAAATAATTTACTATCCAAAATTATAAAAAAACTGAATAATGAGATCGTGGTTGGAGGGGGAGGCTAGGAGGGATGGGGTGGGACAAAGGAACTCACAGAACGAACGCCGCTGAGGTCGGCTCCTTGCCATATCAGCAAGTGTATCCAGCCATACGTGTTCATCGCCTTTCGGGCCCCAACCATGGAGCCGAGACGTTCCAACCGAGGCCAGCTTCGAGGTGAGGGCCTTCATTCTTCTCGACCAAGTCATCGCTTGGCCACCCCTCCTCTTCTTCCATGCACACCCCCGGCGCGCAAACAACGCACGCCGTGGGAATCGGTGGGCTGGCATGCGCAAAACGTGGCCGAGCCATCGGAGCCTGGTGCGTGAAATAACGGTGCTGAGGGGTTTATTTCCTTTTTCTGTGCCATAAACAAGGCGTCGAACACGCTCGTTACTCACGCGGTGTTCCCACCAGATGTGAGCTAAATTGCGAAGGCACCGGTGGTCGAACGTAACTAGCCTCTTTATGTCCGCTGATCTAAGGGGCCAGGTTTCACAACCGTACAGTAGGGTCGAACGTACTGCTGCATTGTACACTCTACCCTTCAGGGTGAGAGTGATGTCGCGTCGGCGGCATAAGTGGCGAAGGTTAGCAAAAGCACCTCGAGTTTTGCTATACGGTTCGTGATCTCATCTTCAATCCCACGGGCGTTTATACAACTTCCCAGATAGTTGAATTTTTGTACGACTTCTAGCTGCTCCCAACCAAGGGTCAGCGAAGGAGGCGGTCCAGGCAAACCTTACAGGAACGCTTTGCAATTCCATGATGCAAAGCAAAGCCCGAAGCGGCTGACAGCCAGTGCTAATCTGTCCAGTGCCGCTTGGCACGTCTGGGAGCTATCACAGATTAGGGAAATATCGTCAGTATACTCCAAGTCAATAAGTCGTTCTCCTGGGAGCAGATCCACACCTTCTAATTCGTGTCCTGTGAACGCGATTTCCATAACTTCGTCAATAGCGAAGTTGAAGAGGAAAGGTGACTACGGGCATCCTTGTCTCACACCGCTGGAGATATTAAAGGGCGACGACAGCTTGCCGTAAGCCCTCACTCTGCCCGTGCTACGCGCGTATAATGATCGGATAATATTTACATATTTCTCAGGTACACCTTTCCTGAGTAGACAGTCCCAAAGTGCATGTCTATTCACCGAATCAAATGCACCTTTGATATTCAGGAACACGACAACGGTGGGCCGCCAATATATGTGACGGTGCTCCAACAACTGACGCAAAGTGAAGATGTGGTCAATGCAGCCACGACCTTGACGAAACCCGGCTTGCTCTTCACGAATCTGGCTTTCACAAGTGTCAGTCAGTCTGTGAAGGATGACAGAGGCAAGCAATTTGGAGGCGATGGAGATCAGACTGATTTCTCTATGGTTGCCGCATTCCGATGGTGAGCC
The DNA here is from genome assembly GCA_944474145.2 of Dicrocoelium dendriticum. Taxonomy (NCBI): domain Eukaryota; kingdom Metazoa; phylum Platyhelminthes; class Trematoda; order Plagiorchiida; family Dicrocoeliidae; genus Dicrocoelium; species Dicrocoelium dendriticum. Next base: position 99,892,845 of record OX104068.1, on the reverse strand, counting down.
TCCCTTGAAAATTGGGACTATGACGGAGCGGCTCCAAACGGTTGGGACAGTTTCCTGCTCCCACAGTTTGACTAGTAACTCGTATAAACCATCATCAAGAGCAGGTTCCCCGAATTTGGAGAGGGATGGAGGTAGATCATCTGGTCCCGCGGCCTTATTTAACTTCAACAGTGCGATCTCCCGTTGGACTTCTGAGCAGAGGGTGGATCCAAATGGACATCCCAGGGAGCGGGGCGATCAGTGGCCTGGGAGAAATCTAACAATTCCGACCGATTAAATTGCCTTTCAAAGTGCTCAACTCAACGTTCCAGGCGTTTTGACAAGTTACGGATAGGCTGTCCACTCTCGTCACGTATAGTTTCACTAACACCAGGTCTTCTGCTGCCCGTTTCCCGTGTCAGCCGGAATAACTTACGATGTTTACCAAGGGCAGCGGCCATTTCCATCTCTGATGCACCATGAGACCATCAGGATTCGCAGTGTTCCTTCTGGCTACCACGTAGTTTTGCCCGGAGCTCTTTGCGAGTTTCATTGTGTTCGCTTCCAGCCGGAATATGCCGGCGAGCATCGATAAGTTCCAGAGACTGCGAAGAGACCCAATGTCCATGTTGGCGATTAGACTTACCACATGAGGATTTGCCTGCTGCTAGTAGGGAATGGTAAATATGAGACCAGTGAGCTTCAACTGCATACATTGAGCGCTTACTCAACTCGCATGACAGCGTACTTTGATAGGCATTCAGTACAGCTGGTTTCGCCAGTTGGCTGGTGTCAATGCACTCACAACGTCGTCTTGGGCGTCCGCCAAAACGCATCCGCAGGTCAGCATATACAAGTGCATGGTCGGTGTCAACACCTGTGCTCCAAATCGAGCGACAGTTTTGGACGCAGCCTCTCCATCAGTAACTTCTCGCAATGTGATCGATTTGCGTCCATAGCTGGTTCGAGGCTGGTGGGCGCCAAGTCACACTCCGGCGGGTGCTGTGTCGGAAATTAGTGCTCGTAAGAAATAAGTGAACATCTTCACACAAATGAAGTAACCGCTCAACATTATCATTACGGGAGCCCACACCATGTCGGCCGCCTATATGCAATTCATCAGTAGATAATTTTTCAACTTGAGCGTTCAGATCCCAAGCCAGCACAACAGTGTCCGAGCTTCTTCTGTGGCGAGGGAGCCCGTTCAGTTGGCGATAGAAGTCGTCTTTTACCGAATCATCGCTACAGTTTGTGGGCCCGTAGGCAGCGATGATGAACAGACACCTATTAGTCCCACGCGACTTCGAAGCTTTGAAGAAGCCATCCAATCGGACCGCACACAACCGGCTACTGATTGGAATCCAGTCAACCAGAGCAGCTTCATCTGCATCGTCACCGGATGGACGCAATGAGAAAGTGCTGCTAGTGTCGTCTGAAGGTGATCGCAAAGTGATCACAGAGCTCGAGTCTTGCAGGCGGATCTCCGATAAGCAGCAAATATGGATCGAGAGGGTCCCTAATGTTCGGGCAAATGCTGCCTGTTGACCGATCTGTAGCAATGTGCGTACACTGAGGCATGCCAACCTGAAGGATGATCGAGGGCTCCAAATGGAAGTCCATGAACTGGGCTTGGCCGCTTGGTTGGACATGGGCTTGTCGACAGGGCAGGAAGAACGCTCCGCGTTCATGTGTGAGTTGAAAGTAGAAGGCAAAAGCCTAGCAAAACATGTCGGGAGAAGGCCAAGTATCGGAGGGTTGAAAACTGGGGGGATAAAAGTGAAGCTGGTACGGGACGGTAAAAGAGAAAAAGTGTAAGAGGGGGAATAAGAAGATGGGTAGGTTTGAGAAGTAGCATGCAAACCCCTATCCACCCTGCTCGATGCAGCAGATGGGACACCACTGATTATCCTCTGCGGTGGCCAGAGCATCAAGAAAGTGTTTGAAGGGGAATTCATTGTATTGCGTGGGCGGGATACTGTCAGGTTGCCAAGGCCTAGACAGGAGAACGATTAGGGTTCTCAACCAAAGCCTTTGATTCGAAAACCTTACCTCAAGGCAGCGCGTTTGGCGTTGGACTACAAGGGGTCCGTTTTAAGGAATATGGAGCCACCTCATTCCAACTCCCAACCTGTAGGACCAGGAGACTGAGTTATTCTGGCCTCTAACCATTGACCACTCTGGTATGAGTGGCTCTAAAGGTGCAAAAAAGCGCCACCCAGCATAGCTCAATGGATCTCAGGCACACAAACCATCCCACCACGATAAGGTCCAGCCTCATTGCAATATATATATATATATATATATACGTATTATCGTTCTTAACTCAAACTCAAATCAAACTGTTGGCTTTTGAGCTTCCCTTAAGCGATGTGAACACCAAGTAATCGTTAACCTATCAAGTTTCTTGGACACTTCATGCTTTTGGCCATCTGATTGCAGGATTTTGTACTCTACTGATAGCCTATCATTTTTAATGGTGGCTCGGTTGAACTGTTCCCCTGGAAGATGTTGGGCTTTAAAATGACCCCTATCAGCTGCGTAGACAGCCTTGATGTTTCAGGTGTCATTACTACCAATACTACTGTGGTTGTTAGTATGCTCGAGTAATTGCATGACTAAATTATTCGGCTACATTGGTCCATTTCCCTCAAGAGGGATGCTTATTTGACTTGAGAAATGAACCAGCTAAGCAGAAATGTAGTCCTATCATTTTCCCATGTTGTACTACATTACAAGGCTGGACATAGCAAATTGACCGCACACTTTCAGTACAGATTCGGACTGATTCGTGTTTTAATGGGTTTTCCCTTCTCCAGCTCCTTGTTAACTTGTCTAGTAACTCAGATCCTGATGTGGATTTATTTAATCAGCCACCAGAGGGTTGTGCTTCGCCAACTCCTTTTTGCTAGGTGTTGGGTCATTCTGGATCGCAGGTCAACTTCATCGTAGGTTCCAAGCGAATTTGACCAATTGGTGCAGTTGGAATCATTTCAGCCTGTGCGCAGGTCAGCTGATGGGTGCTTTGGGCGTCTATGTGATTAGTGGTGAGGATTGTGGGTCAGCTGCATTTGCGATGCGTGTGTGTCTTTACCATTCTCTTATGTAATCACAGGGATAGGGTAGATCAGAAAATTAGCAAAATAACTAGCCGACTGAAGACAGCCAATTTAGCGTGGTTGTTTGCACTTTGTGGTGCCCTGACGACGAAGTTAAACGATGGTGATTCCAGCAGAAATCTTATCAGTGTCCAATTGTCAGGGGATAGCCTCAAATGACGCAGGACAATCAAATGCGGATGACTGCATACTGAAATGTGTGTGTGTGTGGATAGCTGGACAGGTGTTTCCTGAGAAACGACACCAATGCTGACAAGATGTTTTCAGTCGATCGGACGCAGACAGCGATAAAGTGTGACGGAGTGATGGAAGTTCAGATCAAAACAATAAGAAATTAAAAATCTATCTGTCCACTAAAGTCACCAACAGCCTATATGCTCATAAATCAAAACAAAGGACCATAGCTGCGCTAGGGATCAGGTATTTTAAGTATTGGAGAGGGAAGAACGACTACGAACAGGATAGGTTGAGTGGAGTTTCCCAGTTAATAGCTCAATAGTTCAATACTCAATAGTTCAACACTGTATGATAGGATGAAAAGCATAACTTAGTGAGATCCAGTGGATGAAAATGAGAAAATGTATCAAAATGTTACAGTGTAAAGCATGAGTGGTCACTATTCCAAATATAAGTTTGTTATGCGGGTGTGTAGCATCTATTACTTAGTGGAATGTATGAAATTTTTGAGGGTCCCGATGCTTGTCCCCTTCACTATAAGCGCTGGTAATGCATTTCAATGTGAACAGAGTAAAACTAACATTCCACACTGCAAACGAATTTGCTGAGTTACCGGGTTCAGGTCATGACCTCGACATTGTTAGTAAGAGGCTAGGGTTAACAGTGATTTACATGAATGATCGCTTTCTTTTACTATCCGGTATGTGAGAATGAAATCTCCGCCTATCCTACGGTATTCTGAAGAGAACAAACTTGTTGCACGAAAACGCATTTCTTAATGAGTCCGGATACTCGGCTTGTTGCCTTGGTAGCTCTTCTCTGGGCCAATCCAGTAGACAAATGTCTCGTTTTAAATCTCGATAACGGGCTTACATCACACACTCAACATGGGGACGAGTATATGAGTTGATCAACTGGGGTACTAGCTGTTGCTCAACAGTACCTAGAGCTCACCACAGAAACCGTCAGTTCATATTTGCCACATTTAGTGCTCTCGAATAGTTGTGCGAACTTCCTAGACTCTTTGAACAATGGTGCCTAGGCCTCTTTCTATGGTTACATGCGGCAGAATGTTCTGCCGCAATCGGTATTTGTAAGCGAATTTGTTAGCTAGCGTTGTCATTAGCTGGCAGTTTGCAGGCCTCAGGGTAAGGTGGTTCATTTCTGCCAATTCATAACTCTGGTATTATAGATCGTTTTGAAGGTAGGCATGGTCAGATTTTGAGCGAATAGCTCTTCAGTTCTTGTCATCCTCCGCAAATGTTCACATTGAGGACGGGATATATGCCTGGAGATTTGTTACAGGGACTAGACACAGTCGGAGTGTGTCCCGGCAATTCGCACTGTGATTGTTCTGTCCGTTAGGTAAATTACAAACCAAGTGAGCACGGAGCCGGTGATCCCGCAGTCACTAAGCTTTTGGTAAAGAACTGAGTCAAAGCAAGAAGAGACCAAAATGTGATTTTATCCAACCCCTGACAGTCGAACTTTCAAATGTGATTGTCAAACGCTTTGAAAAAGTCTAAGGAAATCACATCTAAAGGAACTCTTTCATCGGTCTAATTGGACCATGCGTTGCGAGCCAAAGGCAAATTAGTGAAACAAGGTCGTCTGCGTTTGGAAGCATGTTGAAGATTCAAAATGATTTGCAAGCATTCAAAATACTGCGTCAGTTCGGCTGCGATTATCGACTCCAAAACTTTTGGTAAAGCAGGAAAAAGATCGATTGTTCGGAGGATCCGTTCGGTTATGTATTTTGTACATCGGAGTGACAATTCCATCCTTTCCCTGAAATGGGTGCGTATTGGAATTAAGTAGACACTGCAAAAATGCCATCAGAAAGGCACTGCTGTGGTGGAAGCAAGGACTTTGAGAAACTTTGAACAAATCTCGTGGATACCAGGGACACTTATAAGTGTTGAGTTGAAGGAATAGTAGAGTGTTGCACACCAATAAAATGTTCGTCATTTCGTTTTTCGGTTTGAACGACGCACTGAATCATTGTCTCTAGCGAAGAACCGTCAGTTGTGTCCTCAGGGTTCGGCTTAGCAGCTTCTTAGATTGCGCTATACGAGTCAAAAGAAAACCCACCGGTTTACTTCGCTGTCAATTTTTTTAGTTTATTTCATGTGGACTATCTTACGGGGCTTGTTGATCTTTGACTTTTTACCCTCATTGTAAGGTTGTTACGTTTTTCACAGATTAGAAGAGTACAGACGGTCCATCTACTCATAATTTTCATTTCGACAGCCGAAAGATCACTTTCTCCGTCGACATTCTAGGGAAACGGTAATTAACTTGACCCATTTGAGTTATGCGATCGTTGTCCTGATCGGCTGTGGACGTTCAAGCCCTGGCTTCATTGCAAGCCATCCGAATGGTCAGGTCACACGTCGGGCATACGACCCTGCAGTAAAGCTGACGTGGCTGTATCGATCAAAACCATGAGCACCTCGTACTGAGGATATCAAGAGAATTCCCCCACTTTCGCTCGTGACGCGCTACTCACTGCTGGTGGGTAAGACCACCAGATGGATAGCTCTGCGTTTCAGCAATTAGCGTTTAAAATGATACCAGTAAACACAATGAAGTTTTTACTGGTACTGAATTTTTTACGTCAGCTCTGTTTTTCCATCCCTTTTGACCACATCCGTTGGCGTACAATATGTGCTATCATTGCACCTAGTTGGACAAAACCGCAGGGGGGCTAGCTGATGAACAGCATAAACGCATGAAAAATGACCGAGAAGCCTGATCATACTGATACATGCCCTCCCTGTGGATGAGGCCTTTGTCTACGCCATATGAGCGGTTGGAATCCCTGTCGGACATGACCCAGCCGCAAGCTGTGACGATCTTGCATTCGGTTTCCTTCATTTCACTTACCATTCCAACTAGAATCATTTTATTCACTTTACTTAATTATTCATTCATGTATTCATTTTGCGTCCTACTCCTTCCCTCCTTATTACTCTGTTACTATCGTGGTAGTTTAGTCACCACGGATTACGATTTTCAAACTAATGAACCGAATTAAGGTCACTGTAACTAAGCTTAAAACGCATTCTCATCTTACTGACACCTCGCTCAACCGACACCCAGTGATGTTATTATCGAACCAACAAACGATCCAAGGGTTAACCAGTCACACATTTGTGAGCGATGCACGCGTGTTTTTGAGAGAGTCACGTGACACCGCTCGGGTTGTGCGCATAGGTGTGCGACATCGGGCCGCCTTTAATGTCTTGACCTCGACGGTAGTTGCTCATGACTCCGTTCTGTGCCGTGTGCAATCTCTCTCGGTGTGCGAGCCGTAAAAATATTAAACAACAATCACTGAGAGAACTAGTTTCTCCATCAAAATTCTTACTAGGAGGGTACCCATAGTAAACACAAATAATTTTTTCACTGGACAGCAAACTAGCTTGATGCACGACATGAAGTGTGTACTTTGACTATCAGTTAAAATAGTTTCAATTCACTGCAAATTACTGGATGACTAAAACCGCACATCCGATGGATGCTTACAAGTTGTATACCATAAAAAGGGTTAAGAACTGAATTAATGAAGGCGCAAGCCCGTTCTGATCCGGCGAACTATCACCCGGTGACTATCCTCCCTGTGCTGTCGAAGGTGATAAAAGCAGTCGTCCCTGGGGCTATGGTGTATTACCTTTGAAGTAAGTCTCCTGGCACTAAAGCGGCATGGTTTCTGCCAGCACGGGCCATGCACCACCAACCTGCTGATAACACGAGGTAGTTAGACGGAAGTGGCCAATGGCGGAGTCGTGATCGACTTCATTTGCCCGGACTTTCTATTGCTGTCTACTGCCTGGGTCGCCGCATCCTACACCATAGGATACAGAGCTACGGAATCGGTGATCGTATTTTTGCTTAAATGGTGAATTTTCATCACCAACGAAGGCTTCAAGCGCGTGTTAGGGGATCATTCACCAATCCTATTGCGATGGACTACGGTGTTCCACAGGGCTCACTGCTGGACCGGCGACTATTCCTGGTGTTTATCACATACGTCACAAAATTATCAAGATCCTCCAACTCATAAGTACAATGTATCTCGTCAAGTCAACAAATTGTTTTATGCGCCATAGGCGGGTGAATATTCGTCAACAACACGTACGATCTCGGCAATGTACCAAAAGACAAATCAGTTATGAAACGGTACCATAAAAGTGGTTTGATAAAGAATAAACAGAAATGTAACTCGATTAGTTAGGTCTAGAACGAAAGAGTTGGGGTCCAGCAAAACCGAGAGTAAAGGGTGGTCGCTGAGTGGTAGGCTTGTATGCGTGCATATATCAACTTGCATTTATGCCGACTAGACGATATTGACAAACATTCGAATCTCCCGATTTCTGCCCGTGAGATCAAAATAAGGTGAACGATTAACAGCAGTAACGAAAACAATTTCCTCCAACCTGAGCTGGATGATGTTCATGAATGGTTGACGAGGTAGCTACACTTTAATGCAGTTATGTACAAGGTGCTTTACCTGCGTCATCAGCAGGTGACTGTGTACAAACTTGCATGATCTTGGAGCACTGGTCTAGGAAGATATCGATAGTTCGAAACAGTCAGAGAAGAGTCGAAAGTCGGTGATCAACACGTCGGCCTTTTAGGCAGAGCGTTTGATCGATTTGACCCCTTAGTCTTCCCACAAATGCTTTACGCTTACGTGCGACCGCACGTGTGATACGCAAACCGTGCATGGTATTCATGGCACGGCAAGCCCTCTGCACTCGAAACTCCTCAACAAAAGGTATATATGTGAACGTTATGGACCTCTTTCATCTCCCCTACCGGCTCAGATGAAAGTCCGCAGGAACTTACGGCAGTCAAACTAGGCACCTGTAAGCTTACCTCATAATGGTTTACCAGATCCTGTTGAATCCAAAACATATTTGACAGCCGCAACTGGAATTGATTCATACCCTAACCTGATAGAGCATTATTCAAACGTTTGCTAGACATCTTCCTACTGAGTACTCCAGGATCCTGCACGACCGATACTACATCCTGAGCTATGACACAGCTACTACGCCTGCAATCCTTGGAAGATCGAGAAGTGAAGGAGCTGATACGGGGACCTTCCTTCTGCTCTCTACCACTCAATGAGCTCAATTATTTGAAGCTGACCCCACAGTAGACCCGATTGGAACGCAGTCACAGTTCCTTTTTTCTTCGAGTGTAGCAGCCACGGAACGCTCTCCTCGCATTCTAACGATATCAAAAAAACCTGATAACGCACTGTACCGCTTGCATTTTCTTTTATAACGTGTTAGCCAGGAGGCTACATAACGCAACCAAACGGTGTGTTTCCAAATGCTAACCACATTGAATTTATAGTTATTATCATGCGAGCATCTCGGTAAGTTCGCCTGTACGCACTCCAATCTTTTTTGACATCCTTAATTTTACGCTTGATTTCCACCATCATTTGGGACGTGCTAAGCTTAGCTTTTTGCCCGTCATATACCATTGATCCATTGTACCTTTTCGTTAAAATGAGACACGGTTTAGTGCGCCTGGTTCGATACTTCTGTACAGGCTTCATACTGGAATGTATCTGCAAGTGATATGACGCATGTACTTATAGATATCGACCAGACACCTTCTCTAACATTACATCCAGCGTTGACGATACTCATTCTAATGAAACTTCTTAACAATCACAACTCCATTACGTGGGGGAATCAGCGAAATCTATGAGTTTGGAAATATTGGGATGCCGCGTCATCGTTCCCGTATATGGAAAAGCTTTAGTAGAACTATCGAGAATTGGCCAGTAGACGAAGCTACAAAGCAAATCTCTTTTAGAATGTTTTCTATGACATCATTTGTGGCCAGTTGACACAACGCAGGGCATTCAAGATGCATGAGTATTAGGATGAGAAAAAGGGTTATGATCACAGACAAGACGAACCGTCAAGGTATATAGCAAGTATTCGTACTGTTAGGAACTCAACTGAAGGTCGAGTGATGCATGAGGCAGTCAATTACAATTGTGTCTGAATAATAAAAAATTGTGATTGCTGGTCGACACCGCTGCAGTCAAAGTGACTGCAAGTAACCACAGGCAACTGTGCCTGCAAAGTGTTTAGCGTAGCACCGTCCGTAGTCTTGTCCGCGTGACTCGTGCCCAGCCTGAGACGAGGGAAACAAAATTTGGCGAATTGTTGATGTGCAAAGCGGGTGCTTTGAGCCCGGTTACGACAAGTATGTAGGCGAATCCGATTGAGTATCTATCCCAGACTGATAAGACAGCCAGATGACTTTGGGTGCGAAAACACCATAATGTAACTCTCTAATACTAAAAACAAATTTTGGGGAGCGGTCAAAATCCGTTATGAAATGTAGGATCAATTTTACTGTACATAACTTTGAAATTCTGTTCTGTTGGGGACAACTCTCCGCTGACTCATTTTTATTTTGCTTTGTTGTGAGCTACTCCCAAGTGAACTTGCTGATGTCAATAGAATGCAACAAAGGCTTTTATGCACCCAAATGGGTGAATATTTAGCTGTTACACACACAAGCTTTCAGTACAGTAAAAGAAATAGAGCAATACATACATAATTAGTGTAATAAGTGGCATAAACAGTAGTATGGTTACGATGCAGAGTTGTTTTTAAGTTCCAAGATAACTGATGTCTGGTAAGCACTTGTACAAGCAAAAATGGATCTATCCTTTTGTCTGGTTGAGGATACACACCCACAGTGCAGCAGGAAGAGGGTAACATTTAGCAATAAGTATTCTCGAGGCAAGCCTTATGCATGAACTGATGTGAGTGGACACAGGAATCTCAACAAAGGTCGGCTTTAGAATTCCACTGCACTGAAATAATTGCGTCAGTGATCAACCTAGGATTTTGAAGTCCCTCCTTAGGAGACCAGGGAATATCACAGTGGAGCAATAGGTTCGAAGGGGTAAGACACCTACGGTGATAACTCTCAGAATTAACTTGTGGGGGATAGAGGAGGATCGCAAACGAATGGCGTAGAACGAAACCTCCTCACCTTTGTAAAAAGATAATTAACATCGAGTGAACAGGAAAGATCACGACTGAGTGTTATACTAGGAGACCTCATTGACACTGGAGTGCACATTCTCGCCATCTATGTGAAGTTTCGGGATATTCCATGAGAAGTTGCTGATAACCATCGTCTTTATGTAGAAAGACAATGACATTATTGCATTTTGATGCATTCAGCGATCAAAAGTGAGCTCTGGACAATACTACAGAGCTGTCCAGATAGGTTTGTAATTTAGTGTATGAGTCTGCGGTCCGTTGTTGCACACCCAAGACTACTTCGTATGCATATTTCCGCAATGTCGCATCAGCAGGGCCAGGTGAAGATGGGACGTTGACGACATTGCCCTCATCTGTGACAGCTTACAAACATGCCAAGCGGCACTGGACAGATTCACACTGGCTGTCAGCCGTTCGGACTTCACTTTGCACCGTCGAAGTATAAAGCTTTCCTCCAAGATCTGGAGGGACCGCCTCCCGTGCTGAGCCTTGTTGGGGATCAGCTAGGAGCCGTTCAGAAATTCATTTACCTGGGCGGTAGTATCAGTGGCTGTGGAATCAAAGAAGGGATCACGAACCGTATAGAAAAAGCTCGAGACGGTTTTGCTAACCTTCGCCAGATGTTGTGCCGGTGCGACATCCCTCTCTCCCTGAAGAGTAGAGTTTACAATGCGGCCATACCTTCGACCCTACAGTACGGTTGTGATACCTGGCCCATTACATCGGAGGACATAAAGAGGCCAACTACGTTCGACCGTCGGTGCCTTTGCAGTTTGGCTCATATCCGGTAGGAACACCGTGTAATTGATGGGCGGGTTCGACGCCTTGTTTATAGCACTGGAAGAGGAATGGAACCACTCAGCACCGTTATTTCACGCACCAGCCTCCGGTGGCTGGGTCACGTATTGCGTATGCCACCCCACCGACTCCGCTGCGTGCGTCGGTTGCACGCCGGGGGTGTGGATGGAAGAAGCGGAGTGGAGGTCTAACGATGACTTCGTTAGGAGGAGTGAAGGCCATCACTTCGAAACTGGTGTCGTTTGGCGTCTCCCGACTGCGAGACTGGGGTCTCAGTGACAATAAACTCGTATGTTAGGATACATTTTTTGACATGGCTAGGGGCCTACCTCATTGGTGTTTGTATTGCGAGCTTCCTTTTCCTTCCCCTTCCCGTTCAGCCTGTTTATCCAACGACGATCTCATTTCGTACGCAAAATATAACCTATTTTTTGCAGCACACTAGCCGGCTGCTATCTCACTGGAACGATGTCCATCCGTTACTGGTGTCTCAGCTGGCGTGCCTCGTTTGCAAGATTTGTTTCTTCTCTTACGTATTGCGGCACAATAGCTGTATTTTCTACGCTTGCTAACTTGTATAATGGTGATGATGGCTGTTTTTGTTGTCTGTCTTCAGGTTACTTGTTTATGTGTATCGATCCGCAAGCGTTATCCGTCCGCTGTGTTCAGTTCGGCCTGCACGTGCCCCGTCCGGCGGCACTTTGAGTTGGGTTCATTTTGGCCCTCGTTAATTCTGTGCTTTGCATCTGACGTGTGCAATACTTGTCACCTCATGTGGTTGGCGTTTGATTCGCTTTCTGCTCATCGGTTCCACGTCCGCTCCGATTGCTTAGTTGACCATCGGCGCACCTGCGTTTCTGGCCTAAATTCGTTAACAGGTACGCTGTTCGTTCATAGTTTTTCCTACATCGCATTCGTACTTCACGGAACAAATTCCTTACTGCTTCCACGGTCCGTAGGATTGTGCTCAGCTAATGACTGTTTGGCTTCTTGTCCGTTGGTCCATCCTCGGTTCCGTTTAGCCGGAAAGCCGGCTTCAATCACATACGCCATTAAGGTAGAGACAGTGCACGTGCGCACCTGGATCATGCGGAACAGGTACTTATGAGCCTACATTAAAGTCAGACTGGGGGAAATTCGCATACACATAGTGTTGACTGCATTCTCGGTGGCTGAAGTTTCCGCACGGTATCCCATGAGTAATGGCATCGTGCGAGGTGAGACGTAATAAAACAAGAAACCCTTGCCTTCAGCTACGCAGCAATCCAGTGTCAGCAGCAAATGTGCCAGTCGGTGACTCATCGCGTTCACGATATTCCTTCTACCCTTTGAGCTGTTCAAATTCAGGAATCATAACTAATTTGTAGGAATCACCAGCTACTCCCAATGAAGCATAGTGGTCTTCACAACTCTGATGTACTCCTCACCAGATACGATGGAGCTCGCGCTACAAATACTAGACGCACCACCAGTGCTAAAACAGTTTTTCCGAATTACTGCTGCATTGGAATAGTTGCCGCATCAAATGACTCTGGTACGCCGTGGTAGTAGTTCACTTACTTGTGTTTCAATTTTAGCTAGGTTAACTACTAACAATGCGAAACACGGCTTTTGCTCTTGAGTAAGAGTTAGAGCGGTAGGATAGTGAGATCCAGAGATTTATCTCAAACAGTTCCTAGTCGGGTGGCCTAACACCCTACAAAAAGTGCTAAGTGGCCGTTTCGTCATACCGAACTCACCACTAACGCATATCCCCTCAATATACAATCCCGTTTGCGTGACAAAATAGCGATTGCTTGGCAGTTCCTGTAGGATGAACATACTGAGAATTATGAAACCAAAGGTAAAATATAACCCGGAAAAGGGATAAATTCGGGTTCTAAGTAACTCTGTATGCTATTCACCTGAACACTGATGTGGGTTTACCCATCGCTACGTTACGGAAGACGGGAGAACCTATGGAGTAATGAGGTTGGTGGTGGCTAGATCCTGACAGATGATCAATCCACTGCTTCTACTGCTGTGCCATGGGCTCATGTCTTGGACGCCTCCTCGCGGTGACAGCTTGGCGTGAATTAGGTTACACCCTTCTCCCTGCTAAGATCCAGGACACCAATCCGCATGAGTCAGTGAACTGGCCATGTGCTAGACCCACTGTCTTTCGGGTGTACATTTAATCGAAGGCTTTGGCTGAGGACCGGAGTCGTTCTCCTGTCGGGTGTTGGCACCCTGGCAGTATTCTATTCCATCCTCTTCGGAGGTTAAGAAGTACTCGATGGTCCTGTTCCCGTAAAATCTCGCCATGAGAGATAACAAGTCTACGGGTTATAAGCTCACAGCTCGATTGGTGTAGAGTACGAGCGCCACGCATTTTCTCTAACGGTGGGAGGGCACTTCCGAGTGCTCAGTGGTTTGCTACTGCCGGTCTCAAACCAGGCAGCTGCTGGTCAAATTGATGCAAACCCACCAAAGCCCACCTGCGTCTGGTCATGGTCGCAGGTGCGTATCCTACTACTGTCGCAAAACATATGTAAATCTTTCCAGGACCTCATAGGCTGAGTGTGACGGAACTCAAGCAGATCCCAATCTGTCGCTGTAAACCCATTCTCGAGCTGGAGCTGCTCCCACTATCTTTTGGATCAGGCTTTTGATCCAAAGGCTCCGGACGGAGTCCCTCAAGCAAACCTTCAAATCACCCACTGCCCTGTGTGTAAGGCTATGGAGCCAAAGGCTCCGGATGGAATTCCTCAAGCAAACTTTCAAAGCAGAACCACCGCCACGCGTGTGATTGCCCACCGATGCAACCGTATGCCTCCGTGCAAAGCACTCAGCATCGGTCGCTGGAACGTGCGCACACTACTGCACCGGAACTCCAGTGAGCGCCCCGAGCGACGCACTGTACTGGTCGCGATGGAACTGGCGCGCTACAACAGCCATATTGCGGCGCTTAGTAAGACCCGGCGCACTGAGCAAGGTAAGTTGCATGAAGCAGGTGCTGGCTACAGATTCTACTGAGTAGGCAACTCCACCTTAGCACCACGTGAACATGGGATCGAATTTACAATATCTGATCGCCTAAATGGCAATTTGGTGAGTGAACCAACGGGCATCAGCGCGCCACTGATGACTGCTCGCATAGGAATAGCAAGAGGTAAGTTTGCCACTTTTATAAGTACGTACGGTCCGACCATGTGTTTTCCTGATGACACGCGTGATCATTTCTACACTCAGTTTTCCTTCGTGATTCGGTCTGTGCCGAGGAGCGACCGACTATTTCTGCTGGGTGATTCCCATTTGCGCATTGGGCATGACGTATCGGGGAAGACCGATGTCATCGGTTCGCATGGCATTGGTTCAGCGAATGCGAACTGTGACAGGCTGCTCTCACTGTGTGCAACTCACGGCCTGACGATCACGAACACTCAGTTTGCACTGAGTGCGAGTGATATAGCAACTTGGACGCACCCACGGAGTGGTCACGCTCACCTGCTCGACTATGTCATCGTACGTCAGCGTGATATGCGCGAAGCGCGCAAGACACGTGGACTGCGTGGAGCTGAGTGTGGCATTCATCAGATATTAGTGCAGACCAAACTGTACATATATTTTCTTAAGTGAGGTTCTTCGCAGCCAGTTTCCAAATCAGATAGTCGTCCACATGCCCGGAAAAGCACTAGACTGCAGTTTCAGCCTGTTGGGCGTCGTCAGTAGTGCGCATCCATCGGATCCATCAGGATTCGAACCCATGACCACCAGCGGCTTGAACCGCCAGTCAGCAGCTTATGCCACTGGGCCACGGGGGACAGCTTCGGACCGTCATGATTTACAAGCTAACTGCGATATTGCGCGTCTTATCCTCCACTGCCATACAAATTACGAACGTTGCAGAGGACAGGGTTGGCCCCGAAAGACACGACGTCCACTAACAGTAGCTATGTACGACATAGCATTAAGAAACTGTCAATCGTAAATCTATGTATTGCACTTCCGCTGTGAACCGGCGTAAATTGAACATTCTCTCCCTCGGTACTGTGGAGAAACGTATTGAGCTGGAGAAGGCGGTGGCTGCACACAGACTGCAGCCAAAATGCATATTTGGCGAAACCACTATGATCGTCTCTTGAACAACGATTCGGAGATCGACTGGCCTACTTTGAATGGCTTGAAACAACGCGATGTGTAGGCGATTCTGGCAGGCACGCGGATACTAAGTGAGACGCAGAGAGCACTTGCTGAGCTGCGAAACGCAAGTGTGCCGGTGCCAACGGGATCCCGCATGAAGTATTGAAACGCGGCGGACCTGCGTTGGTGACTGCGCCGCACCACTTAGTGCAACGTGTGTGGATTGAGGAGGAGGTGCCTCCTGAGCTAAAGGATGCCCTTGTGCTACCACTGTACAAGTGCAAAGGGAGCAAGCAATGTTGTACGAATTATCATGGAATCTACTTGATGAGTTGTGTGGGCAAGGTGATTTCCCGAATCCTGCTCAACCGCCTCGTCAATCAGATTGTCGAACCGAACGTTGCGGAGGAGCAATGTGGATTCCGTTCGGGTCGTAGCACTATAGAAATGGTGTTTGCGGCTCGTCAGTTGCAGCAGAAGTGCAGGGAACGACACCATCCGTTGTACTCCATGTTTATTGATTTCATCAAGACACTTACTGCGGTGAACCGCGAGGCATTGTGGCCGGCCTTGGGTATGTTTGGTTGTCGGGGTAAATTTGTAAGTTTAATTGCATGTCTGCACAGTGGTATGCGAGCGAGGGTGCAGCTGAGTGGAGAGACCCCGGATGACTTTGCAATGGTTTCTGGTGTGAAGCAAGGCTGCTTGAGCTCCTGCCCTGTTTAATATATATCTTCATGCAATGTTGTCTTGTGCTTTTGATGCGGCTTGTGCTTACGGTGTTCGTGTGGGTTGTTGAACATTCGTCGTTTCGATGCGAGAACCCTATACTGTGAGACAACTATCCGTATGTTGCTGTTTGCTGACAACCGTGCGTTGTTTGCACACAGCGCGGATGAGTTGCAGCACATGACTAGTGCTCTGGCTTCGACAGCGGCCAAATTAGGGCTCACCATCAACACAAGCAAAACTGTCTGTCTCTTTCAGCCTTCAATGAATTTGAAATCCACAGTGATGCTGCGAATCAGCATTGGTGCTGTAGCATTAGAAACCACCTCCCACATCTATTATCTTGGCAGTGCGGTTCCGACTTAGCAGCAGAAACACATTGAGCTTCGTATTCGCGTGTCGAAGGAAGTGGTGACATTCGGGAAGCTTGAATACCGAGTGTGGAACAACCATCAGCTTACGATTGGCTCGAAGCTAGTAGTGTACAAGTCCATGATTGTGTCCGTTCTTTTATACGTCTGCGAAACGTGCGCGATGTACCGGCGGGAGATGCCATACCTCAAACGGTTCCATTAACAGTGTTTGCTACGGATCCTGTGCTTTGGTTGGTGCGACAGAGTTGCGGACACGGAAGTGTTGCGCCGAAGTGGAATGTACGCAGTGGACTGCATACTTACTAAGACACCTGAGGTGGCTTGGTCATATGTGGCGTATAGATTCGACGCGGATACCAAAACAGCTATTATATGGTCAACTGAGTTTGGGGAAGCAGCGTGTGGGGAAACCGAAGCTTCGTTATCAGGACATAATCAAAACGAGTCTCTGACGTTCTAATCTTGATTACAAGTCAAGGGACTCGAAAGCGGTTGATCGACCTGCATGGCGCGATCTGACCACGAAGGCCGTTGCCAATGTGCAAGAGATAGCACTCGTACATGCAGAGAAGAAGCAGAAATGCGCAGTGACGTGCACCGATGGGTTGTACTCCATCAACATCGAGCGCATAGTGCTGTAGCATGTGCGGTCGCGAGTGTCTAAGTTAGGCAAGCCTAGTGAGTCAAGACCGAAACGATGACGCATCCTGCTGAGAACGTAGGCAGGAAAGGCGCAGCGTTGATAGGTACGTTGTATTCTATTTATTAACCGCGGGCTTGCTTGCTGAGTCACTTTATTTCAGGTGGTGGGTTTACTATATTATAATAATGCTTCTTTATCTCATATTAAAGTTTAACTGAACTATCTTCTATTAACTTGCACACGTCGCTTAAGCTAATTACAGCTAATTTCGGTGACATTTTAGCGTTTGTGGCCTTTTTTTAAAAGTAAATATTCTGAAGTAATGAACCTATCGCGGATTTGTTGACAACCGATATATCTTATATGCTCATTTAGTGAAGAGCTTTGTTGGCATATCTGCATGCATCACTCGATTTTTTTGATTTGATATCGTCGTCTTAAGCGATTGGTTGGTTTCTGACATCCCAGGTGTGGCTGTACTTGATGTGCATGTTGACATGGTGCCTACCTGTCTACTACCCACTATCTCACATATACTAGTTCCAGGAAACAGTTGATCGTTGCTGAAGGGACGGGGTGCAAGGTCATCGTGGCCGTGCTAGGCTCGAAGAATGGTTCCATGCACTCAGTGTAGAGCGGGCTATGGTCAAGTCAACGTCTTGTGTGCGCTTGATTCCCCAAATACAGCGTGCTTCTGTTTGCCTGTGAAGGCGTGTGAGCCGGCTCCGTTGGTGAAACGTGGCTCCCATCCGCATGCCTCCAGTTCTTATTATTTCGGAGTTACACTGGATATCGGGTTTGTGGATGTAGGTGTGGATTGTGCATCACGTTCTATCCATGGTTCCTCTGTAGTTGCAGACGTCCTGTGACTAGCCACCGTGACAGGCAAACCCGGAACCGAATGCCGTTAACCATGTTTTGGACACGGTTAACGAGTACATAGTTTGATTTGTGTCATTTCGTCTTCTAAGTGAAACGGACTACATCACGTAATGCAAGTGGGCTAGTGTGCCGTCAAGACGTTTTGTAGAATGTCCTTAATGCTGGGGTCAAAATAAGGTAGACCGGAAGTGAGTTCCATGTTTTGGACATCTGAAGACGAAAAATGTTTTGTCGACTATAGTCGAGGTAGTTTGAGTTTGTGACCTATCAGGTTTGTATCTTGACTGAGTTGCAGGAGGTCGCAGCAGGCCTGATATTCATGCATACCCTGATGGCTTATGCTGACACCTTTGCATCTCGTCAATTTAAACTGTAGCTGCTTTTCAAATGACCACGTATAAGGACTGTCCAGAACTCTTTGCAGTGCCACGTGATCGTCCTCTGTCCTGCTAGCATGTCATATCTGAAGGCCGTTTACAAACAAAAAGTCCCATTAGCCCACTGACAAGTTCGTTGCTGAAAGCTAGCAACAAACGTGGACTTAGTACCCATCCTTAAGGCACATAATACTGGACTTCAATTGGGTCTGAAACAAAGCTGCGGGCTCGCACATTCAGTTGACTTTTCATAAGTAAGTTGATTAGCTAACACGGCACTGGGTCGATGATTCCATATATTTAAAGCCTTTGAAGGGGAGTGCAGTGGTCCAGGCCGTCGTACAATTTTGAGAAGTTCAAGCAGACTACATACACTCCCACACTGGCGTCAAGTGATTTCATCCAGCTTGATCTGAGCAGCCGCAAAGTGGGCCTACTTGCAGGTAACTTCACGCATAGTGCTAATGAGTTGGCTTGATAAAAACGCTCAAAATAACGTGCCGTATAGTCAAGTTCACGCGCGAAGCAATTCATTCTCTCCCTGTGGGTGTACACGCATGCATAATCAGTGACACTCTCATTGGTCATGGAACATTAGTGAATGTGATACTTTAGATCTAAGCACAGGGCTAGATGTATGCACCTATGGGGTACAGGTATGCTCTCGAGTAGGTTTACACATTAAAATCAGTGCTAGAAGTCATCAACAGTATGCCTGCCCATAGCCGGTCAATCTGAGATGAGATGTTTAAACGTTCTCTCTCAGCACCTCTTCAACAGATCTTTTGTCAGAAAGAATTACCATTGGTTAGTATTCTGATCCGGCCGGTAGCCGGTGTCCCTCTGCCAAATTTCCAGCGCTTGTCCGATAAGTCCGTAAGGTATCGAGTGCACAATATGTGATCGGTCCAACGTGCACAGTTCCAGTGACACATTTAGCCTCCAGGTTATTATTGCCTCTGATCGAAACAATATACCGAATGAAAGTAATAATAATCATAATCATTATAATAAAAATAATAATAAAAATAATAATTATGGGCGTATTTCACAGCAAGTGAAAAGCAATGACAATGTTTGGCACAGAACATACACGCACAAGTGATGCCATGATCTTGCAGGAGCAATATCAAGTTATCTTCTTAGATTGCCTGAATTTCTGGCAAGGTATTTGCCCCATATGCTCGTCTTATGCGATGCTAGGAGTCAACTTTGTAGTTTGAGTATGTTGTAGACAATGAGCACTAATTACATTGCATGAATTGGTGATTTCATATCCAGTAGCGATTATCTGGATCTTCATTGAACAGATGTTCAAATGATCATCCCCACGAAAATATGACATAATGGTCTTCAGATACAGGTAGCTTCCCAACTTACTGCCAAAGGATTGCCCAGTCTCACACGACCTGATGGTGAAAAGCAACCGATTCCACAGAGAAGCACATATGGTGAGATGAAAGTTAGAGCGATAAGTTGCCTTGCATCATGGTACAATCAGGGTAAGGTCTTTGTTACCTACGTCTCACATGTATTTGTGCTTCAAGGTTAAGGGGGAATCGATTGCAATGGGTATTGCCATGAATCAGATTGTACAGCAGTCTCCAGTCATCTTTTAGTCTTCGCAGCCAAAGCTGATAGAGACGGAGTTGTTGGCATCGCTTCCGATAGTTTATGATAAAAGTGCTCCCTTTTACTGGCTTAGTAAATGATTGTTGAAGACTTTCTATCGATGTTCTGTTTGATTTCCTCATATTGCCTCAGGTTATGCTGCGATACCCCAGGATGGGACTATTAAGGATATTAAATAGTTCAAGTGTTACTGTGATTGTAGGCATGTTATGAAATGTGTTAACGAAGGATTGTCCGGCTCTTGCGATTTGGTATTCAGTCTGTTCTAAGAAACTAAAGGTAAAATAATATCTCATTCCAAGGTTAAGGGTAGACCGTTGTACACAGATGCGTTCGCCGTTACGTGTGATAGATACCTCAGGTGTCAAGCGACCGCGACCTATGATACTTGATTGATGTGCTTAAAATAGCATCATCCACTTGTCACACCAAGTCTCAAGCGAATGCATGTATTCTTAAATAAGTGGTAGTACATTCGGGAGCTCAACTCCTTGGTACTTGTGGACAAATATTATATCACCAGCAAATAAATACGGTACGCTATGTTTGTTAACCGAACTGCTATCATTGACATAAAGAAGGGAAATTCATTTACTGAGCGCACATGCTTGTCTAACTCCGCTTGTAATTGGAGGCGGGGAATAGCGATAGCCAACTAAGGTGACCGTTTTAGCGGGACCGCACATGTATGATGATAGCTAACCCATTAATGTATTGCGGACTTCAAAGAAATCGATTTGAATCGGTAACCGTATGTGAGACACCCGAGCGAATGTTTTCTGCATGTGCAAGTATAGCAACCATATGGAATATTTTGAGTCAATGGAGTCCGGTAAAAATTCAGCAAATGCACCTACCAGAATGTGTACAATCGTTAGTCAAGAAAATCATTTTAGGACCTATCAGTTCCAGTGAGTTGATGAACTCCCTCAACTTGGTTCCCAATTGCACGAAAAGTCAGACAGTTATAGGAGGGTATTGACTTGGTCTGTTATTGTCAATCTACTGTTTTGCGCAGCCCCTGTGGCGAGGGCTGATGAATGAAGTTTGCTTTTGATCTGCGAAGTACTTGGATCCCAGTGAAACGCCATACATATACAAAAGGAGAGGTGCCACATCAGGCCCTCTCAGTTTCATGGCGGATAGAGGGATGGCATCAGATTCCAGAAATGAGCAAGGTTGAATAGAAAGTGTTGCTTGGCGGAAATGGCGGAGAGCAATAGCACTTTAGACGGAGCTTCACTGTAATTAAAGCTTTAGTGTCAAGGGTCATGTACGTGGCGAAGGAACAGCTAAATGCGTCTGGATGTCGTCTACCAGTTCAGTAATCAATGAAAAGCGTTCGTTGGTTTTTCGACGGAGAAAGCTGACCAGCTATGTGCTTTACATGTCATTCGTATGGTTGCTTGATCTTCATGTGTTCTCCCATCAATTGCAAGTGCTTGATTTCAGAAATGAGTCGGTGCATCTGCGGAATCCATGTAAAGTATCTTATCATATTTAGCGCGCGATCGGCTTGCTGCATTTCGGAAACATCGAAAGTTCGGCTGCATATTTTTCAACGCCACTGATACGATTTCCTTGTACAGCGTCGAGGGTTATGGCGACCTGAAACACATGATAGAAGTGCTTCACAACTGTGCATGTATTGTTGGATAGAAGTAAGGCATCCCAATCGCAGAACCAAATTATTTGACGGAAGGATTTCCAGTTAATACTGTGGCTGGTGCAGTAGGAAAAAGGTATTCGTTTGGTGGCCATTTTAACGGTCTAGGCTAAGAGTATCATGTTCCTGTCGCTACCAGGGATGTTCTCTGAAAGGTCTCGCTGTACCTTGGCTATACCCAATGTAAACATCACATCTAATGTGTTCGTAAACCTAATTGGTATAGTAACTCACTGTATCCAACCAACTCTGACTGAATGAATGAAGGCTCTGTGCATAAACAAGAAGGTCTGAGAAGACCAGTTCATCGTCGATATGTTTTAATCACCTACAATTATCTTTTGTTTGTGTGTCAATTCCGATGTAAAATCGAAGCTGAGGTGATACGGACAACATTCATGGTTGATGAATTTGGCGGGTTGCGGATAGATGCAAGGAAACCGAGGTATCTGAGACGGAGAACCAGAGAGGATCGGGGACATTTGTCAGCGGTGAATGTTCAAACCGTTCTGCTTTACACAAGTGATTGAGTTACATAAGTCATCCTCTACCTTTTCTTTTGCAGCGATCTTTAAGTGAAGATGTTAAAGGGTGGTACTTGAATTACAGTCTACTATATCAGCGGGGTATCACGTTTCGGTAGCGAGGATCGCTTGCAGCGCATTTAAATGTGCAAGCATGCTTAAGAATTACCGTTTGTTAATAATCTATCTGCAACCAAACGAACGTAATGAAAGCATACCATAAATAGTGGAATCAGGGTTGGCGTCACTGTTGTTTAAATCATTGTAATCAGTGATTATTTGAGCAGTAAATAGGTGTGGGCGAATTGGGAACGAGTCCATTGTTAATAACCTCGCAGATAGGGGTAGAGTGTCGTCCGCCATCGCCCGTATACCTTGTGCAAGGTGAGGGTTGAAGTATCAAGGATACATTGTGGTTCACTTAGCGCTGAGCTTATCTGGTCATGGGAAGAAACTGCAGAAACAACGGATGCGTATATTTTGTATCTGCTGCGTATGTACGGAGCTTGAATCGCCGCGGTTGCATTCATCTATATATACGTATATATATAAATATAAATATATATATATATATATATATATATACAATATAGAATCTCTACTGCATTCTCTCCTAGTTCAACTCCATGATGACAGCCACACCAGCAGGCTCCAGCACCATATCTCACTGTAGCCGTTTACATGCAGTGCGAAGCCGAAGACATAGTAATGTGCTCCGATAAGCGTGCTGATCCTATACCCCACGTGTCTGCTCATTTTCATTGTATTCCGGATGGGTTGAAGTGCAGAAAAAGAATAGAAGTAACTTCTCACGCTCACATAGCTAGCACCGCAGTTATCGCGTACTCCTTCAGTTCATGGAGGCTGGGACTGAGACGGAATAATTTAAAAGTCTTGACGTATTGCAAAAAGTACGACCTTCCAAGCACTGCACGTCGTGCCAAACAAAACGCCCGTTCCAAAGGAAGTCTGGCGAATCCGAGCCTAGTTGTGCCCTAATGGAATACCAATCACAACGTATGAACTGGACACAAATGCTCAAGGCCGGTGATCCACGCCAGTCTTGAAGTCACAAGCAGCGCACAAAATGGGACCATATGAATCATTATGAATCCAGATGGAACCTCTCTATTACATCCAGTGACTTGAATGTTAGCCTCAATGCTTCGTCAATCGCATCACTCGACAACGAAACAAATCACTTTGCTACGAAAACTGCTGTATTGCCAAATGCCACATGATCGCCGAAGGCAGCACGGCAGGGCCAGTAAATAGTGGCGGCACACGTAGTTCACTCGGGTAAATGTGGTAAACCCGGAAATCAGTCAAACGCTGTTCTCTCATTTGCCGACGTCCTTGCAGCTTATTACGAATAATTTACAGCGGGATCCGGGCACGCTAACCCTGACACGGACAGCCATTACAGGGAGCCAAGCAACCAGCCATTTTTGCACGCTGTAACGTACGTTGTTGCTGAGATGCAAGCTATGCCGATACATGTTGTCATCAGAAAGCAGCGAGATCTTGACGCCATGTTGGACGATGACATTGACTCCACAACGCATACTTGCCATGCATTTACAGTGCTTGCAACAGCACAATACACAGGCAGCGCCTATGGTGAGGCGCAAGTGTCTGTCATGTCCAGGATGGATTTAAACCGAAACATCTTAATTTGGTACCAAACCATATGCTCAGCAGCGTACTACCTAGGTTATCGATTTACGGATGCGAGATCTGAATCTCCTGAGTACCTGATTCTCTTATGGACGTCGGGCACTCGTTCGTTGGCAGTTTTTGCGTTCCCGTTTGAGTGCTTTGCTAGGAATCTTTCTGGATGTCTACTTTCGCGCACTGTAGAAGAGACGCGTTGCGGCCCATATGCAGTGACTTCCTCTGAGCATAGTTGGCTAGCTATCGCAAATGTGGTACGAATCGGAGCTCGTTTGAAATTCACAGGACACTAAATATCAAACATAGGATAGTGTACTAGTTAGGTTTCTTTTAAACGAGCATCTAAAGTTTGATGGCGTTGTAATTTTTTTTCAACCGTAAATTCGACTGCAGGGTAACAGTTGCTTAGCACCAACCGTTGATGTTATGCATGCTCGGCATTGTGTACAATGACGAAAATATCACTCATGTAGCGGCTACATGAATGTACGGTTTAATAATACACGCTGACGATTACTGTCTGAAATGTATGCAATCTATTAAGTGTGTGTAAACGGCTGATAAATGTACGCGAATTTGTTGAATTCGCATTATCTTGTCGAAATGTTGTTGTTTCTTGCTCTTTGGACACTGGCAGTTGTTCGTTCGTGCTCGGAACACTAACAGTCCTAGACTCCGAACTGGAAGCAAGAACAGCACCTTGCTGGACGGGTTGTATTGAAAATCTGACTACGCTGAGCAACCGGAATGGAATGGATCAATAGGCAAACCAAATGACAGCACATAGTCAGGAATGGTGAGTGGTCTACCTCTGAACGACTGTCGTACGTGTGTCCAACCCATTCACGTGACCAGACAGTCACGACTGTCAAAATATCTATCTGTGAGCCACTGCGAAGTGCAAGCCGGTCTAACGCATCCGTCCTTTGAACTGAACAGAATAGCACGCTACGTTTGATTGGTATGCTTTACGTCTTGGGTTCTCTTCAGTCTCTACACTGGCGCTCTGATTCGCGTTGTGTATCTTCGATCTGTAGTTCTGTTTTCTGTTTGGACGACAGGCTCTTCAGACGGGGAATTTTGATACGTATCCAGCAATATGTCAAACGGTAGTGAAGCTTCCTGTTTTCGGGACGTCTCTTGCACTTCAAAACGGCGTCTAATATGGTTTACATGTCTAGTCCATTTGATAGAATCCACTTGTATTCTGCACAAAATAGTTGAAATCCGTGTAACCACACGACCAGGAAACCAGAATGATCTTCCGTGACTAAAATTCTTTACGTACACACTAGCAAGAGGCACAAAATGCCGGGGGTGTTTCATGATGGCGATTAAAAGCCAACTCCATTTGAAAAATGCGCTCTCCCTTGTGTAGCCATGGATTCAAATCATCAAGGACCGTTCTGACACGCCTACCGAGAAACATTTCGGATGGGGATATGTTTTGTGGCACTGCTGGATCTGGCGGCGGATGTTAAATCTGCAAAAGTTTGTCGATGATTTTCCGGATACTCCCCTCTCCTTTCATTTTACCTAATGCTTGCCTAAATGTATCGACAAAACGTTCAACCCGCCCGTTTGACTGTGGATGGTACGCTGGAGTGTGTCTGTTCGATGCCATGTGAGTTGCAAAAGTCGGCACATTCTTGGGAACCATTGTCCGAAACAAGCGTTTCGCGAACACCGAATTCTACGACAAGATGGCGTAGCTGAAACAGAACAGCAGAAATGGTTGCGTATTTCATTTGAAAAATTTCAGGCCACTTTGAATAAGCATCGACAATTACCAGATATTGGAAACCCTCCAAGGGGCCGGCCAAATCAATATGAATGCGAGACCATGGTCCACTTGGAGTTTGCCCAGAATGAAGCTCACATTTGACAGGTAGTTTTGCTGCCATAGTGCAGCTATTACAGGAACGAACCACTTTGTCAATATCTTGGTCTATGAATGGGCAGTAGGCATAGCTGCGGGCTATGGATTTCATACGACTGATTCCCCGGTGACCTTCATGGAACTGACTGGGAATCTTCTTCTGTAGAACCTTAGGAGTCACAACTCGGTCAGATAACACTAAGTAACTATCAATGGAGGTTAACGCGAACTTCCTTTTACGAAACTGTTTACCTAAACTGTCTAAGGGGCGTGCAAGCCAACCAGTGTGGCGGCACCCCATAATACATTGTAACAGGGGATCTCTTGCTGTTTTGATTCTAAACGCCTATGCTGTTTCTGGAAGTTGACGTGCAGATGTTTGAAATACTTGTCTAATCTCGGGATCTAAGGTAATGCTGGACACAACAATGTCTTCATCCGATGTCTTGGAGGTGCAGTCGACAGTCAGTCTGGATGATGCTTCAGCATGACCAAGCGAAGAGGTCCTTTTAAAACGCAAATCGAAATCATAAGCTAACAGGGTGGTTACCTAACGCTGTAATCTGTTTGTCCTGTGAAAGGGGATTCCTCCTTTGGGGCCAACATAGCTAGCAAAGGTTTATGATCTGTGTACAAAGCAAATTTACGCCTATGTACCATCATATGAAAGTTCCTAGCCGCAAAATCGTGTGCTAATCCTTCTTTCTCTATTTGACTGCAGTTCTTTTCTGCTGCTGTCAACGCGTGAGAAACATGCATCACAGTCTTTTGATGTCCATTCGAAAACTGATGCAACAAGACACCACCGACACCGTTTTTCGATGCATCAGCAGTGACAATTATTGTTAACCCTGGGTCGTAAAGTGTTAAAAAAAGATCGGATGGCAATATTTGTTTAATGTCACCAAAGGCTTTCTGGCATTGCGATGATCAATGCCACACTGACTTGTTTTCCCAAAGGCCATTTAGTGGGGTCCGGAGTTCGTATCTCCGAGGAACAAAGTTGTGCTAATAATTAACTAGACCCAAGAATGACTGCAATGTAGCAATGTTCATAGGGTGTGGCATTAACTTGATGACATTTAATTTGTGCGAGTCTGGCCGACGACCGAAACTGTCAATATCCAAGGCAAGGTATGTGATACTGGGCATCATAAGCTCACATTTCTCTGAACGTACACGAAATCCATATGAATCTATACTGGAGTATACTTCGTTCAGGAAATTGTAATGATCTTCAGTCGTGGAGCTTCCAATTATTATGTCATCCAAGTAAACCAGGGCACATTGTAATCCGGATAGCATGGGGTCCATCACCTGTTGAAAAATCGCTGGAGCACACTTCACTCCGAAAGGTAACCGATTGTAACGATACAAGCCTCAATGAGCATTAATAGTGAGCAGTCTTTTTGAGCGCTCCTATACCACTGCTTGCAAGTATGCACTAGAAGGATCAATTTTAGAAACGGTTTTTCCTTCATGAAGCTTTGTGAATAAATCCTCGGAAACAGATAATGGATAATGATGGGTTTCCAGTGCGTTATTTAATCCGGTAGAAAATTCAGCACAAATACGCAAACTGTCATTAGCCTTTCTGCTGACTACTATAGGAGCAGCCCATGCTGAGTAGCTCACAGAATTGATGACGCCCATAGACTCCAGTCGACTAATTTCGACATCCACAACCTCAACAGCAGCGTGTGGTACTGGTTTTTTGGGACAAAATACTGGACGTACACCGGTAGGTGGATACAACACCGCTTTTACCTTAGAACACATTTCAAGACCCTCTACAAAAACCTCGGGGGACTTAGAGACAAAATGTGAAAAAGCTTCTGCACTGTCTTTAACAATTACGGGTGCAACCGAACACGGAAAATCAGTGGGACACAGTAAAAGCTACCCGGGTTATCACAAATACTGTTCAGAGGTACGCTCCATAAATTAAGTTTGTTTATTCAATCTGTGCCTAATAAGTTCAAATGTTCATAACTCGCAACGTAAGAAACACCATTAGCATGCAAATCCCGAAGTGTAAACTCACAATTGGACTGTCCAAGATAGGGTAATTTCGAGCCGGACGCGTGGTGAGCGATGTGTGAAGTGTGAACACATGCGGGTTTACCGAGCTTGCTTTATGTCGACTCAGAGGATATTGTAATATCGGAAGCCGCGGCAACTTGAATCCGGACAGAAACACCGTTTCTCACAATCGTAACATACTTCCGTAGTGACTGATAGTTCGGGCTAGCGGTTGCAAACGCCACATTTGAAGCGCAACGTTGAAAACTTGGAGTTTTGGCGAAGGTTCTTGACGGTCTTCCCGAGGCTCCTTGTAAACATCTGGTTTCCTTATGTTCCATATTCCCACAACGCTTGCAAATATATCGTTTGAATTCACTAAAACGAGTGAAACGCTACTGACCACAATGCCAACAAACACTAGGCGGACAGCCTCGGCGTGCGAAGTCGGAGAGACGTACTGAATTGTGCGATGGCCTGGGGTGTGTAGGAATAGCATGAACATCCAGCACACAAGACTCGTTGTGCCGTTAGATCATTTCCGTGTAATGCTTCAGTGTCGACATACGTTCACATTCCTGTACCAGCTCCTGTAGTTAGACTTCTGAATTAGACTCCAAGCGAGATAACAAAGGTGTTCGAATCTCCGCATCATTGGGAGAACGTAATCCAAAATCAGTGTGCTAAACTAAAAACGCTCATATTCCGTTAACAATAGCTGCAGAAAACACAAAATCATCCTCTTGATGTTTAACAACTTGAAAACATTGGAAACGTCTGTTGAAAAGTGGAAATTAGGGCCGAAAATTCTGGTCAAATGTTTCACAGTGTTGTCCAATAAGATATCGCGTGGGTTCTTGGGTAGAATGTAGTTATAGGGCTTTCCATATTCTTGTGGACCTAATTTCCTCAAAAGAAGACGTACCTTAGGTGTATCGCCTAGCCCACGCCCGTCAAGTTGTAACAAGTCCTCATAGCGGCGAAACCATGCTTCAAATGTGAGGTCATCGTTCGGCTGTTAATGAAATTCTGCCCTACTGTTCGCCAAATTGTCAGCAGTGGGAATCGTTGAATCCGTACAGGCTGACTGTAACGACATTCGTGTTGTCAATGTTTCAACTAAGCGCTGCTGTGACGCCTCAAACTGTACTTCCTGTCTGGACAGCATTTTTTGGAGAACTTCCAAAGGGACCGTCTTCCTTCCACGTTGCCATTCTATTATAATGACTGACTGTAACTGAACCCACTCCAAACGGGAATCAAGTACACCACCATGCAAGACGAACTGTATAGAAAACTGACCAAGCTGAGCTATCGGAATGGAAGAGATTAGTAGGTCAATAGGCCAACCGTTTGAAAGCACATAGTCATGAATCGTGAGCTGTCTAGATATGAACGACATGCGAGTGTCCAACACGATCACGTAACAAGACAGTCAAGACTGTCAAACTGTCTAGCTAGGAGACGACTGTGAAGCGCAAGCCGTATAACAAATCTACACCACGTGCATTCATAAAGCCGCTACATGAGCGATATTTTCGTCCTTGTACACAAAGCCGAGCATGCAGAACAACAACTGTTGGTGCACAGAAACTGTTACCTTGCAATCGAATTTACAGTTGAGAAAGAAACTTACCATGCTTTCAAATTTTAGATGTTTGCTTAAAAGAAACCTAACTAGTACACTATCCTATGTTTGATATTTAGTGTCCTGTGAATTTCAAACGAGCTCCGATTCGTACCACATTTGCGATAGCTAGCCAATTATGCTCAGAGGAAGCCACTGCATGTGAGTCGTAACGCGTCTCCTCTACAGTACGCGAAAATGGACATCCAGATAGATTCCTAGCAAAGCACTCAATAGGGGAACGCGGAAATCGCGAACGAACGAGTCGCCGAAGTCCGTAAGAGAATCAGGTACTCAGGAGATTCAGATCTCGCATCCGTCAATCAATAACCTAAGTATTACGCTGCTGAGCGTATGGTTTGGCACCAAGTTAAGAAGTTGCTTTTTAAATCCATCTTGGACATGACGGACACTTGCGCTTCACTATAGTCGCTGTCTGCGTATTGTGCTGTTCCATGCACTGTAAATGCATTGTACGTATGCGTTGTGGAGTCAATGTCATCGTCCAACATGGCGTCAGGATCTCGCTGCTTTCTGATGACAACATGTATCGGCATAGCTTGCAACTCGGCAGCCATGTACGTCACTGTGTGCAAAAATGACTGGTTGCTTGGCTGCCTGTTATAGTTGTTCATGTCAGTGTTAGCCTAAACGGATCCCGCTGTAAATTATTCACAACAAGCTGCAAGGACGTCGGCAAATGAGGGAACAGTGTTTGGCGGGTTTCCGTATTTACCTTATTCACCCGAGTGAACTACGTGCGCCGCCACTATTTATTGGCCCTGCCGTATTGCCTTCGGTGATGATATGGCATTTGGCAATACAGCAGTTTTCGTAGCAAAGTGATTTGTTTCGTTGTCGTGTGATGCGATTGACGAAGCATTGAGGCTAGCATTCAAGTCACTGGATGAAATAGAGAGGTTCCATCTGGATTCATAATGATTCATATGGTCCCATTTTGTGCGCCGCTTGTGACTTTCAGATTGGCGTGGATAACTGGCCTGGAGTACTTGTGTCCAATTCATACGTTGTTAATGGTATTCCAATAGGGTACAACTAGGCTTGGCTCCGCCAGACTTCCTTTGGAACGGGCGTTTTGTTTAGCACGACGTGCAGTGCTTGGAAGATTGTACTTTTTGCAGTACGTCAAAACTTTTGAATCATTCCGTCGCAGTCGCAGCGTCCATGAACTGAAAGAGTATGCGATAACTGCGGTGCTAGCGATGTGAGCGTAAGAAGTCATTTTTATTCTTCTTCTGCACTTCGGCCCACCCGGCATATAACGGAAATGAGCGGGCACGTGGGGTAAAGGATCAGCACGCTAATCGGAGCACATTTTCCATGCCTGCGGTTCCACACTGCATGTAAGCGGCTACAGTGAGACAAGGTGCTGTAACTTGCTCGTGTGGTTGCCATTATGGAGTTGTGCTGGGTGGGAATGCAGACGAAATATTATATTTGTACATATATATATATATATATATATATACGAATGGAACCGCGGCGACTCAAACTCTTTACATACGCAACAGATACAAAATATACTCACCCGTTGTTTTTGAAAATTCTTCACCTGACCAGTTAAGCTCAGCGCTAAGTCAACCACAATATATCCTTGATACTTCAACCCTCTCCTTTAGCAAGTATACCGGCGATCGCCGACGGCACACTACCCTATCTGCGAGATTATTAGCAATGGACTCGTTCCCAATTCGCCCACACCTATTTACTGCTCAAATAATCCGCGATTACAAAGAGTTACACAACAGTGACGCGAACCCTGATCCCACTTTTTATGGTATGTTTTCACTACGTTCGTTTGATTCCAGATAGATTATAAACAAACGGTAATTCTTAAGCATGCTTGCACATTTAAATGTGCTGCAAGCGATCCTCGTTACGGAAACGTGATACCCCGCTGATATAGTAGACTGTAATTCAAGTACCCTCCCTTGAACATCTTTTCGTCAAGATCGCTGCGAAAGAAAAGGTACAGGATGCCTCATGTAACTCGGTCACAAATGTACAGCTGAAAGGTTTGAACATCCATCGCTGACAAATGTCCCTGATTCTCTCTGGTTCTTTATCTCAGATGCCTCGGTTTCCTTGCATCTATCCGCAACCCGCTAAATTCATCAACCATGAATGTTGTCCCCGTGTCACCACAGCTCTCGATTTTACATCGGAATTGACACACAAACAAAAGATAATTGTAGGTGATTAAAACATATCGACGATGAACTGGTCTTCTCAGACCTTCTTGTTTATACACAGAGCCTTCATTCATTCAGTCAGAGTTGGTTGGATACAGTGAGTTACTATACCAATTAGGTTTACGAACACGTTAGACGTGATGTTTACATTGTGTATAGCCAGCGTACAGAGAGACGTTTCCGAGAACATCCCTTTTAGCGACGCCAACGTGATACTCCTGACCTTCACCGTTAAAATAGACACCATTCAAGTACTTCCTTCCTACTACACCAGTCACAGTATTAACTGGAAATCCTTCCGTCAAATAATCCGGTCCTGCGATTGGGATGGCTTCTTTCTATCCAACAATACATGCACAGTTGTGAAGCAATTCTATCATTTGTTTCAGGTCGCCAAAACCCTCGACGCTGTACAAGGAAAACGAATCAGTGGCGTTTAAAAATATACAGCCGAACGTTCGATGGTTCAGAAATGCAGCAAACCGATCTCGCGCTAAAAATGATAGAATATTTTACAATGATTCCGCAGATGCACCGACTCATCTCTGAAATCAAGCACTTGTAATTGATGGGAGAACAAATGAAGATCATGAAACCCTACGAATGACATGTAAAGCAAGTTTCTGGTGAGCTTTCTCCGTCAAAGAACCAACGAACGCCTTTCATAAATTACTGAATTGGCAGACGACATCCAGACGCATTTAACTCTTTCGCCACCTGCATGAGCTTGACACTAAAGCTATAGTTACAATAAGGCTCCGTCTAAAGTGCTTTTGCTCTCCACAGTATCCACCAAGCAACACTATTTATTCAACCGTGCTCAATTCTGGAACCTGATGACATCCCCCTATCCGCCATGAAACTGGGTGGGCCTGATATGTCACTGCTCCTTTAGTAAATGTTTGGCGTTTCCCTGGGATCCAAGTACTTTGCAGATCAAGGGCAAGCTTCATTCATCAGCCCTGGCCACAGGGGCTGCACAAAACAGTGGATTGACAATTGCGAATTCAGCCCATACACTCGTATAATTGCGTGACTATTTGTGCAGTTGGGAAACAAGTGTGAGCGAGTTCATCAACTCACTGGAACTGATAGGTCCTAAAATGATTTCCTTGACTAATGATCGTAAACATTCTGGCAGCTGCATTACCTGAACTAATACCGGACTCCATGGACATGAAATATGCCATATTAATTCTATGTTTGCACATGGAGAAATATTCGCTCGGGTGCCTAACAAACGATTACCGATTCAAATCGATTTCTTTGAATTCCCCAATACATTATCATCATACATGTGCGGTCCCGGTAAAATAGTTGCCTTATTTCTCTATCGCTCTTTCCCGCCTCCAATTACCAGCAGAGTTAGACAAGCATGTGCGCTCAGTAAATGAATTTCCCTTCTTTGTGTCAATGGTAGCAGTTCGGCCAACAAACATGGCGTGCAGTATTCATTTGCTGATGATATAACATTTGTCCACAAGTCCCGAGGAGTTGAGCTCCCGAATGTACTACCATTTACTTAAGGATACATGCATTCGCTTGAGACTTGGTGCGACAAGTTGGTGATGACGTTTTAAGCACATAAGTCAAGTATCATAGGTCGCGGTCTCTTGTCACCCAAAGTATCTATCACACATAACAGCGAACGCATCTGTGTACAACCGTCTACACTTGATTTCGAAAGCAGATATTCTCTTACCTTCATGTTCTTAGAACACATTGAATACCAAATAACACGAGCCAGCAATCCTTCGCTAACATCTCTCATAACATGCATGCAATTAAAGCTAGAGTTGAACTATTTAAAATGCTTAATCGTCCCAACCTGGAGCATCGCAGCATAATCTGTGGCAATATGATGAGAATAAACAGTACATCGATAGAAGACATTCAAGGATCATTTACTCAGCACATATAAGGAAAACATTCTACCATAAACTATCGGGAGCGATGCCAGCAACTCCATCTCGATCTGCTTTGGCTGCGGAGACTAAAAGATAACTGGAGACTGCTGCACAATCTGATTCATGGCAATATCCATTGCAATCGATTCACCTTAACATTGAAGCACAAATACACGCGAGACGTAGGTAACAAAGACCTTACCCTGATTGTACCATGATGCAAGACAACTTTTCGGTCTAATTTTCATTACACCATATGTGCTTCTCTGAGGAATCGGTTGCCTTTCATCATCAGGTCGTGTGAGACTGGGCAATCCTTTCGCAGTAAGTTGGGAAGCTACCTCTAGCTGAAAACCATTATGTCCTGTTTTCTGTTGGATGATCATCTGAACATCCGTTCAATGAAAGCCCAGATAACCTCTAATGGATGTGATATCACCAATTCACGCAATGTAATTAGTGCTCATTGTCTACAACGTACTCGAACTACAAAGTTGTCTCTTACCATCGCATAAGACAAACATATGGGGCAAATCTCTTGCCAGAAATGCAGACAAATTTAAGAAGATAACTTGATATTGCTCCTGCAAGAGCATGACATCACCTGTGTGTGTATGTTCTGTGCCAATCTTTGTCAGGGCTTTTCGCTGGATGTGAAATACGTCCATTATTATTTTTATTATTGTTAGTATTATTATTAGTAAATTCATGCGGTATATTGTTTCGACCAGAGGCAATACTGACCTGGAGCTTAAATGTGCCACTGGTACTGTGCACCTTGGACCGATCACATATTGTGCGCTCGATACGTTACGGACTGCTCGGAGAAGCGCTAGAAATTTGGCACAGGGACACCGGCTACCGGCCGGATCAGAATACTAACCAATGGTAATTCTTTCTGACAAAAGATCTGTTGAAGGGGTGCTGAGGGAGAACGTTTAAATACCTCATCTCACGTTGACCGACTACGGTCAGGCGTAATATTGGTGACCTCTAGCATTGACTTTAATGTGTCAACCTACTCGGGAGCATACTTGTACCCCATAGGTGCATACATCTCGCCCTGTACTTACATCTAAGGAGTCCCATTGACTAATGTCCCATGACCAATGAGAGTGTCACTGGTTATGCGTGCGTGTACGTCCACAGGGAGAGAATGAATTGCTTCGTGCGGGAACTTGAATGAACAACACGTTATTTTGAAGCATTTTAACAAGTTAACTTATTAGCACTATGCGTGAATTTGCCTGTGAAATGGTATAGTATTCAGGACCGGTATCGGCGGAATCCGTGTTGCGGTGACATTATGAATTCGTTGCTCTCCAGGTATCACCTAGTTTCTGGATATTGACTCTGCTTTCGGTTAAAGGGTTGAGTAAAGCTGTCTGACGTTTACTCGGAGGCAGTTTGCAAGCTCTTACGTTCCTCATCCTTATGTCCGAGTAATTCTGACAGATCGCGATAATGCTAGCTGCCCTTTTCGTGTCTGGCTTTCCTTTAGCCGGACTAACATTCCGGGACGCAAATATGTGGATTGCTTTTCGTAAGAGTAATTATAACATCGGCGACGTTCCAGTTCGTGGAGATCGCCGTTTTCCGTAGCCGAAATGGCTGCGTTTAACTTCATGTGTTGCTTTCTGCCTAACATTATCTCCCCTGGCTTTCGACTGATCCCTCTGTGGTTCGACGTTCTGTGGGTAAACAAAGCCTCGATTACGGCCTCTTCCCAACGCATACCTGACAAACGTGCGTCCGTGGAGTTTCCTTTGGGGAACGATTTGTGCACTCAATCATTCCGTTGGCAGCTGGATTGTACGGGACACTTAGTACGTGTATCACATCGAAAAGTTGTAGGAAATGTCGGAACACGTAGTTTGTGAATTGCTGTCTTTCACCCGTCGCAATTTCTTCGGAAGCCCAAATCTAGCAAACAGTGGCTTCAGCTACCTTATAACGGTTAAATTGGTCACATTGCCACAAAGGTGAATCTCAGGCCACTTACTGTAAAATCACGTGGCCACGGAACAGTTTCTCTGGCGCTGCGGTGCAGAGTGGAGTGGTTTATGATGTCATTCGTCACCTTCGAGCAAGGTTTCATTGGATAAGCAATAGGTTGTATGGGTGCATCGATCTGCTTAGAGCTCTTG
Organism: Dicrocoelium dendriticum; assembly: GCA_944474145.2. NCBI lineage: Eukaryota > Metazoa > Platyhelminthes > Trematoda > Plagiorchiida > Dicrocoeliidae > Dicrocoelium > Dicrocoelium dendriticum. The sequence goes on along the minus strand of OX104068.1, from coordinate 99,857,305 downwards.
TCAGCGTTCTGACACGCATGGCAAGACCGGACACATTCATCTGCCATTTTAGTCAACTTCGGCCACCAAAAATTGTATTGCTGTCGGCGCTTCGTTCGTACGATAACCGAAAGTTCCTCGTGTGCATATTGGATAATTTTTGACATTAGTCTCTGTGGAGCCACAATCTCGATTCTCGCATAAAACAACCATCAAATGACCGCTAACTCGTGTTGTACAACTTCTGAGCTTCCTGTAGCGAGGCCAGCCTTGAGAGAGGTAGCGGAAAACGGCATGTACATTTCGGTCACTTTGGTTTGCTTCTTCAAGCTCTTGCTTATTTACGGCAGAAAGCTCACTTAAATGTAAAGCAGAAACCATGAGTTTTTCTTTGTCGTCCTCATTCTTATCGGAATCATCCAATGGAGGACGTGATAAAATATATGCCAAATGGTATTCGGAGCTAGGGCAAAATGTGAGTTGAAACTCGTAGTTCAGTAAACGCGCATACCAGCGCTTATTCCACAGTGCCTTGTGAGCATTGGTTCCTCGACTGAGGAGGGTAGTTAGAGCAGCGTGATCTGTACGCAATCTAAACCTCCGACCAAACAGGAATAGGTGCCATATTTTGCAGGCCCAGACACAGGGGACGGCCTCGTTTTCACCGGCGGAGTATAAAACCTCTGCAGGGGATAATTTTCTAGAGGCAAATGCAATCACTTTTTCCTCCCCTTTCTGTATCTGCGACAGGACCACCCCTAAGCCGATGTTTGACGCATCTGCAGAGACGGACGTAGGGCAGTTTTCATTAAAAATGGCCAGCATTGGTGTAGAGACGATACGTCTTTTAATTTCTTCAAAAGCAGACTGCTGTTCAGAGCCCCAGTCGAAGGTGGCATTTTTCTTTATCCGCATTCTCAAGGGCTCCGCTAGGGTAGCAAAATCGGCCAAATAGCCTAAATTGTACGAGCATAGACCATGAAAATGCTTAATCTCAGATGCATTCTTCGGTATATGGGGTTTCTGTGATAGCCCGAGTATTAGCGGCGCATGGTCGAATTCCACCGGATGATAAGATGTACCCAAGAAATTCGACTTCAGTAGCACGAAATTTACACTTTTAAATATTAAACCGAAGATCTAGGCTCTTCCAGCGGTGTAATACAGCGCGTAGCCTTGAGTCTACTCTTCGCTTGAAAGCCCGAAGACGTAAATATCTTCCATTTAAGCGACTTGTCCCGATAGATCTGATAGTGAGTTATCCATGAACTTCTGCCAAGCTGCAGGAGCAGAGCTGAGCCACATTGGCAAAACTTTCTACTGGAACAGTCCGCTCGATGTGAGAAAAGCCATTAATCGTCTCGATTCTGATGTCAACGACATGTGAAAAAAGCCTTCTTCAGATCTAATTTTGAGAAAAATCGTGTACCAGTTATCTTGACCAGCAACTTATCACCTGTGGGGAGCAGGAACTTTTCGACGACAAGCTGGCTATACAACGTCTTCAAGTCACTGCATATGCGCACAGTACCGTCCTTATTTAAGACCGTGACCATGGGATGCATCCATTCGGAACAGTTAATTGTCTCTACTAGTTCGTCGGATACCATCTCCTGTATGGCTTTCACTACTCTTGCACGTTTCGCCAACGGAATAGGACGTGGCTGATATATAAAACGGCTTAGCGTCCTGTTTTAAGCATATGCGATGAGCGGCAGATGGAATCCGGCCAATCGTCTCAGTAAATATTTGTGATATAAACCTTTAAGCACTGATGCATTGAGTGCCATGGTACGCATTCGATCGATAGATGGCGTTATGTTAAGAGCGACCATAGCATTTCGCCCCAGCAAGGCTGGGCTGTCTTCAGATGCCACGTACACAGCAACGTCGGATGCGACCGACTGTAGACTAAGTTTCCTCACTATATATCCACGGATGCACACAGGGGCATTGGTGTAAGAGTCAAACTTATACGAAGTGGGATGCAATGGAATGTCATGTAAGTAATTGTCATAAAGGCTAGCTGGAATGACATTTATTGTCGATGCAGAATCTAATTCCATTGCAACTGGCACAGTGGTGTGGGGGCCATGGAGCATAACTGTACGAATGTCACGGGAAGGGAGCTTGGACTCCATCAAGAATGTTTGCCAATGGTCTGGCTGATGAAGTTTTCTGACCGCAAAAATATTTTCCGTAGCAGACGCAGAAGGGTACTCAGTCAATGGTTGTTCAACTAGTGCTACGCGGCGGGTGCGACAACACCGGACTGAATGGCCCCGCTTACCACAGTTTTTGCAATCTACTGTACGGGCCGGACACGTTTGACAATCTGCTTTGTGTCGAGAACTTCCATATCGAAAGCACAAAACAGTCACCTGAGTTGGCGTAGAATTCGTGCTCCGAAGCTTCCTGATATCGAGTGATTCTTTGGTGCTGTACAGACGTGACTGTTCAAGGGTAGTTGTTTTGAGCCTAGCGATCTCTATGGCTCTATCCCAGGAAAGCTTCGAGGGGTCTTCCAGAAGTAGTGTTTCTCGTATGCGATGATCCGTGATGCCGGATATTAATTGTTGTGTCAGCATAACCCCTTCAACTCTATTCTTTGGAATGCTGGAGTAATCGCATGTTTTACCGCACGGATCAAGCGGGAAACAAAGTGTTCCAGGGGCTCTGAGTCCTCTTGTCTCAAACGGCAGAATTTGTAACGTTCAGCAAAGACATTAGGTCGGGCGCCCCAAGATCCATCCAGTACATCTAACGCCTTTGTGAGCGTGTCCACTTTTTGTAGTTCCAGTGCATCAAAGTAACGCTGGCCCTCATTTCCTAATAGGTGACGGAGAAGTTTCAACTTTTGGGCCTCATTGTAAGTAGCAGTTGACGGTAGTAAGTCCAAGTAATTTGTAAAAGATGTTTTCCATTGAGCCCAGTCGCTCTCAGTAGGTTTGACACTTGAATCACACCAGAATGCATCTAGAGGTGGAAGATGGAATGCCATTGTAGCAGTTCGCATTTACGATGCCAGTGTTGTATCCTAATACGTACGTTAAGCCCCTGCGCCAGCAGGTTCTTGAATCACTACTGGTCGAACCCACTAACAAAAGCAGAGCACTGAACGGACACGCTCTGGACACTCTATACACAAAAATGAGTCAGATAAGGTACAGGCCTACTGACGTTGCTATTGATCCAACCATGACACTCATCTAATCATTCGCAGGCTGTGCTGCGTGGCGTGACAGACGTGACTGAATTTGCGGTAGGCGCTACAACAGACATGTCTGTTTAGAGAAAAATGAAAAGCTTCAGCTGTACGCTGGTACGCACTACCGATTCTTCGCTGCCCCACAAGTCGCACGCGCGTTAAGGATACTGCGAGACTCGAACTCTCGCAGTCGGGTTACAAGACCGGATCGTGATCCTTAAGGCTAGGGGCCGGCAAACATGACCATATGGCCGCACCAGGATTCGAGTAACGGCCGAAGCTCTGTGGTATACAATGGAGGTCGAGAAGCCATTACTAATACACACACATCATCATGTTTCAGGGGTTGTCGGACCCTAACAGAATTGGCGGCTTGCATTTTTAAATTGTCGCTACTATCAATATGCATGACAGATCAGTACTATAGAATGACGCCTACTCCACTTCTGGGTCGATGGTTTTGTAGGGGAACCATATTGTGCAGTGCTATCTCAGCATCTGTGACCTCCGTGTTCAGTCATGCTTCGGTTACTATGACTATGTCTCAAGGAGTGAAATCCTGACAAGTACAAGTCGTGGTTGATTTACTGAGAAATCGTTGTGCTTTGGCATACAGGCAGGTGAAAGCCTCGGAGGCATGCAGCGTGTTCGCAGGTGCAGCTTTTGGGTGTGGATTTATCTCGACCTTTGTTGGGTCGGTTGCAAATCGCTTTTCTGTTGAAATGATATCATAGCACCGGGGCCATTTCGGGTTGATGTGTAGAGTGCTTATTGACAGCGGGTGGCTAATAACCCAGATTTTTTGATAGTGTCCCGATTCTGAGTTGCTGTTCCAGTGCTACCTTGTCTATTTGTGGTTGGGTGTTCATTGTCTTTATACGTATTTCGGATAGCAATATATTGCGGAATTTTGCCACATTTCGATCTCCTTTTCTTCCATCCTTGTGAATTTGGATGTTACTTTTACCACTCGGAGACCAATCTCTTTGTATTTGGATGAGAAGGGTAACTTTGATATCGAATTGGTGGTCACCTTTGCGGGTGTAATTGCTTCACGGAGGAAGTACTATTCATACAAGTCATGCGCCTTGGCCTCTAGCTCCCTAGATGTCTGAAGCTCGGAGCCACCGTGGACGGTCTTGGTTTGCGTTGCAGACGTTTGTTCCAATGAACTTCTGGAAGATTCGTACGGTACGGAGGTGTGCGCTTGGCGCGAGAACAACCTCTGCATCATTTCCTGACTACAGCATTGCCTGAAATAACTGCGGTCCGTTGTAGTCCGCAGAGTTTGAATGACGAAGAGGCTCATCAGGCTAGCAAGTTTAGTTTGGACTCTTATTCGTCGACACAGCGAGCACTGCTGTTTCAGGTCGTTTAGAACCTTGTATTGTATAGAGTTTGTTCCGGGTTCAGACATACGGGCACTTGTAACAGTATTATGATGCTGTGTTTTGTTCTCCTTTTTATAGGAGTATGAATGCTTTCTTCGTTGAACAATAAATGGCATCTTGGATTCCGTGGTGTTATTAGCAGCAATAAGTGTGTCCTGTTTGTCTACGATGAACGGTGTCTCTGTCAGATGCATGACAACAACGGTCACGTATTTTGTCCGTCCTTCTGTACTATTGGATTTATTGTGTGGCTTAAATAAAGCATGTTCTACAAACACCTCAGCAGCCCCTCTTATCTGAGTGGCTAATTATGCATCGTACTTCGTACCTTTCGCCTGACTACTTTGTTTCCTACTGGAGTTTGAATTTAACCAGTATCGAGTTAGAGGCACCGATTCTTTTGGTTCCGTTGAGAAAGCTTTCACGGCAACCGCTTGCTCTACACTCTGTGGCAGTCTTTCGCACTTCCGCGCCAACGCAGCTATATATCGCATAACGAAAGCAAACAGAATTGATCATATTATTACGCTTCTTTATCTCGCTGAGATTGATCCGAACACACGTATGATGGAGGGTCTTAGAACAGCTTAAGCATTTTACCCTAAATGGTACATGTTTAGCACAGCTTTACACACCACATTTAACGTTCAATTCTGAAGCTTTAGGCCTAAGTTTCCGTGGATAAACGCGCTTGCCATTGAGATCTTCACTTCTGTGAACGTTGCCTGCCACAAGGTCTAAACGGGCAGACTGAACACAAACCTTATTCGTCAAGTCGGTGGTAGGTTGATACAACTTAGATTACTGTGCGGAGGAGTAAGCGAGGAGGTAAACGCTCCTAGTCACTTCCGCGAGTTACCGACTTGATGGTGAGGTCATACGGTCGAGGTGGGTGACTTCTCTAGGCCTTCGCTGTCGTGTCCCACAGTGATAAACGGATCTACCTGCCTTGACTTATTAATCGTCTGCAGGCAGTGTTTGATGGCAATGATGCGGACTTGCCTAGATATTGAGTTGGTTTCGCTGTGGGGAAAAAGTAGCTTAGTCTGTTGCTGCTCTATACAATGTTGGATAGGAAAGATAAACTGGTTGAACCAGTAAAAATGCACTATCGGTTGAGACCAAAATTTGGGTTCAACCATTGCAATTACACACTTTGGAATGCGTAGGTCCCTCTGCAATGCCGCCCAGATTTTACAATTTTGGGTAAATGTAGGATATCCTTGTACTGTTCTAGTGAAAATGATACCACGAGACAGAGCTTGTCAAATCAAGACGAGCAAGTATAGATCCTGGCGTGTGCGACAACATGCAGTTGAGTAACAGCGAAAATCCAGGAGTGTACGTATGTGCGGTCAGCACCCACTTGTCGATAACAGTTTGCGCTCGACGGCCGATGTATCAACAGCTCACACTACTATGCCATGGTCGGCTACGGGCTGCGATATTGCGCAGCTCATCCTCTTCTGTCATGCAAGTAGAAAACAGGACTGGTACCAAAATCTGTGCATTACCTTGCAAGCTGCTTTCAATGGATATGGTACTTAAGCCGCTCGGCAACAATCTATGATGTCACCTCCACATTCGTCACAAGCATCCCACTGGTACATGAGCTATTCGTCTCAGCTAGACAGCCATCATGCACCTAGAGAAAGGTTGGACGGCCGTTTCGTTCAATGGGGACTCATCAGTAGCGCACATTTGCCTAATCCTGTTGGATTCGAACCCACGGCCTTACTGTTACGAGCCAGCGACTTATGCCACTTAGCCGTGGGTGACGGCAGCGGACCACGATGCTTGATACCAACTATGGCATAGCGCGGCGTACCCCCCACTGTCTTGCAAGTTTTTGACGTGCATATGACAAGGCTGGCTTCCAGTGCCACGACATCCTTTGCAAGCCGCTACCTATCGAGGTGGCATGTTAACTGCTAAGACCATTGCAAAAGAATATTGAATAGTAAATGAAGTCAAGGTAAGCTTCATGTACTCGAATGGGTATATTTTCGGCATTTTACAATATCGACCGCGAATGAAGTAAAATGACATTTAAAAATGCAGAATTTTATACATGGATAAAGAAAAGGGAAACAGTGCAATGGAGTCACTCAAGTAAAAGCATCCGCATTCTTGTGCACTGAGTGAAATTTGATGAACAAAAACCTCGGATTATTTTCTAGCCATCAGGGTAGAGTTTGGCGCAGACATTCCTTCAAGACTGGTTTCAACAAACTCAAACGTTCGTGGTCAAGAGCGACAAATCGCTGTATCCGAACATAATATTCAAAATATAGTGAGTTAAACGGTCTTTGTGACCTTGGAAGTGCTCTGGACAAAATTGTTGTCAAAACCTTCTACAAAACATGAATATCCCCAGCAGACAAAGTAAAAACGATGTCTAGTGAGAAGATAATGGCCGATTTGTTGGTTTTGGTGTAGATACTGTGCAGCTAGATTCAGGCTAACATCCACTACAACGAACAATGAACACAGATTTATTACTGGTAAAAGCAAGTGCTTGACACGTCCCGTAGGATGGTTGGAGTGAATACGATGAAATCAAAATATATGTGGGTCATCTACCTAAAATCTGCCGAGGTGAATACTTTGATAAATAACCTCGGTGTAAGATTTTAAAAAATTGAGCGTAAAATTTCAGAAATAAACCGGGGTGCAGTGGTTGTTGATATAAGGCGTGAGAAAAGAAAAATATGGTCCCTCACTTGGGTCCATTTGATACATAAATCCTGTAGAAAAGTATCCTTAGCGTAATCCACAACAGAAGAGCTTAGGTAACAAAATGCTGGGAGCTAAGAGCAATATCTAATCGTTTTTTGGAAACGTCCAAGGTAGGCGAGGATACAACTGAGTCTGGGAGTGCGTTCCAGGGTTGGCAAACCCGAAGGGAAAAGTAATTACGTCGGCACTCTAGACAGCTATATTGTTCCTTCAATCTTAAGCAGTTACCCCTGAGCTGCGTGTTGTAGCTAAGTTTCAGCAAATGGCGGCATACGTGGTTGGGGTCACTCAATATCTGATACGCTAATATGAGATCGCCGCGCAGCCTTCGATGGTGTCCGCTGAAAATTCCCCTCAACTTCAGCCTTCGGTTGTAAGAGTGATAGCGCAGGCCCTTTACATTCTTTGTTGCTCTTCGTTGTGGTGACTCTATCGCTTCTAGGTCGCGCTTCAACCAAGGTTGCCAAGCTTGGATAGCGTATTCAACATGCGGGCGTAGGTAGGAATTGTGCATCATTGAGAAGATTGATGAGTCAAATCTCCCGAATGCCCTTCGCAGCATGCCGACGTGCTGGTTGCCACTTTTCGTAGCTACCTCAGCCTGTTTTGAACAGTTGAGGTCGCTCTGTACGATCACACCAAGATTCCGTTCCTGGAAGCTGGTCTGCAATCCGTTTGTCCCAAGCAAATATGTGTAGTTATATTTATGGCGTAATTGCACAACGCGACATTTGTCTACGTTGAATGGTAGGGCGTTTTGAACTGACCAGTTCGACACCGTGTTAAGATCGCACTGGAGCCGTTCGTGGTCGTCCGGTCCTCTGATCCTTCGCCATATCTTGATATCATCAGCGAAAAATAGGAAATCGGAAGCAATTGATCTCGTCAAATCGTTAATGAACCCCAAGAATAAACGAGGTCCAAGTACCGAGCCTTGTGGTACATCACACACCACAACGATTGCATCGGACCGAGATTCCTGGATTCTCACTTCCAACCGACGTTCGTGTAGAACACTGATTATCCCACTCAGGTTTGGACGCCAGTGCTGTATTTCCGAAGCTCTTAAAGAAGAATTCGATGGTCGATCAAACGCTTTTGAGAAGTCCAGGTAGATAACATCGACTCCCGCTTCATTATCAATGGCTTCCGTCCCGTTAGTACATGTTATTAATAGGTTTGTCGTACACATAAACGCTTTCCAGATACTGCATCAGCGCATCTGCGCCAATTGATTCGTTTACTTTGGATAGTACAGGAAGTAGTGTTATTGGATGGTAGTTTGTAGGGTCAGTGTGGCTACCTCGTTTAGGTATAGGAGTGATGATCCCTCGCTTCCATACTGGCGGAATATGGTTCTCTTCTAGGTACCTCTGATGGAAAACAGCCAGTGCTTCTGTTAGATCACTAGCTACCGCCTGCAGAGTCTTTAGTCGGATGTTGTCGACTCCAGGAGAACTGTGGGTACGCAAGGATAACAATTTCTTCAACACATCCGGTAAAGCGCTGGAGGCCGTTTTTTCCTATTTAGACTCGTCAGTAGCGCGCATGGGCCCGATCCTCTTGGATTCGTGCCCATATCCATACTCACACGAGATAGAGACTAATGCCAATGAGCCATGGGTAAAGGCAGCGGACCGTCATAACAGAAATCTAAGTGCGATATAGCGCGGCTCATCCTCCACCGCCTTGCATGTTATGAACGTGCTGTAGACAGGGCTGGTCCCCAGAGCTACGACTTCCTTTGCAAACTGCTACCGATCGATATGGCATGTAAATTGTAAATACGATTACTTATTATTAGAGTAGTAGTGGCATTAGTCATTGACTCACAAGAGTAAGCTCGTGGTTCGAATCCGAGAGGATTAAGCGGATGCGCGCTACTGACGATCTCCAATGGATCGAAATGGCCGCCTGGCGCTTTCCCGGACGTGTGGTGGCTGTCTACCTGAACGGATCTGCGACGAATCTTTACCACAACAAATTGAATCTTCCTACTACTCTCTAAGGATGAACCTTGATTCGACGCAGCCGGTGCTTACTATTGCCTGCTCATCCCATTGTCCAACGGCATGCTAACACGAGCCGTTAACCCAAGTACACGGGTCGTGGATACGAATCCTTAAGAGATCGCTAATATAGATGTTTTTTGTACGTCAGTAATTTTCTGAGTGTGCATGGAGCTATGTAACTGGGAATTGAGTTCGACGAAGAACCCCACTCGAAAGGCCGTAATTCGGCTCTGGGCAGTGGCAAGCGAAACTTCAAGCGTGTTCACACACAGAACATAAGCGATCCAATCGTTGCAATTTCCGCAGTCTCAACCATATGATCCGAGATGTCGGGCCGATACTTACTGCCTTACTTCAGTGCATTGAATTTATGCACTACCTGCGTAGTGTGGCGGACAGGTGAGCTGGAGTCCAGACAATCCACCCAAATTTTCTTACGAGCATAGGACAGCTTCTGATGGCAGTCGAACTGTTCGCTGAGCTTGGCAAGTTTGTTGCAAACGTTTCGTCACCAATCGAGGTGACGTCATCAGTGCGTTGTTGAGCAGCGTGTAGCCGGTGGCGTAGCCTTGGGAAGCCTCGATGGGAGTGCATCGGGTATGGTGCGCATGCGCTTTTATATTTTCCCGTGTTTGGTCGCGGAGATGAGCAACCCTATTAGCTGGAACAGCTGCCCGTATTCAGCTTGTTGGACAGGTAGTCGATCTTTGACCTCGACCTCTCTGACAACGCACTGATGATGTCACCTCGATTGGTGACGAAACGTTTGCAACAAACTCGTCAAGCTCAGCGAACAGTTCGAGTGCCACTAAAACAACCTGGCTTGACCATATTCGCTCTTATTCCAATAAGACCGCTTCAATTTTGTCGAATTTCCCATCATAAGGAAGCAATGTTGATATCGCAACACAGCGAAAAAGCTCTCTAGTTATGACACCAATGTCGACCTTATTTCAGAGAAGTCATGAATAGACTTCTGAGTCTTGTTTCTATCTACAGGCTTATTCTGTTTTATCGCTTACATATTTTCCGCCGCCTTATCCCTTGCTTCTGCTGAGTTTCTTTTGTCATACTACTTTAGCCAATTTTTCACGCTTCACTGCAGATCGCTCATCGTTCATCTTTTGGTTCCGCGTTCGATTCTACGTGCCCGACCCCATCTGCCTGCGTGAGGAGTACACACGGTAAGACGTTGCCTAGGATACAACCACATCGCCGGTTCTGTCCGCTTAGTGACCCTGCCGTACATCTCCCGATTTTGACCTCAAGCATATCCACATTCGCCTTACAAACTACTATTCTATTTTACTTTAAGTGCACTATTGATATGCCTATTTATACCGGATAATTCTAGAGTGAATTTATACCAATTCAACTAAATGCCACCATAGACTGCGTGCTGTGGTTGCACTATTCAATTGGGTATACAAGTTCCTGTTTTTTTGTCACGTAAGTTCCGTCTATGGGTTAGTTATTAGAGGTACTTATTCGGGTATGATTATTATAGCACGCTTGGGACATTTGCCAAAAGTTTTCGTGGATCCATTTGAATCGGCTATTGTTGAATTGAGGTTCATTCCAATCTTAATCGCAGTCAAGTGTGAGATCACGCTTCAGGATCCATCCACACGACTGGTGCTTCGACTGAAACCAGAACGAGCCATTAACCATTTTGTCAGACTTTACCGTGGCTGGGTGGCATAGAAGAAAAAGCTTCGGCTGGTAGTCTCTGCGTTTTGCATTCGAAATATAAGTCTGTTTCTCTACCGAACGAATGTAAACAACTACGAAACTGGTCTTGGTACACAATATTGCTGGTGGGAACAACTAACGTATCCTCACTAAAAGGGATTAGTCGCGACAGGTGGCTTGAAACACTGCAGCGATGCAGAAGTTTAATCGGCTGTAAGCAGACGGAGGAGGAATCTGCCTAATGTCTTGCGTTGCAACTCATGTGACTGTAGTTGCTTTCACTTTAGGTAAACGGACAGAACGTAACGACATTCATTATCTTAGGGCTAAATTGAGGCCGGTATTGTTAGATGAAATATTGGACCGTCGACCAAATCAATTATGCTGTTGACGACTAGTTCACAACCACGTTCCGGTTGCTAAATCTACTGCTGTTGTTATGGTTTCCTTTAACTTATACGACACACACAGGAAGTTGGAGTGTGATCTGCACCGGCCACCCCGGTATCCGTCGACTGGAGCCATGCTACCTAAAACGCTATCAGTAACAGCTTTCAATTCTTGACTCTGTTCATACGTACGCACACACATACGTACTTGACTAGACTATTCAGCTTTGGAATAATTGAACTCCAGTAATGAATACAATGTCTGAGGAGAAAAGCTTCCAGAGGCGACACAGCGTTCAGTCTACCTAGTCTCCTCCTTCTTGTAAAAACAAGCAAACCAACTCCCATTGCAATCCGGTGCTTAGTGGCACACTCTTTCTTCTACAACGGAAGCGAAGCAAGCACCACGTCAGTCTCTCTGCATTAACGGAACAGCCCCAGAAATCACCATAACTGATATCTGATAGCTACAAGTTTCTATAACCATGGAAGCAGTTCCAACCTACTTCTAGCAAGACATAGTTTCAGGGCTGCTGCCGTATCACCTACCAACAAGTTGGAGGAGAACTTGTTCAAGCGGCTTACTACAAGGTACGTAAAAATTTCGCCCAGTTACTTCAGACTAGATCTGCGTTGTTTCGTCCCCAGTCAACGTCATACAAATGACCCGATGTGACCTGACGCACAAATAAGTGAGCTTGATATCACCGTGGCTCACTTAAGCTTAAGCGTATTAAGCGCATCACCTCTCAGTCTTCTTCTTCCAAGCGAAACCAATCATAAGCTAGCCAGACGCTTTTAATAAAACCACCCACATTGACTTTCAATCATCATAGCTGCCACAGATTGTGGCTTTTCTATACGGAAATAAAGCGCTCGGGTCTAAAACACATTATTTTGGTTGTGGCTAGCATTTAATTTATATAATAACAGTACGAGGTTTTCCTGCCGATGATGAACGTCGTGTTTGGACTACATCCGGAGTAATGATTTAGGACTTTGGCGCCTTGTCCTGATGACAAAGTTACCCGTATTCAGATGCTACTAAATGTGCGACTGGGATGGCTCGAGGCCTACTGGGAAAGAGAACAGATTTAGTAAAGAAAAATCGACGTTAAAAAGTGTATTGTCTCCAGTGCATCGCCGATCTTGTTTTCAGCCGACACGTCAAATTTAATGGTTTGGAGGGGGTGAAACTCATTCCAGCCGACAGGTTTTCCCACTAATACCTAGCACCTACATAGACATTCTAGTTTCTCTTGTTCACCATGCATTTCCACCTATGTCATGGAACGCTATTAATACCACCCTACACAAGAGTTGCATTTTTAGCCGGCGCCGTCGTTTATTCTGTATCACAGTATTGTGACTTTGAAATTATATTTGACAAGGCTAATAAGGCAGTTCGTTTCAGAATTCATCGTTGATTTTCGGCTTCCCTTTTTCAACTGGATAAATGATTATGCTGTTTCAAGCATGCGTTTCACCGGTACGGCACCGAAGTTTTCAGTGGTTGCAATTTGAGTAACAAGTCCGCAAGCTTTGTGAATTTACTCTGTTATCTAGAAGACCGCCTTGCTACTTAAGCAGGTCGTATGGCGGCACTACAACGCTAAATTCCCCCCCCCCCCCAAGAATAACATTGACTGCAGCCATAGAAATGTGACCGAATGTGTGAAAGAGCCGTTTTCCATCCGCACGCGAGAATTACTCATGTCCAAACTTTTCTAGCTTTACTGCGGTAGCCCCTGATGTAGGTCTCATGCTAATGGTAAGCGAAAAGTTAGGACCGTTTAGGTTGAACCTACTCTCGACAGTTATTGTCGCTTTTTTGCATGAACCTACATGGTGTGTCTCCATGTAACCCCCTCCGTTTATAGGCAGGTTACGTCACGACCTTGTACCTTACTACTTTTAAGTAGCTAAATTAGTTTGCTGTACTCTCCCGATGTGCAATCTGAGACAAAATGATTCACAGTCTCGATGTCCACTATCTGATTCGATGAGGCCCATAGCAAACTTCTCACTTCCTGAAGCCTCTGTGTTGCTCCCAGTTCCTGGTAAGTCAAGCTGGGAAGAAAGAGAAAGGGTTCTCCTTATTGCCAGTTTTAATCTTTCCCGAGTGCACTCCTTCTGTGACCAGATCCCACGAGTTTATAATCAAGCATCTTACCTTCTCAGTGCACGAGAATAGTGAATCTGTTAACACCAATTAATTAACGAGAATGAACATTGGTCAACGTGCCAAAATCACCTGATCAATAAACCAGCGTTGTTCAGAGTCGATAATGCGTAGTCATTGGCCTTGAAATTAGTTCTCTGAGATTAACATCACGCTGTGTATCGACGCCGTCTCGTTCGCAAACAGCTTCGTGTGGCTTCTTTTAGTGCACCTCCCATAATTTGTCTAGAAGTAGTGGGACCAATCCAAAATGCGGTCCCAAGTTCGATGGTCCCATTTTTAATGTGCATGTGCTCAACTGTTGCGGAGTCAGGTTGGCGTTTTTGCACACCCTATCCACGGTGGATGTGCTACCATAACACGTTCTTATCCCCAGTGTACGAGAGGTGTTACTACTTCGATTTTGCGTGGATAACCTACAGCGTAACGAAATCGTTCGATATTTAGCATGAGTAACCTTCGTCCATACTGATGTCCACTTTATGCCGAATTTAGCGAACCAGATGCACTTTTGTCTGTGGAACATACCTTTAGAGTACCCGAGTAGATTACATTAGTCGTCAGCTGGGACGAGGTTGCAATGATCACTTGGGATCTCCGCGTGGCGACGCTCAGTCATTTTGAATGTCATGTAGAAAAACGGCACGCTGACAACTGAAACAGCGTTGAAGTTTGTGGATAGGAAGTCGGCCAAATTAGTTCTATCAGCTTTACATCAATGACACATATCAGTAATATCAATATCCGTTTTGTTCGACAACAATTTTAAGGTTATGGTTAAAAACCTCACTAGGGCACCACAACCCTCTAGGGGATTGGGTGTGTTCGCAACTGCCTGTACGTACTCAGTCGTGAATCGCGGTGGCCATTTACGCCTGGCGCACTCAATGCGATATGCCGCAAGCGTGCCATATCGACGTGAATCACGTGATAAAGTTAACAGAGGTGCTTATGGAGGTGTTCACCACCTGTTCTCAACGAATTTATGGCCATGCCGCGCGTTACTCACCCTCCACTGGTTTCTACACAAAATAACGATCGAAGTGTGGATTACACGCCAACACTGTGGTGCTGAAATTAGAGGATCTATTCTCTGGTACTAATGCATAAGCCTCTGTTCACCTCACTGAGAATGCAAATCACCACACTTCTTGACTTTCCAAGGCTAATCTGTCCGTAACTTGGATGTTCGTTCTGCTTCATTTTACTCAATATGGTGTCACAGGTGACTTACCATACGCAACGTCGGAATTGGACTTGATAGGTGCACGACTGTCAGAGGATTGGGGCAGCACTTGACTAGCAGACTAGTGCCTCGCCAAATTCCACACCAAATTCGGCTTGCTATTGCTCAAACAAGCTAATCAAGCCACCTATATTGTTGCCCTTAGTCACATTTGATCAGTGGCCTGGACCGTGGTCCGACGTCAAAGGAGTTTTGACCGTGGCTTCAGTTTAAAGTTTGTGTTTAGTTGGAAACAATTTATTGCTTTGTGATCCTTGCCTAGCGTCTTCTGTAATGGACCTACTCAGTCAGTGAAATTCTGTTTCTAAGGAACTAGCCAGATAGCCATTGAGGTACGAACTTGTTAGGTTCCGTGAATGGACACAACAAGCACAGTGATCTGTTTAGGCAGCTCCACTGATTGGCGAAATTTCGGATGTGTTGCGTTAAGTGTCCCGTCGGTTGTTTTACTGAGACAAGGAAGTAACCTCTTCGGCCAATAAACATCTTATTTATGAGCGTGCGTAACCAATATTTATCGAGGCTTTTTGGAGGTTAAACGCGCTATCATTTTTGCCGCTTTGACTTTGCTGAATAAACTGTTTGTCGCCGAAGGATCGACAGTTACGACACCCCCATGCTTAGTTTCAGGGGTTTTTTCTTTCATTGTTTGCGCTTCCACGGTAGTCTTCGTCGTCCTCCTCCATAAGCAGCTCCCGTTGTGATGTCGAATGTGTTTGAAGATGATTTTAAGGTACTATCACATTAACCGATAAAGATAATAGGAACGCGACCTGCCGAACAACTTACTACATTCCGTGTATATTTTAGTTGAGTTCCGACCTGAAGGGTTGCGAACAATGCTGAGCTAGTTTGTTAAGTTGCTTTCAATACTGCATGCAGTCCAACAGATGTAGACCGAGTCTTCCTCTTCCGGTTCCACGCACGAACGACCAATGGGGATTGTGTGTAAACTCACTCGACTTCATAGTTGAGAAGCCTTCAAACTCACAAGGACGCACTGTTGCATATCCCTTTGTTCTCCACAATGATGTTCTTCGGACAAACAGAATCTTGTCCACTGTGAAACGGTATGTTCGCATACGAATGTTGCATTCATGCGAATAGTCTAGTTCGACGTTTTACTCCCTGGAAATCACCCAAATGAAGCCCTGAGGCCATCCTTCGTTCCTCTTCGTTGCATCAGAGTTTGCCATACACCGTGTAGGCTATAATGATGTGTAGAATGCTCATCTCTTTTGGAAAACATCTGAGGTCTATTTGCGGTTCGGAAACTACATCAGTGCTTGTCGTGAAATGCACAGAAAATGTCTGGTCGAGCTAATTAACTATCAAACCGACGGGAAGCCACTTAAGGTAGTTCAATCTGGTGAAGCAGACGGAAACGCGTTCATTCAGATGTTGTGCATAAAAAAGCGATCTTCAGTTGATCTTTGAAGTCTACTCCGCTTTCAAGTTGTTTGTCAGAATGAGAGTCACGATTGGGACAATTTTGGTAATCGCTTGTTAGGCGGAAGAGTTGAGTCTTAAAGATATATCGCTTGTGCCTTCTTCCAATGTTCTGCGAGTGTGGTCCCGTTGTGCTAACTTATCTCTAGATGGATAACAGATTCCGCGCAAATGTGGTGAACGGATCACCACCTTTCGTGTGATTCAAAAATTATCCGACTCGGAAGATTCAATGAATCTTCTCGTCCCACGATTTTCATCTGACCTCAAGTAATCTGTCCGCCACCTGCAAGTATTGCTACGTAAAACAGTCGATTCTGTGCGGTTCAATCGTGGACGTGGTTCCTTCCTCCTGATCGGTTAACAGGTCAGTGCTTTAGAGTTCTGATGTCCAACTACGTAAATGGAAATTTATGTATCGCGTTATTCTCAGTTACCCAAAGGATTTAAAAATTGTCAAGTTTTTCTAAATTTTGGTTGTTTACACAGCATTTAATTTCCGTGAAGCGAAGAAGATGAGAGCTTGAAACCTACAACTACTTCAGATGCACCAAACTCAGTGTCTTTCTGTAATGCATCAAAAAAGTTTGTGCAATGAAACGATGACGGCGCTAACAAGCAACGCAGATCCGGCTGCATTAGTAGGATCGCACCTTAAGCAATACTCCCATATGCTACTACTGAAGCCCAATGAACAATAGAACAATGGTTTTATACGGGGTAAAAAGCTGTAGCTCAGAGGCCTCGCAGGATGATCCTGCTGAACATTCAAAGTATAGGAAAAATTGTCAGCAAACGTAGGTTCACACAGGAGACTGACTGCGGTATTCGTAATTATAAATCCGCTCTAAGTCAAGTTATGTTCGCTAACACATGTGTATCTGTTTACACACCGATTTCGTGATGGATACAGAGCACAGTAGTTGTCTGCTTCCTGGTGCCAATAAGTGCACAGAAATCAAATCAGGTAATGAAGCTGCTGTAATGTAACGTGGTGTCGATCTCTAAAAACAGGTAGGTAGACGCCGAAGTGACAAAAGTCGCAACAGTGTCCCGGAAGTGACAAATTCGAAGAGTAAACTAGTTTTGGCGACATTCCAGCCGACTGTATTGCTTAGCCAGTTTCAGCTGGTGATCATTCAATTTTGAGTTGCAGTTTAATTTCAGCTGGCCGCAAACGTGACCGGGGTTTTCCAAAATCTGGGATGCCAGAATGAGGTCGCTCCGTAGACGAAAATAACTTCCGCTGTACACTCCTAAACTTTTCAGATGCAGTTGGTACGGCAGTTAGGTCATTCCCTTCACATTTTTATTTGCCCATGACTGTGCGGTCTCCAGTGCAACCAGATCCCGTGATAACCAGCTTACCCAGGCCTGAATCGCGTACTCCGCCTCACAAACGCATTGAGCACTGAAGGTCTTCCATAACAGTCCATTGTTTTGGTTAGCGAAATTAGACGTCTTCAAAGACTGTGTCGAACAGCCGAGGTTGTCTTGCATCACCACACCAAGATCACCCACTAACCACTTCTATCGTGTGGCCGCTTGGTCATGTTCAACAGCGTCCCGGTTGTTGTAAACCTGCCTTCGTATTGCTGTACTGCTGCTAATATGCGCCTGCGGGACTACGGCCGCCGGATTGCTGTGTCACGCACCCAACCAACCGAGAGGATACAGAAGGCCAAGGGTCGGTAAACAGGTAGTCTATTCTACACGACAGGTCAGTTCTATTTATTGGTGAACGAAACATACTAATTTTGTAAGCGTTTGGCTCTCAGCCAATGTGAGTTAATTCCGTCCCACGGATTTTCCATATTTGGCAGAATGGTTCACCTCCGTTGACTCGGGCTAGTATTTGCTGGTCAATCAGGTTGCACCCGAGTCCCAAATTTGGCAAAACCGTCCAAGGTCGTTCCACGCTTTTGCTGGTGACCTACGCATGCAGCACACTGCTCAGGTGCTCCGCGGTACTTCTGTGCGCAACCTCGTATCTGGACATTGACTCCGCTTACCTCACTATTACGGGGTACAAGCCGAATTCGCCAACTATCTCATAAACTAAAAAATGAACCATTGAATCCACTTATAGATAATTTTAACCATTACTATCGCCTTAGTCAGTCGTTAGCCGAACGGATTGCATGCTTGACTTGCAATCCACCTAGGGGCGAGTGTCCTAGCGGTATACTCAGCCCACGCGCGACTGGTGGTAGCCACGTGGCAACGAAGTGTCTGTGCAGTGTGCCGGCGTACTGCTAATGACTTTACTTTTTGACTTTTACCCTCGCTATATGGATGATATATTTTGTGCGTCCGATTAAGCAATGGGTCTGGAGGATCTTGGGGTACAGTTTAATGGTGTACGCCCGGAAATGGTGTACTCACAATCACCTGAGTAACCGAATTGTTGATTCCCAATCAAGGAAGATCAAATAAGAAAACCTGGACCGATCAGTATACAAACTACGGTTTGCTGTTTACTGTTTGACCTCAAGAGCAAAAAGATATGCACATAGGACTCTGGAGGATATGAAATTCATCCAGAACACTACCCGAAAATTGTTACCGGTAAGATTAATTCACCGCAACATGCAGTCGAAAATGGAATCTAACCTTTATGTAGTAGGCGGAAAGAAAACTTTACGTCCACCTTAGTATTACGTTTGCTGTACTTATGACAAGAAAATTGGCGCAGTCGATAAGAAATACTTTTCCGGCTACGGAATTGCGATGTGTCTTCGTTAAGAACCAGCTATTTATTGTGTGCAACAAAGGCTGACTGCCAAAGCTGATCTCTTCTTACGCAACCTATCGATTTGAATGCATCTGCACGCAACATATATTAGCCGAACGGCCCGTTAACTGTCATGTCGCATTAAGCAACATAGCCCTAATTGGCTGGTGAACGAAAGCCCCGGAATAGTCACAAGCGATATTTTGTCCCACGTGCTGGAATCACGTCACCGGATTAACCTCCCGAATGCATTTATCATGGTAAAGTAGATTCCCATGAGCAAATCGAAGGGTTCGCGGCTAAGAAATCTCGTCACTACAAAGGCTATTGAGATCCGAATATTCCGACCCTCGCTGTGCTCGCAAAAAGTGTTTGTACAATCTTTCTATATGCCATGTCCGAACAGCCATCAAGCTAGCCGTCCACCTTGACATCGGCTCAGGCATTGTGATTACCCAACCATCAACTGACCTGCGTGAATGACAAACAACACGAACTTGAGTGCTATCTGAACACTGTACTACTTACGTCGCAATACAAAATAAAAAATATCTGATGCAACTCAGTATCGATTGCCTTGTATTTTAAGACCTTACAGTGAATTCTAGTACTGGAACGTACAACACGAGTCATTGTAAAACAGATGCCTTCGGATTCGTGTTTCTGTGAATTGCTGAGAACGTTCCGTAGAGCTAACGTTCGTCGACATGAGGTTAAGCCCTCAAGTGACACAAGGCGCTGTTTACCGGGTCCCATCGAATTATGCCAGACATACCCCCCAAGGGCATTCACAGTCCTCATACCAGGTAGAATCTACCTGGTAGATCAATGGTTTGAAATCGAGAGGATTTAGTCGGTCTTGTCTCTTTCAAGACACAGTATAGGCTAGGATGGTTCGCCAGCTTCCAGAAGCCCACTGTCGTTGAGTAGCAGCCTACATATAACACTCTCATCTCAGTTGTTTTAGGACAGTAGTACCAGGGGTTACTTTTTTCAAACAAGCCATAGAAACAGTCTCGGTCAAAGATAAGATATACGTTTCGGAAAACTAGGTACTCTTGGCTACTGTTGCCGGAATACCTGTAGTGTTTGACCACCAGCTATTGCGGCGTACAGCCCAACTTCGAAGGACCGCTGATGTATCATACGTAATTCCACCAACTGTCGTCCGGTGACAAGTGATTTGATTTTGTGTTGGACCAGCTGGTGAAATTGCATCATGCACCTTGGTTGGGTTGCATTATTCGCAGCCTGCTTTCAGCCTAACGCGGCATACAGTGTGTTCCATTTCGGCATCTGTTTTGATTATGTCTCACGGCTCCTAGCTACTGACAAGGCTTGCAGGCATCTGGATGCTGACAGAACGACCTAAACAAATCGGTGCATGCTGTCCTCTTGTAAATGGGTTTCTGCATCGGACGCATGAGTACTTGTTCAATGGAACAATGTTTTTATACAGGTAAAAAGCTAAAGCTTAACAGGTCCCGTCGGATGGTTTTAGTGTACACTCAAGATGTAGATAAGTGTCGGAAAAGTTTGGCTCACACCAGTGAACTCACTGCGGTGTAGGTAGTATAAAATCTAAATGCACTGTCCGTAAGAAGTGATGACAAATGGGAGTTTGGTAGAAATCATGCCGCTTTCTGGTGAACACATACAGAGGGTGAACAATTTGAACGTATCTCGGAAGTTGACCGTCAGTGAATTCTCTTACAAATACATGTGTTTATCCACGACAATGTGCCATGTAAGATGGCACAACGAAATGAGTTACGGTCAACCGGGGCTTTGTACTCTGCCATCATGGGAGCACAGATAACAGATCCCGGTAAGGCATCCCACGTTCTGCAAAGGCGTACAGGCAAGAAATTTCGACGGCATTCCAAGCGACTGTGTTGCTCTGCTTCCTTGAGATGGTTGACTCTCATCTTACTATTGTGACTGAGCTCTAGCAAGTAGCGGCACGTGTGGTTGGGATCTCTCAACATCTGGTAAGTCAAAATGCGGTACCCACGTAATCGCCGGTATTGTCCTGTGAAGACCCGGAGCTCTCGAAGCCTTTATTCATATGGCAAAAGACACAAGTTACTGACATTTCTGATTGCTCGGCGTCGTGGTGCCTCCAAGGCGGTGAGATCTCTTCTTTAGCTATGGCTGCCGGACTTTTGTTACGTATTCCACATGTGGACGTACGTATGAGCCGAGAAGCTGTTGAATAATCGAAGTGTCGCCTCGTCCGAACGTACACCGCAGTCTGCTCACGCCTTAGATACCGCTGCTTGACGCGTTTTCAGCCTGATTAGAACCTCTAAGGTTGACCTGGACCAAAACGCCTAGATCCATTTCGTCAGAAGACGTTTGAAGCTCCTGGTTTCCGAGTTTGTAGGATCACGCCAGCTGGTGTCGTAAGTGCGGTATTCTACATTTATCCACATTAAACCGTAATAGATTCTGGACTGACCACGCGTAGACCCTACCCAGCTTGGCTTGAAATAGCGTGGTCTCATCTGGGATATTGATCACCATCCACACCTTGATGTCATCGGCACAGAGCAAGCAGTTAGGGTTTTTGAGGCGCTTAATACCATCAATATACGCCAAAAGTAACGGTGGTCCCAGTTCCGATCCCTATGGTACTTCGCATTTAACTCGTGTGGGATCTGGTAGCTATTCAGGCACTCTTACCTCCAAGTGCTGCTGGAGGAGATAGCATCTGATCCATCCTAGGAGAGGGTCGCCAATGGCCAAGGTCTGAAGTTTGGAAAGCAGCATACCATGGTCTAACCGGTCAAATGCCTTAGATAGGTCGAGAACAACTATCTCAACACCTGCACCAGTGTTTACTGCTTCGGTTCAGCAGGATCGAACTAACGACAGATTTGTACTGCACGATCAATTTCGTCGGAAGCCATGTTTTCCTGGTGCAAAGCAGGTAAATTCTTCCAAGTAGGCCGTCAGCCCATCAGCTGAAATGGCTAACAAGACGTTTGAAAGTACGCTAGAAGGATAACGGGACGGTAATTGGCTGGAACGGGTAGACTACCTCCCTTGGGAATAGGAGCATTCCTCCCGTGTTTCCACCTGTTGGGCATGTACATTTCTTCAAAACAGTGTTGGAATAATCAAGCCGAATGCTCAGTTAAGCTCTAGACTTCTACCGCTTTTTTAGTGCGGTGTCTGCGGTGAAGGATATATGATTGAGTTTTTGGATGAGACAACCATAGACTTAAACTTAAGTGGCTACTGTTCGCACTGAAATGTTGAAACACATTTCAGGTGCGGGGTATTTGCCGCATCCTTCGGTGCCCTTGTGGGTCCGTCCGCTGCTTGACAAGGAGGAATGCCCCGTTTCACCTTACGTAGACTGTTCACATGTTGATACAGCGACTTTGATTTTAGACTATACACAATGCCAACTTCTGTTGGTATGCCATTTTATCCTTGCGAGCAAGCTGTGCACATTGGTTATGTCCGGTCACATAGGATATACAGGTATCGGTGCTCGGAGTGATCTTATGTATATACCAAGCCGAGTTCTACACCGCTGCACACTTACGTGTCCTGCTTCACACAAACCATACCAAGCTTCTTGGATGGACAACCTATTCTCTGATGCTTCTGCAACCAGAGTGTTAAACTGGCCGACAAACTGTTGCCGTGCACCAGTCGATGCTCCGTCTGTCAGGAAGGTCCAGTTGGTTGTCTCACCTAATCGAGCTAATATGCCGTAGTGTATAAACCCTCTGGTTGCGTCCGCAATTTGCGTGGGAGATTCTGCATAACGGATGTACACGAAGAGTAAGCCTGCATGATCGCTGCGGCCCAACGTTGCGTCGACGATAACTCTCTCAATCATCAGTTCTTTCTTGGTGAATATCCTATCCACTATAGGGGGCTTTTGATGTAACCATACTGCGAGAAACTGCAGACAATCATTTGTAGACGCGCCTTGAACTGTCCTCCAAGAGCTGCTTGGGATTCTATTGGGTGGGTGTTGAAATCTCCATTAATAATGACATGACTGTAAATCGTGTTTATCGTCCTTCTTTGTTCGGATGCCAGCTAATAGTTCATCTCGAGCGTGGACGAGGGAGAGTGGTAAACTACCGCCACTAAGCAGGCATCATCGCCTGTTTACGTAGACGGCACCAAAAAGAATCCTACACTGTGTTGACCGGGTCCTCTATGAACTCACATTGGAGGTT
>OX104068.1:99803117-99833579 GCA_944474145.2 Dicrocoelium dendriticum | reverse complement strand
CTTGTGGACCTAATTTCCTCAAAAGAAGACGTACCTTAGGTGTATCGCCTAGCCCACGCTCGTCAAGTTGTAACAAGTCCTCATAGCGGCGAAACCATGCTTCCAATGTGAGGTCATCGTCCGGCTTTTAATGAAATTCTGCCCTACTTATGCAAAGTCGGCCCTTCAGGGACAAAACGTATATTCTGCAAACAAAAGGACCAGGCGAAAACGCAGGCAGAGGGCGAGTGAGACATATCGGTATATACAGCTAGTTGGATCCATAATTAACGACCTTTGTGAATGCATGACATTTTCCCTTTGATTCAGTCAAACAAACTCACTCCAATGCGTCCAACTGTTGGCCAATCAGCGTGCATGCGAGAAACGTGTGAACGTCCAATTAGCTGCCGCCTTTCCTTGCGGCAGCCTAACGGTTTCCTTGCTGGGCTGGCACCGCACGTTCGTTCGAGTGTATACTCCCATCACACTACTGTGCGCCAGATTGTCAGCAGTGGGAATCGTTGCATCCGTACAGGCTGACTGTAACGACATTCATGTTGTCAATGTTTCAATTAAGCGCTGCTGTGATGCCTCAAACTGTGCTTGCTGTCTGGACCGCATTTCTTGAAAAACTTCCAAAAGAACCGTCTTCCTTTCTCGTTGACATTCTATTATAACGCCTAACTGTAACTGAACCCACTCCGAACGGGAAGCAAGTACACCACTGTGCAAGACGAGCTTTATTGAAAACTGACCAAGCTGAGCTATCGGAATGGAAGAGATTAGTAGGTCAATAGGCCAACCGCATGAAAGCGCCTAGTCATGAATCGTGAGCTGTCTAGATATGAACGACATGCCAGTGTCCAACACAATCACGTAACAAGACAGTCAAGACTGTCAAACTATCTAGCTGGGAGACGACTGTGAAGCGCAAACCGTATAAGAAATATACACCACGTGCACTCATATGGTCGCTACATGAGTGATATTTTCATCCTTGTACACAAGGGCGAGTATGCAGCACCAAAACTGTTGGTGCTAACCAACTGGTACTTCGAAATCGAATTTACAGTTGAGAAAGAAACTTACAACGCCTTCAAATTTTAGACGTTTGCTTAAAAGAAACCTAAATGGTCCACTACCCTATGTTTGATATTTAGTGTCCTGTGAATTTCAAACGAGTTCCGGTTCGTACCATATTTACGATAGCTAGCCAGCTATGTTCAGAGGAAGCCACTGCATGTGAGCCGCAACGCATCTCCTCTACGGTACGCGAAAATGGACGTCTAGAGCGGTTCCCAGCAAAGCACTCAATAGGGGAAGGCGGAAATCGCAAACGAACGAGTGCCCGACGTCCCTAAGAGAATCAGAGACTCAGGAGATTCAGATCTCGCATCCGTGAATCGATAACCTAGGTAGTACGCTGCTAAGCATAGGTTTGACACCAAGTTAAGATGTTTCGGTTTAAATCCATCCTGGACATGACAGACACTTGCGCTTCACCATAGGCGCTGCCGGTGTATTGTGCTGTTGCAAGCACTGTAAATGCATGGTAAGTATGCGTTGTGGAGTCAATGCCATCGTCCAACATGGCGTCAAGATATTGCTGCTATCTGATGACAACATGTATCGGCGTGGCTTGCACCTCGGCAGTAATGTATGTCACTGCGTGCAAAAATGGCTGCTTGCTTGGCTGCCTGTAATGGCTGTCCGTGTCAGAGATAGCGTGCCCGGATCCCGCTGTAAATTATTCATAATAAGCTGCAAGGACGTCGGCAAATGAGAGAACAGCGTTTGACTGATTTCCCGGTTTACCTCATTTACCCGAGTGAATTTCATGTGCCGCCACTATTTATTGGCCCTGCCATGCTGCCTTCGGCGATCGTGTGGCATTTGGCAATACAGCAGTTTTCGTAGCAAAGTGATTTGTTTCGTTGTCGAGTGATGCGGGTGACGAAGCATTGAGGCTAGCATTCAAGTCACTGGATGTAATAGAGAGGTTCCATCTGGATTCATAATTATTTATATGCTCCCATATTGTGCGCCGCTTGTGACTTCAAGACTGGCGTGGATCACCGGCCTTGAGCATTTGTGTCCAGTTCATACGTTGTGATTGGTATTCCATTAGGGCACAACTAGTCTCGGCTCCGCCAGATTTCATCTGGAACGGGTGTTTTGTTTAGCACGACGTGCAGTGCTTTGAAGGTAGTACTTTTTGCAATACGTCAATACTTTTAAAATATTCCGTCTCAGTCCCAGCCTCCATGAACTGGAGGAGTACGCGATAACTGCGGTGCTAGCCATGTGAGCGCAAGAATTCACTTATATTCTTTTTCTGCACATCAGCCCATCCGGAATGCAACGAAAATGAGCAGGCACGTCGGGTATAGGTTCAGTATGCTTATCGGAGCACATTTTCCATGTCTTCGGTTTCTGCCTGCGTGCAAAGTGCTACAGTGAGACAAGGTGTTGGAAACTGCTCGCGTGGCTGAATTTATGGAGTTGTGTTGGGAGAGAATGCAGTAGAAATATATATATATATATATATATATATATATATATATATATGCCCCATACTGAGGCTGATGTTGCATTCTTGAATCTTCTTCAGTACAGTTGGGCTAAACCAGCGCACACTTAAAGTAGATCTTCTAAAGCTGAATAAAGTTCATTCCGTTTTATTTGGTTTGTTCTGCCTACATGAGTAATCTTGTATTATCTGGCCACGTTGCTTACGTCAATTGTGGTTATCTTCATTAACATTTTTGCTTTGTAACATTTTTAAGGAACTAGTGGACATTTTTACTTATCGCTTATTAGTTACTAACCTACTTACTTCGTATGCTAATTGAGCGCTGAGTTATGCTACCGAATCTGTGTGCACCATTCAATTTATTTTATTTCCTTTTGTCGTTTCAACTGATTGTCTTTTGTTTGATATTTGTGGTGTGGCTGCCCTTGTTGTGCATGTTGAGATGGTGCATACCTGTCTATTACCCACTGCCTCATTCATACTGGCTCCAGGAGACAGTTGATCGTTGCTGGTGGCTACGGGGTGGTTCCATGCACTCAGTGTGGAGCGGAATACGGTTCAGCCACCGCCTTGTGTGCGCTTGATTCCTCAAATACAGCGTGCTTGTGTTTGCCTGTGATAAGGTGTGTGAGCCTGCTCCGTTGATGAAACGCGGCTTCCATCCACATGCCTCCCGGTCTTACTCCTTCGGGTTTACACTGGATATGGGTTGTGTGGTTGGAGCTGTGGGTGGTGCAGCGCAAGCGACCCATGGTCCCTCTGTAGGCGCAGTGATCCTGTGGCTGGCCACAGTGACAGGCAATTCCGAAACCGGATGCCACCAACCATATAGGTGAATGGAACCGCTCCGATTCAAACTTTCTACCTACGCAGCATATACAAAATATACACACTCGTTGTTTCTGCAATTTCTTCCCATGACCAGATAAGCTCAGCGCTAAGTGAACCACAATGTATCCTTGATACTTCAACCCTCACCTTGCACAAGGTATACGGGCGATGGCGGACGACACTCTACCCCTATCTGCGAGGTTATTAACAATGGACTCGTTCCCAATGCACCCACACATATTTCCTGCTCAAATAATCCGTGATTACAATTATTTAAACAACAGTGACGCCAACCCTGATTCCACTATTTATGGTATGTTATCATTATGTTCATTTGGTTGCAGATAAATTATTAACAAACGGCATTTCTTAAGCATGCTTGCACATTTAAATGAGCTGCAAGCAATCCTCGCTACCGAAACGTGATACCCCGCTGATATAGTAGACTGTAATCCAAGTACCACCCTTTAACATCTTCACTTAAAGATCGCTGCAAAAGAAAAGGTAGTGGATGACTTATGTAACTCAATCACTTGTGTAAAGCAGAACGGTTTGAACATTCACCGCTGACAAATGTCCCCGATCCTCTCTGGTTCTCCGTCTCAGATACCTCTGTTTCCTTGCATCTATCCGCAACCCGCCAAATTCATCAACCATGAATGTTGTCCGTATCACCTCAGCTTCGATTTTACATCGGAATTGACGCACAAACAAAAGATAATTGTAGGTGATTAAAACATATCGACGATACACTGGTCTTCCCAGACCTTCTTGTTTATGCACAGAGCCTTCATTCATTCAATCAGAGTTGGTTGGACACAATGGGTTACTATACCAATTAGGTTTACGAACACATTAGACGTGATGTTTACATTGGGTATAGCCAAGGTACAGTGAGACGTTTGAGAGAACATCCCTGGTAGCGACAGGAACATGATACTCTTAGCCTAGACCGTTAAAATGGCCACCAAACGAATACCTTTTTCCTACTGCACCAGCCACAGTATTAACTGGAAATCCTTCCGTCAAATAATCCGGTCCTGCGATTGGGATGCCTTCTTTCTATCCAACAATACATGCACAGTTGTGAAGCACTTCTATCATGTGTTTCAGGTCGCCATAACCCTCGACGCTGTACAAGGAAATCGTAACAGTGGCGTTGAAAAATGTGCAACTTAACGTTTGATGAGTCAGAAATGCATCAAACATATCGCGCGCTAAAATGTGATAAGATGTTTTATAATGATTCCGCAGATGCACCGACTCATTTCTGAAATCAAGCACTTGCAATTGATGGGCGAACACATGAAGATCAAGCAACCATACGAATGACATGTAAAGCACATAGCTGGTGAGCTTTCTCCGTCGAAGAATCAACGAACTCTTTTCATTGATTACTGAACTGGCGGACGACATCCAGATGCATTTCGCTCTTTTTTCGCCAACTACATGACCCTTGACACTAAAGCTATGATAACAATAAGGCTCCGTCTAAACTGCTATTGCTCTCCGCAATATCCGTCAAGCAACACATTCTATTCAACTGTGCTCATTTCTAGAAGCTGAAGACATCCTCCTATCCGCGATGAAACTGGGAGGGCCTGATATGTCACTGCTGCTTTTGTATACGTATGGCGTTTCCCTGGAATCCAAGTATATCGTAGATCAAGGGCAAAATTCATTTATCAGCCCTCGCCACAGGGGCTACGCAAAACAGAAGATTGTCAATAACAAATCAAGCCAATACACTCCTATAATAGCCTGATTTTTCGTGCAATTGAAAAACAAGTTTGAGGGAGTTCATCAGCTCCCTGGAACTGATAGGTCCTTGACCAAGGATCATACACATTCTGCTATCTGCATTTCCTGAAGTACAACCGGACTCTATTGACTTAAAATATGCCCTATTAGTTCTATGCTTTCACATGCAGAAAACATTCGCTCAGGTGCCTCACAAACGATTACCGATACAAATCGATTTCTTTGAAGTCCGCAATACATTAATGGGTTGGCTAACATCAAACATGTACGGTCCCGCTAAGATAGTCACCTTAGTTGGCTATCGCTCTTCCCCGCATCGACTTACCAGCGGGGTTAGACAACGAGTGCGCTCAGTAAATTAATTTCCCTTCTTTGTGTCAATTGTAGCAGTTCGGTTAACGAACACGGCTTGCTGTATTTCTTTGCTGATGATATAACACTTGTTCACAAGTACCGAGGAGTTGAGCTTCCGAATGTACTACCACTTATTTAAGAATACATTCGTTTGTTTGAGACTTGGTGCGACAAGTGTATAATGACGTTTTAAGCACAACGGTGAATTATCCCATGTAGCGGTCGCTTGAAACCCGAAGTATCTATCACACGTAACAGCGAACACATCTGTGTACAACGGTCTGCCCTTGACTTTGAAAGCAGATATTCTCTTACCTTTATGTTCTTAGAACAGACTGAATACCAAAGCACACGGGCCAGACAATCCTTCGCTGACATCTCTCGTAACATGCATACAATCACAGCTAGAGTTGAACTATTTAAAATCCTTAATCGTCCCATCCTGGAGTGTCGTAACATTATCTGAGGCAATATAAGGAAATCAGACAGAACATCAATAGAAAGACTTCAGCAATCATTTACTAAGCACGTATAAAGAAAAATTTCTATCATAAACTATCGGGAGCGATGCCAGCAACCACCTCGATCCGCTTTGGCTGCGAAGACTCAAAGATAACTGGAGACTGCGCAAATTGATCTGGCAATACCATTGCATTGATTCCCCTTAAACTTGAAGCACAATACACTCGAGACATAGGTAACAAGGACCTTACCCTGATTATACCACCATGAAAGACAACTTTACGGTCTAACGTTTATCTCACCATATATGCTTCTCTGTGGAATCGGTTGCCTTTCACCATCAGGTCGTGTGAGACTGCGCAATCTTTTCGCAGTATGTTGGGAAACTACCTCTCGCTGGAGACCATTCTGTGGTCATTTTCGTGTGGATGATCATTCGAACATCCATTGAACGGAAACCCATATAAAGTCTAATGGATGTGATATCACCAATTCACACAACGTAATTAGTGTTCATTGTCTACAACACTCAAACTACAAAGTTGCCTCCTAACATCGCACAAGACAAGCATATGGGGCAAATCCCTTGCCAGAAATGTCGATAAATGTAAGAAGATAACTTGATGTTGCTCTTGTAAGAGCATGACATCACTTGTGCGTGTATGTTCTGTGCCAAATTTTGTCACTGCTTTCCACTTGATGTGAAATACCCTGATGCTTATTTTTATTATTATGATTCTTATTATTATGATTAATAACTACATGCGGTATATTGTTTAGACCAGAAACAATACTAACATGGAGCCTAAATGTTCCACTGGTACTGTACACCTTGGACCGATCACATATTGTGCGCTCGATACGTTACGGACTGCTCGGACAAGCACTGGAAATTTGGCACAGGGACATCGGCTACCGGCCGTATCAGAATACGAACTAATGGTAACGCTTTCCGACAATAGCTCTGTTGAAGGGGTGCTGAGGGAGAACGTTTAAACGCCTCATGCCAGGTTGACCAGCTACAGTCAGGCGTAATGTTGGTGAACTCTAGCACTGACTTTAATGCATCAGACTACTCGGGAGCATACCTGTACCCGATAGATGCATACATCTAGCCCTATACTTGATCTATAAAATCACATTGACTAATGTCCTATGACCAATGAGAGCGTCACTGATTATGCGTGCATGTAGGCCCACAGGGAAAGAATGAATTTCTTCGCGCGCGAACTTGAATGAACGACACCTTATTTTGAACTCTTTTAACAAGTTAATTTATTAGCACAATGCGTGAATTTACCTGTGAAAAGGTATAGTATGCAGGACGGATATCGGCGGAATCAGTGTTATTGTAACATTATGAATTTGTTTCTCTCCAGGTATCTCGCGAGCGCTTTTATAAGTTGCCTCCCATTACCCTGGCAGCACTTGGAGGAGTGTGGTTGGTCGGTAGTTCAAGGGTTCCGCACCGGTCCCACTCTTTCAAATAGGAGTATCTATTCCGTATTTCCACACAATCGGAACATGCATTTCCTCACCTCATTGAAAATACAGCGCTACCGTTTCCGCGATACTCATTGCGGCCGTTTTTATTGCTTTCAGTTCGTTTTTGTTCATGCCAAGAGCGCTGTGCTCGTTCAAAACAGTTATCTTTTGTCATATTCGGTGCGTTGAACGATACATGATTTAACCCTGGAGTCGGTGGGAGATGTGTCAAAATCTGGTGAGGTGATGCTTAGCTCTGGAAAGTGTGGGTGAAACGTTGCAGACCGCACTTGCTGCCGCTTGTTTATACACCGCCGAACCAGCTGCTACATGTAAAGCTAGTATTCTGCGCTGCACTATCTGGCATCTGTTGATGTTCCTGCACAACATGTTAGGATTACTGTTGAATTTCATTGCTAAGTCTTGTTGGCGCTGATGTTTGTCTTTACCTGCTGACTTGATACGGTTTTTTCGTTGAGTTACGTCGGCACCCCAGGTCTGCACACCGTGACAGGCTTTCTAGGCACACCAAACTGGATCTTTTATGACCATGCATATTCAAGTTCGGCTTCTCAGGAAGAACTTTGCTTTTTAGGGCGAAAGATTTTGGTTCCTGACGCATTTGTTACTAGCTCGGTGAATTGGGTGACATATTCCCTCCAGGTGACATCAGGAGGCTACTCAATTAGAATAAACCAGTTGGTTTCTTGGACGAATTTGGATAGGGTGTCGTTATGGGCGACCACATAGGTTTCCTCGTTAGATTCACGGGCCTAATCCGCGTAGTAGACGTAACGGGACAGCAAGGTCGAATGATCGTGAAGACGAAGTGTTGCATCTATGGTCGCGATATCGACCATTAGTTCCTATTTTGTGAACCCTAGGTCCAAAACAGATCGTTCTTCACCCGTTCGGCATCACGTGGGAGAGTAGACATGTTTGCATAGCGGTACATCGGGGATTATTCCTTACAACTCAGCTTTGAATTGTTTGCTGAGAGAAGCAGATATGGAGGTTGCGCGTATATTGAATTTCCTCACCAGCAAGTCATTGTTGTATCCGAATACGCACACTAGGCCTCTACGCAAGCAGGGTCTTGAATCACTACGGGCCGAACCCACTAACGAAAGCAGAACACATGGCGGACACGTTCTGGACACTCTATACACAAAAGTGAGTCAGCTGAGTTACGAGTGTAATAACCTTGATGTGGATCCATCGATGAAGCTCATTCAATCATTTGCAGGTTGCCGTGCTTGGCGTGACACGCATGACTGGAACTTGCGGTAGGCACTACAACATCACACCCTCCTTAAATGAGCGCATCGGCGTGAGTGACAATTGAGCTGCTAAGCCCCAGGCTTTGGACCTAGTTTCTGGATATTGATTCTACATTCGGTTAAAGGACTGAGTGAAGCTGTCTGGCGTTTACTCGGAGGCAGTTCGCAAGCTCTTACTTTCCTAACACTAATGTCCGAGTAATTCTGATGGAGCGCGATAATGCCAGCTGCCCTTTACGTGTCTGGCTTTCCTTTAGCCGAACTAACTTTCCGGGACGCAAAGGTATGAATTGCTTTTCGTAAGAGTAATGATAACATCGGCGACGTTCCAGTTGGTGGAGTTCGCCATTTTCTGTTGCCGAAATAGCTGCGTTTAACATCGTGCCTAGCTATCTGCCGAACGTCAGTTCCCTTGGTGTGCCATCGGTCGCTCTGTCGTGCCACGTTCTGCGGGTAAACAGAGCCTCGACTCCGGCATCTTCCCAGTGCATACCGAACAAACTTGCTGTCTTTATACTTTCCTTTAACAAGTGATTTGTGTGCTCAATCATTCCGTTGGCAGCTGTATTGTACGGGACAATTCATGCTCGTTTCACATTGTGAAGTTTTAGGAAATGTCAGAACTCGTAGTTTGTGAATTGCGGTCTGTTGTTCGTCACAATTTCTTCGGAAAGCCCAAATCTAGCAAAAAGATGATTTAGCCACCATTTAACTGTTGAAGTGTTCACATCGCCACAAAGATGAATCTCAGGCCACTTACTGTAAAATCACGTGGCCACTAAGCAGTTTCTTTGCTGCTGCGTTGCAGAATGAAATGATCCCATGAAGTCAGTCGCCGTCTTCGACCAAGATTCTATTGGAAAAACCATAGGTTGGATGGGTGCATTGATCGGCTTAGAGCTCTTGGCGTTCTGACACGCATGGCAAGACCGGACACACGCCACTGGCATTTTAGTCATTGTCGGTCACCAAAAGTGTTCTTACAGTCGGCGCTTCGTTCGGACGATACCTGGATGTCCATCGTGTGCACATTGGATAAGTTTTGAAGTTAGCCTCTGTGGAGACACGAATCGCCTTCCTCGTATATGGCAACCATCAATGACCGCTAATTCGTGTCGTAAAACATAAAACGCCCGTAGTTCACCACTGAGCTTCTTGTAGCGAGGCCAGCCTTGAAAGAGGTAGCGGAAAATGGCTTGTACATTTGGGTCACTTTGGTTAACTTCTTGCAGCTCTTGCTTAGTTACGGCGGATGGCGCACTTAAATGTAAAGCGGAAACCATGCCTTTTTCTTCCTCGTCCTCATTCTTATTGGAATCGTCCAAGGAAGACGTGATCAACTATCTGCCATATGGTTTTCGGAGCTAGTGCGGAAAATGATTTGAAAGTCATAGTTCAGTGAACGCGCATACCAGTGGTTAATCCGCAGTGGCTTGTGACCATTGGTTCCTCGACGGAGGAGGGTAGTTAGCATCGTGATCTGTATGCAATGTAAACCTCCAACCAAACAGGTATAGGTGCCATTTTACACAGGCCCAGACACAAGGGAGGGCCTCCCTTTAACTGGCGGAGTATGAAACCTCTGTAAGGTATAATTTTCTAGAGGCATATGCAATCATTTTTCCTCTCCGTTCTACATCTGCGACAGGACCGCTCCTATACCGATGTTTGAGGCATCCGTCGAGACGAATGTAGGGCAGTTTTCATCGAACATGGCCAGCATTAGTGTAGAGACCTCTTTTAATTTCATTAAAGGCAGACCGCTGTTCAGCGCCTCAGTCGAAGGTGGCATTTTCCTTTGTCCACATCCTCAACAACTCTGCTAGGGTAATAAACTTGGGCAAATAGCGTACGTTGTACGAGCATAGACCAAGAAAATGCTTAACCTCCGATGCATTCTTCGATATGGGGGCTTCTGTGACAGACCAATTAATAGCGGCGCATGATCGGATTCCACCGGATGATAACATGTACCCAAAGGATTCGACTTCAGTAGCACAAAAGTTACACTTTTCAAGAATAAGTCGAAGATCTAGGCTCTCCTGCCGGTGTAATACAGCACTTAGCCTTGAGACGTGCTCTTCTCTTGAAGACCCGAAAACACAAATATCATCATGTAAACGACTTGTCCCGGTAGATCTGCTGGTGAGTGATCCATGAACTTCTACTAAGCTGCGAGAGCAACCTGAGCCCCACTGGCAAACCTTTATACTGGGACAGACTGCTCAATGTCAGGAAAGCCATTAATGGTCTCGATGCTGGTGTCAATGGCATGTGAAAAGAAGCCTACTTGGGTTTACTTTTGAGAAAAATCGTGCGCCAGTTCTCTTGACTAGCGACTCATCAACTGTGGGAAGAACGATTTTTTCGACGATAATCTGACTATTCGACGACTTCAACTCATTGCATATGCGCACAGTACCGTACTTCTTTAAGACCGTGACCATAGGATGCACTTATTCGGAACAGTTAATGGGCTAGACCAGATAGTTGGATACCATCCCCTGTATGGCTTTCTCAACCAGCACACTTTTCGTCAACGGAATAGGACTTGGCTGCAATATAGAAAAAGGTTTAGCGTCCTGTTTAAGACATAAGCGATGAGAGGCAGATGGAATCCGGCCAAACGTCTCAGTAAGTAAGTTTGGATATAAACCTTTAAGCACTGATTAACTGCGTGCCATAGTGCGCATTAGATCAATAGATGGCGTTATGTTAAGAGCGACCATAGCATTTCGCTCCAGCAAAGCTGAGCTGTCTTCAGATGCCACGCACACAGCAACGTCGGATGCGACCGACTCTAGACTAAGTTTCGTCACTATATATCCACGGATGCACACAGGGGTATTGGTGTAAGAGTCAAACTTGTACGAAGTGGGATGCAATGGAATGTCATGTAAATAATTGTCATAAAGGCTAGATGGAATGATTGTTACTGGCGATGCAGTAGCTAATTCCATCGCAACTGGCACAGTGGTGTGGGGGCCATGGAGCATAATTGTACGTAGGTCAGCGGAAGGAAGCTTAGGCCTCATCAAGAATGTTTGCCGATTGTCTGGCCAATGAAGTTTGATAACCGCAAAACATATTTTCTGTAACAGTCGCAGAAGGAGACTCAGTCGACGGTTGTTCAACTAGTGCTACGAGGCGGGAGCGACAACCCCGGGCGAAATGGCCTCGCTTACCACAGTTTTTTTTTCACTCTACTGTACGGACCGGACACGTTGAGAACTTCCACCTTGAAAGCACAAAGCCGTCACGTCTAAGATGGCGTAGAATTCGTGCTTCGAAGTTTGCTGATATCGAGTGATTCTCTGATGCTGACCAGAGGTGACTGTTCAAGGGCAGTTGTTTTGAGCTTAGCGATCTCTATGGCTCTATTCCAGGAAAGCTTCGAGGGGTCTTCCAGAAGTAGCGTTTCTCCTATGCGCTGATCAATGACGCCGGCTATTAATTGTTGTCTCAGCCTAACCCCTTCAACTCTATTCTTTGGAATGCTGGAGTAATCGCATGTTTTTACTGCACAAATCGAGCAGGAAACAAAGTGTTCCAGGGGCTCTGAGTATTCTTGGCCCAAACAGCAGAATTTGTAACGTTCAGCAGACATTAGATCGGGCGCCCCAAGATCCATCCAGTACATCTAACGCCTTTGTGGGCGTGTCCACTTTTTGCAGTTCCAGTGTATCAAAGTAACGCTGGCCCACATTTCCAAAGAGGTGCTGGCGAAATTTCACCTTTTGGGCCACATTGTAATTAGTAGTTCAAGTAATTTGTAAAAGATGTTTTCTATTGAGCCCAGTCGCTCTCAGTAGGCTTGACACTCGAATCATACCAGAATACGCCCGGAGGTGGCAGATGAAGTGCTGTTGTAGCAGTTCGCAGTTACGATGCCAGTGTTGTATCCTAATACGTACGTTAGGCCCCTGCGCCAGCAGGTTCTTGAATCACTACGGGTCGAACCCCACTAACAAAAGCAGAGCACTGAACGGACACGCTGTAGACACTCTATACACAAAATGTGTCAGATAAGGTACAGGCGTACTGACGTTGCTATTGATCCAACCATGACACTCATCTAATCATTCGCAGACCGTGCTGCGTGGCGTGACAGACAAGACTGAATTTGCGGTAGGCGCTACAACAGACATGGCTGTTTAGAAAAAGGGAAAAGCTTCAACTGTACGCTGGTAATCAGTACCGATCCTTCGCTGCCCCGCAACCACCACAAGTCACACGCGCGTTAAAGATACTGCGAGCGTTGCCCTGTCCCTAGGCAGGCTCGAATTCTCGCCGTCGCGTTACACGGCCGAATCGTGATCCTTAAGTCTGGGGCCGGCATACATGACCACATGGTCGCACTAAGATTCGATTCATGGCCGAAGCTCGGTGGTGGACGATGGAGGTCGAGAAGCCGTTACTAATACACACACATCATTATGTCTCAGGGGTTGTCGGACCCAAACAGAATCGGCGGCTTGCATTCTTTAATCTTCGCTACTATCAATATGCATGGCAGATCAGTACTATAGAATGACGCCTACTTTACTGCTGGCTAGATGCTTTCGTAGGGGAGTCATGTCAAACGGAGCTATCTCAGCAGCTGTGACCTCCGTTTTCAGTCATGCTTCGCTTACTATGACTATGTCTCAAGGAATGAAAGGCTGACAAGTACAAGTCGTGATTGATTTACTAAGAAATCGTTGTGCTTTGGCATGCAGGCAGGTGAAAGCCTCGGAGGCATGCAGCGTCTTCGCAGGCGCAGCTTTTGGGTGTGGATTTATGTCGACCTTTGTTAGGTCGGTTGCCAATCGCTATTCTGTTTAACTGACATCATAGCACCGGGGCCATTTCGGGTTTATGTGTTGAGTGTTTATTGGCAGCGGGTGGCTAATAACCTAGATTTTTTGACAGGGTTCCGATTCTGTTGCTGGTACAGTGCTACCTTGTCTATTTGCGTTTGGTTTATATGTATTTCAGATAGCAGTATACTGCGGAATTATGCCACATTTCGATCTCGATTTTTCACTCCTTGTGGATTGGGATGTTACTTTCATCACTCGGTGACCAATCTCTTTGTAGTTGGCTGATCAGGGCAAATTTGATATCGAATTGGTGATCATCTTTGCGGGTGTGAGTACTTCACGGATGAAGTACCATTCATACAAGTCATGCGCCTTGGCCTCTAGCTCGCTAGATGTCTGAAGCTCGGGGCCACCATGGACGAACTTGCTTTACGTTACAGACGTTTGTTCCAATGAACTTCTGGAAGATTGGTACGGTATATGTGGTGAAACGGAGGTGTGCGCTTGGCGCGAGAAAAACCTCTGCATCATTTCCTGACTAAAGCATGGCCTGCAATAACTGCGGTCCGTTGTAGTCCACAGAGTTTGGAGGACGAAGAGGCTCATCAGACTAGCAAGTTTAGTTTAGACTCTTATTCGTTGACACAGCGAGTCCTACTGTTTCAGGTCGTCTAGCAGCTTGTCTTTTATAGAGTTTGCTCCGGGTTCAGACATACGGACACTTATAACGATTTATGATGCTGTATCGTTCTCCTTTTTTGTATGAGTATGGATGCTTTCTTCCTTGAACAATAAATGGCAGCTTAGGTTCCGTGGTGTTATTAGCAGCAATAAGTGTGCTCAGGTTGTCTACGATGGACGGTGTCTCTGTCAGATGAATAATACCAAAAACGGTCGCGTATTTTGTCCGTCCTTCTGTAGTATTGGATTTATTATGCAGCTTTAATAAAGCATGTTCTACAAACACCTCAGCAGCCCCTCGTATCTGAGTGGCTAATTATGCATCGTAGTTCGTACCCTTCGCCTGACTACTTTGTTTCCAACTGGAGTTTGAATTTAACCAGTATCGAGTTAGAGGCATCGATTCTTTTGGTTCTGTTGAGAAAGCTTTCACGGCAACCGCTTGCTCTACACTCTGTGGCAGTCTTCCGCACTTCTGCGCCAACGCAGCTATATATCACATGGCAAAGCAAACGGAATTGTTCACATTATTACGCTTCTTTAGCTCGCTGAGATTGATACGAACACACGTATGATGGAACATATTACAACAGATTAAGCATTTTATCCTAAATGGCACATGTGTAACACGGCTTTACACACCACATTTAACGTTCAATTTTGAAGCTTTAGGCCTAGGTTTCTGTGGGTAAACGTGCTTGCCATTGAGATCTTCACTTCTGCGAATGTTGCCTGTCACAAGGTCTAAACTGGCAGCTTGAACACAAACCTTATTCGCCAAGTCAATGGTAGGCTGATACAACGTAGATTACTGTGCTGAGGAGTAAATGAGGATGTAAACACTCCTAGTCACTTCCGCGAGTTACCGACTTGATGGTGAGGTCACACGGTCGAGGTGAGGTGACATTTCTAGGCCTTCGCTGTCATGTCCCGCAGTGATAAATGGGTCTACCTGCCTTGACTTATTAATCGTCTGCAGGCAATGTTTGATGACAGTGCGGACTTGCCTAGATATTGAGTTGGTTTCACTGTGTTGCTCCATACAGTGTTGGATAGGAACGATAAGCTGGTTGAATGAATAAAAATGCTCTATCGGTTGAGACCAAAATTTGGGTTCAACAATTGCAATTGCGCACTTAGGAATGCGTAGGTCCCTCTGCAATGCCGCCCAGATTTTACAATTTTGGGTAAATGTAGGATATTGTTGTACTGTTCCCGTGAAAATGATATCACGAGGCAGATCTTGTCAAATCAAGACGAGCAAGTATAGATCCTGGCGTGTGCGACAAGATGCAGTTGAGTAACAGCGAAAATCCAGGAGTGTACGTATGTGCGGTCCGCACTCATTTGTCGATAACAGTTTGCCCCTGACGGCTGATGTATCAACAGCGCACACTACTATGCTATGATCGGCTGCGGGCTGAGATATTGCGCAGCTCATCCTCTTCTGCCATGCAAGTGGAAAACAAGATTGGTACCAAAATCTGTGCATTACCTTGCAAGCCGCTTTCAGTGGATATGGTACTTAAGCCGCTCAGCAAGAACCTATGGTATCCCCTCCACGTTCGTCACAAGCATGCAACTGGTAAATGAGCTATTTGTCTTAGCTGGACAGTCATTATGCACCTAGAAAAGGTTTGGACGGCCGTTTCGTTCGATTGGGACTCATCAGTAGCGCACACTTGCCTAATCCTGTCGGATTCGAACCCACGACCTTACTGTTACGAGCCAGCGACTTATGCCACTGAGCCGTGGGTGACGGCAGCGGACCACGATGCCTGATACTAACTGTGATATAGCGCGGCATATCCCCCACTGTCTTGCAAGTTATTGACGTGCAGAGGACGAGGCTGGCTTCCAGAGCCTCGACATCCTTTGCAAGCCGTTACCTATCGAGGTGGCATGTTAGCTGCTAAGACAATTGCAAAATTATTGAATAGTAAATCAAATCAAGGTAAGCTTTATGTATCCTAATGGGTATATTTTCAGCATTTACAATATAAACCGCGAATGAAGTAAAATGAAATTAAAAGATGCTGAATTTTATACATGGATAAAGAGAAGGGAAAACAGTGCAATGGAGTCACTCAAGTAAAAGGATCCGCATTCTTATGCACTGAGTGCAACTTGATGAACAAAAACCTCGGATTATTTTCTAGCCATCAGGGTTGAGTTTGGTGCAGACATTCCTTCATGACTGGTTTCAACTAACCCAAACGTTCGTGGTCAAGAGCGACAAATCGCTGACGGTGGGCTGTATCCGAACAAAATATTCAAAATATAGTGAGTTATATGGTCTTTGTGACATTGGAAGTGCTCTGGACAAAATTGTTGTCAAAACCTTCTACAAAACATGAATATCCCCAGCAGACAAAGTGAAAATGATGTCTAGTGAAAAGATAATGGCCGATTTAATGGCTTTGGTGTAGATTTTGGGCACCTAGATTCAGGCTAACATCCACTACAACGAACAATGAACGCTGATTTATTACGGAATAAAAACAAGTTCTTGACACGTCCCGTAGGATGGTTGGGGTGAATACGATGAAATCAAAATATATGTGGGTCATCTACCTAAAATCTGCAGAGGTGAATACTTTGATAAATAACCTCGGTATAAGATATTAAAAAATCGAGCGCAAAATTTCAGAAATAAACCGGGGTGCAGTGGTTGTTAATATAAGGCATGAGAAAAGAAAAAAATGCTCGCTCACTTGGGTCCATTTGATACATAAATCCTGTAGAAATGTATCCTTAGCGTAATCCACAATAGAGGAGTTTAGGTAACAAAATGGTGAGAGCTAAGAGCAACATCCAAATCATTTTTTCAAAACGTCCGAGGTAGGATAGGATACAACTTAGTCTGGGAGTACGTTCCAGGGTTGGCAAACCCGAAGGGAAAAGCAATTCCGTCGACACTCTAGACGGTTAAATTGTTCCTTCAACTTTAAGCAGTTATCCCCGAGCTGCGTGTTGTGGCTAAGTTTCAGCAAATGGCGGCATACGTGTTTGGGGTCACTCAGTATCAGATCCGCTAATATGAGATCGCCGCGCATCCTTCGATAACGTCCGCTGAAAATTCCCAGCAACTTCAGCCTTCGGTGGTAAGAGTGATAACGCAGGCCCTTTACATTCTTAGTTGCTCTTCGTTGTGGTGCCTCTATCGCTTCTAGGTCGCGCTTCAACAAAGGTTGCCAAGCTTGGATAGCGTATTCAACACGCGGGCGCACGTAGGAATTGAGCATTATTGGGAAGATTGATGGGTGAAATCTCCCGAATGCCCTTCGCAGCATGCCGACGTGCTGGTTGCCTCTTTTCGCAGCTACCACAGCCTGTTTTGAACAATTGAGGTCGCTTTGTACGATCACACCAAGATCACGTTCCTCGGAGCTATTCTGCAATTCCTTTGTCCCAAGTATATAGGTGTAATTATGTTTATGACGTACTTGCACAACGCGACATTTGTCTACGTTGAATTTTGGGGCGTTTTGAACTGACCAGTTCGACACCGTGTTAAGATCGCACTGGAGCCGTTAGTGGCCGTCCGGTCCTCTGATCCTTCGCCAAATCTTGATATCATCAGCGAAAAATGGAAAATCGGAAGCAAACCATCTCGTCAAATCGTTAATGAACACCAAGAATGGACACAGTCCAAGCACCGAACTTTGTGGTACACCATACACCACATCGACTGCATCGGACAATGATTCTCAGACCCTTACCTCTAGCCGTCGTTCGTGTAGAAAATTGTTAATCTTACTCAGCCTTGTGTCGCCAGTACCGTAGTTCGGAAGCTCTTGAAGAAGAATTCGATGGTCTAATCGATCAAACGCTTTTGAGTAGTCCAGGTAGATGACATGGACTCCTGCTCCATCGTCAACGGCTTCAGTCCAGGTAGTACGTATAATTAATAGGTTTGTAGTACATAAACGCTTTCCAGATACTACATCAGCGCATCTGCGATAATTGATTCGATAACTTTGGATAGTACGGGAAGTAGTGTTATTGGACGATAGTTGGTATGGTCAGTGCGGCTACCTCCTTTATGTATAGGAGTGATGACCCCTTCATTTTCATACTTGTGGAATATGGTTCTCTTCTAGACATCGCTGACAGAAAACAGCCAGTGGTTCTGCTGGATCACTAGCTACCGCCTGTAGAGCCTTTGGTCGTATATTGTCGACTCCAGGAGCACTGTGGATACGCAAGGATAACAACTTCTTTAACACGTCCAGTAAAGCGCTGGACGGCCGTTTTGTCCTTTTTAAACTCGTCAGTAGCGCGCATGGGCCGGAGCCTCTTGGATTCGAA
This sequence comes from Dicrocoelium dendriticum, assembly GCA_944474145.2. Taxonomy (NCBI): domain Eukaryota; kingdom Metazoa; phylum Platyhelminthes; class Trematoda; order Plagiorchiida; family Dicrocoeliidae; genus Dicrocoelium; species Dicrocoelium dendriticum. Next base: position 99,815,097 of record OX104068.1, on the reverse strand, counting down.
CCCACATCCATGCTCACAAGACTTAGAGACAAATGCCAATGAGCCATGGGTGAGAGCAGCGTACCGTCATAATAGAAATCTAAATGCGATATAGCGCGGCTCATCCTGGACCGTCTTGCATGTTCTGAACGTGCTGTAGACAGGGCTGGTCCCCAGAGCTACCATTTCCTTTGCAAATCGCTACCCGACCGATGTGGCATGTAAACTGCAAAGGCGACTACTTATTATTAGAGTATCAGGGGCATTAGTCGTTGACTCGCAAGAGTAAGCTCGTGGGTTCGAATCCGAGATGATTAAGCGGATGCGCGCTACTGACGATCTCCAGTAGATCGAAATGGTCGCTTGGCACCTTCCCGGATGTGTGGTGGCTGTCCACCTGAATGTATCTGCAACGAATCTTCACCACAACAAATTGAATCCCCCTACTACTCTCTAAGGGTGAACCTTGATCTGACGCAGCCGGTGCTTACTATTACCTGCTCATCCCCTTGTCCAATGGCATGCTAACAAAAGCCGTTAACCCAAGTACACAGGTCGTGGATACGAATCCGGAAGAGGTCGATAAAATAGGCGTTTTTCATACGTCCAGTAATTTTCTGCGTGTGTATGGAGCTATGTAACTGGAAACTGATTTCGACGAAGAACCCCACTAGGATGGCAGTAATTCGGCTCTACGCTGTTGCAAGCGAAACTTCAAGCGTGTTCATACACAGAACATAAGCGATCCAATCGTTGCAATTTCCGCAGTCTCAACCATTTGATCCGAGATGTCGGGCCGATACTTACTGCCTTACTTCAGTGCATTGAATTTATGCACCACCTGCGCAGTGTGGCGAACAGGTGAGCTGGAGTCCAGACAATCCACACAAATCCTCATGCGAGCATAGGACAGCTTCTGATGGCAGTCGAACTGTTCGCTGAGCTTGACAAGTTGGTTACAAACGTTTCGTCACCAATTGAGATGACATCATCAGTGCGTTGTTGTGTAGCGTGTAACCAGTTGCGTAGCTTAAAGAAGCCTCGATGAGAGTGCGTCAGGTATAGTGCGCATGCACTTTTATGTTTTCCCGTGTTTGGTCGTGGAGATGAGCAACCCCATTGGCTAGAACAGCTGCCCGTATTCAACTTGTTGGACAGGTAGTTTACCTTTGACCTCGACCTCTGAATTGTGCATTGTCAAAGAGGTCAAGGGCAAAGGTCGACTACCTGTTCAGCAAGCTGAACACGGCAGCGGTTCCAGCCAATAGGATTGTTCATCTCCACGACCAAACACGGGAAAACATCAAGGTGCATGCGCACTATACCTGACGCACTCCCATTGAGGCTTCCCTACGCTACGCTACTGGCTACAGACTACTCAACAACGTACTGATAACGTCACCTTGATTGATGACGAAACGTTTGTAACCAACTTGTCAAGCTCAGCGAAGAGTTCGACTGCCAGCAAAACAATCTGAGCTGACAATATTCGCTCTTATTCCAGTAAGACAGCTTCAATTTTGACGAATTTCCCATCATAAGGAAGCAATATTGATATCGCAACGCAGCGAAAAAGCTCTCTAGTTTTGACACCAATGTCCACCTTATTTCAGAGAAGTCATGAATAGACCTCTGAGTCGTCTTCGTACCTACAGGCTTATTCTGTTTTATCGCTGACATATTTTCCGCCGCCTTATCACTTGCTTCTACTGAGTTTGTTTTGTCATTCTAATTTAGCCAATTTTTCACGCTTCACTGCAGATCGCTCATCCTTCATCTTTTGGTTCCGCGTTCGATTCTACGTGCCCGACCCCATCTGCCTGCGTGAGGAATACACACGGTAAGACGTTGTTTAGCATACAACCACATCGCCGGTTCTGTCCGCTTAGTGACCCTGCCGTACACCTCCCGATTTTGTCCTCAAGCATCTCCACACTCGCCTTACAAACTACTATTCTTTTTTTACTTCAAGTGCACTATGGCTAGGTCACTTTTTACCAGATAATCCTAGTGAATTTATACCAATTCAACTAAATGCCACTATGGGCTGTGTGTTGTGGTTGCACTATTCAATTGGGTGTACAAATTCCTTTTTTGTCACGTAAGTTCCGTCTATGGGTTAGTTATTAGAGGTATTTATTCGGGTATGATTATTATAGTACGACCGAGGCACTTGCCAAAAGTTATCGTGGATACATTTGAATCGGCTATTGTTGAATTGAGGTTCATTCCAACCTTAATCGCAGTCAAGTGTGAGATCACGCTTCAGGATCCATTCACACGACTTGCGCTTCGACTGAACCCAGAATGAGCCACTAACCATTTTGACAGGCTTTACCGCAGCTGCGTGGCATAGAAGCAAATGTTTCGGCTGGTAGTCTGCGTTTTGGATTCGAAACATAAGTCTGTTTCTCTACCGAACGAATGTAAACAACTACGAAACTGGTGGGAACAAGTAACCTTTCCTCACTAGAAGGGATTAATCGTGACAGTAAGTTGGACACAAATGACCCCAGGCAGCTAACCGTTCAGGTGGCTTGAAACACTCCAGCCATGCAGAGGTTAATCGGCTGTAAGCAGGCGGAGGAGAAATCTGCCTAATATCTTGCTTTGCAACACGTGTGGCTGTATTTGCTTTCACTTTAGATAAACGGGACAGAACGTGATGACATTCATTCTCTTAGGGCTAGATTGAGGCCGGTATTGTTAGATGAAATTTTGGACCGTCGACCAAATCAATTATGCTGTTGACGACTAGTTCACAACCACATTCCAGTTGATAAATCTACTGCCGTCGTTATGGTTTCCCTTATACGACACACACAGAAAGTTGGAGTGTGATCTGCACCGGCCACCCCGGTATCCGTCGACTGGAGCCATGCTACCTACAACGCTATCAGTAACAGCTTTCAATTCTTGACTCTGTTCATACGTACGCACACACATACGTACTTGACTAGACTATTCAGCTTTGGAATAATTGAACTCCAGTAATGAATGCAATGTCTGAGGAGAAAAGCTTCCAGAGGCGACACAGCGTTCAGTCTACCTAGCCTCCTCATTCTTGTAATAACAAGCAAACCAACTCCCATTGCAATCTGGTGCTTGGTGGCACACTGTTTCATCTACAACGGAAGCGAAGCAAGCACCACGTCAGTCTCTCTGCATTAATAGAACAGCCCCAGAAATCACCACAACTGATATCTGATAGCTACAAGTTCCTATAACCCTGGAAGCAGGTCCAACCTACTTCTAGCAGGACATAGTTTAAGTGTTGATGCTGGATCACCTACCAACAAGTCGGAGGAGAACTTGTTCAGGCGGCGTACTACAAGATCCGTAAACATTTCGCCCAGTTACTTCAGATTAGATCTGCGCTGTTTCGGCCTCAATCAACGTCATACAAATGACCCGATGTGCCCTGACGCATAAATAAGTGGGCTTGATATCACCGTGGCTCAGTTAAGCTCAAGCGTATTAAGCGCATCACCTCTTAATCTTCCTAGTCCCAGCGAAACCAATCGTAAGCTACCTAGACGCTTTTAATAAAACCACCCACGACTTTCAATCATCAAAGCTGCCAGATATTGTGGTTTTTCTATACGGAAATAAAGCGCTCGGGTCTAAAACACATTATTTTGGTTGTGTCTAGCACTTAATTTATATAATAACAGTACGAGGTTTCCCTGCCGATGCTGAACGTCGTGTTTGGACTACATCCGGGGTTAATGTTTTAGGACTTTGGCGCCTTGTCCTGGTGACCAAGTTACCCATATTCAGATGCCACTAAATGTGCAACTGGGATGGCTCGATGCCAACTGGGAAAGAGAACGGATTTAGCAAAGAAAAATCTATGTTAAAAAGTCTATTGTCTCCAGTGCATCGCCGATTTTGAAGCGTTCTAATAACGGTGACTGTATAGACCAAACTCTGTTTTCTGCCGACGCGTCAAATTTAAAGGTTTGGAGGGGGTGAAATTCATTCCAGCCGATAGGTTTTCCCATTAATTCGTAGCAGCTACATAGACATTCTAGTTTCTCTTGTTCACCACGAGTTTCGTTCAATGTCATGGAACTCTACTACGAGAGTTGAACTTTTAGTCGGCGCCATCGTTTATTCCGTATCACAGAATTGTGGCTTTGAAATTATATTTGACAAGGCCAATAAAGCACTTCGCTTCAGAATTCATCGTTGATTTTCGGCTTCCCTTTTTCAACAGGATAAATGATTATGCCGTTTCAAGCATGCGTTTCACCTGTACGGCACCGACGTTTTCAGTGTTTGCAATTTGAGTAACGAGTCGGTTAGCTTTGTGCATTTACTCTGTTATCTAGAAGACCGCTGTGCTACTTAGGCAGGTCGTATGGCGGAACTGCAACGCTGAATCCCCCCCCCCCCCCCCAAGAAAAACATTGACTACAGCCATATAAATGTGACCGAATGTGTGAAAGAGGCGTTTCCCATCCGCACACGAGAATTACTCATGTCCAAACCATTCTAGCTTTTTTACGGTAGCCCCTTATGTAGGTCTCATGCTAATGTTAAGCGAAAAGTTAGGACCGTTTAGGTGGAACCTACTCTCGACAGTTATTGTCGCTTTTTTGCATGAACCTACATGCTGTGTCTTCATGTAAACCCCTCCGTTTATAGGCAGGCCATGTCACAACCATGTACCTTACTACTTTTAAGTTGTTCAACTTGTTTGCTTTACTCACCCGATGTGCAACTTGAGACATAATGATTCACAATCTCGGTGTCCACTATCTGATTCGATGAGGCCCGTAGCAAACTTCTCGCTTCCTGAAGTCACTGTGTTGCTTCCAGTTCCTGGTAAGTCAAGCTGGGAAGAAAGAGAAAGAGTTCTCCTTATTGCCGGTTTTAATCTTTCCCGAGTGCACTCCTTCTGTGACCAGATCCCACGAGTTTATAATCAAGCATCTTACCTTCTAATTCACGAGAATAGTGAATCTATTAACCACTTAATTAACGAGAATGAACATTGCTCAACATGCCAAGATCACCCGACCAGCAAATCAGCGTTGTTCAGGGTCGATAATGCGTAGTCATTGGCCTTGAAATTAGTTCTTAGGTTAGATTCACGGCCATGTATCGATACCGTCTCGTTCACAAAGAGCCTAGTGTGGCCTCTTTTAGCGCACCTCCCAGAATGTGTCTAGAAGTAGTGGGAGCAAGCAATGACGCGGTCCCAATTTCGGTGATGCCATTTTTAATGTGCTCGACTGATGCGGAGTCAGGTTGGCGTTTTTGCAAACCCTATCCACGGTAGATGTGCTACCATAACACGTTCTTATCCCTAGTGTACGAGAGATGTTACTACTTCGATTTTGCGTGGATAACCTATAACGTAAAGAAATCGTTCGATAGTTAGTATGAGTAACGTTCGTCCATATTGAGGTCCGCTTTGTGCCGAATTTAACGAACCAGATGCACTTTTGTCTGTGGAACATACCTTTCGAGTACCCGAGTAGATTACATTAGTCGTCAGCTGGGACGAGGTTACAATGATCTCTTGGGATCTCAGCGTGGCGACGCTCCGTCATTTTGAATGTCACGTAGAAAAACGGCACGCTGACAACTGAAACAGCGTTGAAGTTCGTAGACAGGAAGTCGGCCTAATTAGTTCGATCAGCTTTACATCAATGACACATATCAGTAATATCAAATCCGTTTTGTTCGTCAACAATTTTAAGGTTATGGTTAAAAATCTCACTAGGGCACCACAACCCTCAGGGGATTGGGTGTATTCGCAACTGCCTGTACGTACTCAGTCGTGAATCGCGTTGGGCATTTGCGCTTGCCGCACTCAATCCGATATGCCGCAAGCGTGCCATATCGACGTGAATCACGTGATAAACAGAGGTGCTTATGGAGGTGTTCACCACCTGTACTCAGTTAACAAATTTATGGCCATGCCGCGCGTTGTCACGCTCACCCTCCACTGAGTTCTACACAAAATAACGATCGAAGTGTGGGTTAAACGTCAACACTGTGGTGCTGAAATTAGAGGGTCTCCTCTAGTATTGATGCATAGGCTTCTGTTCATCTCACTGAGAATGCAAATCGCCACACTTAGTGACTTTCCAAGGCTAATCTGTCGGTAACTGGGATGTTCGTTCTGTTTCATTTTACTCAATATAGTGCCAAAGACAGGTGACTTACCATACGCAACGTCGGAAATGGACTTGATAAGTGCACTACTCTCAGAGGATTGGGGCAGCACTGGACTAGCAGACTAGTGCCTCGCCAAATTCCACATCAAATTCGGCTTTGCTATTGTTCAAACAAGCTAATCAAGGCAACTATATTGCTGGCCTTAGTCTCATTTGATCAGTGGCCTAGACCGTGGTCCGACGTCAAAGGAGTTTTGATCGTGGCTTCACTTTAAAATTTGTGTTTGGTTGGAAACACTACTGTTTTATGATCCTTGCCTAGCGCCTTCTATAATGGAAGTACTCAGTCAGTGAAACGCTAGCTCTAAGGAACTAGCCAACTATCCATTGAGGTACGAACTTGTTAAGTTCCGTGAATGGACACAGCATGCATAGTGATCTGTTTAGGCAGCTCCACTGATTGGCTAAATTTCAGATGTGTTGCCTTAAGTGTTTCCTCGGTTGTTTTACTGAGTCAAGGAAGTAACCTCGTCGGCCAATAAAGATCTTGTTTATGGGCGTGCATAACCAATAGTTATCGAGGGTTTTTGGAGGTTAAACCCGCTATCATTTTTGCCGCTTTGACTTTGCTGAATAAACTGTTTGTCGCCGAAGAATCGACAGTTACAACACCTCCATGCTTAGTTTCAGGGGCTTTTTCTTTCATTGCTTGTGCTGCCACGGTAGTCTTCGTCATCCTCATTCATAAGCAGCTCTCGTTGTGATGTCGAATGTGTCTGAAGGTGCTTTCAAGGTACTATCACATTCACTGATAAAGATAATAGAAACCTGACCTGCCGGGCAACTTACTGCATTCCGTGTATATGTTAGTTGAGTTCCGACCTGAAGGGTTGCGAACAATGCTGACCTAGTTTGTTAAGCTGCTTTCAATACTGCATACAGTCCAACAGATGTAGACCGAGTCTAACTCTTCCGGTTCCACGTACGAACGACCAATGGGGATTGTGTGTAAACTCACTCGATGACTTTACTTTTTTACCTTTACTATCGCTGTATGGATGACGTCTCTTGTGCGTCCGATTAAGCAATGGATCTGGAGGATGTTGTGATACAGGTTAATAGTGCACGCCTGGAAATTAAGTTCATCCAAAATTATCTGAGTAATCGAATTGCTGATTCCCAATCAAGGAAGATCAATAAGAAAACCTGGACAGATCAGTATACAAACAGTAATTTTGTACCGTGTACTGTTTGACCTCAAGTACAAAAAGATATGCACAGAGGACTCTCTGGAGGATATGAAATCCATCTAGAACACTGCCCGGAAACCGTTACCCGGAAAGATTCATTCACCGCAACATGCAGCTGAAAACAAAATCTAACGTTGCTGTAGTAGGCGAGAAGAAAACTCTCTGCATCCACCTTAGTCTTACATTTGCTGTGCTTATAACAAGAAAATTGGCGTAGTCGATAAGAAATACTTTTCCGGCTGCGGAATTGCGACGTGTCTTCGCCACGAACCAGCTGTTTATTATGTGCAACAAAGACAGACTGCCAAAGCTGATCTCTTTTTACGCAACCTATTGACTTGAATGTATCTGCACGCAACATATATTAGCCGAACGGCCCGTTAACTGTCATGACACTTTAAGGAACATAGCCCTAATTGGCTGGTGAACGAAAGCACCGGAATTGTCACAAGCGGTATTTTGTCCCACGTGCTCGAATCACGTCACCGGATTAACCACCCGAATGCATTTATCATGGTTTATCAGATTCCCATGAGCAAACCGAAGGGTTCGCGGCTAAGAATGCTCGTCACTGCAAAGCTTATTGAGATCCGAATATTCCGACCCTCGCTGTGCTCGCAAAAAGTGTTTGTACAATCTTTCTATATGCCATGTCCGAACAGTCATCAAGCTAGCCGTCACTCTGATATCTGCTCAAGCATTGTGATTACCTAACCATCAATCGGTCTGCGTGAATGGCGAAGCGTGAACTATGTGCTGTCTAACCACTGACCTACTTACGTCGATATAAATCTCGGATGCAATCAGCATCGATTCCTTTGTATTTTAAGCTTACTTGATTCGTACTGGCCCGTACACGAATCATTGAAAACAGGCGCTTCGAATTGGTGTTTTCTGTGAAATGCTGAGAATGTTCCACAGAGCTAACGTTCATTGATATGAGGTCGAGCCCTCAAGGCGCTGTTTACCGGGTCCCATAGAATTAGGCCAGAATTAAGCGAAACATACCCCCCCCCCCAAGGGCATTCACGATCGCTCATACCAGGTAGAATCTACCTGGTAGATCAATGGTTTGAAATCGAGAGGATTTAGTCGGTCTTGTCTCTTCAGAATTATAGCTAGATGTCGTTCCAGAAGCCCACTGTCGTTGAGTAGCAGCCTACATATTACACTCTCATCTCGTTTTTCTAGGGACAGTAGCACCAGGAGTTACTTTTCGCAAACGAACCATAGAAACAGCATCGGTCAAAGATAGGATATACGTTTCGGAGAACTGGAAACTCTGGGCTACTGTTACCGGAAGACCTGTAATGTTTGACCACCAGCTATTGCGGCGATCAGCCCAACTTCGAGGGACCGCTGATGTATCATACGTAATTCCACCAGCTGTCGTCCGGTGACAAGTGATTTGATTTTGTGCTGGACCAGTTGGTGAAATGACATCACGCACCTTGGCTAGGTCGCATTATTCGCAGTCTGCTTCCAGCCTACCTCAGCATACAGCGTGTCCCATTGCTGCGTCTGTTTGGATTATATCTCAGGGCCCCTAGCTACTGACAAGGCATGCAGGCATCTGAATGCTAACAGAAGGATCTAAACAAATCGGTGCATACTGCCCTCTTGTAAATGGGTTTCTGCATCAGACGCATGAGTACTTGAACAATGGAACGATGTTTTTCTACGGGTAAAAAGTTAAAGCTTAACAGGTCCCCTCGGATGGTTTTACTGTACATTCAAGGTATAGAAAAGTATCGGCAAACTTTGGCTCACACCGGTAAACTCACTGCGGTGTACATGGTATAAAATCTAAATGCACTGTCCGTAAGAAGTGATGACAAATGGAGTTTGGTAAAAATCGTGCCGCTTTCTGGTGAACGCATACAGAGGGTGAACAATTTGCAACGTATTTCGCAAGTTGACCGTCCAGTGAAATCTCTTTACAAAACCATGTGCTTATCCATGTAATGAGCCATTGTAAGATGGCACAACGAAATGTGTGTACGGTCAAACTCGGGCTTTGGACTCCTGCCCATCATGGGAGCACAGATACAGATCCCGGTAAAGGTATCCCTACGTTCTGCAAACCGCCGTACAGGAAAGAAATTTCGACGGCCATTCCCAAGCGGACTTGTTGCTCTGCTTGCTTGAGATGGTTGACTCTCACCTTACTGTTGTGACTGAAGCTCTATGCAAGTAGCGGCAACGTGTGATTGGGATCTCTCAAAATTCCTGGTAAGTCAAAATGAGGTACCCCCGTAATCGCCGGAATTGTCCTGGTGACAGGACCCGGAGATCTCTCGAAGGCCTTTATTCATATGGCAAAAGACACAAGTTACTGGCATTCCTGATTGCTCCGGCGTCCGTGGTGCCTCCAAGGGCGGTGAGGATCTCTTCTTTAGCTATGGCTGCCAGACCTTTGTTACGTATTACTACATGTGGGACGTACGTATGAGCCGAGAAGCTGTTGAATACATCGAAATTGTCGCACTCGTCCGAACAGTAACACCGCAGTCTGCTCACGCTTTACGATACCGCTGCTTGACGCGTTTTCAGCCTGAATTAGAACCTCTACCGGTTGATCCTGGACTAAAAACACCTAGATCCATTTCGTCAGAAGACGTTTGAAGCTCCTGGTTTCCGAAGTTTGTAGGATCACGCCATGCTTGGGGTTCGTGAAGTGCTGGTAGTGTCTACATCTTATCCACATTTAAACCGTATTAGAATTCCTTGGTACTGACCACGCGCAGCGACCTTACCCAGACATTGGCTTGAAATAGCGGCGGTCTCATGTGGGGATATTGATCACCACTCCCACACCATTGATGTCATCGAGCACAGCAGCAAGCAGTTACGGGTATTTGAGGCGCGTTATATACCGCATCAATATACGCCAAAAGTTACGTGGTCCCAGTTCCGATCCCTATGGTACTTCGCATTTAACTCGTGTAGGATCTGGTAGCTATTCAGGCACTCTTACCTCCAAGTGCTGCTGGAGGAGATAGTATCTGATCCACCCTAGGAGAGGGTCGCCAATGGCAAAGGTCTGAAGTTTGGAGAGCAGCATACCATGGTCTAACCGGTCAAATGCCTTAGATAGGTCGAGAACAACTATCTCAACACCTGCACTAGTGTTTACTGCTTCGGTTCAGCAGGATCGAACTAACGACAGATTTGTACTGCACGATCAATTTCGTCGGAAGCCATGTTTTCCTGTTGCAAAGTAGGTAAATTCTTCCAACTAGGCCGTCAGCCCATCAACGATAATGGCTACCAAGGCGTTTGAAAGTACGCTAGAAGGATAACGGGACGGTGATTGACTGGAATGGGCCGACTACTTCCCTTGGTAATAGGAGTATTCCTCCCGTATTTCCACCTGTCGGGCATGTACATTTCTTCAAAATCGTGTTGGAGGAATCAAACCGAATGCTCAGCTAAGCTCTAGGCTTTTACCGCTAGTGCACTTCATGGAATGTTGTCAAGTCCAGGAGAACTGTGCTTACGCAAACGCAACAGATTTTTTAGTACAGTGTCTGCGGTGAAGGATATATGATTGAGTTTTTTTGGGTTAATTTAAGTGGCTACTGATCGCCCTGAAATGTTGAAACACATTGCAGGTGCGGGGTATTTGTCGCATCCTTCGGTGTCCTTGTGGGTCCGTCCGCTGCTTGACAAAGAGGAATTCCCCGTTTCACCTTACATAGATTGTTCACTGTGTGATACAGCGACTTTGATTTTAGACTATGCGCAATGTCAACTTCTGTTGGTATGCCATTTTATCCTTGGCGAATAAGTTGTGCACAGTGGTTACGTTCGGTCACGTAGGCTATGCAGGTATCGGTGCTCGGAAGTGATCATATGTATACTACCAAGCCGAGTTCTACACCGCCTGCCACACTTACGTGTCCAGCTTCGCACAAACGATACAAGTTTCTTGGATGGACAACCTATTCTGTGATGCTTCTGCAACCAGAGTGTTAAACTGGCTGACGAACTGTTGCCACGCAACTAGTCGATGCTCCGATATTGTCAGGAAGATCCAGTTGGCTGGTCTCACCTAATCGAGCTAATATGTCGTAGTGTATAAACGTTCTGGTTGCGTCGGCAATTTCCGCGGGAGATATCTGCATAACGGATGTAGACGAAGGGCTAAGACTGCATGATCGCTGCGGGCCTAAACGTTGCGTTGACGATAACCTTCTTGGTCATTCAGTTTTGTCTTTATTGGTGAATATCCTATCCCAGTATAGGGGGATTATTAGGTTATATGAATATGGTCGGGCGTTTGATGTAACCATACTGCGAGGAATACTGCAGGACAATCATTTGTAGGACCGTCGCCCTTGAACTGTCCTCCTAAGAGCTGCTTGGGATTTTCCAGTGGGTGGGTGTTGAAATCGCCATTAATAATGACATGACTGTAAATCGTGTTTATCGTCCTTCTTTGTTCGGATGCCAGCTAATAGTTCATCTCGAGCGTGGACGAGGGAGAGTGGTAAACTACCGCCACTAAGCAGGCATCATCGCCTGTTTAACGTAGACGGCACCAAGGAGAGTCCTACACTGTGTTGACCGGGTCCTCTATGAACTCACATTGGAGGTTAATGCGGAAACACAGAGCGA
>OX104068.1:99749056-99802619 GCA_944474145.2 Dicrocoelium dendriticum | reverse complement strand
GATCAATAAGAAAACCTGGACTGATCAGTATACAAACTACAGTTTACTGTTTGACCTCAAGAGCAAAAAGATATGCACAGAGGACTCTGGAGGATATGAAATCCATCCAGAACACTACCCAAAAATTGTTACCCGGAAAGATTCATTCACCGCAACATGCAGCTGAAAATGGAATCTAACCTTGATGTAGTAGGCGAAAAGAAAACTCTCTGTATTCATCTTAGTCTTACATTTGCTGTGCTTATAACATGCAAATTGGCGCAGTCGATAAGAAATACTTTTCCGGCTGCAGAATTGCGATGTGTCTTCGTTAAGAACCAGCTATTTATTGTGTGCAACAAAGACAACGGCCAAAGCGGATCTCGTCTTAACGCAACTATCAGTGAATGCAGCTGCAACGCAACAAATATTAAGCCGAAACGGCCCGTTAACTGTCATGTCGGCATTAAGCAAAAGTAGCCCTAATTGGCTGGTGAACGAAAAGCCCCGAATAGTCACAAGCGATATTTTGTCCACGTGCTGGACATCACGTCACCGGATTAACCCGCCCCCGAAGGCTTTATTCATGGGAAAGTAGATTCCATGAGGCAAATCGAAGGGTTCGCGGCTAAGAAATCTCGTCACTACAAAGGCTATTGAGATCCGAATATTCCGACCCTCGCTGTGCTCGCAAAAAGTGTTTGTACAATCTTTCTATATGCCGTGTCCGAACAGCCATCAAGCTAGCCGTCACTCTGATATCGGCTCAGGCATTGTGATTACCTAACCATCAATCGATCTGCGTGAATGGCAAAGCGCGAACTATGTGCTGTCTAACCACTGACCTACTTACGTCGATATAAATCTCGGATGCAATCAGCATCGATTCCTTTGTATTTTAAGCTTACTTGATTCGTACTGGCCCGTACACGAATCATTGAAAACAGGCGCTTCGAATTGGTGTTTTCTGTGAAATGCTGAGAATGTTCCACAGAGCTAACGTTCATTGATATGAGGTCGAGCCCTCAAGGCGCTGTTTACCGGGTCCCATAGAATTAGGCCAGAATTAAGCGAAACATACCCCCCCCCCCCAAGGGCATTCACGATCGCTCATATCAGGTAGAATCTACCTGGTAGACCAATGTTTTGAAATCGAGAGAATTTAGTCGGTATTGTTTCTTCAGAATTATAGGTAGATGTCGTTCGGCCGCTTCCAAAGGCCCACTGTCGTTGAATAGCAGCCTACATATTACACTCTCATCTCGTTTTTCTAGGACAGTAGCACCAAGAGTTACTTTTTGCAAACGAACCATAGAAACAGCATCGGTCAAAGATAGGATATACGTTTCGGAGAACTGGAAACTCTGGGCTACTGTTACCGGAACACCTGTAATGTTTGACCACCAGCTATTGCGGCCATCAGCCCAACTTCGAGGGACCGCTGATGTATCATACGTAATTCCACCAGCTGTCGTCCAGTGACAAGTGATTTGATTTTGTGTTGGACCAGTTGGTGAAATGGCATCACGCACCTTGGTTAGGTCGCATTATTCGCAGTCTGCTTCCAGCCTACCGCAGCATACAGCGTGTCCCATTGCTGCGTCTGTTTGGATTATATCTCAGGGCCCCTAGCTACTGACAAGGCATGCAGGCATCTGAATGCTAATAGAAGGATCTAAACAAATCGGTGCATACTGCCCTCTTGTAAATGGGTTTCTGCATCAGACGCATGAGTACTTGAACAATGGAACGATGTTTTTCTACGGGTAAAAAGTTAAAGCTTAACAGGTCCCCTCGGATGGTTTTACTGTACATTCAAGGTATAGAAAAGTATCGGCAAACTTTGGCTCACACCGGTAAACTCACTGCGGTGTACATGGTATAAAATCTAAATGCACTGTCCGTAAGAAGTGATGACAAATGGGAGTTTGGTAAAAATCGTGCCGCTTTCTGGTGAACGCATACAGAGGGTGAACAATTTGCAACGTATTTCGCAAGTTGACCGTCAGTGAAATCTCTTACAAACACATGTGCTTATCCATTGTAATGAGCCATGTAAGATGGCACAACGAAATGTGTGTACGGTCAACTCGGGCTTTGGACTCTGCCATCATGGGAGCACAGATAACAGATCCCGGTAAGGTATCCTACGTTCTGCAAACGCGTACAGGAAAGAAATTTCGACGGCATTCCAAGCGACTGTGTTGCTCTGCTTGCTTGAGATGGTTGACTCTCACCTTACTGTTGTGACTGAGCTCTAGCAAGTAGCGGCACGTGTGATTGGGATCTCTCAAATTCTGGTAAGTCAAAATGAGGTACCCCCGTAATCGCCGGAATTGTCCTGTGAAGACCCGGAGCTCTCGAAGCCTTTATTCATATGGCAAAAGACACAAGTTACTGGCATTCCTGATTGCTCGGCGTCGTGGTGCCTCCAAGGCGGTGAGATCTCTTCTTTAGCTATGGCTGCCAGACCTTTGTTACGTATTCTACATGTGGACGTACGTATGAGCCGAGAAGCTGTTGAATAATCGAAGTGTCGCCTCGTCCGAACGTACACCGCAGTCTGCTCACGCTTTAGATACCGCTGCTTGACGCGTTTTCAGCCTGATTAGAACCTCTAAGGTTGACCTGGACTAAAACACCTAGATCCATTTCGTCAGAAGACGTTTGAAGCTCCTGGTTTCCGAGTTTGTAGGATCACGCCAGCTGGGGTCGTAAGTGCGGTATTCTACACTTATCCACATTAAACCGTATTAGATTCTGGACTGACCACGCGCAGACCTTACCCAGATTGGCTTGAAATAGCGCGGTCTCATGTGGGATATTGATCACCATCCACACCATTGATGTCATCGGCACAGAGCAAGCAGTTAGGGTTTTTGAGGCGCTTAATACCATCAATATACGCCAAAAGTAACCGTGGTCCCAGTTCTAATCCCTATGGTACTTCGCATTTAACTCGTGTGGGATCTGGTAGCTATTCAGGCACTGTTACCTCCAAGTGCTGCTGGAGGAGATAGTATCTGATCCACCCTAGGAGAGGTTCGCCAATGGCAAAGGTCTGAAGTTTGGAGAGCAGCATACCATGGTCTAACCGGTGAAATGCCTTAGATAGGTCGAGAACAATTATCTCAACACCTGCCCCAGTTTCCACTGCTTCGGTTCAGCTGGATCGAAATAACAATATATTTGTACTGCACGATCAATTTCGTCCGAAGCCATGTTTTCCTGTTGCAAAGTAGGTAAATTCTTCCAACTAGGCCGTCAGCCCATCGACAATAATGGCTACCAAGACGTTTGAAAGTACGCTAGAAGGATAACGGGACGATGATTGACTGGAACGGGCCGACTACTTCCCTTGGTAATAGGAGTATTCCTCCCATGTTTCCACCTGTCAAGCATGTACATTTCTTCAAAACCGTGTTGGAAGAATCAACCCGAATGCTCAGCTAAGCCGTAGACTTGTACCGCAAGTGCGTTTCATGGAATGTTGTCAAGTCCAGGTGAGCTGTGCTTACACATACTCAACAGCTTTTTTAGTACAGTGTCTGCGGTGAAGGATATATGATTGAGTTTTTTGGGTGAGACAACCATCGGCTTAAATTTAGGTGGCTACTGATCGCACTGAAATGATGTGAAACACATTGCAGGTGCGGGGTATTTGCCGCATCCTTCGGTGTCCTTGTGGGTCCGTCCGATGCTTGACAAGGAGGAATTCCCCGTTTCACCTTACATAGATTGTTCACGTGTTGATACAGCGACTTTGATTTTAGACTATGCGCAATGTCAACTTCTGTTGGTATGCCATTTTATCCTTGCGAATAAGTTGTGCACAGTGGTTACGTTCGGTCACGTAGGCTATGCAGGTATCGGTGCTCGGAGTGATCATATGTATACACCAAGCCGAGTTCTACACCGCCGCACACTTACGTGTCCAGCTTCGCACAAACGATACCAAGTTTCTTGGATGGACAACCTATTCTGTGATGCTTCTGCAACCAGAGTGTTAAACTGGCTGACGAACTGTTGCCACGCACTAGTCGATGCTCCGTATTGTCAGGAAGATCCAGTTGGCTGTCTCACCTAATCGAGCTAATATGTCGTAGTGTATAAACGTTCTGGTTGCATCGGCAATTTCCGCGGGAGATTCTGCATAACGGATGTAGACGAAGGGTAAGACTGCATGATCGCTGCGGCCTAACGTTGCGTTGACGATAACCTTCTTGGTCATCAGTTCTTTCTTGGTGAATATCCTATCCAGTATAGGGGGCTTATTAGTTTATCTGAATATGGTCGGAGTTTTGATGTAACCATACTGCGAGAAACTGCAGACAATCATTTGTAGACGCGCCTTGAACTGTCCTCCAAGAGCTGCTTGGGATTCCAGTGGGTGGGTGTTGAAATCGCCATTAATAATGACATGACTGTAAGTCGTGTTTATCGCCCTTCTTTGTTCGGATGCCAGCTAGTAGTTCATCTCGAGCGTGGACGAGGGAGAGCGGTAAACTACCGCCACTAAGCAGGCATCATCACCTCTTTAACGTAGACGGCATTAAGAAGAATCCTACACTGTGTTGACCGGGTCCTCTATAAACTCACATTGGAGGTTAATGCGGAAACACAGAGCGACCCATCACTGTTTGCTTGGTCGGTAGTACCAACCATGGACATGCTAAGCATTGCGATCTTGATGTCGCTTACGTCGGGGCGTAACCATATCTCCGTTATATTCATGAGGTTACAGGTCTTTGATCATTGGCGCAGTCCTAGTTCGAAAACTTTACTAAGCATCGGCATTGAAGTGGCACAGTTGTGAAGGTTGCAAATCTGTCGAACACAAGCTAAACATCCTTGTTTGCAACCGTTTCATTTAATAACAACTAGATCAGGAGCACGACAGTGCCAATGCCTCACCGCTATGTGACCACAAGCGGTTGTACGCTAGCATTGAACAACATTGTAGATTCTACATACCAAGGGCTGGTTTACTCACACATTTCGGTGTAATTTGAGAATCAGGGACATAAATGGCCGATCAGTTAGGATGCGCTTATTAGTTAACTGACAACAAATCGATCACAATCACTGTCTTCCAAGCCAGCCATAAAACGTGTGTCACCATCCGATAACTTTGTTTGTAAAATTTACCAGAGTGCACTTTACTGAACTAGGTAATGGATTCTGGACGCGGTAGCGTAATACTACAGATTGTGTGATAGATGAGGGTGCATTTCTTTCGTGCAGCAGCGCATAGTAACACAGTTCGAACGGTTGTCCCCATCACCTCCGATGACGTTTCGTGAGTGCATCTGTTGTACACAATAGCACTGGGAGCTTAATTTTTAGGTTTATTCAACATGTATTAGCAAAACACTAAATGCGATGTACGAATTAGACAGGATCACAAGGAGTACCCATCTCAATGAAATCATGCAGCGTAAACGTTTCAATGTCTCACTTCAATACCCTTCCATCGACAACTTTTACGTTGCTTGACGAGCTTACTACTTACCTTACATTTACAGACCTCATTGCTGGATGAACCTGCTTGACACACACTTGTAAAGGTGCCTCGTTAGGCACCAGATTCCAGTTGCAGTTTCAGTACGGTCTTACTCAACCGCCAACAGACTCAAACCAGTCGTGGTTATGCGGAGATCATACTGTGATTTGCAGTCCGTAGCAAAGTTATCCAAACTGGTACACAGTGACGACCACCGTTAACGAATCAGTTCCGGTTAAAATATATAGTACGGGAATTATCGAGTACAGGAACGGCGTGCAGCTATCAAATTTTATGGATTGCATCAGTGGTCATACCTATCGTTTAGTCTGCAGTGGAAACCGGAACATGTTGTTCCACTCGTTGAATTCAACTAGGGACTGCTGGTACTCCACATCAGTTGCAGCATTGCTCATCGAGATGAGCAACTTGATGACAACGATTTGTCATTCCAGAGAACACCATCACTGCAAAGGGGTTTAAAGTGTTCTTTGTGTGTGCTGATAGAAGCTGAATCCAGCGATGGATGTCAGCAGCTACTATTCCGCTGTTTACTTATCTATGTTCTAAAATGCGCTTCATCTCGATTATTCATTGGGTAACAAATGCAACTACGACAAGAGTGGACTCCTTGCAGTTTGGATGGAGTAGGATGGGGGATGGATCGTCGACTTGTGTTCATTGTTTGACCGTCTGCTTGTTTTGTTTAAAACTGCAATCAAGTTGCCAGTAAGGAAGCAACTTCACAATTGAACAGCCAATGGAATGCACCATGATTTTGAGTTATTTCTAGTTCACCACCCAGTAAGTATAATCATCAACAGAGAGTTTGGCATGCGGATTGATCAAACAGTACACTAGGCTATAGAGTCTCACCCTTTATCACCTAGTACAGTAATCATTATCAGAATTACCACCAAGGAAAAATTACAACCAAATTCTTGGAAGCGGTGAGGAACAAGCGTCCACTAATTGTAAGTCTTTATGAAAACTGCTGTTCTTTGAGCAAATGGTCGATGTGGGTTTGCCTGTTGCTACGGAACTATGCACCCCAACATCATGCTGACATTGGTGTTACATTCATGATTCTTCTTTACCACAATGGGCTAAACCAAGTTACCCTCAATCTAGATTTTTTAATCTGGTTACCGTTCATTCCACTTTATTTGGTTCGTTCATTTCTGTCATTCTGTTGTATATATCGTGTCAATTTCGCTTGATATCCCTGGTGTGGTTGCGCGTGATGTGAAGATTGACAAGGTGCCAACCTGTCCAACACTCTCCATCTAAATTACTGGTTCCAGAAGACCGTGTATCGTTGCTGGGGGGACGGGATGCACGGTCTTAGTGGTCGTGCTAGGCCCAAAAAGTGGTTCCATCCAGCGTGGAACGGACTACAGCCCAGCCACTACCTTGTGCACTTCTGGTACGCATGGTTTCCTGCATGGATAGACAAGAATGCTACTGCTGTGTATGTTGAAATAGTGTGGGCAGACTCCGTCGATGAAACGTGGAACTCATCCACATGCCTTCCGGTCTTATTTCTTCGGGTTTACGCTCGATATGGGGCATGTGAATGGAGCTGTGTGTGTTGCAGCGCATGCCACCCACGGTCCCTCTGTAGGCGCAGGCGTCCTGTGGTTTTCGTAAGGAGGCCGCAGTGACTGGCAAATCCGAAACCGGATGCCACCGATCTATGTGTATATAAGTAGCCCAGCCTAGTGTATGTCTGGTACGCATGATTCCCAACGTAGCTAGACAGGAATGCTGATGTTGTGCATGTTGAAGGAGTGTCGGCCGGCTCTGTTGATGAAACGTGGCTCCCATCCACATGCCTCCCGGTCGTATTTCTTCGAGTTCACATTAGATGTGTGTGTTTGCATCTGTGGGTCGTGCAGCGCAAGCCACCCCTGATCCCTCATTAGGCGCATGCGTCCTGCGGCTGTCCTATGGAGGCCGTGGTGACGGACAAATCCGGAACCGATTGCCGCCAACCATGCACGCAAGCCCCACACCATGGGGGCCTAAGCAGATGTTGGACAAGAAAAAGAGGAAAGTTGTTGTTGCTTTCGCATGATCATATGAAATAGGAATAATACGACACTTAAACATGCCAGCAGGGATTTCAATAAGTCTAATTTGTCTGCCTGACTACCCATTGTGTGTGTGAACCCGCTACACTTATGGCCATGGACAATTTTAAAGGCGATAGCAACTAACTGCAACTTAATGGACAGATCAACAGGCTTGAATAAATCCGATTTATTCACAATGATATTAAAATGGAGTTTTTTGTTCAGAATCAATCAAGCGGTTCTCAATCATGTCCAGCCCATCGTTCATTAAAGTACAGTCTGCGAATATGCTTTTTGTTCTACTGCTTGCTTTATTATTGCTGCAAATAAATCGTTTCATTTTGTGAGGTGGTACATTTTCTGAGCATGTGAATGGGCATAGTTATCATATGACGTTGAGAACTATCCATTTTGTTTTACTCAGGTATCAATTTTTTCTGCAAGTTCGGAAGGATATACTCGAGGGACGGCTTCCCGTGTCGAAGCCTGTGGCTGCTCACTTAGCTGGATTGGCGCTTCAGTGTAAGTTTATTCTGCGACAAATTGCATCATGACCCTATCGACCAACATCAGACTGTGTGCATGCATTTGATCGGATAGTAAAAACGAAACCCACACGGATCTGCTTCCTAGAATACAGTAATGCTTTCGGTTGTGTACACCGTGAACTACTGTTAAACGATCTGCCAGTATCCGGAGTTCAACCTTTATTAGTGTCTTTTCTTACAGACTACTTTGCCAATCGTGTGCCGTTTACCAAGGTTGGAGGGAAAAGCTCTTCCTCGGCTACCTCAAAATCAGGTGTTCTTCTGGGGGACAATATTGTCCCCATTTCTATATTCCACCTACATTAACTCCATTTCCGCTCCTAAAAATGCCATCCTGCTAAACTGCGCTGATTACGTGATCCTCGGTGTGCACAATCACCCCACAGATTCATCGACCAGCGTGCAATGCTTTCTGGACAACCTCACCTCTAGGTCCGAATCCCGTTGTCTTTCACTCAACGCATCAAACTGTAAAAATGTTATTTTCTCGCTGTCCAAGGAAAATTGTTCTTAAGAACTCTTGACGAACACCTCGCATCTTAGTATTGGCAGTGTCAATCCAAACACTTGTACATTTGTGAAATATCTTGCTGTTACACTTAGTCGGGATCTCACGTGGTCCCATCATGTGAACGAAACATCCACTAAAGTCAGCAAACTAGCGTTCTAAGTCTTCCGACTTAACTCTTTATCCGTGTCTCGTCCATCGAGTTTACGGTTTGGCACCGCTTGCGTAATACCGCACTGGAGGTATTGCTCACAAGTGATATTTCCTGGACTCTCAAACGGGCAATTAAAAGTGATCAGCAGGTCGCTGAAGTCTTGCTCGATGCTGCGGAATTTCCATTCGAGTGTTTATTGACATCATTATGTCCAGTCATGTTCTGCTAAAAGCTGGCGTCCAAAATATTCACTAATGCTAGTCACCCTCTCCAGTACACATTGTCCGAATGTATCTCGACGTCTTCCATCAGACACAAGTATAAAGCCATTTGTGATCGCACACGGGCTTACGGTACGTTCGTAAGTTCCTATTTGTCACGTTTGTTGTAGGCACATGATGCAATCAAACCAGACCTTATTGTCAGAATGAATCGATGATATCACCATAACCATTTGTCATATTTTCATTTAATTTTATTTGTGCGTATGTGTGTGTGTTGTAGCTGAATATTCAATCTGCATAGGTGCATAAAGTGCATTGTTGCCTTGATTTGACTGATCGTTAACTGTGTTCCATCTTTAGCTGTTATGCGATGACCACTTGCAGCTTTGACCACACAAACTGCAGTGATTTGAAAACTCTCCTCGTAAATGACAACCGGGAAGTAAAGTACCAGTTTTCTTACAGTGACAAAACTCCGTACAGACGATTCAGGAATGTTGACGGTTTGCACACCTCCTGCACGAAGTGTGGTGACGGTGGAATCATACGGCTGTTCAACAAATCATCAATACTGCTATTTCCATACGATTTCACCCTTCAAGACTGCATGACAGAAAACTTAACCCCACAGATTTCTCGTAGGGTTAGATTGTTTCTTAATGAATTGGTTGCGGTACTTAAAACCTGTAAGCAACTGTAAGCTACAAGTATTATTAGATCAAATGGGCGTTCCCGTTACTATTGGTGCGCCACCCGGATGCTGACATGTTAGTGGCAGTATGTTTCTCAAGATTATAAATTGCGTCAACACTGTCTATCGACAAAGATAGATATGAACGGTATCTCAAAAAATTCTTGTCATCAATATTATCGCGTACGTGCAATGGTAATTGCTCCACATGATATGTGTAAATGGGTTTTCAGGCATCCCAGCAGTCTACGTACCCACCTCATCGAACCCACCGCATCTGGGTAACTATCCATTGGATACTTATTACCCATTTCATTACACAAGTGAATGTCTTTCGCTATCGACGACAAATCGGAACAGCCACTTTCCAATGATTGCCACTTCAACCTGACTTTTAGCCGCACCACGATAGAACGCGTGTGATGTGCGAAAATCAATACATTTTTTTGCTAAAATCTTGCCTTGACTAGAACCTCACATGTTCTGAAAGTGCATCTACAAAAACGTGAAAAATAGATCTTTAAGTTTTAAACTCATATCTTACCGCAGCATTAACTGTTTGCAATACATTTTAAAGAGGTGAGACTGTAAATATTTCGAAATGTGGAGTTCTGGCAGCCATGGCTGACGAGAGATCTCACCATCTTGGAGATATCCAAACGCAGGGCAACCAAGAATGTCTAAGATTTATATAATTTTACTAAGGTAGAATGGTGTTAATTGTACGATGTTGAGGGTCATTTTGAAGTACATTTTGTGTGGATGGATTGCAACGCGCAATCTCAATGTTGACCGCGATTCCCATTGTAGCGAACTTTGGTTTTTCGATCACGATGACCGTAGCTGATGCAAAAATAAGTTGGGCGTCTTCCGCCCGAAAACACTGCACTACTATGACGCGTTTCGATGTTATTACATCTCATCAGATAGAGTTAGCAGGCATCGAACCCGGGACCATCGCGATGTTAGTTGTGACCGTTACCGCTAAGCCACCGGGTCACGGGCAACGCTTGGCACAACACTGCACTGTTTTCGAGATGTTAATTGTAATTTTTATGTTGTGGTTCCAGCAGCTCACAAGCTGCATAGCACAGCCTAGTCCAGAAAAGCACCAGACTCGTTTCGTCCTACTGGGGCAGGTGCCAACTAGCCAGCGGCTTAAGCCCCTGAGCCAATGGGGACGTCATTTGGGCTACGTAGTTTGCAAACTAACAAGGATATAGCACGACCTATCTTCCACCGCAACGCAGGCTGCTACCTTAACAGATGACAGTGGCTAGCCTCCGAAGCTTATGAATTCCTCTCACTAAGTTGCCGTATAATCGAGGGCTTCGATGTGGATTAATTTTTCTGACAAATCTTCTATATTTTGAACTTTCACCAAAACCATCCTACGGAACCTGTCACGCTTTAACATTTTTACTCGTTTGAAACCATTTTCCAATCTTTTGTTTCGTTTTTTATTCCGTTGGCCGATGTATACCATCCGGAGCCGTGCATAGTAGTTCATTGTTCTCTGGCATAGTGTGCGGTCTCACTAGAGCGTGACGTAGTTTAGTATGATGATGTGTATGGTCTGTGTTCGTATGGCTTTCAATTTGAAGCATCTGTACATAGCAGCCTTTAGAAATTGATCAGCTACCCTCAGTGGGAAACTTCGGGATTCACGCATCCGTGATATGTGCATACTACAGTGCTCTTGTGAGGATAATTTTGTTAATCTGCACCTAAACTCGACTAAATTGTAATAACAGTGTCAGATATGCCACCTCCTGTTTGTCTGTAGTAGCTATTTACCTGTCCGTGAAGGAATTAAGTTGTGTATCACGCAGTGGCTCATACTGAATAGAATGGGTTCGTTCGACTTTGAGATCACTTAACCGGTACTGTGTCCTACTTATAGAATCGATTCATCTATTTTACTTTTCTCACTCCTTACATCAACGATCACTGCACCCCAGTGTCTCTCTGAACATTTACGCTTGATAATTTTTTTTAATTTTTACACTAATTTTAATTGTCCAAGTATTCATCTCGGCAGACGTTCGATAGATGACTCAGACATATTTTGATTTCATCATATTCACCCCAACCATCCTACGGGACGTGTCAAGCACTTGCTTTTATTCCGTGATAAATCATTGTTCATTGTAAAGTTCTCTATTAACGAACTGCCCAAATAAGCATACCTCTCTTCATAACTGGCGCCACTGGGAAGCAATACAATTTCAGAGAAGTAATTAAAATTACATTACAGCTTAAAGAGATATTTAGACCTAAACAAATGGAGGGTCAATGGTGGCACTAAACATTGTTGATACGCGTACCCCTCAGTTACATAACTTCAGTTTTACCCTTAGTGAACTAATGGGAAGACACAGCAGTGAACGGAAATCTTTTGCCTAACCCGCTGCTCAACCCCCACCAAGGTTGTTGCGTTCTTGTGCATCTATGGCAACCTGTCTCTGTGAGTAACCATGGTAAGAGATGGGCCTTGGATTTCGTTACTTGTTCCACCCCTCACACATGGTCGTCTATGGAAGCGGGTACAAATAGGAACAGGGCTGATGTAGTATTATAGAATAGAAAAAGCGACGGCACGTACTACTTTTGTCCGCGAAGCTACCAAAACTGTTTTTTGTGTGTATTTAACCGACTGTGGGTTACCGTTCTCCGCAGCGACTTTCGGCACTGTCCTGGTTAGCTCGTTTCCATTAATACCTTGTCAGTCGTCCAGTTGGAAAGAAAAGCAAAAGGATGGAAATGGTGCTGCAAGAATGAGCTCAGTAATGAAGAAAATGTATTGGAAGATAGATAGCTACCAAAAACTGCCCACGTCACGTTCCACAAAATCCGAGAACCTTTCTAATCTGGATCATTCTCGGTCATTATAAAGCCAAACGTCCAAGAGATACTAACAGCATTTAGGCTTTCGTTGATCTTTCGTTTAAATTGATAGAACTACAGTCACTTGTGAGTTCTGTATGTAACATAGTAGTGTATAACAGACCACCTAACCTGCTATAATCATCGATGGAGTTTATGTAGACGTTATCTGCGGTACTCTGTGTATCTTTGGACCTTGAGTGCTCAAGTAGAAATGTTGATACACTATAAATGTGAGCAAATCTTATACTCCTCAGAATACCCCGATAGTTATTCGTGTGCCTCGCGTTGCTCACTTATCCATCATGCTCGTTATCGGGGCCTTTACCTGATGGATACAGGAACCGTAGTGATGATGGTTAAAGGGGATAACCAAACGTGCCACAGAGGCGAGGGAAACTAGAGAGTACCGAAACGGAACCTTTGGTTGCCAGGCGTGACCTGTACACACTGGGCGTGGCCCAATCATGGCACGCATAACTGAGTAGATGGTCAGGACTGAGACAGCTATCCAGTTGCTACCAACTCTCGAGCAACTGCAACATCTTTCAAACCCACCAGCAGTTCAATCTGAGTAATGTGGGTAAGACAATGAAGAAACAAAACTGGTTATGGACACCCAGAGTGTTCTACTTATTCCTGTCACCATCCGAGGGTTTCGGGTAACAAACTGTGAATATCTGTACGTATTTTTTTGGATAAGCAAAAGATGGATTATACGAACAAATCTGATAGTTAAATGGATAATTGACAGTGTTTTGTCGATGGTACCAATTAGTGGGTATTTTCATGCCGTTGATCTTGGCCTTGGCTGCTTAAGGTGAGTTCTATAGCAATGTGTTCAGATTTCCCCTGAATTTGTCTTTTAACCCAGAATGGCTGACTGGGATAAATCCTGCGTGTAGAAAGTACTAACTCGCCATGGTTCTGACACTAGTTGGCCACCCAAACTGTTAACAATATCGCTGTGGTCCACCTCTCCGGTGTTTGTATGCTGTGGTCAAATCACGTGCATCATGGTGGGGAGGCGTTATTCAACGGTTCATTTTCTGTCCGGATTGCATTCTAGAAGCAAACCCCGCCCTAATTTGCCTCGCCTATCCCAGCTAAACCATTAATATTTGACGATTATCAAATAGTTTAGGGAGAAATTCATCACATCTAGACTCACTCAGACAGCCATCACATGCCCGGAAAAGCACTGTACGCGCGTTGTATCCTTTGGGGAATCGTCAGCAGTGCGCACTCCATCGGACTCTGGTAAGGCTCGAACCCGCAACTTAACTGTTGCCATTCCGTGGTTGAGACCACTGATCTACGGCAGACGGCAACGACCATCGTGAATAAGTTACTAGATGTGATATAGAGCCAAACACTAACCACTAACTTACACGTTACTACCGTGCAGAGGACAGGGTAGCCCCGCACACCAAGCGACGAGCTTACCAAACTTAAGCCGCCAATTAACTTATGGCATTATAAGCAGTTTGGTCTGCGTACTGATTAAAGAGGAGTAGTAGGGGAGTTGAATATCATAGGTAGAAATCCGTCACATCTAGACTCACTCAGACAGCCATCACACGCCCGGATTATTAACTAGTATGCAGTAACAGGAAAGGAGAACGATCAAAACCAATTATCTACTTCACTGGGCAGTATAAACGTCCAAACGGAAGTGACAGACGGGATAGGTGAATTGCCATAACTCATCTGCCAGAGTATCTCTTCGGTGTAGTAATTCGCCTGAAGAGGCCACTGAGTCCTTAGTTTAACTACGTCCTCAGTTGCCAGGCTGAGGCATAATCCAGTGGACCTTATGGTCAGCAACTCTCAGTTGGCTGGGTAATCGATCAGCGAGTTTGTGGTGAAAGAGGCCTGGCCAGTGAAAGATTAGTGCTGTGGCGTCACATAGTAAACATCCGGATTACCCGTTTGGGTTTACTATCAACTAAGGGGAGGCGATGCTGAACAAAATCGAGTTACCTGTTATTATTTTTGCTTGTACTGGCAACCTGGCACCTTAGCGACCTCATCAGTTGTTTGATTTCCGTCCATTTCAGTGGATAATCTCGACCTTAACTTGTCACGATATCCCCTCTGTGACTTGTTTGTTCGAGGCGACACATTCAACACCAAGCTTTTTAATTCAGTTCAGTTAAACAACTATGATCAGGGATTCGGAATGCGGCCTGCCCCGTTCCCATGATTGACTCCCTATGATGACCGTATTTATCAATGATTCCGTGGATAAATTAAAACGCAGCTTGCATATAATGAGGTTCAGAACAAAATGTATGCGACTTTAGCAAAGCATTGCTGTCAACTGATAGATTCAGGTGACCGAATACAGGATTGCTGTTGGTTAAGTCCCTGTACCAAACACTAGATAGTAGGTTCCAAGTGTCTCTGCTAATCTTTTCGAGCTTTGTTCCTAACTATCGATTGGCTAAGCCGCGGTTTCACCCATCTGGACGCATTGGCTACAAGCATTATATACATTAATGTGTTGGTCAACGGGCCCGCGAAAAATATGACCTAGCCGACAAAAACTTTTCCAAATTTCACAGATACTCCACCACGAATAAGAAGGTTCCTTTCCAAGAACCGGGTTGCAGATACCATTGCTCCCACTATTGGTGGCGACAAATACTGGGCATAGACCAGTGGTTAAAGAAGATTATGTCGATGTTCCGCGTTGGCACGCCAACGTCACTAGGTAGTTACGCACCCCATTCTCGAACAATTGGGCGGAAGCGATCATTTCGGTTGGCTGTTCGGTAGTTGCGAGTATTCGCGGCTGTTCGACCCAACATCTATACGACCATACCTTGAACTAAAGGTGCGAAATTTATGTGGAAATATGCCTCATAACACATAACCTGTTCCGCAGCGCGTACAGGGCGGATGTTCTGTTCGTGAACTACTTTCCTCATGGTTCCAGTATTACTGGACAGTACTATGAGAATCTGGACCAGTTGCTCGTGGCGATTAAGGGGAAATGTCATGGAAAGCTGACAAAAGTTATCATTTTCTTGCAGAAGAATGCACCTTCATGCACGTCCAATGTTGTAGCGGCCAAATTGAACACCCTGAGTTTCAAATTGGTCCACAATCCCTCCACCCACCTGATCCAAGCTAGTCAAACTAGTTTCTCTTCTCTAGCCTGAAGAAAAATCTGTAAGGGCTACGTTCTGAAGATATTCCTGACGCCAAGCGTGCAGCTGAGAGGTGGTTTGAGGCATAATCGAATGATGTTTAACTAACCAGTTTACAAAAATCGCAACTACGCTGTAGCGAGTGCATCAGTCTAAGGGGTGAATATGTTAAACCAATATGTAATTTCATGACTATAGCTCCCTTATTTCTTTTCAAAGCCAGGAATTTATCAGGACCTCCTTGTACAACTCTTAAAGTCTCTCAGTTAT
This sequence comes from Dicrocoelium dendriticum, assembly GCA_944474145.2. Taxonomy (NCBI): domain Eukaryota; kingdom Metazoa; phylum Platyhelminthes; class Trematoda; order Plagiorchiida; family Dicrocoeliidae; genus Dicrocoelium; species Dicrocoelium dendriticum. Next base: position 99,786,626 of record OX104068.1, on the reverse strand, counting down.
TTACTTAGGAATTCCATTATTCTTCTTGAGAGAGTAAAAAACGCCTCAGTTAATACCTCCCATTGTTGCTTACCTAGATCTTATACGACAGCTTTCATTTCGTCTAGATAATTGTCACAGTGAGCATCGTCTAGACTGCACAATCTATCAATCTGGCATTTTTGTTACAACTGACCGTATTTAAAATCGGCATCTGCTGCTCTTTCTTCATAGCTCTCACCCATCTGAAGGTGACCTGAATGTCATTCGTGCGCTACTCTGGAGTCGGAATCCAGGATACTATAGATGGACATTGATAAAGGTTTCAAAATTCATACCCCTGCAAAATGTTAAGTTGCACGCCCCAAATAAAATTACCTTCTCATGTAACATTGTGGTATTATAAACAACTTCCATGCTCATTTCCATGTCATACTCATTGATGAAACTAGCGAATTCTCTTGTGATATTCCCAAGCCCCCGCTTATCTTTGCACGATAGCCGACAGTTCGTGCCGGTTTGTTGTCTACACAAGGTGTAAGTGCCTTGACCCTGAATGTTTGCTTAGGGCATTAAGGTTTTCAGGTAAGTCCCTCTTCTCTCCCTTTTATTATTCTTCATTTCATAGGTCATGATGGTTGTATGTCAACGAAGCATCAGTTCAAATTACTGATGTACTGCTGCTGTTGTTGTTGTTGTTGATGATGATGATGATAGCTGTTACTTAGCGGTGTCTACCTTTAATATATCGTGTGGGGCAATACAGTCCAGCTGCATGTGGTGTAGCGAATGTTTCCACAATTTTTTAACCAACCAACCATCGACGCGACAATGTTTCCATCTGGCCAGTCCCCGCAGCAGCAGGTGATATCACCTTGTGGTGGGAATCCAGTACATTCGTTCGTGCCAAATACTCGGTTTCTATAGCGCTATACCCCACTTGTGCTCCCGTTTCGGTCCACGCTGTCCTGTGGACGAAATTCGGGCCATCCCTTCAAATGGGCCAATTATTTTCACCCAAATTATCCGACTGTTGTCTAAGGAAAATTGTTTAATCAATGCCCATCTCCGGTCACAGACTGGGCATTAAATCCTTGCAAACATTGCTCCATGTGCACCTGGTTACAGCTATAGCAAAAATCAGTGCTGTGAGTTTCCGTGAAGACAACAACATAATAACAATGACGTAACATTCCCAAGAAAACACTGATTGGTTCGTTCCTGCCAATTCTCATCCTCTTTGGATTTACTGCAGTATTGTGTCGCAAAAATATCTGACGACTGAAATTCGCCTTCTATGAATAGGAACAATTGCATGCAAACGTTAACAAGGCGTTTCTTTTTCCAGCATTATATCTACCAGTGTTCGAGTACTGGCTATGTTTACTTGAAATTTTCAAACAAAGAAGGAACCAGTTGTGGGGTGATAGCTGGTTAGCAAGCGTATATTTGGTATTAATTTTACTCGGAACTGTCGGGAGCACTGTATGCAACTTATGCTCGAACTGCTTTGTGTACAATGTCTGAGGCATAACTTTATGCCAATGTCGTATATAAACACCATGACTTACTACGGTTTTTGCCTGCATTGGAACTGCCTCACATTTTAAATCGGGGACTTTGCAACAACGGCTACACACTAGTCATGCTGCAATTGCTTGTTCAAATTTGCCGCCTTGCGAGATAAGCTGCTACTCACACTCCGGTAGTGGGAAAATGCGACACTTCACACTGATCATTGAAACTACCTTGAAGTGAACACGATTGTTGACAAGCCTTCATAAGGTGAAACAGTTATTTCAAGAGTGAACAGGATTATTCACGTACATGGGGTAATGGCTCCTACCTGTTATATGAGAACACTTGAAGCGGATTAGCATCCTCGGTTGAGCCTGAAGATTCACAAGTTTTATGTTCAGTAAAGAGAAGAACACTGACCTAGCACTGGCCTCACTGGTGAGGCTTGAATACCGATCTACGAGCAACGTTAGCATACCACACCATAGCATTCGTTAAATCACACTTCGACAAATCTCAAGTTGCGTCAAAAACAAACACAGACAAAGGGACCTTAGCACACATGTAATACGCTAGAGAATACTATCCTATCTTTTACAACTAATCTGAACTAATTATGGAAACGAGATCTCACACTTAAAATACTCTTTCTTATTACGGTAATCTACAAATACCTATTGCTCTGAAATGTACAATTTTTGATGGAAACCATTACTCTCTCCTTTCACCTTCGCTTCCCTACAGCTGAACTGGGTGACTTCAGTGCGGATGAGTGCCGACCGGGTTATGTAGCGCAGTTCCGTTTCATGCAACAACAAACGGCCGAGTTCGAAACCCAAGCGTCAGATTGGCATCGCAAATCCAGGTACGTCTGGCAGTGCCCGTTAAAATGCGCCAATACGTTGGATATTTTTCGACATGTTTAGTGAACTACTGATGACGCCGCAGCCGTGCAATCTGGTCGTGATTATGAGAGACACCATTAACGCTGAGGCGGTGATCGTGTGAGACCGCAGCCACGTGCCACAGCATACAATGACTGTGAGTCCTCATTGCAGAACCTTGAGCCATGACCCTCTCATCGTGTTTTTAGGGGTCGGCGAAAAATCTATCGACCGTATCTACTGTACGACAGACCGTTCAGCATATGACAACCTACACACGAGACGAATTAATATGTGTGAGGTGAAACACCTTTGATTAAAAATGTCTCGCAGCAAAATACTAGCACTATTTGTGGATGACAGGTTAACCAAGATGTAGGAACGCATACGTACCGAACAGTACAGAGAATTGCTGTTGGGTTTCTACATTTTTCAAGCCAGAAAGAGACTATTTAGACTAGAGCCATCCAACCCATCCGGTTAACCGTTGGACTATACTTCCGTGCAAACGGTGATACTAGGTGTAGAACAGGAGCATGTAAGGACTGTTTTACGAGTCCATGCCAGTCCACATAGAACACGTCTGAATGGTCGAGGGCAACTAATGGAGAGTGACACAGAGAGAGATTTATTACGATCCAGTGATTGAGGCTTCATTGCAAGTGTGCTCATTGTGCCGTTTATTGGGCTTATCTGCCTGATCACAATTCTCGACGCTTTCGGGATTCTTTACTTTCCCAACTTGCATTGCAGGTTGTTGCTCTGTGTGTTAAGGTATGACTGATCCCCAATGCCCCCCAAAGAGACGAGTACATAGCACTTGATACAAAGGTGCTCCACCAATACCGAAAAGGTGCTTAAAAAGACTACCTTATTTTGGAACTGCTGAGTATGAAAGATATTTCTACTGTGACATGGTTGGTGAACTCAATCTGGCGCAGGCATTTGAAGATCACGAAATTCAGTCACCACCATATTAGATTTGTCTACCTAGAGATTTGCCCAACAGTTTAGTTATGGGCAACCAGAGGCGGAGCAGACATAGGGAGCAGTGTGACTGTGCCCAGTGGTCTGTTTACGGACGTATGTTGGCGCAGTAAAACAGTACATGGCTGTACCACACTATTGCATTGTCTTCAGACAGATGTCCAAAAGCCCTGCACATGGGGCGAACAAATCCACTGACGTGGCTAATATTGACCCTCGGTGTCTATGCAACCGCATCCAACTAACTGAGTCCAAACAATGGACTTGAAGAACGACAAGTTTTACCGAAAAGGTTACGTGTTCCTTCACGTTACGATCCAGCTTGTTTACAAGCCACTTGCCAAGAGGTCACATGCTCCTCCAAAATACGCCCACGATAGCTTCGCACCACAACGATGCAGCGTTTATTACGCACCCTCGCCTAACCAACTGATTAATTGTGCATCCGAGAGTCAACGATCATGTGTTAGACTTTGTCTGAGTTATTACAAGCGCCTTCGCTTAAGAAGTGCCTTCGGCCTGGTTAATGGCGCAGTGACAAGAGCTCAATTTCGTCGCTCGCATTTGTGGTTACTCTATTGGCTAATACTTTTCTTCATCTTCTATCCGGTGGTTACGGGGTTACAACCCACTCGAAGTGGGAACGGACCCGAATTCCGTTCAGAAACAGTGCTATTGACGGACAATAGGAAGCGATACTTTGATTCATTCGAATGAAACAAGAGTAATAACATTATGCGAATTCAGGTCTCTGCACGACTTCTACCATCCGGGGACATCGGTAGATACAAGTTGTGTAAACAGGTTCCCAGGGTTGCATCAAAATGTGCGACCTGTCCGATATGGATAGACGATGACCTCATTCGGTGCAAATTGTAGGGAGGTCTAAAGACAGAAGCTCCAAAACTTTGGAGGTTACCGCAAGTAAAACTGGAATTGTGATTTATCCATGTCATTTTTGAGGTTTGACTTCCACAGCCAAGAGTAGTCAATGGCTCCTCACAAAAAGCTACCCGGGATTTGTGACACAGATCTGACAATCTAGTCGCACTGTCTGACAACGTTTGGGATCGTTCACATAAATTTCAATTCGGTTCCGACATTGTCTCATGAACCCCAGTGGCTGTTTTTACTACAGAGCCACGCTTTGTACTGAGCATTGTTGCTGCGTTTCTGCGCTCCAGTCGCATCAGCAGAAACCTGCAGTATCTTAAGTTCAGTAAACGAGTAAGTAACTCAAAGCATTCTGACGGAGTCCAGCGACACCTGAAATGCCAACCAGGACTTTACATCGGGCTTCCGGCAGCCTAAGGGAAATGCTTCAAGCATATTGCATCCGCATTCACGGGCCACGCCTTATAGCGAATCGGAAGTGTAAACCCAGTGCTTATGTGCGCATTGGTTATCTCGGTGGTGACTCGGAGCAATAACAGAGACGACTACTCTCTGCTTAGTTGAATTAGTATTCTTATATATTAAAGTTAGCACTATATGTAATATTGAAATCGTTGAAATGCGTGTACGTTGTATCTTCATAACTTATGCCGTAATCGATAGAATGCATAACAATCAGTTGCTTTTGGAGCACCAACCAGACACTTGACACTGCGCAATTGGTACAATAATCGAGCAATACAGCATATGGTCGTGCGTGGCCAAATAGTATATCAATGCAAAGGCTGAAGGTCGTAAAAGATAGTCAATGGGCAATGAACGATGATTTATGCCGGGTAAAAAAGCAGTTACTTGACAAGTCCCTTAGGATGGTGGGAGTGAAACTACAATATCAAAAGATAGGTAAGTTGCCTGTTTGAGCGTTTATCGAGGAGATACGCAGCTAAATAATAGTAGTATAACTGAGAATTGAATGCGAACGACGAGGCAACATGGGGGCACTTATAGTTGATGTATTCCGTGAGAAAAGTAAAAATACGAATACCCACTTCTGTATCGTCTTCTTAGGTTTATGTGATATATTAATCCGACTTAAAGGGATAATTACTATAGTACAAAATGGCACAATTTAGGCAACGAAGTGCTGGGGGCTAAGGGCGAGATCCAGTCGTTTTTTTGCAAATATCCAAGTTGGGGCAGGAAAGAACTAAATTTGGAAGAGAGTCCCAGTGTTGACAAACCCTTTGTGAACGCTGAACGCTTTGCTGTAGCAAATGTACACGCTTTTGATGTCGAAGTTATTCTGAATATGACAACTGGAACCATACGTGGAGATGCTTTGAAGAGTCCGAAACACTGTTTTTGTCCATTCAGCACGTCTGCCTACAGTTCACTGCAACTTTGTAGATAGACAGAAATCTTAATAGTTCCGGATTAGACGGTAAAGGTTCTTCCTCGTCACAGTACCGCCCACACTGTGTGCAAGCGACAGCATTTTCTTAGGAGTGGTGATTGTACATCGGAAACAAATCTGCAACTAGGCCAGAACTGTATTACGTTACTACTTGCAAACAAATTAGTAAGCACTAACGAGATATATCTCAGCACCAGCAACGCTTCTGTATCAAAGTAGATACAACAGCAAGCAACTCGGTTTGAAAGCCAACATAGGATGGTACAAAGTCCCTTCACCACATTACACAACGCATTTATAGGGTGCGTGAAGCGATGGGATTGCTTGATCACACGAATAAAACGAGGTTGGATGGTCATCGAAATGGCTTGAGGGAAATCTCGGTGCGTTCAACGGATAACGAAAGAGACAATGATCTGTCACGAGAGATAAATAGACATGTATATGCAGGAGGGAATGAAGATACAGACATGTCGGTGTATGAAGGAACGGGGGAAGGTTTCGGGAATGGGTTCACATATATTGGATTTGGTCACGATATCAGGTTTGGGATCGAGGATACAAACTCGGTTGGGATGCAGTACATCACAATGCTCCCTCCACTGTTTTCCATGAAACATTGCAGTAATCAGTCTTGAAGAAATTCCTCTCCAGCCTGCACCTCGTTAATGTTCTAGTGAATTATATGTTTACGAAGGCCCATCGCACGTGGTAATTTGAAGTGTCTATCTCGAAGGCAAGGTTGCACGCGCGTTTTGGATGAATAGTGTCTCGAAAAATTGATCAGGCGGTGGTTCTCTGTTGCGCCATATAAACCCTCAACAGGCTAACATTCCCAACCTAGCATTTGGTTCATCCCTAGTGATTATGCGGATCAGATGCCAACACAATTACCCCGAAATCGTACGTCTATAGTCCCCACGAATGAAAACCGCGGGAACTGCGAGCGTGTTTTAGTACAGCCGCAGGTCTTCCCTCCCCTTCCCTTCTGGGTGAATTTCTGCTCTCGATAAACGCTTTGCGTAATGGTCCAGTGGTGACAGTTGTCTTCGCCCAGGGAAATCAGTTGCGTTGTTAGAAAATTGGGCGATTTTTGCAACCGCTTCCAAGTCGGGCAGTACTTCACACACCCAGAAAAGCAGTAGAGGGGTGTTTCGACCCATCAGGACTCGTAAACAGTGCGCATTCATCGGCTGCGTCGGGAACTTAATCCACGAACCATAGCGACTTCCGGAGCTAGACAGCAGCTGTCTGATTTGGAAGCGACTGTGAAGAACCCATAAGTATTAGCATCAAAAATCCAGCACCCATGAAGAGGGTACTGCTAATACTTGGTGTTGATTTCCCATCTATTTCAGTTCAATGCTCCCGAATGCCGCTGAATTGGAATTTCTCAATGTCGCTCGCCAACTGGATCGATACGGTGTCAGGACACATGATGCTATGGTAAGTACTAGCGAGCCACGGGCTCTACACTGAACGACGTTAGAAAGTGATGAAAATGCACAAAATTGGTCACTATACCTTTGCTAAAATTGGTTCAACACGTTCAACTGGTGACTCAATGGACCAGCCACTATATTTCGCTTCCTAAACGATAGTGTTGTGGCGGCAGCAGTCATAACAGATTTCTCTTTGTTATGAACTCAGTAACTTGGGTCGTACACGATGTAGCGTAACACAGTATAAACTAGAATACACACTATTACGATTATAATCCATTATGCTGTGGACCGTCTCATCTATTGTACGTTGGCCCCATACCGATTAGAGTGTGATCGAAGCGATCCTGAAGAGCCTATTTAACTTATCCCGCCAGTTTGGTTGTGTCTCGCACAAAATCGATAGTAAATCATTGGTAGTGCTATTAATTTCACACACCCCATGGGGTCCTTTTTCTGGTCTCACGTTAATTCGTCCTCATTGCGCTTGCATCGTTTCCGCCCCATTTTATTTTGGAAATTTTCAAAATTCAAGGACGATGCATGTTATAACATAGTATCTCTTTTGATATACCATCTGTTTAACTAGATAGATGACAAAATAGCAGCGCAACTGTTTTGTACTCTCGTTGATGACTTCAGCTACAGTTAAGATATATCACTATGAGATGGCTTACTTTGTGTTTAGTTCAATCTTTTACTTAATTACGTTCGTATGCATATAGTTGACAATATCGGCGAATTTGTCCACTACAACGGTAGTTCGACAAGTTTTAAATATAACATAGCTGGTGTGCAGCAGCCATGCTAAAATACCTTTATTTTTCTCTGTAATTTTTCTGACTTGAATACACTCCGCATATCAGTGACACGATTGCTTGTTACCACATAAATAAAAGTCTTAACGTTTTCATTCGTTCTCCGAGCTGAGTAATTTAATGTCAAACGTTTCACCACTTCCCTCAGTGGCATCTTCAGTGTACAGCTCCGTAGGGGAAATCTCACGGAAAATGTCGTTGGGACGTAGCGTTACGAACCCGAGCTACAGGTATTCCGAATCATTGCAAACAATCATGGGCGCTCGACGCTCCGATCTGCACGCCGTTGGGAAGACTTTGCCTGCCGGAAAGCCTCCACACAAGAACAGTTATTCTTCCTCCATGAATGCCTACGAATGACATTCTCCCCAGAAGTGTAAACTACAAGCCTCCGATAAACCATCCGCAAGCGTGGGCAGTTGCAAGGCAGTTTGGAAAACGTATGGTGAGGATGATGATCACAGATGCACACAATCGGATCGAGAAATATGAAAGATGCCTTAAGGAACATCGAACTACATGCCTAAAAACAGTTAGCCAACAAATGACAGAACAGTTAGGCTTAGTGATTGATCGCAAAGCAACAATTGCAAAAGCGAAAAAGCAGGCCGCCCTACGAGAAAAGTTGTCCAAATTGTCCAACTTGAAGTGCGCAGATGTCAACGATGGTTGGGTCAGGAACCTGTCCAAACGGAATCTCAATGACGTTGAACGACAGGTCCTAATCAAGGGACTTAACTACAACTTCAAGGATGCTGGAACCCTGGACTTCCTAGCAGAATTAGAAAATACCTTACAATCCAATGGACTTAACGAAGAAACCAAAACAGAAATAAGACATGCCGTGGTTCCGATGCTAGCACGCAACAAGCAACACAACTCATTTTCACAACAAAAGAAAAGTGCCCTGAAATTCTTGAAGGCCGACGAAACCATCGTAATCTTGCCTGCGGACAAGGGACGTATGACTGTCATAATGGACAAAACTGATTATATTGAAAAGGCAAGTCATCTCCTAGCCGACACAACAACCTATCGACGTATGGAGAACGATCCAACAGTAGGGTTGACAAATAAAGTGAATAAGACACTTAAGAAACTTCAAGAATTAAGTCAACTCACAAAGGGAGAGTATGATAGAATGAAGGCTCGTGATCCAAACATCGCACAGTTTTACGGGCTTCCTAAAGTACACAAAGAGGGTGTGCCGCTACGACCAATAGTATCACTCCCAGGTACACCAACTTACAACTTGGCTAAAGAATTATGGAAGAGCCTCAAACATCTGACCAACGGATCGCAATACTCCATCAGTAATGCTCATCAGTTTTTGGAAAAGCTCAAATGCATAAGGACAGACCATGAAGAAGTGATGGTATCCTTTGACGTCACCGCACTTTTCACCTCCATCAACTTACAGATAGCGCAAGAAAATATCAAAGAACGTCTGAATAATGGAGGACAAACGACTGGGAATCTAACAACTGAAAGCATATGCAAGCTACTCGACTTGTGTCTTACTACTTACTTCAAATTCAACGGAGTGTTCTACGAGCGTTAGAGGAGCCCCAATGGGATCCCCCATATCTGGACTCATTGCAGAAGTCATCATGCAGAGGTTGGAAGAGGATATACTCCCAGTCCTTAGTCCGAAATTATGGGTGCGATACGTTGACGATACGTTTGTGATTCTCAAACGCAACCAGCTACAGACCGCACAAGACCTACTTAACAATGCAATGGAAGGCATCCGTTTCACCATAGAAGAGGAGGTGGAAAACCAACTACCCTTTTTGGACGTGCTGGTCACCAGAACGGTAGAAGGCGAATTACTGACATCAGTTTACAGAAAAGCAACATACACCGACCAAATCCTAAACTTTAACAGCAATCACCCTAAGTGTCACAAAATAAGTTGTATACGGACCCTGTTTCGTAGGATAGAAACGCATTGCAATACTGCAGAGGCAAAACGTAAGGAAGAAGAACATCTCTTTAGGTCTTTCATTCGTAACGGCTACCCACGCAGCTTCATTTGAAGGCACCTAAAGCGAAGGAGCTCAACTACCACACCTGCACCAACGACGACGAAACACATCGCCTTGCCGTACATCAAAAACATATCGGAAAAGACAGCCAGACTCCTCAAACCGCACAACCTGACGATAGCTCACATACCAACTGGGACTTTGAAAAGAATATTACCTAGACCTAAAGAAAGACTGGAGGCACAAGAACACCAAAATGTCATCTACAGGATAAAATGCGACAATTGTGACAAAGACTATGTAGGTCAAACGGGGAGAAAACTATCCACAAGAATAAAAGAGCACAAGCGTGCGTGCCGATATCATCATGTATCCTCACAGATCTCAGCACACCTCGATGAGGAAGGACACAGTGTTAACTGGGACAAAGCAGAAATTCTGGCGCACGGAAAGACAAGAAAAGGAAGGGAATTCCTTGAGGCATGGTTCTCTACGGAGAATTCCCTGAGCCTCCGCATTGATCTCGATCCCGTGTACCTACAGCTGAGAAAGCGTGAAGAGGACGGCTAAGTATCGAACAAACGAAGGTCACGGGACACAGATCGACGAGGCTATTTTCAAACGCTACGTCCTAACGACATTTTCCGTGAGATTTCCCCTACGGAGCTGTACACTGAAGATGCCACTGAGGGAAGTGGTGAAACGTTTGACATTAAATTACTCAGCTCGGAGAACGAATGAAAACGTTAATTACGAACCCGAGCTACAGGTATTCCGAATCATTGCAAATAAAGTCTTTCTTGTCCCATAAACCAGGCTTTCAAATCCCCCCACTTAATTCTTCGTCTGAAGCCATTTGCTTAACTTTTGGATAGCTCACATAAAGCCACGACTTAGGAGTAGGTTGAATGACGGCATTCCTGAAAGCGACGTCCACTTATTACAGTCCTTGATGTGTTATCCATATGAGCTGTGGCATTATAGTGCAGAATCAGAATAATAATTCTTAATACTCTGTCAAATTTTCTGTTCTAATATCTACAAGTCTCCGAACCCGATCAGAGCATCCGGTATCCCTTATTGTTATCTTGTGTGGAACATTTTTACTTTAAAACATGACACAAGCAGCCTAGAAAATTGGGCGTATGATGTTGCTTCCACTAGGCTGCACTTTGAATTTATTGCGCGATGGCAGATTATGGGGTTCCCAATGTTTGGGCTGTGGTTAGTTTGTTCCAAAATCATAATTATAACACCAAGCGTCATCCCTTGTCGTCAATAACCACTACTAAATTTAACCCCCGTTTTTATGCAGGAGGTCAACTTGTTCCCGTGAATATCGGAGTGCTTTTCCTTCATTTCCAGTATCAAAATCTTCTTGACACGTGTTGCTCAGTCCCCCGTGACATGTCCAATTGTTCACGAATATTTCCATCGATGGTCGCTAAATTAATCCTAATTGTATGAGCTATTTTATTCCGAGTCGTTTGCTGAGTTTCCTCATCGTGTCCACAGCAAAACGTTTTCTACAGGTCCTCTTCATCATCGTCCATCATAAAGTTAGACGTCTACTCAGCAGCCCCGCTTTGACTGGTGCATACGAAATTCAATGGCATTCATGAATATCTTACAAGGAGAAAAATTCTATTGAAGCTCGGTGCCTTAACCTTCAAATTTCCCAAAGCATGCGGGTACATATGGAACAAATAACACAAGAAATTTAATGTAGGCAATTGAAAATCAGAAACGTAGTACGATCGGTAAGATATGATCTGGTACTAATCGGACACACTTTAACAACTACCATCATTATGTTTTATCGTCTTGCATAAAATTAATCGAGTACCCCTCGAACTTCCCAAAGCGATTATCTAAATTTGATATACTCATGAGTAGGGGATTTTGATGTAATTATGTGAGGTCCATCGCAGCCAGTTTCCAAATCAGATGCGCACTACTGACGATGCCCAACAGGCTGAAACTGCGGTCTAGTGCTTTTCCGGACATATGGACGACTATCTGATTTGGAAACTGACTGCGATGGACCTCACATAATTGCATCAAAATCCCCTACTCATGAGTACATCAAATTATATCCGTCCTGACAGTTTCTAAATGCTATGTCGTACATAGCTACTGTTAGTGGACGTCGTGTCTTTCGGGGCCAACCCTGTCCTCTGCAACGTTCGTAACTTGCATGGCAGTGGAGGATAAGACGCGCTATATCGCAGTTAGCTTGTAAATCATGACGATCCGAAGCTGTCCCCCGTGGCCCAGTGGCATAAGCTGCTGACTGGCGGTTCAAGCCGCTGGTGGTCATGGGTTCGAATCCTGACGGATCCGATGGATGCGCACCATTGACAATACCCAACAGGCTAAACCTGCAGTTTGGTGCTTTTCCGGACATGTGGACGACTATCTGATTTGGAAACTGGCTGCGATGGACCTCACATGATTATCTAAATGTGTTACTGGGTGTTTGTAGTTAAATTCAGTGTTCATTGTTTTCCTATGAATCGAAGCACAAGCACTAATGAGTAAGTTCGGTAGATCGTCATATGGAAACGCGCTCCCAGCGTTGAGTTTGATCGTACCCCCTGTGTGTTTAAATTCTGATACGTTTTATCTATCCGAAGCACGTGTTCCGTTGCAGTGGACCGCTGGGACAGTACGGGAAACGCGGAAGTTTCGCTGTTGCTCTGTGTGTACTCCAAAACACAACACCAAATTGCCGATCACTGTGCGTAGCTTTGCTTGTGGTTCTGGGTGGCTTTGTGACCAAGGAGTTAGCCGCTGACCACAAAGTTCAGGGTTTGAATCTCAGCCCCGGTTACCTCTAACCTATGAGTTCAGCCGAAGACGAGACGGTCCTAAAGCGCAGGCACGGAGCAACACTGAAATTCATCCACTTTCAAAGAAATGCGTCTCAAGTATTCCGCAATTTCACCATCCTTGCTTTATCGAGCAGTGGCACAAGAGCTTACGTTCACAATCAACCGACCACCAGGAGGCGTCCAGTTCGATGTGCTACAAAAACGGGATACCTCCGATCCCTCTGCATTTACTAGTGGTTGCATAGCCTTTTAGTAATTGTTGTCTTCAGCGCAAACGATGTATGTACTACGGATTTTATGTCAATGTCTCGATACTTGGTCTGGAGCATTGGGTTAGGGTCCCAGAGATAGTACTTCAATTTTCGAACTCGCAGCCTCTACCTGTCCAATAATGTCATGCACAATACTGACACCATTGTTTACGATTGTAATTTGAACCCATAACTTGTGTTAATGAAGTTACCCTCACTGCGCGATCATAGCTCTCCGGGATGCGACAACATTTGACCGAAAGTACTGAACGCTGTGGCCACCAGGCTAGCTGAATCACTCTCACAGTTCTTCCAAAAATGCTTTGATGAACAACAAGTCCTCACTATGTGGAAGCGTGGCATTGTCACCCCAATTTTTGAAGGCGGTAGCCGTTCAGAACCTGCAAACTATTGCCCAATGTCTGTCCTCTTTGTGCTCGCGAAGGTGATGGAAACGCTCGTCGCTGAGGCCCTAATGGGATACCTAGAAAAATGCAACATCTTGACACCGGAGCAGCACGGCCTCCGTCAACACCGATCGTGCACCACCAACCTACTGATTGCATGAAGTAGTTTGACGGAAGTGACTGATGGTGGGGGCGGAGCTAACATCATCTATCTGGACTTCTCCGAAGCATTTGACCGCCTGAATCACCGCATGCTACTTTACAGACTACAGAGCTACGGAATCAGAGATCCTATTCATGGTTGGATTGACAACTTTCTTCACCAACGGAAGTTTCAAGTGCGTGTTAGGGGATCACTAACCTGATAGAGGTGTAATGTGATGTCCCACAGGGCTCAGTGCTGGGACCGCGGTTATTCCTTTTGTTCATCAACCACCTGGCAAAAGTTATCTCATATTTCCTTCTTTTCGGCAATGATGTCAGGGCGATTAGTAACCATGATCACGATGTACTCCAAGGTGACCTAGATTTCATTTATGAATGCTCAAAGAGGACCCCGCTGCAGTTGAACATAACTAACTGTAAGTCGATCCATTTGCGTCACCAACCCGTCAGTGCTTACAACCTTGGGAATTACACCTACCAGAAGGCCTCACAGGAGCGTGATTTGGGTGTACTGGTCCAGGAAGATCTCGGATGCTCAAAACAAGCAGAGAAGACGCCGAGAACTGACAACCAACAGTTCGGCCTACTACGCAGAGCATTCGGTCGGTTTGAACCCTCAATCTTTCCCTAAATGCTTAAGGCCTGCGTGCGACCGCACGTGGAATACGCTATCCAGGCGTGGCAGCCGTGGCAGACACAGGATTTGGTTGTTCTCGAGACACCTCTACAAGAACATCAGGGGTCTCTTTCATCTGCCCTATCACCTTGGACTGAAATCTCTAAGAATGTACAGCAGTCGATAGCGGATTTTGCAGGGGGGATATCATAATGGTTTACCAGATTCTACAGAACCCAAACCATAGTTGCCGTCCGTTGCTGAAATTGAACCACAACACTAACCTAAGAGGTCATTTTCTAAAGCTGACAATACAGTATAGCCTGCTTGAATGTCGCACCAATTTCTTTTTCCTTCGAGTGTACAGGCTTGAAACGCCCTCCCTAATTACGTCGTCTCAGCTCCCAATCTGGCGATAGCTAAAAAATAGGTTGACGATGCGTTGTCACATTTGCATTTCATTTTCTGACTTGTAAGTCAGGGGCTACAAAACGCAATGAAACAGTGTCTTGTGAAACTCCCAACCAGTGGATTTATGAATTTGTACGTTCAATACGCGAACATCTCTACCATTCTACATAAGTCTATGGTGAGTCCACCAAAACGCTTTTCACTTTATCATGTAATTTACTTTTCGCAATAATTTCCATCCCACGGGACTTGTTAGGCATTGCTTTTTTTACCCGTAAGACACCATTGTTCTATCCTTCAACTGAGACGGTATTACTGGTTATCTCTTCTCGGAACCTCCACCATCTCAGCAAATCGAGATTGTTTTGTCCTTGCACACCATAGACATGCTACTGGGAATAGGCTTTCTGGACAGATCCCTCAAGCTTGTAACATTGTATGTCCTGAGATCCTGTCTAGGTAGCATTACACTGTTCTATTTTAAACAACAAGTTGCTTGGGAACTTGGGTGACGTTCGGTCTAGTGAAAATGATTCGATAGCATTGACGCGAGGCTGATTTATAATACTAGTGAAATAAAAAGCAGTTGTGCATGCGACAAAATAGCGATTTCCGGGTGTCATAATTGTAAACAAATTCGCGCCTTAAAGTCTGCATCTCGACGCACAGTCGAGATGCATGGGTTTGGGGGTTTTTCCGGTCTGGTAGTCCAAAACCGACATCAACCGCTTGGACATGGACTATGTGCAGATACCTGATGGCCAGGTATCAGGCGACTCAATCTAGATCGTACTGGAACCAGACGTAAAGCGGTTAACCTACGACTCGGTTTTGAGTGTATGGATACCGAGGGTGATTGTTTCCTGGGTAACAGCGTTAAGGGGTTCGCAAGCAATTAGAACCAAAAGGAAGCAGGACGAGAGAAGTAGTGCAATGGAGTAGTTCTTAAAGCGGAGCACGCTAAACATTGATGCGTTAACACGGGACTTCAAAAAGGATTATGCTCTTATCTGGTAATAATAATAATAATACGTATATTTCTCTTGATGAGAGAAACCGTGTCTAAAGGGGCACAGATCAATTTGTACAGGAGAATCCATGCTCTTGCACGGGTGACATGCATAGGTGGAGTATTGGGATATGCGTTTCATATATTAACAATCTACCGGGTGGTTGTGGCAAAAGCCTAGTTATGAAAACATTGGTGTTTCTATGTTTTTGAGCCCCTCTTGAAATAGTCCATCGAGGGATTTTTCCCATAGGAATATAGAGCTTACGGTAGTTAAATCAAGATAATTGGCGAGGATGCTACTAAATTTTGTCACATTGTCACATGACCTGTTTATTATTGGTAGTTTATTCCACAGATAGCTGTATCTAACCAAGAAGAAATTAGAGCGGACGTTCGTTCTAGCATTCGGTATATTCAATATAAAAAGTTTGTAGCAAAGCAATGTTGTAAATTGAGTCTATGCAGTTTGGAATAGGTCTTTTTGTGTAGCACGTTGAAAAGCAGCAATAAGTTGTGCTTCAATCGTAGAATTCAAAGTTTCTCGAGATAAAGTTCATTGCAACGTTCTTGATAACTCATTGCAGAGTATTTACCAATCAGATGATTAGTAAATGACCTCTGCAGGTTCTCCACAGCAATCCTTTCACTCTTTCTCATATTGCGGTATATTCTGTTGCAGTATTCGAGGATGGGGCGAGTGAGTACCTTGAAAACCTCAACTCTAGCACGAGTTGTGTGTATTTTGTCTGATATATTGAACATAGACTGTCTGGCACGTGCTACTTGGTATTGCGCCTGTTCGGAGAAATTGTAGGTAGACGAGTACCTAATGCCAAGCTTTCGCGTGGACAACTGTTTAGGGACGCGTTCATTGTTTAGGGTGATAGATCATTCTGGGATGCAGCAGCCGTAAGACATGATGCTTGCTTTGTTAGCCGAGAGTTTCGTTACCCATGTGCAGTACCATGACTTAAGGGGATGTGAATCATCTTGAATGAGCAGTAATGTCCCGTGAAGCTCATCACGCTGAAACTTATGTACGCTTTTGATATCGTCAGCAAAGAAAAAATGACGTATAATGTTTTACAGATATGGTGATGTCATTGATATAGAGCAAAAAGAGTAAGGGGCAGAGCACGCTCCCTTGAATGACTCCACTGGTGATTGAGCTTAGGGAAGAGCGATAATCACCTAGAGTGACAACCTGATGATGATCACTCAGGTATGACGATAATTAACCTAGTAATGGGTCTCGGATCCCAAAGTTCTCCACCTTTTGTAGCAGTCGCTTGTGCGGTACTCGGTCGAACGCTTGGTGTATGTCAAGAAACAAGATTACTACTGTATAGCCGGAATCGATTGATTCTGAAGTGTGATTAAGGTAATGCACTTATCAGGTGGTGCACGATCACTTATTGAAAAAACCATGCTGCGAATTGTTGATCAAGCCAATAGAATCAACAAAGGTCATCATCTTCATTCTGACCAGCTTTTCAAATATCCGAGCGACTATCGGAGTGTGGTGGATTGGTCGGTAGTTATCAATCGTTTTTTTTGGGACCTCCTTTATGCCGAGGCAAAATAAATGACGTTTTCCATTGGTCTGGAAATTGGCCAGATTCCAGCGATAGAGTAAACTTGCTCATCAGTAGCAATGGTATATCAGGTCTTTCTACTTTAATGGTGGTTGGTGAATTGCCATCAGATCCCAGCTTGGAAGATGGCCTGATTAATTTGATAACTTAATGCATAGCGTTGAACAAGATATCGACTCTGCTTAAAAGGTTTGTTTCTGTGAGCTCTGTGCACACGTCATACTTAGATTTGCTGAAGTAACTAGAAACAAAGAAGCCGGTGTGGCCAACCGAGAGAAATATGCGCTGCGTTTATGAGCTTGATGTACCGTCTAACTGGGGGGGCGCAGTTTCATCAGCGCTTTGAGCGCTGTAGGATCTTCCGACCCATTGATCGCAAACCACTGCCAGAGTCAACTGCAAGTTACCAGAAAACTTTGGTAGTCAATTCTGCCGAGTCGTTTATGGACATTTAGGTTGGATACATTCCTATCTTTGGACGTTGCGGATGAGTTGTGTCGCACAGTGGACTCTCACACCCATTTGCCTGTGATTAATTGGGCACCGCCATCAATTCGCAGTTATTCGAGCATTATGGGATGGCGCGCTAGATTGAACGACTTCGGGTACCACGTGTGAGCAATGATGATGAATCCCATCCCAGTATTCGCCGTTTTCTCTGATTTCCGCTTGCCAACAACAGGCCCGTGTCCCTTGAGAAATGTTAGCATAACCTTTCTTTCGGTGCAATCGCACTGCAGAGTTTCGGGAGCTCATCAACGAATCCGCAATGATAGCATACGCGACTTTCGGTAGCACAGAGCACTACCGATTGCATTTATTATCAGGCTCAACCTAAGTACCACCATCCTTGTGCATATCGATGGAAGTAATTGCCTGCTCAGACAGCACCGAACGAAAAAAGCCATTCATTGGATTAGACTGATGATCTATATTTTCTGAATCCTTGAACAGGTGCTTTCTGTCCCAAGAAGATTGTACATGCAAAATGATGAGCGATAACTTAGCACCGCTTCTCAAACGAGGGAGAGGAGGATCAGCCTTGCTAACGACAACGTTGAGTTGGGAAGAACATTCTGGCCTGTAACATTCCGGTATATCATGGAAGAGTGAAGCCACAAAGCGTTAACCATCCATCTCGTTGATCATGTGTTTCAGCCAAGCGCACCTAGCCTTAGGATGCTGCGTCCGAACATCGCATAGACTCCTCACGTGACTGAGCAAACTTCTTTCGCTACCCATTCTTGGTGTGTAATCGTGCGCCTATGAACTAATCATATGTGCTCCCTACGCTCAGGCACACATGCAACTCAGGTTCCACTAATGGTGGAAGCATTGTGGGCTAACCACTTTCAGGTCAATGCTCAGTTCTTCTGAAGCACTACCAGAAACCTAGCATCTCCAATGCTTTAGTGATCAGTATGTCAAACTAGCGTCAAATCCATTTCAATACAGGTTCCTTGAGGATATGATATATATATATATATATAATTGCATTTCACGTATCAGACAGTGATTTTCGGTTAATATCCCAAGTCTGGCGGTGTTTGATGCGACATTCAAAGCCATTATTTCACTTACTGGCTTCAGGTGACTGCTTATCTTTGTTGGCGGAGACAGATTGCATGGTCTCCATGGCATTGCTAGGCCCAAAGGGTTGATCCATCCAGTGTGGAACCAGCTAACGCCGATCCACTTCCCCGCATATATATGGCATGAACGTAACCCCCTATTCATGTGAATGCTGTCCATGTTGCAATGGGCCAGTGGTTTATAATGGGTATGAAATCAAAGTAAAGTCTAACCCGTAGGATGGTTAGGGTAAAAACTGCGTGATAAAATACCAGCGTCGGTAAAAAAAAGTAATCGCCCGAGATGCATGAGTCACCCCGAGGTTTAGAATAGCACAGGTGTGAGTATTCTCACCCGGAGTTTGTGAGGATTATAACACCGTCCCCTGTTTGTTTTGCACTAATGCCACCATCTGATAGTCAAGAGATATATCATGCAGTGTAAATTCATTAATGTATTGTCAAAACGTTTCTTGTATAATGTTAAGTGAGGGGGGGCATAAATTACATGCGCCTGGAGTGAGTTCCATAGCTGTGGCACTCGGAGAGAGAACAACTTTCATCGACAATCCAGTCGGTGATATTGCTTTGACAACTTCAACTGTTTATCCCCTCAGAGGTGTGTTAGAGCTGTGTTTCAAACTAGAGTGGCATGTGTGCTTAGGGTTTCCTACGATCTGATACAGTATTAAGTGATCTGCTTGTAGACCCGCATAAATTTGGTGTACGTTTTTAGCGTTCTTAGCCTGAGTGAGTAGGGAAAGCGGGACAAACCTGTGACGTTCTTCGTCGTCCTGCGTTGTGCAGTATCGAGCAAAGTAAGGTCGTGCTTCTACCAGGGTTGTCTCTCTCGGGTGGCTTATTCTGCGTGCAGCCTCGTTTACGCGCCGTCATTTTCGGAAAGACTGAGGCTTCGAACTTCCCAAACGTTATACGCAGGATAGCAAAGTGCTGATTCGCTTTCCTTGATGCTTTTTAAGACTGCTAGTCGTCTCCGAATCAATATTGGCTCTCATCTACATGCCACCCGGTCTTATTCCTTCTGGTTTACACTGGATATGATTTGAATAGATGGAGCTATGGGTCGTGCAGTTCAAGTCACCCATAGTCCGTCTGTAGGCGCTGGCTTCCTGTGGCTGGTCACAGGGACATGCAAATCCGAAACCGGATGCCGCCAGCTTTGCCACAACTCTGGATGTGCTTAGACATATAAGCGACGAGCTCACATAATACCATGGTTATCAACACCGTTTCGTCAAATGTTGCAACCGATTTGATCGCAGGAGTCGTCCAAGTAGCTGCAGCAGTTACAGTAATATTCGTCGGGAAGTGCATATGATATGTGTGTAACAATAAACTTCGTTAAATATCCTGCCCGTACAATACGCACTGGTTCGCATGTATCTTTGAGCATTTTTACTGAATCCAGGTGCTTTCAACCTTTCTATTTGCACCCTGGTTCAAAGAAACGGCATTGGATCGCACTGTGAAGTTTGCAGAAACGTACCACAAACAAATATGACGACTTTTACCACCAATATAGGTTCATAATGCGAAGTCTGTAAGTTTGTCGGCTTTCCTCCCAACAAGGTCCAGAAAGGATGGCAGCAGATGTTGTCGACTACCAGCCAGCAGCCTCTCCGCGTTACTTCAACACCCATGCTCTCCGCTGGTGAGCAGATCAGCGTAGCAATACTCAAGGGTCGTCAGAATGTTCAATGAATACAAAAGCAATGTACATCCTAAACTGACACGCGCATTTCACTACCACTCTGGTTCTTCTTCAGTAGTAGTACCGATCAATCACTGATATAAATTGGGTAGGGGGCGGCTACCACCGATACCACGCATACAAATGATGGCGCTTGAGTCGCTGTGCCTTCCGTGATAGGTGTATTGTGCACAGGGATGTGCAACGCAACTTCTCCAGCAACAGGTTACCATGTTTTGAACCCAATTTTAATTGTATCAACAGCAGTGGAAGTGCTCTCTTCGGGCGGCAGCGCCACTTGTTATGCAGTTGGTTGTCAATGAGCTTCGAGCCTACAAGTCGACTGATTTGCAAGGAAATCAGAAGACGAATGATTGCGGTGGATGTAGCAAACACATACACGGTGACCTGTCTATGCAATCCACGAAAACCGCAGATGGATACCAATAGGCTTATTTGTGTTATGTTATGGACTTATTAGAAGAGTACGTGAGGTGGCAGTCACAGTAAAACTATCCAGTCTGTTGCACATTAACTCGGAATACATCTTGCGGGACTTGTCAAGTGTAGGTCAGCAAATTGTCAACTGACGCAGCATACTGACTTCCAACATTCCAACGGGACACCGCATGTCAGATTCTGATTTGTATCGGATGAATTCAACTCGAGTGTTATCCGGTCTACTTAGACGCAGCCGAGTACTAGGTGATGGTAACCAGGTGTTGCACATACTGCGTCATTGGTTATTTTCGAAGGATCTTGTCCAGTTCATTGGATGCGGGGTAAAACAACGCTCGATATGGGTAGTGGTCGATTTATTACTGAGGAATGTAACCGCCAACAAGTAAACTTGGATCTGTTACAGTGTTAGTTGCATGTAGATGGGCCGAAGAGCATGTATGAAAGGACAGTGTTATCCCACAACCTTCGTCTTCTTATACACTTAATAAATTCAAGTCTTTTGGCATTCAACCCAATGATCAAGCGTGCTGGGGGCGTACTTGACAGGTTTCCCCTATCTGACCTATGGATAAGGGAGATGAAGCATCCAACATCACTTAAGTTGAAAGTACTCATTCAGTTTTACGATAAAATCAGTACTCACCGCAGGATGTTTAAGCTGAGCGATGAATTTTTTGCCTTTGAATCGAATACTAACCATGTTGTCCCTGGTGACGTGAAAACAGAATGAAAACGGATCAATTAAATCACCAAGGGTGATTGGTAAGATGCAATAATTCGATGGAAATCAGAACAGTGTTTGAAACCTTTAATGGATCACAACTTGTTATGGCTGAGTGATGTAATCTGCTTTATATGTTTAGATGTAGACAGCCCCAATTTAATCGTTAGTTACTTAAAAGGAACTTTCGGCCAATTTTATCACGAAGACCATAGCTGAAGTAGATTTGTCTCAGGTTTTGCTCCACCCCAGCACGGCATACCAGGACCGGTTAGTATTCATTTGGCCATTTAAAGCAACTACATTCGAGCTAGGAACCGAGCGACGAACGTAACGACCACACCTTGAAAATTTGACCTCCTACAGACCAAACTCTAGAGGTCGACGCACATTAAAACATGCCATGATTTTATCGTGGTTTCTGGTGTTGATCGCTCCCAACATCATACTCTACAGTCGCTTTCCCCCTTGTTCGATTTCTTCATGCAGAGATAGATGGATCTGGGAGTGGAAGTCGGTGCTTGGTGATTGATGGCCGTTGGAGTCTAGAAACAACGATTGACCCAGCGGCAATACGAAGCCCAGTGAATTATTTAATAGAGTGTCAGCCATCAACCAATAAATCAAGAGTTTCATTTGCAGCTATTTCTATCCGAAGGGTCTAGATAATAAAGGAACTATTTGGGAGTGAGTCACAATGAAAACTCACCATCTCGGATGTGTTTCAAGTAATCAAAATGGTGGAGATTTATTTATACCAAAAGTATGGTCCAAATTCAAGCCGGGTTTCGTCGGGGTCGTGGCTGCATCAACCACATTTTCACATTGCGTCAGTGGTTGAAGCACCGTCACATATATGTTTCGGCCCACCGTAGTCATGTTCCTAGACGTCAAAGGTGCCTTCGATTCGATTGATCGATGTGCCTTTTGGAATTGTCTACTAAGGAAAGGCGTGCCCGAGAAGTATGTAAATATTATCCCAGCATTATATGTTCGTAGCTCGGGCAGAGTGAGGGCTTACGGCAAGCTGTCGCCGCCCTGTAATATCTCCAGCAGTGTGAGACAAGGATGTTTGCTATCACCTTTCCTGTTCACCTTGGCTATTGACGAAGTCACGGAGACTGTATTTACAGGACGTGAATTAGAAGGTGTGGAGCTGCTCACAGGAGAGCGACTTCTTGACTTGGAGTATGCAGACGACATTTCCCTCATCTGTGACAGCTACCAGACGTGCCAAGTCGCGCTGGACAGATAAGCACTGGCTGTCAACCGCTTCGGACTTTGTATTGCACTATCAAAGTGCAATGCGTTCCTTCAAGATTGGCAGGGATCGCTTCCTGCGCTGACACTTGGTGGGGATCTGCTAGAAGTCGTTCAGAAATTCAGCTACCTGGGATGTTATATCAGCGCCCTTGGGATTGAAGATTAGATCACAAACCGTATGGCAAAAGTTCGAAGTGCTTTTGCTAGTCTTCGCGACCTATGGCGGCGGCGCGACATCACTCTCGCCATGAAGGATCGAGCGTACAATGCAGTGATACGTTCGACTCTACTGTAGGGTTAGAAACCTGGCCCCTTAGAGCAGCGGACATAAAGAGGCTATTTACGTTTGACCATCGGTACCTTCGCAGTTTGGCTCACATCTGGTGGGAACACCGCGTGAGTAACGAGCGTGTTCGACGCCTTGCGGCACAAGAAAAGGAACTGAAACGCTCAGCACCGTCATTTCAGGCACCAGGCTCCGATCGCCCGGCCACGTGTTACGCATGCCAGCCCACCGAGTCCGGGGACTTGCGTTGTTTGCTCACCGGGGATGTGGATGGAAGAAGAGGAGGGGTAGCCAGGCGATGAGTTGGTCCAGAGGAATGAAGCCCCTCAAGTCAGGGCTGGCCTCGGTTGGAGCGTCACGGCTCCCTGGTTGGGGTTCAAAAGATGATGAACACGTTTGGCTAGATACACTTGCTGACATGGCAAGGAGCCGACCTCAGTCGCGTTCCTGCTATGAGTTTCTTTGTCCCTCTCCATCCCTTTTAGCCTCCCCTCCACCTACGATCTCGTTTCGTATCATAATATAATTTTACATCATAATCTTTCTTGTTACCTAGTAACCAGCTGGTAGCTTATCAGAACGATGCCCATTCCTTGCTGGTAGCTCAGCTGGCATGCAACTTTTGTATTTATTTCTCTTTTTTCTTCTATGTATTGCGGCGCAGTAGCTGAGGTGTTTTGCATCTGTAGCTAACGTGTATAATGATAATGATGATGGTCCGAATTGTGATTGTGTTTCGCAACCCAAGTCAGAGTCACTTTGAAGCCAAACTCGAACAGTTATATTACTGGGACCATATCTGAAGCCTAGTGAAGTCTTGTGATGACTGCTACTAATACTACTCCTCTCGACTTAACTCGTCTTCATCTTGTCCCTTCAGTTAGCACTGGCCGAACCGAAACACAACACAGAAAGAAATACAGAACTGTTTTCCTTTCAAGACAACCGAGGTAGAACAATTTACTCCAATCGGATAAAGTTTGAATGACTGAAGCCACGTGGGCACTTTCGCCTGGGGGCTAGTAACTTTCAGCATCGAAAGTGAACCGACGGGAAATCATTCGGAAAGTGTTTGATCGAAATGGTAGGTAGAGTAGCTAAAGAAAATGCAACAGTGCTTCATCAGATGAAAGTATCTTGCATGTGTAACTGGATATGGTTCAGAAGTGGCCACGTAACCGAATTAAACTAGAAAATCCCATTTGAAACAACCGCGTTACATTTGAGGTGCAACACTTCACCTATACCCCAGTGACCGGCGGGAAAGTGTTCATTCGGATTGTGTGTATGGCGAGGCAGGTTAAACTGACCTCACACATTTGTCAACAAGGCGCCGTTTCGTACATGTTTAGGTTGCGTGGTGACTGCTGAAGCACTCTACGCAGTTGTCTTGTGTTCAAAGGAACTTATCATTCCAGCGTAATGGTAGGCGACTTCGGTATAGACTTAATAGCGCCATTTAAGATCCAGCATAACAACTACACAAGAGTGGGTAACACTCCGACCCAGTGCATAAATACGTCGGGACATCGCTTCTGTGCTTCAAGGCCACGCGACCATCACCAGTCCCGTGTGAACTGTGTACACTGCGGGTCGATGACCTGTGGAGTACATGAGAGAAAGCTGAACTACTCAACCACCGACCAACAACCCCCATAAGGCGGAGTCGATGTCGAAACAATTGTGTTGTTCAGAGTACATTATGGAATAGCTAAATTAAACTGGTTGGTTTGTGCCCGCACAGGTTGCACGTTGTACAAAATTCAGCAGAGTAAAAATGGCTTCATGATGGAAGCAGATGTTATCTTAATAAGAAAAACTTGCAGATTTAACTCTAGAAAGAGACCTACCCACTCAGAAACACAAACTGTTAGGTGAGTAAAGGCAAACATTTATCAAATACTCACCATGTTAATTGGAAACTCGGTTTGCTGCTTCGAAAGACCAAGATTCCGGCAAATGAGACGCCAACTTGGACGGGGCTGAGGGCATCCTGTTCATCCTGAGGTAGTGGTAACATTTTAGTATGGGAGTTAACTCCTGCGGAATTTTCAGCAGCGCAAAATACCGTATCGGCTTGATTGCTGGAAGCAAATTCAGCCATGAAGTTACAATTCTAGTAGAACCAATTTGCTAACCCGATCCACGTGCCAAAGGATAGAGGAATTAGGTGTACTGCGTTTCAGCTTCATGCAAAACCTAACGTGTAACTGTGTAGCTATCCAGCTGCGCAACTCTATGCATTGAGCATCCTGCAGTTCGTAACCTGAACAGATAATCATGATACATTCAGGTTAACTCGGTTCATTGGAATTATAATCCACATTGGCGCACTTAAATCTGTGTAGACGGCTCGGCAGTCCGAGTGTTATTTCCCATAAGTATTAACCGACACAACTTTTTAACCTGTTTGCATGGTACCATCTCACCTACATAGCGATATTATTGTTGTAAAATTACTCTATCTATCCACCAATGTGCGTTTTAATTTGTCCACTTGTGCAATACGCGAATTTACAATTCCTTCCATTACTAACCTACAGAACACGTTAAGCTTGTGCTTTTGTACTCGTCATAAGCCATTGTTCAGTTGTTCCTTCATTTTCAGTCGACAACTTTGTTCAGTATTAAGCAGCGGAAAATGAAAACTTCCAAATTAGTTTTCGTGTAGATTCGTCGCAGTGAGACACAGACAGACAGCCACCACACATCCAGGAAAGCGTAAGACGGCCGTTCCGTCCTATTGGGACCCGGTGGTAGCGCGCACCCGCCGAATCCTGCCGGATTCGAAGCCACGACCTTACTCTTGCGAGTCAGCGACTTATGTCACTGAACTATGGGCGATGGCAGCAAATCGCCATGACTGATAACGAACTGCGATCTAGCGCGGCTCATCCTGCACTGTCCTGCATGTTATGGAGGTGCAGAGGACAGGGCTGATCCTCAGAGCTTTGTTTCATTATAAAATTTTAATAGGTAGGATTCGTCAATTTTGAGATGCAACAACTTAATATCCAAACACCAAACGTTCTTTGAATGTTATAATAATCCGTCAAAATCGACGTATGCTCTCATTCACCAATTGCTCCTCGAGAGGATTAGTGTTTCTTTTTTCGTTCCCCGTGAATGACGGAAAAGTGGGCACACAAAACCACCGATCACACATACGTCAGGTTATTAATCGAAATCTGGCTATGGACACCAACTTTTCTCTGTCAAAACTGCTCACACATTATAAGCACTAATCCGACCAGTTAGATTACGTCAAGGAGGCCCGTTTGCTGCTTATGAGATATTTATAATCCATCCTGAAGTAGTGCGAGTTGTGGCGTTAGCGTAGGCCTTTGACTCCTCGTGGATTCGTAGTGCACTGGTTTCTTCAATGGAAGCAACAGACTATCTGCTATCCCAACAATTGTTCCTAAACTCTTTCATCTGGTAACAATAAATGAATATGCAACTTGGCTCAATTTTGAGCTCAGAAAGGCAATAGTAATCAGTTTGCGCTTACGGCGGCATACATTCATGCCATCCATCGGTTCAACTATCCCAGTTGAATCTCAGTGAGTGTGACTTACCCGAGATACTCCATGCATATCGGTAGGGTGGGGAGGTTCATGATGTCGAAACGCCGTGTTTCCGGTCATGTTTCGCTAGTACAACCGCCGGAACTGTGGCATACCGGTTGCAGCGACCTGCATCCTTGTCAATATGGGAACAACTGACTAGTTTTGCACAACTGAAGCACGTAAGCAATACGACGTGGTATGCGACGCACTTTATATCGCGTCCGCCGTTTCCATCGTTACGATAGCCATTTAAATGAGGAGAATGGATATTAGGAGCGACTGACCTCAAACTATCCCTAACTTAGCAATTACGATGAAGTATAATTAATCGTGGGGTAAAAAATATCAGATCTCAAGGAAGCTTCTGCACAAGTTACAAACACAAATGTTGTGGTAAAGAACGAGTAAACGTAAGAAAATGACAAAGTGGCGAAAACCACGCTGGCTACTAAACTACATCAGATTTGTTAACGACTCATCAGGACAACAAACCATTGGACATATAATTGCGTCACAGGTGGTTTTCTATGCGATAGGCAGGTAAGAATACAGAATTCGTTTTCCACTATGATGCTTAGGGGATAAAGCATGTCTTATTACAAAACGGTAAATGATCTTAAACGCTTAACTGGCTTCGAGGTTACCCGCAGAGAGATTTTTCTCAGAAAATCAATAACCACAGTTCATCCTTAAATAAAAATTGCATAATAGTCTAGCGCTGCAGAGGCCATTTGCCAATTATCAAGATGCGAAATCAAACAGGCTTGAAAATAAAAAAGGAAAAAAATTTAAATTTAAATTTAAAGAAGAAGAAACCCAGTGAACCAGAATATGTGTACGTAATACTCAATCGCGCTCTTAAGCAGTAACTAAGATCTCAGTTCAGCGGCGGCAAAATTTCCTAGGAGAAGAGGAGGAAGGTTTTCGGCAAGTGTACGCATAACGTTCACTGTAACATATGTATGCTTATCAGTTTCGAGGCTCCGGAATGAGTACTAACATAAGTTTGCGGAAGTACAGCTTTATTTATAAGCCTCAGATTCGTGGCTACGAAAATGCCCAATTGATCATAAGACCCATGAACACAGGCCTTGGCTTTGTTTTCAATATGGCTGTGGACAGAGATTGGTATAAGGCAACCAGTCGCAGTAAGAATTGTGGTTTTGCCGCCTACATCGAATGTACCACAAACATTTCTATACCCTGGCAGTTCAGTCATAGTTGTTTAAAGTAGCTGTGATGGGAAATCGTCTGTTCATGTATTAGGTTGTTCGGTAAGTAATTTCGGTTTTTTTGGTTTCATGTATTTATTATTTTTTTCACAACAAGCGTCACGCTTAATCTGCATAATCGTTATATATTTCGACAAGTGATAGAGCAAACCTTGATTGTGCATATGTTCGATTTATTCTCTGCAGTAGTTTTTGATTTTTGCCATTTCAAATATGGGAATTGAAAAACAGCAGTTTCGGCATATTTTACTTTGTTGCTATCGAAAAGGTAAAAATGCTGTTCAATCGATAAAAATTTATGAGATGTGTATAGAGAAGGTGTACTGACAGAATGACAGTGTCAAAACTGCTTTGCAAACTTTCGATCCTGTAGTAGATAAGTAGTTAATTTCATTGCGTTCACAAGTAATTAATTGCAGCACATTTAAGTAAGTGGCTTTAACTGATTCAAGCCGGCGAACAACAGCATGTGGGATCGCTGAGATTAAATTTATGCAATCCAACCGTTCCTGATTATCTGAAAGGCCTAGGTTTCATCTCAAAGCTCGATATCTGGATTTTTCATGTTTTTATGGAAAGGAATTTGTGCAGTCGCTTTGACGTCTATGAGTTACTTCGAAAACGTCAAAAAAGGATCTATTTGTGAAGCGCATCATCAGATGGGACGAGAAATGAATTGTCAACAGTAATGTTGAAGGCAAAAGATCACGAAGTATAAAAGATGAACGGACTCAAACCATTTTTAAAACCGATATTCATCAAAAATTGATGCTATTTGTCAGGATTTCAAAGGAAGCGTTTTTTATTGACCTTCTACTGGACAACACAGCGATCAATCCTGCAGTGTACCTTCATCAGCTGGACAAATTGAATGATTCACTTAACCGAAAAGGTCAGAAGTAATCAATAGGAAAGGTGTGGTGCTCCATCAAGATAATGCGAGACCTCACACAAATTTGGTAACTCGCCAAAAGCTCGTATTACTTGGGCAGGATATACTGCCACACCCATCATATTCTCTAGATCTGGCACCCTCTGATTATTATTTGTTTCTGTCACTAAAAACAGTTGTAGACGGTAAAAGTTTACTTCAAATGAGGAGGCCAAAAATCATCTGGATCAGATTTTTGCCAGCAAAGAACAAGCCTATTATGAGCGTGGACTCAAGCTACGGCGAGAAAGATGGCAAGATTGGACAATATTAGACAACATATAATTCAATAAAATATTTATTCGCTGCAAAAAAGCATTCATCATTCTCATCCAAAAAACGAAATAACTTTCCCAACAACCTAATGCATCCGTTGTTCCGAAGGATGAATTTTAATGTTTTCCGACCTGTTCAAAGCAACTCCACCGTCGGCTTCTTTTCTGCAAAGCAAACAGGCGCCACGCAGAATCTTACATAGCAAGGGCTGATGTGGATTCAAATACGCTGCATAACCATGATGCCGTTTGCGCGCCCACAACCAGATAGGCGGATCTAGTTACTATCTCCAGGTTATCTCTACTAAAGGTTATGGTGTGCTAGCCAAGCACAGCTAGAAGCTTGAAATTAAGGGTGAAAATTATGTATCGAGGTAGTTAATAGTGCAAGTTTACGCTATAAGTGGAGCTCCGATGACAGCAGTAGTTTCGCGTGAAGTAGATGGCTTCTATGAACTCGACACACCAATTACCGGACACAGTGACTGGATAACCGAAGGAGATGGTGTAATTGAGCGGCTCATCCACGCGCCGGAAGCGTTCGAGGCCGGCGATAACTTCACCAACCCATGTTTACAGCCAGCGGGGCTAATTTCTGTCAGCGCTGCCCATATCATTGCGGTTGATGCTTCTTAAAGTAAGAAGCATTTTGCAACAGGGTAGTTAAGAATTTCATACACCCAAAGCTTCGGAGTTTCACGTAACAGAGTTTTACCGATAACAAGTAATAAATGCAGCGTATTGGACACATTTTAGCAAACGTTGATCGGATTCAATGTTGCGGACGGTAGAGTTTATTAACAGCAAGATTTTTAAGCTTCGAATTGACGGGGCTGTGCTTGGGCCATCGAAATATAAACAGTTACAGTCAGATTCTCCCTCTCATTGCGCGTGCCTGTACATGGTAATAGAAGATATAGTGTTTCACAAGACAACACTGCAATCTCCCTGCAGTAATCGAAGTGACAGAGGTTTGCTTCAAAGCAAACTGTGGCCTAATGAAGATTGCGTGTCACATGCCAGACATACGGACCGTAAATGCAACACGCAACAATGTATGCACCGTATAGTACCGTGTATAAGCCGACGAATTTTTGACAATTTTCCATGTCTGTATTGAGGGCGTAGAGTCGGCTTATACAAAGGATATGCGCAATTTGACAAAAAATCACATGAAAATTCCACCCTGAAATTCACTGCACACCTATGCCCCTATCCTGTCTTAATACCACTCGCTAATGACAGAGGGTATCACAAGCGGTGATATGAAGTGTCTATATACGTAGACACATAATGTTTGTCGCAAATTCTCGGTATATTGCACTTCGTGACGGATGGCAGTAGCAGAAATATACTGAATATACAGAGTCGACCACCATCACACAGAATAACATTGGAAAAGTCATGACAGAACAGCACATACCGGTATAGCTTATAGTCTCACATATCCAATCGCTGCACCATGGTATTAAAATTACTCGGATGCTTGGAAATTTGAAACCGAGTCAAAATCTCCAAACACTTCCTGATACTAGTCGTCTGTCATTGGCATATCAGGGGGAATATTGTCATCTTCAACTTCACTGCTCTTGTCAATGTTGCATCCCTCAAAAATAGCATCATCCGCACTTCCACTCATAGAATTACTGATGCAGCACTTTCGAATGATTGTACGGTAGTTTTGATAGAATATCCAGCCACGCTTCTTTGCCCCGCTCTGCAATTGTAACGATATCAACAATTTGCACATGTCACTGTAGGTCAACACTAACTCAGACCATGCCATTCACTCAATGCACTTGGCCCTATGTCTAAAGAGCTTATTGAGACAGACATCCAATGGCTGCAAGCTTGAGATAAGTTCACAGGTAATTACAGACACAGAGGACTTCAGTTCACTGCAGTGCAGTGAACAAAAGGCTGCATTTTGTCTTCATTTTCACGCAGGCGCTCCTGTGATTAATACCTTTCCCCAGCTTCAGTAAACTGCAGCATACGTGAATAAGGCAATGCTTCGATGGGCGAACGAGTATTGCCCCATACCTGATATGCACTCACATGTAACGCTCCAGGTCCGAAAACATCAGATGGGAGCTTGATAAACTGTTCCTTCGTCTGATCCCAGTAAATTGAATAATGGTTCCTGGACACTCTCTAACACTTACCGAGGAATGCTGGGCTCACACATTCCATCGCAGTGTTCAGCCCAGTAGTCCCAGAAATGAAAGGGACCACAACTCATCCACAGCTGGTAAGTGTGCTTTCCCATGATCAAACTGGTTGAACGGGAATCCGGGTAGTGTGAATTGGCTCTGCCTCCATTGTCCCTCTCTCTTCTCTCTCTCGCACCCCATGGCTATATTTCCTTGGAGTCGCCTTGAATACATGTGGATGGACCTGGGGTGGTGCGGAGTATGCCATCTATGGTCCGTCTGTTGATAGTGACACTATTTGTGCTTTAAATACTAAAAACTCGGGAAATGGATGGTCTCAAACTCTTCAGTTAGCCTCCACCGACCTTCTACAGGGTCGGTGAGGTTGATCGTTTTGGGCTTGTCCTTCTCTCTGCCACCCACTGCCACTGCCTTATGGACTTTATTTCGTAGTTACCAATGAGTAGGAGAATCATTGATGAAATTTTACTGATTCATCCCATTAGTTTACAAATCAGGCAGTCTGGTCTCCAAAGTCGAAAAAGTGCAACCATGCCACTAGACGCATGATGACCCTAATAAGATTTGGTAGCGAGATCGAATCGCAGCAGGAGTAAGTGTCATACGCACGAGGCTCAAGTTACCTGTGGAGGTATGAGCGATAAGATGGAGGATTAATCGGGTGAACACATTGTTCCGAAGCGGTACTGGCATGTCTATGGATAAATGCTCGAGAATTTGGATTTGAACAGCTTACGCATAAGCCGACTGACACATTTCCCACTAAATTGCATTAACGGATGAACTGCACCTAATCTTAGAGAACCACAGTAAGAATTTCAATCTAGTCACTTCACGGACGTTATCATAGGGACCCTGCACTAGTTGCATAAGCATGCGATTAACGTGATACTCGTGGTTATTGACATCCAAAGACATGCTGATAGAAGTTCTCAGTTGAACGCATCTCACAGACTGGAGACTTTCGCGTAGCAGAGAATAAAAGCATGCATCTAAGAATGTAGTATTCCGAAACATGCCCGGTGCTGTAGTCCGGTAAACTAGGCCTACTTACATACAGTTCAGTTCAGTACAGTAGACCAACTATGCTCCAAGCACCGAAGTGCGGTGGATCATGTTGCCACGACTAACATTGCAAGAATAACAGTCAGCAACGACGGCTTGATAGTGGGGTTAAAGGCAAACAGAATGTAAAGAAAAGGGAAGCAAAAAGAAAGTGCCTTAAATCAACACAGAATGGAACGAACATTAACAAGCCGATGCAGGAAAGCGAATGCAAGGACACTAATGACGGCGTGACTGCGCCATTGCAGATACAGCCCCTAAACATTGGTATGGATCAACCAGAGGTCCACAACCACGAAGACGACACGCACCAGCCTGACCAAGTCTTTGAGTCAATTTTCTCATACCACATTATGGACTGACTAAATCGCGATTTCACCCAACTTGGCGTAACCACGGCGCATAATTTACGCCGAGGGAGCCGGCATACAAGCATAAACAGGACGTGGCCTAGTCTGCCTAAACGATTAAGATTCTGCAAACAATCCAGTGAAGCCCCAGAAGGTTTCTTAACAAAAACCAAATGGAGGACCTCAGCATTGTTCACCCGGTGTTCCCACCACACTTGAGTAATACTCCGCAAGCACTAGTGGTCAAACACGGTCAAACGTTTAATGTTTTTGCCGCGAACTGGCCAGATATCTGATCTATATAGTAACACAGACATTACCGCAGCATTATACACCAGACCTTTCACAGTCAGGTTGATATCCTGCGGTCTACATAGATGGTAGTGTCTCTGGAAATCCACACAGGACTTGCTGATCCGCGAAGTAACTTCCTCAGTGACGTGACCACCAGAGGTGATGCGCATAGCAAGGTAAGTGAACCGATATACCACTTTCAGTGGTTGTTCGGTGATGGCTAGAACCGGAGGTGTGTCGGTCTATTAATGAAGCAGTACTTTGCACTTTGAAGGTGCAAAGCAAATACCAAAGCGTGCGGCACTACGCGTCAGTTCATCCAGCAGTGTTTGCATAGCCACTGTGTCGGACCTAAGAAGAGCCATGTCATCCACATATTCCAGGTTTGTCAGTCAGTCACCTGGTAGAACTTCCACTCCGGTAGATTCTGTAAGAACAGAGTCACTCATGATCATTATGGTAACAGTTTTAAGAGGAAATTATCATCATCAACAGCAGCAGTACATCAGCCGTTTGAAATAATGCTTCGCTGCCATACAACCATGAGGACCTATGAAATAAAGAATAATAAGAGGGAGAGAAGAGGGACTTACTTGAAAACCTTAATGTCCTAAGCAAACATCCAGGGCCGAGGCACCTACACCTTGTTAGAAAACATACCGTCACAAACAGCCGGCTGTCGTGCAAAGATAAGGCGGCGTCGGCGAGACAGCTTCCTTGCGGCTTTCACTGCCACGCGTCATAATCAGCCGTTACCCGCAGATAACACAGCAGCAAACCCACATTAAACAGACAATCCGATTAGATGGCAGCAAACGCGCCACTGGTGTCGGTTGCGAGTCATGTCCTGTAAACTCTCGAGCCAAGCACAAGACGAGTCACGTGGACTCCCGCCCGAAAGACGAGACAGACCAACGGCACCCAGTTTGGTCATCAGTGACTTCATTTCCCGCTGCTAAGTCAACTTCTGTCCATCTCGAGCTTTGCGTCACTCTATCCCTGGTAGACTAAACAAGGTCCTTCTAGGTAAGCGGTGACCAGACATACGGAGCAAGTGCCCGAGCCAACGCAACTTATTCAGTGATATCTGTTGTTCTAGGGTGCTAGCATGATTATCACTACCTAGTACTCGCCAGTGCACATCGTCGTTGCGGACACGCTGGTGCCATCCGAGTCCAGAAATGCTGCGCAGACAACGATGATCAAAGACTTGAAGGCGCCTCAGATCTTCAGACCGAAAGGGCCAAGTCTCACTACCATAGAGCAGAACGGCTCTCACTGTGGCCTTGTATACCCGGCCTCTCAGACGGAGGCAAACTCCCTTCTGTCGCCAAAGATGGCGCAGGTTCAAGAAGGCAGCTCTGGCCTTTGCAATGCGTGAGCTGACGTCAGTTTCTATGCGGCCTTCGTTGATGATGCAGCTTCCAAGATAAGTGAATTGATCAACCACCTCGAGTTCCTCGTTAACAAGGATCAAACAGTTATAATGTGGCTGGTGGTCCTGCAGCAACACTTTGCACTCTGAAGGTGCAAAGCGCATACCAAATAATGGCACCACCCTAGACAGGCTAGTCAGGGTTGATTGTGCCGTCGCAATACCGTCGAAAAGCAAGACGATATCGTCCGCATAATCATGATAAACTAATCTTTTACCAGGCAGCACTTCAACGCCTACATCGTGAGATTCCGCAAGGGAACACTCCATGATAGAATCCACGACGAAATTGAATAAAAATGAGGAAATTGGACCACCCTGACGAACGCCATTTGTAGTCGAAAGCTATCCGATAGGACACCATAGACCCTGACGCGGCCTGTAGTGTTCGAGTATAGAGCACAAAGGATGTTTACATATATCGAGGGAACACCTTTCCGCGCAAGTATTTCGAACAGATTCGATCGATCGACTGAATCGTACGCACTCTTGAAATCGAGGAACACAGATATTATCGGTATGCCGTATGCGTAACACTGCTCTAGCACATGACGCAAAGTGAATATATGGTCTATACAGTCACGCCCTGGGCAGAAACCTACCTACTCTTCCCTAATCCGAGATTCGCGTTCCACAGTGAAGTGACAAACGAGAATCGACGCCAGTACTTTGATCACAACTGGTGGTAGGCTAATACCCCTGTGGTTAGAACACTCTGTGCGACTGCCCTTCTTTTAAATTGCCACTACAATCGATTCGTTCCCATCAGCTGAGACATTCTCCTTACTTCCAGATAAGTTCGAATAGGGAGGTCAGTGCTTTGCAGTGGACCTCACCTCCATTCTTAAACAGTGCAGGTGGGAGGGAATCCGGGCCAGCGGCACGGAAACCACTGAGGACGTTTCGGACCTCGGCCACTGACGTAGATTCTGAACTAACGGTCCATGGCGCGTCCTGCATCACCTGAGTAGGGAGAGGTCCGGAAGCAAGGGGCCGGCTGAACTGATCTTGAAAGTGTTCCGCCCAACGAGCCTTACCGCGCTCCTTACTGTGTATCAGTGCACCCGCGGTCTCTGCTTGTCTCATACACCTAGTTTCCTGGGACCGGTGGTTCGGATCAGCTGAAAGAGCTTGCAATAATTGCCCACTGCTCCTGCCTCCTCCAGTTATTGAACCATACTGGTCCACCTGGCTTCCTTGTCAGCACGTAGGCTCTGCTTTAGTTCACGCCTAATAGCCCGTCTGGTCACATTGTGCTCAGAGCCAGCCGAGAGTTCTTCTAGATTCCAACAGGTTCACCGACCTCTCGCACATCCAGTGACTGGTGCGGTGATGATTGATAGTGCCACAAGCAGATGCTCCCGCGTCGTGCAAGGCGGCCGAGATCCTATTCCACTGAAGCTCGGTGTCATTAGAACAAGACACTTCGGTGTGTAGTGTGTCTTGATAGGTTTGCCTGACCGAGGGCTGAGACAATTTCTCCGTTGTCAATCGGATGGGACGCTTGGTGCGTCTCCCGGAAAAGTTCATGGAGAAACGACAGCGTACCAAGGCATGATCAGAGTCGACGCAGGTACTTCAGTAAGAGCAGCAAACCAGGGTGGAACGACGCCATTTGCAACCTATGGCTATGTGGTCAGTTTGGGTCCATCACTGGCCAGCTACAGGTGGACGCCAAGTGGCACTTCGGCGCTCACTGTGTCTAAAAGCAGTGCTACTCAGAAACAACTGGTGCTCCGCACACAGTTGCAGCAGACGCTCACTGCTGTCAGTCCGTTCGGAGTTAAGCTCATACTTACAAGCTGAGCTTCTGAAGAGCTCAGAAGTCCTACTTGTGCGTTCATAGCCACAGCAAGTATTATAATATCTGTACTAGTAGCATTGAGTAGTAGCGCGTTCAGTTCGTGATAGAATGTGTCCTTGACAGCATGTGAACTGCAGTCGGTGCCGGCATAAGCGAAAAATACAAACAAACAACATTTTGTACTACTTCGTGAATCAACCTTAGCTGATGTCCTCAAACGGGCTGCGCATAAACGGCTGTTCACCGGAATCCAATGGACCAACGATGGCTCAGCCTTGGAGCTGAGAATGATACCTACACCAGCTTGACTCATGAGTGCTCCATCGACGTCTCCGGATGCGTGTAAGAATGAACGAGAGGACAAGTCGGGTGCAGTTAATTCAATAACCCCGTTAGGGTCATTGATTTTAGTTTCGGACACACAACACACGTCAATACGCAGTGTGTCCAAGGTGCGTGCGAGTGCAGCCTGTTGACCTATTCGTCTTAGAGCGCGAACGTTGAACGTCGCCATGGAAACGGGATAGCGTGGCCTTCTAAAGGACTGTTGCCGATAGGCGTCCGGTGCGTATCGCGAGAAGGTGGTTGCAGATGGTTCCACTCCAGTGGTACTTTGGTTGCTGTCAATTAAACTGGGAATTATAGAAGGTTGATAATAGGGGTCGGGATGGGAGTAAGAGAAACAGTTGGAAAAGAAAGAAGGGAGGCGCCAGCAGTAGCATGTGTTCGCTTATGCGCCCTGCTGTATGTAACAGATAAGGCGACTCTTGATAATCTGCGCGACGGCCGATGCAGGATGAAGTTTATTTTTGAAGAAAATGTCATGGTTATATGTGGACTGGAATACTGCCAGCGCGCCCAGGTCTAGACAGGAGGACGATTAGGGTTCTCATCCAAAGCTTTTGGATTAAAAGCTTGTCCGCAAAGCAGCGGGGAGATAGCAGTGATTTAGTTTTAAAGAAATGGACACCATTCCATTTTAAACCTCAATCAGAAGGACCAGGAGACTGAGTGTTACACTCCACCGAAATCAGAACAACAGTATTGCAAATGGAAGTTTAGTAGAACCAATGGCAATAGTACATCGGCAGTCCACACTGAGTACAGATCAACTGTTTAGTTTTACGCAGTTCACATGTTTTAGCTAAGCACTCGCTTTTGAACCAATCAATAAGCACCGCTGGTTAGTCGAGAGATGGACACTTACGCACT
>OX104068.1:99717456-99748558 GCA_944474145.2 Dicrocoelium dendriticum | reverse complement strand
CTGTGCAAGAGCTGATGTACAATCCGCGTTCATTAATCTTTCCTTCCTCTTCACGGTTTCCAGGATTGCGATTCGTTAAGTAGTTTAGTTGGAACGACCATCTTCTACGCATGTTGAGCTTTTGAGCAAAATCTCTGGTTGACGTGTAGCCATAAATGGATCTGAATTTTATCACCTGTGGAAAAGGAATCGTTTACACTCGGAGTTCCAAGTAAAATCTGAGCATAATGATCGGGCCAGGTTCACTGAACCATGTCGTGAACTATAGTGCTCATGTATCCCATTCACTAATGATCAACGTGCAATTCACTTGTGATAGGTAGACTCGATTCTGCCTTGGCGCTACGGAACGTACAAGTATAGTCGACTCGTAATGTGGATAGGGGATCCGCCTTCTGTTCACTAGTCACGAGGTGGTTTCCTTCACCCAAACCAACGGCTACTGCCATCGACTCGCCCGGAAAATTATTGTAAAACATTACATCTGTGTGACTTTCCCACTGATCCGGATAGGAACAACGAGCGCCACACGCTAGCATCGGTACAAAGATGTAGTTGTGAATCTGAAGCAGAGAACGCACTCTCTATGCTTCCAGTGCCAAGTGCTGAAATATGCGCACAGTTCACGGGATGCAATGGTCAAGGTGAATTAAGTGTCGCGATTCGAGAAATTCCTAGGCACTCAGTTCGCCCATTAGAGATTTCGATGGCCATTTGCATGTAAATTGACTAATAGTATGTTGAACATGAGCGGAACTTAATGACGCTATGTCGCATGCGTTCCCGACTGTATTTCGACGTAGTAACAAGCTCAGATACACTATGTAGCTCTCCATTTTCATTATCCAGACTCTTACAAACTCCCGGCCCTAATCCGTCGGATGTACGCCGTATGTGAGAAATGAGGTTGGAGTGTGAGTGTTGCAGCGTCAATCCCTGTTGTTCGTAGGTGTTCATCGCTATTGAATAATTACGTGCCCTTAAAGATCGGTGTAACCATCGGAAGCGTCTTGGTGTAAAAGCCACCAGTAGTGCTGAACTTTTTCTCGGTATTATTCTGAATGCTGTTCAAATAACTGACTAAACCCAGCGCACAGTTTACGTTATTATCCCAAATTGCCAAACAGCCAGCAGAAAAGCTCAGTACAGAGAGGGAGTTATCCGCTCTCCAGCCACTGTCTTCGAGCTAAACTAACATGTGTTATGCTGACACACTGGGACCTAGTCGTTATAACAAGTTAGCGAATTTACGCGAAATGGAACAACATAAAGACACTACTTTGTCCAGTAAACGAAACTTGTCAGGAGGGAGGCGTTTCATTAAGAATTTCATACAGCTAGGTCGCTTCAGAAATCGTAAGAGACCAAGAACGAACAACCTATAAAGGATAACCCGACTCCAGATAATTTCGCATCTTCTCATTCAGCTGCTTACCGACAAATCGTGGAAAGTGTAAGGAAATGTAATAAAAAATGGCAATAAGGAAATCAATAAAACACTGAGAAGATCAAGGTCATCGCCTACGTCTTATCAGGGCAAGGCAAGACTGGCCACAAGATCGACCTATTTGTAATGGTTAGGTTTCGTTCCTCTGATGGCCGAGGCTTCAGCGAAACGAAGCAAGCTCGCATTGTTTTGTCTGCTGATAACCTTGAATGCGTCACGTGGGTTTTCGCACAAGGTACAAGCGAGCGGATGCTGAGCGCTTGAGATGGCACGGAGTTTCGGGCCACTATTTGCAAGGTTCCGTGGAACATGTTGCATGATCCTAGTTGATAGCCTTCTCTCGGTTCGGCCGATGTACATGCTACCGCAAGTACAGGTGAATTGTTAAACACATGAGGCGGTAACCTGAGAATGAGGCCTATCCAAGTTGGATGCATGGAACAGCTTTTTGGTTTGATGTAACAACATGATCTCAGCGGCTTATTAGCAGCATTTTATGGCTTGACGTACTCGGTAGCACAATTTGCTGTCGTTCTGTTCCCCTTCGTATGATAGCGTGATGAAGGCTTTTATCTTTTGGAAATCCATTCGTTTTTCTTCCTTAGCAACCTCATTCCCACACCTGGCCATGAATTTATTCGGATAGCCCTTATTGCGTAGTTTAGATTTGATGTACCGTAATTCAACGTCGATTGACTCTTCAGAGCATATTTGGTGGGCTCTTACAAAACAAGTACAAACTATAGATCGTTTATAGTTCATTGGGCAGTAACTGTTGAGTTACAGATATTGTCCGGTCCAGCTGGGTTTTCGATAGGTTCGGTAAATGTCCAATGAACAATAAAGGATCCCTAGTTCGAACTTGTTTTGTTAGAGCACACCGGATATTCTCTGAAGAGTCTATCGAGACCGAGTTACGATACACTGAGTCTTAGGCAATAACGGCTATCCAAATAAATTCATTGCCAGGTATGGGAATGAGGTTGCTAAGAAAGAAAAATGAATGCATGTCCCAAAGAAAAAGGTCTTCATCACGCTACCATACAAAGGGGAACAGAATGACAGCAAATTGTGCTACCGATTACGTCAAGCCATAAAATGCTGCTAATAAGCCGCTGAGATCATGTTGTTACATCAAACCAAAAAGCTGTTCCATGCATCCAACTTGGATAGGCCTCATTCTCAGGTTACCGCCTCATGTGTTTAACAATTCACCTGCACTTGCGGTAGCGTGTACATTGGCCGAACCGATAGAAGGCCATCAACTAGGATCATGCAACATGTTCCACGGAACCTTGCAAATAGTGGCCCGAAGCCCCCTGCCAGCTCAATCGCTCAGCATCCGCTCGCTTGTACCTTGTGCGAAAACCCACGTGACGCATTCAAGGTTATCAGCAGACAAAACAATGCGAGCTTGCTTCGTTTCGCTGAAGCCTCGGCCATCAGAGGAACGAAACCTAACCATTGCAAACAGGTCGACCTTGTGGCCAGTCTTGCCTTGCCCTGATAAGACGTAGGCGATGACCTTGATCTTCTCAGTGTTTTATTGATTTCCTTATTGTCATTTTTTATTACATTTCCTTACACTTTCCACGATTTGGCGGTAGGCGGCTGAATGAGAAGACCCGAGATAATCTGAATTCAGGTTATCCCATAAATTGTTATTCGTTCTTGCTCTCGTAAAATTAGGGGATTTAATTATGTGTACAGGGCGAGCGTCCTTCGACTCTATATGAATTTGAGTCCACATAAACTTCAGATGTTTAGCTTTATATGCCCTAGGCAGTGTGTAAAAATATACCAAGAGACGTGCTGTTCAATTAGTACGTAGCCCGGCGTCCGAAGTTCTGCCACAATGTCAGGGCATGCTAGGGAACATTACATTTTGACGCCCTCAGCACTGTGTGTCTGGGTGTTCCGACTTCCTTCTCGTAGTGGAAGCGAATTATAAAGCGACCACTGAGAATTTACCTTGATCAGTCGTGTAAAACGTTGCTGGGAAAGTTGTGCTGTAAAGCACGCAAAAGTTGACAGGTAACTCAATATTTGATCAGAGGGCGTTTCTGAGAATCAATCCAGTCACTTAGCAACGAACGCGACACTCACCTGTGCAGTAGCAGTAGCAATCAGATTAGTTGGCCAATAACCAGGAAGTTGGGTGCTCACGTTTGTGATATGTTTACCACAAAGAAAATATATGTGCTATTGTGGGCTTACCAGCATTCTGAGGTATTGTTTCGCTTGATTTGCGCGGGTGACATGACCTTGAGGGATCATGTCCTCTGAATAGGAACGTGCTTCAGAAAATGTTGTTCAGTTTCATATTTGAATTACCTGAGTACGCATTTGTGCGCAAAGCTTAAAGTCTAAAATATGCTACGCAACAAGGCAACTGGTCATATCTAGAGCTGTTCGATGCACCTAGGAATAAGTTTAGATCTCAATATATCTTTCGATCAATCGTGTAACCATGCGATGGCCACGCCATTACACTACAAGTAAGCACGAAGTGACCGTTGATACCAGGGGTGACCTATCCTCGGACTGGCTGGGACTTCATCATTTACCTCAACCATGGTCTTTGTCACTCGTGCAAGTACTATGGTTGGAAAATTGGTACTGCCTTTGTAGTTGGCTTTACAGACCTACCATCTAATGAATACGATATTTCTATTGGGCTGTAAGTTAAATTCGTCACAAATGAACGCGTTAGATAGCCATCATACGTGCGCAAAAGTAATTAATGGTCGTGTAATCCTTTTGAGAACCTAAATTCTCCCGCTCAGCACCGTTATTTCACGCACCAGGCTCCGATGGCTCGACCAGGTGTTACGCTTGCCAACCCACCGGCTACCGCGACGTCAATTGTTTGCCGCCGGTGGTGTGGATGGAAGAAGAGGAGAGGTGGCCAAGCGATGACTTGGTCGAGAGGAATGAAGGTCCTCACTTCGAATCTGGCCTCGCTTAGAGCGTCACGGCTCAATGAATCCTTTGCCTAGCTACACTAGCTGACATGGCTAGGAACCGGACTCAGTGGCGTTCCTGCTGTGAGTTTCATTGTCCCTCCCCATCATCCTTAACCACACCCTCCAATCACGATCTCATTTCGTAGCATAAGGTGATTTTACATAATAATTTTCATTGCCTAGTATCCGGCTAGTAGATTTCCAGAACGATGCCCATTTGTTGTTGGGAGCTCAGCTGACATGTAACTGATGAATTTATTTTATTTTTGTTCTGTTTATTTATTGCCCTACACCACCTGAGGTATTTCCCACCTCTAGCTAACACGCATAATGATGAATGATAACTCTGCCACAAACTTGTAATTACTACCTAGCTCAAGCTGTTTGCGATTCCACAAAATCATGGCTGTTTCAAGGTTGGGAAGTTTCAGCTGGGAGACACCGCGCTCTTTGCATGACAGAATGGCAAGTCAGGAGTAAACCAGCCGCGAAATGTCACATCTAGCAGAGCCTTGTCGGTCGTTGCAACCCTTTGTGGTACAGAGGTACTAACAACGCAATCGGAAGGGTTGGTTGATTGATTCTAGCTGTACAGCAGTCGGATGACGTGCACAACGCTGGTGATTTAATCGAGAGGTTGGAACCGACTTGCAACATTTCTCCAGATGTGTGACTGAATATAGTTGTAAGGAATAAAATCTATATACAGTATAAATGCACCGAATACTCCCCTTTCATCAGGCCCGAACTGCCTATTTTGCAAAGAAATCTCTTTGTTCCTATTGGTGTTCTCCGGTATTGTGGTAATGTGAATCAAGGCAACGATATCCTTCCAACTTCCGTGTGCCAACTAACCAGTGAGCGACATGTGCATGTAAGCGAGCACATTGATAACTATTCCTGGTGCGATGGGAGTGGTCAGTAGGCTAAATGCGGTCATCGCATCTTTAGCTGAAACTTGAGGACACACCTCTCTTTAGCCAAGAGAGTACTCAACGGAAAATTGTGTGCATGCGAATGACCGGTGAATAGCATAAATTGTTCAACGGTTTGTACAGGAATCTACCTATTTAATCTCTACAAATCGAGAGCCTTACCTACTGAATAGGGGAGTGGTCCATAACTAGCCGGCTCTGTTCCAATTCAGATCCAGTGGCGCTCAAGTCGGGTCGATAACACATTGGTCGCTCGCATAACTGGTTCACCCTAACGTTGACCAGCACAAGTTGCTTAGACCCTGACTGAACAGTTAGAGGAAATTCGGACGAGTGAGCTTAGCTGGATTGTTAGTGTGCACACCCTGCCCTCAGGCGAAAGCAAGAGTGGAAGGCAAAGGACTAAGGAAAAGCTAACAGCCCCTTAGACCGATTGCCGTGTGTATGTTGAAGTAGTCTAAGTGCTTGTGGTCAGTGTGAAATGCGAACAAGTCCGAAGGCAAATCGAATTATAAAAGAGCATTCCATAATGGTGGTGAAGGTCAAGCGTTAGCATGGCAAGGTAGGGTGGATAGTCAGTTGCTGGAATAACCACCACCGTCATGGCAACTCCGAATACAGGCAACCACAGCTTAATGCATGGGGGTGTACATATAATCCATCTAATGGAGATCATGGAAAAAAGGAAATTAGCTTGTAACAAATGTGAAAGATAAGTGCAACCATCTAATAAATGGAGTAGCTGTGCGTGTGCGTATGTGTGCGGGAGTTCTCGAGAGGCGGTAAACATTAACTGAAGGATGTCCAATGTGGCAGCGTAACAGGTTTACAGAAATGAATCGGGAATTCGGACTGATTTGAAATGTTCGTGTTCCACAATGGGGTTTTCGACATTGACCTCTTCCCCGTCTACCATCACAGCGTCCAGTGTGTGCGATCAAAGCCCTGAGCAATCGCATTGATGAGGAATTTGGAATCGGCTCGACTAGCCGCTTGGAAGACGTAGCAGTTGAATTCCTTGGCTACGTTACACATCTCTTGTCCGACAATATAGGCCAAATAATTTGTCCCGTCAGTCCGACGACCACAGGAAACGATTTGAGGAAAGGAATGTCGGAGAAGCGGATCACTACATTTATCGACATCGCCATTCGTCGGATTATGAGCCCACACTGTGATTCCAAGTTCACCTGGAGCGACAGATAGCATACAGTGAAAGAGTAACGCGTATGTGGATGATCTGCGGAAAGTTTGGGCAAAACAGAGTTATGCGGTGCCATGTGGTACGCATTCATCGTCCAGTCGGTGAGTGTAACAAAAATAAGAGCATCAAACACGTGGCAGTGAAATCGGAGGATCAAACGTGAATAGAGAGAATCCATGTAGCGTGCCGTTGAGCATCGCATAATATTGATGGGAACAAATAGAAACACTTAACGGATGAGGCACATGAAAGTTGGGCATGAGTAGCAGTCGGTCACTTGGTCATAATGGCTACCACAGTTTTCTCGTGGCCCAGTGGTTTTAACCTGGAGGTTACGGTGTATAGCTAGGACAGAACGAAACAACTTAATAATCTTCTCCTGGAAGTGCAGTGGCTGTGTGAAAATGCAGCAGTGGCGAATTTTCATCGCAAGTAGGTAAACGTCAGGAATGACGGAGCGAAAGTAACAACGTCAATGACCTCGAGACTGCGATACAAGTGATGGAACAGATATCAATGGTCCGTCCTACATGGAGTGACAACAGTAATCAACCGTACTCACTCTTTTACCTGCGCTTGTGCTCCCTACACCC
Source organism: Dicrocoelium dendriticum (assembly GCA_944474145.2). Taxonomy (NCBI): domain Eukaryota; kingdom Metazoa; phylum Platyhelminthes; class Trematoda; order Plagiorchiida; family Dicrocoeliidae; genus Dicrocoelium; species Dicrocoelium dendriticum. Next base: position 99,741,413 of record OX104068.1, on the reverse strand, counting down.
CATAGTTTCCCTCCATTAGACATAATGCGACAGAACTATACGGTATGACAGATATGCGGTGCACATGGTTTAGCTAATGTTGATGATCCTAGTTCAACAGACCCACAGTGGGGTACCAGAGGTCCTGTTGTCGAACATTAGATGAGTAATTCAAACGCTGCGCCTTCGGTGCACTTTTGAAGGTGAAAAATGCTTCAAATATGCTTTCATTACTGCCAACTTTTGTCGCTATTTCTCTGCTTGAGTAACCTTCTTCATGGAAGAATACTGATTTAACACGAGCATTTGGTCCAGCTACTTAAAACACCTCATGAGAATACCTCGGCGCAACAAACAAGTGTTCTGATATTGTACAAAAACTCGTTTCAAATTTAGGATTATACATGCTGTTCTGTGATTAGCCAGAAATTCTACGTCTCTATTGGAGGAAAATCACCTGGCTAGAAATGTCGGTTTCAATCCCAATTTGACGCATTTAAAATATTTCGACTACAGACTACAACAAAGAGGTTATTCTACTCAATATTTTGTGACAACCAATAAAAATAAAGTGAACATTGAATTCTGGACGAAATGGTGCATTGTTTTTGTGCACTTCTGTTATTATTTAGATGACAAGACCATCAAACTACAGATTCGCCTTTGGGCAGCTCGGAAGAAAACTTGTAGTTGGTTACTGAGAGGCAATCCGCAGACTAAGGAAAAGCAATCATCAATAAAAGTACACCAGTCATCTAAACTGATTCTTCACTGCCACGATGATCTACGGAACGAAGAATGATAAGAGATGGGAGGCTTACCGGAAAACCGTAGTGCCCAAATCAAACATTCAGGGTCGTGGTGCTTATACCGTCACAAAGCGATGGTTACCGGGCGAAGATAAGGCGACCTTGACGAGAAAGGTTCCTTGCGGCCTTCACTGCCCTGCGTCATAAACAGGCATTAACCTGCAGATAACTCAGCACAAAAACACACTTTAAACGACGACAGCAGACAAGCCACTGGTGTCGACTGCAAGCCATGTCCCGTAAAGTCTGAAGCCAGGCACAAGGCGAGTTAGGTGAACTCCAGTTTGGAAGGTTAGAGGGACCAATGGCACCTAATGTTATCGTCAGGGCATTCTTTTCCCGCTGCCAAATCAAATTGTGCCCACCTTGAGCGTTACGCCACACCACATCTGATAAACAGAACAAGACCCTCTTCTGTAAGCGGTGACCATATACGCGTAGTACGAGCCCAAGGTAACGCAAGTTATTCAGTGTTATCTGTTATTCTAATGAACTATCCTGGTTATTACTGTCTAGCACTCGCCTACGTATGTCATCGTTGCGGACAAGCTGGTACTATCAAACACCAGCAATGCTTCGCAGACAGTGATGATCGAAAACTTGAAGGTGCCGCAGCTCCTCAGATCGAAGAGGCTAAGTCTCACTCACATAGAGTAAGCAATACGGCTCATACTGTGGCCTTGTGAACACGACCATTCAGGCCGAGGGAAACCCTTTTCTGGCTCCACAGATGTCGCACCTTCAAAAAGGTAATTCTAGCGTTTGCAATACCTGACGTAACTTCAGTTGCGATGCACCCATCGTTGCTGATGCAATTTTCAATGTAAGTGAATTAGTTGATCAAATAACTTGAGTTCCTTGCCATCAAAGGTGAAGGAGTCATCAAGTGGCTGATGCTCCTGTAACAACACTTTGCACTTTGAAGGTACGACTTGCATGCCAATGGGATCCATATAGGGCAGTGGGGTCTAGAAACAACGGTGCGGATCAGTTGTAACAGCTTATGAAAATTGCCTACCGATCCAACATCCACCATTCCTTGATCCCGACCGGTCTACCAGGCTTCCTTTTCAGCATTTAAGCTCCGCTCTAGTTCGTGCCTAATAGTCCGTCTATCTACAATGTGTGCTCAGAGCCAAGTGGTAAAATGAAATCAAGATAACATTCGAATGAATGGCGAAAGGAATCCTCAACATGAGCTGAAGCCATTTCGCTAGGATACAGGGAAATGATAAGATAGGATTCCTTAGAACGGAATTGGGACAATGTCAATGAGGCTAAGAAGTCGAGGCTTCTCAAAAGATCCTTTGTCGTTCCCGAAAAAGAGGAGGATTGCGTCAGTTCCGTGCGGCGTATGATACCAATAAAGTGGACGGGATAAAGTAACGGTACTCCGTTTGGGAGGGAGCCCATGTTACCCACAATTATCATTCTTCATCATTTGTGCTAATTCATGCGACGGATCCAGCAAATGGTTGAATCGCTCCAGGAGTGACCGTTAAAACATTTGTGAAAAGGCTGACTCCCTTGTTGGTCCATTAGGCTGAAACGCGGATGTTCCGCCTTTGATCATACGACTCATCTCGACCCCATGATACGACGGTGTTTGGCAATAATTCTCCGCTCTAGCGATTGGTAATCATCCCTTTGATGTGAACGCTGGTCCCTGCAAATGCCCTTGGGACATCTACAGAGCTCCAATAAATCTTCGCATTAGTGGTGTCCGGAGCCCAAATACTAAACTTGCGTTTACATCACTCTTTTCTGTTTAGATCTACAGATACATCCAATCGGAAGAGTAAACGATAACGAAAAGAATTTCCCATAGTTATGACGACGGACAGCATAGCAGGCGAACGTATCATACCTAGAACTGGTGCGCAAAGAAACAACCGTTTAATCCACATGCAGAGGTGATTGTAATCGTGTGGATTACACGGGCAACCCAATAGTAATTTTGCACAACAAAAGGTAAGCTCGATTAATTAGAAGGGAATCAAAAAAGTAGGCACAAGTGAAAGCAAACAGATGACTTAGGGTAGGAAGCAAACCTGGATAAATGAAAATGTACAAAAGACGCCATTTGAAGTGAACGTTTGTGGGACGTCATGGTCTACGAATAGCAGATTCCGATTGGCGCACAGTTCTTGTTAGGATCCTCAGCCTTGTTCAAAGGCTGACACCGAGTCACTTTATGTGATCCTCGGCGCTATTTATCAGCAAGTTGAGCGACCACATCATGGAACCGATGCCTAGCGACAGAAAGACTCTGGAAAGTTGCTCATTGGAGTATGTATAATCCATTGTCAACTACATACCAGCGTGGGTCCAAATGCGGGTAGGTTTGTTGACCCATGGAGAGAACAGCAAGGACAACTAGACACCGCCTATGTGATCGTAGTGCCAGCATCTTGTATTACGGTCATCAAGCCAGCTGGCATAGGGAACCATTCGTCAATTTTGTACCACATGTCACAAACAACGCACACTGCTGGTCCGTCTGTACTTAAACCTAAGTATCAGGTACCCGCTCATGATCTTTAACTTCAGGATACTCAAGCAATAGCCTGTCTAGAGGTGAAAGGGTTAAGGACATTATGAGTTGCACGATGGGACCACATTCCAACGCTGATGCACCATTGTATGGTAAATAGAAGCGCATCAAGTTCGCCCGCATGGTAGAAGCATTAGCAAGGCGTCCAGTTTCAATGAAATAACACACTGATGGTGAGAATTTTGACACTGGAAGAAAAATGTTCAAGTGGAATACTAGGTGTTCCACAGCCGACACCACGGCCCTCCACGACTGGTTTCGAACTTAGTCACTTTCAACAGGTGGATATTATTTGTGCCCCCTCTGTGACACAACCAACCATCGCAAGGTAGACCGAGAGTATGAACGATGCTGAAATCCACACCGAAACAATTTACAGTAGGCATAAATTCCATCCTGACACAAACAGAGGGCGAATAAGAGATGTGCATAACCACATGGAAGAATGCCAGTCGAATGAATGTCCACACCGTAGATTGCGCACATGGAAGAACACGCACAAGGGAACTTGCCCACACCGAGCGATGTCTGCAAGAAAAATTGACTACTTAAAGTCAGCGTACATAAGCGTTTTGATAGTTTCGTCACAATTAGTGATATTATTTATTTGTGGCCGTAACAAAATGCCAGTTTTGACCTTTGCCTACAAAACTGCAAAAACTTAGTTTGCACTTAATTGTTTCTACAGCAATAACAAACATGCATGCTACTTCGATAGCTAGGCACCTACTGCACTGCCTTGCGTGGAAAAATCAGTTTGATTTATTTGAAATACTCAATTGACGGAGAATTGCTCACCTATTGCAGTTTGCGGTGAGGCTAAATTCCACATTATGTTAAACAGACTGAATTCACGAATGGCGGTGTCTCATCTTGATGAGACTGGTGATCGAGTCCCTCCAAATATTAGTCAATTTGCGTCCTGATTGATTTCTTAGATGTACTCGGTAGTTATAATTGTGTATTTTATAACATACAAAAGTTATGTTAATCGAGTGTAATATGCCTTACACTGATGCTGTCTTTTACACTCTCGCTAACCTCACTCTGTGGAACCATCCAAGGGCCATTTAGTGGCGGCCAGCGTCTCGTCCAGCGACGCGTGGTCACCAACCTCACCAAGGCGAGTCAACGCTAACCTTGAACTCGGTCTGTCAACCCAAATTTGGTTTCAGTCGCAGATTCGCTGAGGCTTCAGCAAACTGCAGCAGGTGAGCAATGCTCCGCCTGTGGTATTCCGAATAAATCACCCTGAGTTTGGCACGCAGTGCAGTGCAGTACGTGCCGAGCGACGATCGAATTACCGGGAAGCTTGGGTTTTATTGTAACAAAGTGCAACTGTTGGAGGCAAAGGTCAAAACTGGCATCTGGTTAGTGCCATAAATAACTAATATCTTCAGTTGTGCCGAAATTACAAAACTGCCGATATGTGGAGACTTTAAGTGATCAATTTCAGTCTACGCATCCTTTGTGTGGGCGTCTACGTCTGTTGGATTTTAGCTGTGCGCACTTTTTATGTGGGCTTTCGTCTTGACAACATCCAGCCAACAGGATTCACTAGGGAATAGGCATTTTCTTGGCTTTTTGTATTAAAGGAAACCGGATGATCCTTACGTTAAGTTAGGGGAGCACACATGCCTGACATGCATTGTTAGGATTTGCGGTCGACTGAGACCTGAAATGAAACTAGCAATAGGGTACTCGTGGATATCTTATCAATATTCAAAAGAAGCTCAGCCAAACCAAGCAGCATTCAAGAGTTTAACCCCTAGCCTCTCTAGTTGTGACGACTAAAACAAAACCTGATGCTCATACACAATCTCATAAACCAAAATACTTACTCTACTCTCTGCACATTAGAACTGCAACATAAATTCACTCGGAAACCGCAACAAGACTTGTAAACTAATTGTGCCAAGAACCGGGAAAGCTTTTCGATCCAACTTCTTCCTTGTCAGATCTGTTGTCGTGCGAAATGGCCTACCAGCCAATATCAGGTCTTGTACACATGCAAGAACATTTGGCATTAAACTTGGAAATTTCCTGCACCAGCATTTGACGACGGTCATGTTTTCATTGGGAAAATCACCAAATGGGTTCTTCCACGGAATATATAGCTAATGAGAGAAGCTGTCACACAAAACACACCACCAACAAAAATCAGATATTTTAGAATGCTTTAATGACAAGGACGCTCCAGAACAAACTTCTCACTAATGCATGAGCATGATCTGTACGGTACTACTGATCTGTCCCTAATTCAGAGATAGCCTCTTGCAAAATCGAGAAATATAAGCATTCTTGAAGTGGAGGGTTTCGGTGTGGCTCTCTCCTATCCCTGCACTCCACGACCGACTGTTTCGTCTTTGTTTAGACTCATCAGGTAGAGATAGCTGAGCTAGGAGTGGAATTCGGGGCATAGTGCTTGGCGGCTATCGCCATGATCACTAGGCCATTGAGTTCCGCGAGCAGTGTTTGACACAGCGGTTAGAAGTAGATTTTCGGGTGTTTTGGAGCACCCGCCGTGTGTCTTGGATTGCGACGCGCAATCTCACTAGTGGCGGCGGTTGACTTGGAAGTCAGCCTCTGTCAATACGGTCACTGGGACTGGCCTAATGATCATGGCGATAGCCGCCAAGCACTATGCCCCGAATTCCACTCCTAGCTCAGCTATCTCTACCTGATGAGTCTAAACAAAGACGAAACCGTCGGTCGTGGAGTGCAGGGATAGGAGAGAGCCACACCGAAACCCTCCACTTCGGTGACGGTCCCAGTGACCGTATTGGCAGAGGCTGACTTCAAAGTCAACCGACGCCACTAGTGAGATTGCGCGTCGCAATCCAAGACACACGGCGGGTGCTCCAAAAAACCCGAAAATATAAGCATTCCTATCATCACTCATTCATCAATACAGGAGGTGCTCTAGGTGCTGCACCCCCTCCTTTGACTGCGAATCAACGTTTCAAAATGACGAATTGTATTGAAGTAAAAAGTCAAAGATAATACTGGATTGAGAAGCCAACCGATGCATAGCACAAGAGCAGTGCATACTACTGTAATTACATTGAGTTGTGTGAAGTCGGTTTGTCTCAATTAAAGTGGCGGTCCCCGATACATACTTCACCAACACCAGCATGATGTACGGAAATCATATCAATGATCAACAATCAGCTTAAATAGATAACAGTTCATAAGACAATCCCGACTTATTGAGTGGAACTTTCAGGCGACAAGAAATTATGAGTTCCATTGTGAACAGTCTATGTCCAAAGAAGAATAAGCTTACGGATGATCCCCTATGCACTCACCTATTTCCATTTGCACTGGAATATAGTCTTTTTCGTCCCTGCGCTGCTCCAACACCTGGCTTATTGATCGATTGACCATGTGGACACCGCCGTCTGCCCCCACATTGCAATGTCCGAGGAAGATTAGGCGACACCATGGATGGTCTTGAAAGTAGGATTGTTGAGATACTGTGGGGGCAAGTGCTACACAAAGGGTCGAGAGAAGTAGGCAGCGAAATTTGTAAGCGAAAGAATGTGAAGAACAAATGAGATGCAGGGGAAACTGCTCAGGCCTAAGGAGTCTTACAACATGGGAAATATAAGAGTTACGTTAGATCATGTGGTGGTAACACAGTCCAACCTTCTATGGCGACCACCTGTCCATAGCGATCACCCGTCCAAGGCGACCAGATTTTTTCGGTCCCTCGACTGGTCGCCTTAGAAAGGTTTCACTGTATTGAACAGAATTAACATCATTAAATGCTACCAAAATTTCGCATTGTTTAGATGTTAATCCAGTTGTATCAAGCAAAAACCTGATCGAAGCATTCGTTCCATCGATAATCTCCCTATTCAGACGATCAAAGCGTCGATCATTTAACCACACACATGCGCGTCTGTGTTGGACGGGTGTAATAACCTGGAGTCACGTTAAAGTCGCAAACCTAATAAATTCGGGTAAAAAATTAACGTATGTGCATGTGGAACGAAATTATACGGGTAAGTCCAAGTTGAGCAATCAAGGCCAAGGCCGTCTGATAGATTGCCTAACTTGCTTTTGCGCGCCCAATATCGGCCGGTTTACCACAATCAATAATGCCTCACTGATTGCCAGCATTTTCGAGTTGCGGTTGATCAACAACCATTTGAAGGCCTTCGTTGTATCCACCTGATGGCCTGTCCTCACGCGGTGTTTTGTAGTAGACCAGGCGGGGTTCCGGCTCTCCAGTTGCTCTTTCAATCCATGTTGTACCATGGATTACTTCAACCAATTTGGGAAATGTTCAGCCACCCTTTGGGTCAGTCGCCGGTCGCTCCTGCCTACATAGACGTCACCGCAACTGCATGTGAACTGGTAAATAACGCGAGGCCATACCGACTGACGAGCGGTCCGGACGGTAGTTGAGCTCCGGTCTCCGTGTTGTGTGAAGGATCCGTAGACATGTGGTGGTATAAATGCGTGGTACAGCAGATCTGTTTATGACGAATTTCATCTGAAACATTGTCCCCTTTGAACGATAGAATTAAACAAACATGTTTCTTCCACCGTTTGCACTAGTAGATTCTCTTTGATGAGTCTACTGTGTAACTGAAGCAATTTCTCCGGATACCCGTTTGACAAAAGAGTCCTATGTAGGAACTCTTCTTCACTCTGCAGAATCTCTGGACTGCAAATACGCCTGGCTATGTAGTAAAGGGTGCTGACGAGAGCGCGTTTGTATGCAACCGGGGCGAAACTGGTGAAACGCATGTATTGCCCACTCCAAGTTGCTTTACGGTAGACAGTGCCTTGGAGTCTACCCCCAGCTGTATAAAGTTACGTAGATGATACATTAATCTTCACCAGCGATGAGTATACTAACCGAATTGGCACTATGTTGAATTCGACTCACCCCAACCTTTCCATGTCGTATGATAGGGAACAGTTAGATACGACGACGCTTTTAGACATTCTCCTCAAAAGTGAGCCGAAGGTACACTCCAACGCACCGTCTACCGTAAAACAACTTGGAGTGGACAATACATGCATTTCACCAGCTTCGCACCGGTTGCATACAAACGCGCTCTCGTCAGAACCCTTTACTACAGAGCCAGGCGTATTTGCAGTCCAGAGATGCTGCAGAATGAAGAAGAGTTCCTACATAGGACTCTTTTGTCAAACGGGTATCCGGAGAAATTTATTCAGTTACACAGTAGACCCATCAAATAGAAGCTACTAGTACAAACGGTGGAAAAAAGATGTTTGTTTATTTCTACCGTTCAAAGGGGACAATGTTTCAAATGAAATTGGTCATAAACTTAGGTCTGCTGTAACGCGCACTTATACCACCGCGTGTCTACGGATCCTTCACACAACACGGAGACTGGAGCTCAACTACCGTCCGGACAGTTCGTCAGTCGGTTTGGCCTCTCATATTATTTACCAGTTCACCTGCAGTTGCGGTGACGTCTATATAGGCAGGACCGACCGGCGACTGGCCCAAAGAGTGGCTGAGCATTTCCCAAAGTGGTTGAAACAATCCATGGTACAACATGGAGTGAAAGAGCAACTGGAGAGCCGGAACCCCGCCTCGTCTATTACAAAACACCTCGTGATGACAGGCCATCAGGTGGATATAACGAATGCCTCCAAAGTGCTATTGATCAACCGCAACTCGAAAATGCTGGCAATCAGTGAGGCATTATTGATTGTGGTAAACCGGCCGGTACTGTGTGTGCAAAAGCAAGTGAGGCAATCTATCAGACTGCCTTGGCCTTGATTGCTCAAATTTGACTTACCCGTATAATTTCGTTCCACATGCACATACGTTAATTTTTTACCAATTTGTATTACGTCTGCGACTGCTGAGCTTAATCGAATTGTCAACATATCGCAACCTTTTTCGACCACATGGGTAAAGGGGACAAATAGTTTCGCGTGAAAGTGTTTAATGATCGGAATTTATTAGAGACTGAGATGTTTTGTATTCTTCTGAGTTAATGGGTGTGTAACCAAAATTCCAATTCCTGCGATTTGTTGATATGGTCAGCGGCCATAGTGGTGTATTTTAAGGACCACAGTTACTGCGATAGCGTGTGAAATAGCGAACCAATCACTGGATCTGGTACGTCATATTCCCTTGAGCTGTGATGATTTTGTCATTCTGAGCTTCCTTACAAATGAGTTCAATGTTTACCAACTCAAAACCCCAGGAAGATTGTTCACAAGTGTGCAAAGAACACGATCTAACGAAGCAGAGCTATTTGGTGAGAACAGCACCGTGAGAAGCCAGAAGACCTGTGAATGGAAAGGAAGTAGCATCAGTAAAATGATACCGGTTCTTTACAGTATTCACCAAACGTAAGCGATGTCCTCGTTTCGTACGATAATGCCGGTCTGATGATACCGCTGTCCGCTCTATCCTCGAAACACCATCTGGTATCTCCTTGTTTCCTAGGCAGTCCGGGTTTATAACTACCGCAAAGGTTTTACAAATATCTGAGCTGCTTCAGTTGACATATCCCAGGATATATATATGTATATATATAAATATATACTCAACAAATGCAATAGTACAATTGGCATAGTGCCACAACGTATGAAAAATGCAATAAACATACGAAAGGAAAAAGACCGATGTTCATGTGAATAGTGAATCACAACAAGTCCGCCATTGTGCACGATTTCTCAACATATCCGAGAGCGTTTCCAGCCATCTGTGTTCCGAATCCTTCGTACTCCAGCCGGAGAGTCGAGAGCGCCCGACCACGGCTAACTTTGACGTTAGCTCCTTTATGCTCCTGGCCCAAGTCGTATGTTGGCCACTTCGCTTTCTCTTATAGCCGACTTCTATGTGCGCGAAGAAGGCCCGGAGAGATAAGCGATAAGTAGGCATGCGGAGTACGTGCACGAAGCCACTGAAGTCTGCGCAGAGAAATTATACTGCTCAGTGGCCGGCGAAGTCTGTCTGATCTGAAAATCCCTCGTCGAATATCTTCATTCCTAGTGTGATGTTGCCATCGTACACTAGCAACGCTCCGAAGGCAGCGGTAATTAAAAACAGACAGCTTCTTAACATCCTTTGCACGAAAAGTCCAAGTTTCGCAACCGTAGAGGAGAACCGCTCTCATTGAGTCATCGTAAACTAGACGCTTCAGAGCTAGACTCAGATCATCTGGGCGCCAGAGATGGCGGAGTTTGGCAAAAGCAACCCGAGCCTTGGATACCCACAAAGAGACCTCATCCGTTAAACCATTAGTGATGAGGCAGCTTCCTAGGTAAACAAATTTGTCTACCACTTCCATTGAATGACCTAGAAGGGTAAGGTCAAGAGCAGCGCCCAGCCAGTCCTTTAGGAAAACCTTGCATTTCGACAGTGCGAAGGTCATTCCAAACTGGGAGACAGACATCTCCAACCTACTCAGAACATTTTGCGCGGCCTGTGAGGAAGCGCAGATTACGGCGATGTCGTCAGCATACTCCAAATCCCGAAGTCGGTCCCACGGAAGCAGCTCGACGCCGCTGGGTTCGCAGTTCTCTAAAGAACTTCCCAAGATTTCGTCTATAGCGAAATTCAATAAGAACGGGATGCTGGGCAACCCATGTATTACGCCACTGGTGATACCAAAGAAGGGCGAAAGTCTGCCGTACACCCACACTCGGCTCGAGGTTGGAGAGTAAATGGCTTGAAGTAAAATGACATACTTTTCGGGCATCCCCCTTCTCAGTAGACAACTCTAAAGAGCAACTCTGTCGACTGAGTCAATAAACATTTGGCAGATTGCCACAACACGTGAGTAACAACAATAAAAAGGAGGAAGAGACAAGAGACGGGATGCGAAGATTCATGCGTTGCGCGATCATTGAGTTTCCCGGGTTCCCAGGCCGAGGATGTGATGCAGTCACTAGGATAACGTAATTGACAGTTAATGTTCGCTAATGGAGTGTAGGTTTCGGGTCAGCATCGTAAAATCAACCTGCACTTGTAAGCGTAGAACCGACCGCCAAAATGTGCAGTGCTTATGAGGGAGATAGAAACAACCTTAATTGAAGTGAGTCTTACCAGCGTCTTGACTTTGACAACCAGTCACCCGGTGGAAATTCTGTCCTATGAACATCGAGTTATCTGTGATCATTTCAAGCAGAAAATCTAGTGACTGAAAAATGAGCAGGGTGCAGCAGAAGTGTAAGATCAAAAAGTCTCTTAGAAGGAAATGGTGACATCCTGTACCGGTACAAAGGACCAGCATGGATGTTGTTGATGGCCACGGGGTGAGTGGTGAAAATATCATGTCAGTGACTATCTAAGTACCGCATAAATAGTCGGTGTTACACGCACCTATCAAGGGTTCTCCAACCTACTGCGTAAAGTTAAGTTCCAGTGCCCAAACGGACCCCATCAGCAAGAGAGCCGTTTTAATCCGAAGGGGGGAAACGCTCGTTTAGTGCTTTTCCACATGCGTGACAAATCGTCTGACTTAGAAGATACTGCGAAGAGCCCTTAATTATTTACTATTGTACGTGTTATCTAACTATAGCAAGTGCTGAAATTCCCTGTTGTGAGAAAGGTGAACGTGTCAAGCATCAGAAAAGTGACCAGCTGCGATGTGAGGACGGAAGTAAGACGTACCAGTCAAATGGGGCGATTACTTGGTCCTTTCTTCTAACAAGAAATTCAAAGCAATAAATGTGGCGCTACTGATGGTGCGGCGGAGTAACTGTGCAGACGTTTACCATGAATTCGCAAATAGAATCGATGTGTGCCAGCCGATACTTGACTGTCTTGGGCTGAGAGCACCCGCTGAAGTGTTGGAGGTCAGTATGCGGATAAACTGGTTGCCGATAATAACAGCCTTTGTAGTCCATGTGTAAAGCGTCACAACTAAGGCAGTGCTCGATCACTTCGAACTAAAGATTCCACGGTCCAAACCCCACCAACGCTCAGCAGGTCAGCTATTTCCTGGGCTACAACCCCGACTGCACCAACATCTGTTAAACAATCGTTCCGGGATGCATCGTGTTCCTGGACGCGGCTTACGGGAATGGCCGCATCAATCGTATGGCAAAACAGGTGCCGTTACAAAACGGAGGAGTTAGCGGCGGGTTCTTGACTTAATGTAACAATGCATTAGTTCCATAACAAAGTTGTGATGTTGTGGTCACTTGTTTCTCAAGCCTTTCATGACCAGAAAGCTACAACGAATGCGACCCAAGGATACTTAAGATTGCGGTAAAAACTAGGCAGATGGCACTTAGACTAATGAAGTGTAAGTAAGCAATTCAGAACACAATGACAACCGAACTCTGGTTCAAAGCTGCGAGTGAAAATATCGTCTGACACAAAGCACCACCACAGCAGACAAACGAAGTGGGGGATCCCAGCCGAAATTCACACTGATAGCAAGTAGGAAAGAAGCGAGGATCTTCCTATGCAATCCTGTATGCACTCTGTATGCATGGCGAAAAGTGAGTTGCCAGAGGAGCAACTTGCTGATAATACCATCAAAAATGGTTGACAGCCGACCATACAACGGTCGGCACAAAGCCTCATCTTAGCTACAACTCTTTCGGACCCACGCTGAGAACAGAAACATTTTCATGCACGTACACAATGCCCAAGGCATCCTCAATAAAACTGCCGAGCTGCGGTTGCGTCAGGCAAAAATACACTTGGGATCTCATCTCCATAAATGAGACCTGGTTGCAATCAGAGGTTACAGATGCCGAATTCACGATTCAGGGAATGTCATTGTTCCGACATGATCGTCCCAGCAGGGGAGGTGGTGTGATCTTGTACTACTGCAGCGACTTACCATACGAATAATTGTATGATAAGAAGACGCAAGTCACCGATTCGCTATGGTGCGCTTGCGTCTCAGGTACAATGAGAACTGCTTTGTGACAGTTGTTTAGCGCTCCCCATCGTCCACTTCAGAGATAGATTCCCGCCTAATATCAGCACTGACAAAGCCTTATTCCCCCACTACGACCACGTTCTTGTCTCCGGCGATTTCAAGGTGCGTGACCTGGAATATTCCGCATCTCTCAGTAATATTCAAGACGAGACTGCAACAACTTAGCAAAGTATTCCACTCTATAATCACCTCACTCCAACTACCAGATACAGAACTGATAACAAACCATCGGTACTAGAACTCGCACTTACAAATGAGGAAATCATGGTCAATAGGCGGTTGATGGATCTCCCACAAGAGCTAAGCGATCATCGCACCATAAGTTATAGCAACTTGTGTTACGCTGAGTATGCGGTGGAACACATTAAATTAACTAGTACCAAAACAAGCTACAACATCCTGGACAACCTAGCGGAGACGACCCATTGGGAATTCTTGTAACGTGACTCACCTGACTGCACCTGGATTCAGTTTCTTAGACACTTCAACAACCTGACCGCAACTGTTCCAGAAACAAACTGGGCTCGTTCCAACAATCCATCGTCTTTTTCAGAGACATAACTCGAATTTGCATGGCATGGAATGCAACTTCGCACACCTACAGACCCCTCCTGGTCCAGAAACCTTGAGTGACTAATTGACCCAGCGCAAATATCGTAATATCCATTGTCCATGGTGACAAACCTACTCACCGAAAACATTTGGCTTGTAAATTTGTCCACAACAAAAATCTTCTATCTAAATATGTTAAGACCATTCGGAAAATGAAGCACTGCATCCCCCAGTTAACAAGACAGTCGGAGTGGCACACAGCGCTGAAGAAGCAGCCAACATTCTAGGGATAGAGTATGCCCCAATCTTTCAAATAGACATCTATCACCGCTATATACTTACATCCATAATTCAAATTTCCACACTTACTAAAATCGGTTTTACTACTACATTTTTGTTGAATAAATTGCTCGCATTACATATCTACAGTTTGCCCGGAATCGATGACGTTCACCAGCTGGCACTGAACGTAGCAGCAACAACGCTGGCCCAGCCATCGTCACATTTTCCTGCCATGTTTAGATGAGCAAACTGTGCTTACCCTGTGGAAATATGATTAAATCACGCCAAGTTTCAAAAGTTGCAATCACTCGAAGCCCGTTATCGCCCAGTGGTCCATTTCCCTATGTACTCTCAAAGGTGATGGACGCAATCATCGCTGAGGCTCTAGTCGACCAACAAGAACGCTTCAACCTCATAGCACCAGAGCAACCGGGTTGCCGCCAACATCCTTTCATGCACAAACAGTCCACCAATTGCAAGAAGTACTTGGACGGAATCGGTCGATAAAGATAGGGGAACCGATGTCAACTACAACGATTTCTCCAAAGCCTACGACTGCGTGGCTCACCGCATTCTGCTTCACATGCTCAACAGCTATGGAGTTTAGGATCCTGTTTTTAGTGGGATCAAGAACTCTCTGCAGAATCCGCAACTACAAGCTAGAGTTCGAAGTGCACTATATGGTCCGATCCATGTTGAATGTGGCGTTCCATAGGGATCAGTTCTTGGGCCGCACCTTATTCGCATGTTCATTAACCAGCTTACGCGTTTGAATGCCTCGGATTTCTTAATTTTTGCTGTTGACGTTAAGATGTGGCGGATGATCGCCTACCCAGGATATCACGATGTACCTCAGAGAGAACTGGTCAGAGCGCATGAATGATCACTTCGAAATCTGCTCCACTTTAATTCGTCTAACTGTAAGCTTGTCCACATTCGTCATCAACCGAACATCAGATACAAGGTTGGAGACTTGAAAATGCAAGTAGTCACCCAGGAGCGAGACCTTGGGGTATTAATCCAGATTTGTCTAAACCGCTCAAAACAATCAAACAAGGCATCTGAGATTGGAAACCAACACTATGGCATGCTGTGAAGGGCATTCGGGCGGTTTGATCTCTTTGTCTTTTGCAGATGTTTAACACATACGAGAGGCCTCATGTGGAGTGTTCAATCCACGCCTGGCACAAGCAAGATCTTGCAGCACACGAGATTCCAAAGTGAACAGCCACGAAGCACTTCAAAGGGTTACTTTACCTTTATTTAAACTTAGGATAAGGACTCCAAGATTGTGCATCGGCCGGTATCGGCGCCCACGTGGTGACCTCAGAATGGTCTACCAGATTTTGAGGAACCTCAGCCACGTCTGCGGCCACCTACTGCAACGCAGTCGCAACACGAATTTGAGCGGCCACCAGCTCAAGTTGGCCACGCAATCCAGTCAGCGAGTGTCCGTGAAACTTTCACACTGTTCCTCTGTGCTAGCTATGGAACGCCTTCCCAAATTACGTTCTTTTCTGCCAACCCCCACATTTTACCAGTGTTTAGAAGACTTCTTGACGTCGCCAAAACCTACCTATATTTCGAGATGTCGTCTGTGTACCTTGGCAGAGAATATGATGTGCCGAACGTTGCATAACCTGTACTAGCCAACACAATTGTGGTTGGCTATTTTCTGCACCCCACTGCGTGTACAATGTGATAAGTCCACCGAAACGATTTTCGTTTTATCACTTTTATTCTTTTCGCCATACTGCGGTTTCCATTCTGGCCATCCTAAGGGGCTATTGTACCCGTGATATACTATGGTTCCGTTGTTTTCGTTCTGGTTGATCTGTTTCCAGTGCCACCTCGACCCTTTCATACAGAGTACTGAAATTTGGGTACTCATGCAAGATTTGGTATGAATCACGAGGAATACTTATCATTAATAGTCCGAAATTCCCAGCTAATAGCATGAATCAAACTGTTGAGTTAAATATCATTTACCGTAAAACTCATTGGACTCGGACATTTTCATAATGGGGAGCACAGGGTAAATGTGCTGCGTTTGGCTGAAAACAGATTTGGTTGTTTAACTTAACGACCGAATCGATAAACCCAGTTGTCGATGTAGGTAGTATATTGGGTACAAGCAGAAGGAAGTTGCATATTATTTGCATGACCAATCAGGAATAACAAGGGTAACAAGCAGATCGAATGATCATATACCGAAAGACATGGGTCACGTTAGGAGCAAAGGGTGTACAACTTGCTTATACTAATAATAATACTAATACTAATACTAATAATAATAATAATAATAATGGGTATATTGCTCCTGATGAGAGAAACCGTGTCTATAGCGGCACAGATCAATTTGTACAGAAGTATCCATGCTCTTGCATTGGTGACATGTATAGGTGGAGTATTGGGATATGCGTTTTATATACTAACATTCTGTGGATGGTTGAGGCCAAAGCCTAGTTATGAAAATATTAGTGTTTATATGTTTTTGGGCCCCTCTTGTAATAGCTCATCGAGGGATTTTGCCCATGTGAATATAGAGGTTAGGATAGTTAGATCAAGGTAATTGGCGATTCTGCTACTAAAGGTTGCCACATTGTCACATGAATTGAGTGTTGCTGGGACTTAATTCCACAGATAGCTGTATCTGACCAGGAAAAACTTAGAGCGGACGTTCGTTCTAGCCTTCGGTATATTCAATGTAAAACCTTTGTTGCGAAGCGCTCGAGTTGAACAAGGTTGTAAATTGAGTGTAGACAGGTTGGAATAGGTCTTTTTGTGTAACAGGTTGAAAAGCAGCAATAAGTTGTGCTTCAGTCGTCGAATCCAAAGTGCTTCGAGATGAAGTTCATGGCAACGTTCTCGATAACTCATGGCGGAGTGTTTAGTAAGTGACCTCCGCAGGTGCTCCACAGCAATTCTGTCACTCTTTCTCATATTTCCGTATATCATGCTGCAGTATTCGAGGATGGGGCGAGTGAGTAGCTTGAAAACCTCAACCTAACATGAGTGGTGTGTATTTTGTTTGAGATATTGAACGTAGACTATCTGGCACGTGCTATTTGGTATTGGGCTTGTTCGGAGAAAGTGAAGGTAGACCAGTATCTAATGCCAAGATCTCGCGTGGACAACTGTGTAGGGACGTGTTCATTGTTTAGGGTGATAAGTCTTTCGGGGATGCAGCAACCGTAAGACATGATGTTTGATTTCTTAGCTGAGAGGTTCAGCACCCATGCGCAGCACCATGACTCAAGGGAATGTAAATCATCTTGAATGAGCATTAATGTCCCGTGAAGCCCGTCACGCTGAAACTTATGTACGCTTTTGATATCATCAGCAAAATAAGTATGTACCAGGTTGTACAGATGCCATGATGTCATTGATGTAGAGCAGAAAGATTAAGGGGCCGAGCACGCTCCCTTGAATGACTCCACTGGTAATTGAGCGTGGGGAAGGGCGATAATCACCTAAAATGACTACCTGATGACGATCACTCAGGTATGACGATAGCCAACCTAGTAATGGGTCACGGATCCCAAAGTTCTCCAACTTTTGTAGCAGTCGCTTGTGCGGTACTCGTTCGGAGGCTTGATGTATGTCAAGAAACAAGATTACTACTGCATGGCCGGAATCGATTGATTCGGAAATGTGATTAAGATAATGCAGTTGGCAGGTGGTGCACAATCGCTTATTGAGGAAACTATGCTGCTAATTATTGATCAGGCCAATAGAAACAACGAAGTTCGTCATCTTCATTCTGATCAGCTTTTCAAATATCCGAGCGATTATCGGAGTGTGGTGGATTGGGCGGTAGTTACCAATCGTTTGTTTAGGACCACCTTTATGCCGAGACATAATAATTGACGTTTTTCATTGTTCTGGAAAGTAGCCAGATTCCAGCCATAGAGTGAACATCAGTTGTTATGGAGTTCGCCGAGCTTGGCAACTTGGTTGCAGACGTTTCGCCACCATTCGAGGTGGCATCTTCGGTGCGGGATTGATAGTAGTGAAGTAGCAGTAGCTGGTAGAAAGCAAACCCAATAATGGATTACTACTGTAAAGCCGGAATCGATTGATTCTGAAGTGTGAGTAAGGTAATGCACTTATCAGGTGGTGCACGATCACTTATTGAAAAAACCATGCTGCGAATTGTTGATCAAGCTAACAGAATCAACAAAGCTCATCATCTTCATTCTGACCAGCTTTCCAAATATCCGAACGATTATCGGAGTGTGGTGGATTGGTCGGTAGTCATCAATCGTTTGTTTAGGACCTCCTTTATGCCGAGGCGTAATAGATGACGTTTTCCATTGGTCGGGAAATTGGCCAGATCCCAGCGATAGAGTGAACATGCTCATCAGTAGCAAAGGTATATCAGGTCCTCTTAGTTTAATGGTGGTTGGTGAAATGCCATCAGATCCCAGCTTGGAAAATGGCCTGAATGATTTGATAACTTGATGGATAGGGTTGAGCGAGATATCGACTCTGCTTAAGAGGTTTGTTTCTGTGAGTTCAGTGAACACAGGCACCGGGTCAGCTTCACGACTCATTGTAGTGGCAAAATAGTCACTGAATGCTTCACGAATTTCAGCTGGGTCATGGAGTAAGTGACCCACACCATCAACAATTTCGGTAATCAGAAAAGAGAGATCACTGGTTCTGCGATGCAGTAATTTGACAAGCTCCCTAGCTTTACAGCTTGTCCGTAGGGCTGTGTGTCCTTCAATTTTTAGTCATGTTAATTGTGCGTGTTTGACTCTGGTGGTAAATTCATGCATTTGTAAGACAAGTGAAAAGTCATGGGTCCTTCTGTATGTTGCAGCTAACTTTTGGTTTCCTTGCTGATTAAGTGCCCGACGGAATCTTTGGAGACATGAGGGGTATGGATACATTGTGGAGGAAGGAGGACTATGGCGTGATGGATTTGTTTATAAAACTGCTCCACAGCGGTGTACATACTGGTAGATAGGAAAAATACATCCCTGGCTTAAGGCTGCAGTAAAAAAAAGGAGATGCCGCTGGAGTCCGCGAGAGAATCGCTCTGAAATACTTTTCAGAGCCTGCGTTAATGTACTCGTGGAGGTGCGACATGATGTAACTATTAGAAGAATTTGCTTCACCCCTGTAAAACCACTTGGGGATGTGTTCGTGAATCTTATAAGACAGGCGCCTCGTGGTACGACTCACGTACAACGCACCACAGGAACACGAGTAATGATAAATAAGTATTGATGGCGTCAAAAGAGCCCGTCCATCCCTCAGAGATTTTGCAACTAAAGGCTTGCTTGCTCTGCGCATGCGAGCTTAGAAATAGGTTTTCTCAGTAGCGTCTTTCGTGGCTTTCCTCATAGCATCAGCCGCAATATCGTCTCTTAATGGTGGATGCACAACAAGTACACTATTGGGCACGCTTATCCTCTGTGGATTTCTGTTATGCTCTTTCAGATTTTTGAGGGTGAATTCATCTGGATATCCGTTTCTTCTCCGGATGCCACAGATTTTACTGCCGTTCATTGGTAACGGTGTCCGGTGAGTAAATACTACGCGTCAGAGTGCGGCGTATGAATAGTTAAGTATGAATAGTTAAGTAGCACTGCTTTGTAAATCCCGTTGAGTAGCCTGGTGGTTTATCGAAAAACATTAGTGAACAGAAGTGGGGTTAGTAGTTCTACTGTCAAAAGAATGCACTTATCGTATGTGATGCAGTAGGTCTGCACTCCGGTGCCCCATGCTGAGGCTGGTGTTGCATTCTTGATGCTTCTTCACCGCAGTTAGGCTAAACCAATTTACACTTAAACTAGGTTCTTTAAGCTGGATAAATTGCATTCCACTTTATTTGGTTTGTTCTGCTTACCTAAATACTCTTCTATTAACTGGCCACTTGCTTGCATTAATTGCGCTTATCTTCGGTAACTTTGTTGCGTTTTGTAGCATTTTTAACAAAACTTTGGACATTTTTTCCTTATCGCGGGTTCGTTGCTAACCAACTTACTTCATGTGCTAATTTAGCGAAGAGTTATGCCACCGTATCTGCATCCATTAATGCATTTGTTTTATTTCATCTTGTCGTTCCAGGTTATTGGCTGTTGCTTGATATCCCCGGTGTGGCTGCGCTTGATGTGCATGTTGACAAGGTGCCTACCTGTCTATTACCCACTACCTCGTCCTTACTGGCTCCAGGAGACAGTTGGTCGTCGCTGGAGGGGACGGGGTGCACGGTCCTTGTGGCCGTGCTAGGCTCGAAGAGTGGTTCCATGCACTCAGTGTGGAGCGGACTAAGGTCCAGCCACCGCCTTGTGTGCGCTTGATTTCCCAACTACAGTGTGCTTGTGTTTGCCTGTGAAGCAGTGTGGGCCGGCTCCGTTGATGAGACGTGGCTCCCAACCACATGCCTCCCGGTCTTATTCCTTCGGGTTTACACTGGATATGGGGTGTGTGGTTGGAGCTGTGGGTGGTGCAGCGCAAGCCACCTATGGTCCCTCTGTAGGCGCAGGCGTCCTGGGGCTTGCCACAGTGACAGGCAAATCCGAAACCGGATGCCGCCAACCATGTTTGCACCCCGAGTGATTCCATAGGTATAATAAGTGAAAAAATATTTGCGTTATTTCCCGGGAGTAGGTTGGAGCGTAGTGTCCGGTAACAAAATATAAGTGGCGGGTTGCGTCGTTTAAACCTACTTTTAAATACGGCTGGCGTGGGTGCAGAAACAAGCGATTCGGGGAGAGGGCACCATCGCTGACACACACACACGAATGGAAAAGAAATTTATACGGCTCGCCAGACGGCTTTATATTGTTCTGCTAACTTCAAGGAGTGGCCGCTCAGATGTGTGGTATTGCTGAGTTGTAGTAATGAGCGGCACACATGATTCGGATTGGGTAACATCAAATACGCTATAATCAAGTCGCTTCATAGTCGGCGATACCGCCCGCTGAATACCCCAAAGGTTTCAGCCTTTGTTCGGATGGAAGGTGACGTATTCCAATGACGTATTTAGAAACCAAACGTTGAGGTTGGTGCAGGGCATTATGGTCGTGCTTCAGCCATGGTTGCCAGGCTTGGATTCCGTAGTCGACAGGAGGGCGAACATACGCATTGAGCATCTGTCTGCAAATAGAGGTCTCTACTTGTCTGAACGCCCGTCGTAGCAAACAGCTGTGCTGGTTACTAGTTTTCAATGTTTTTGCGTATTACTTGGAATAACCAAGTTAATCTGAAGAAGCACGCCAAGATCGCGTTCGACGGATGATGGCTTCAGTAGTTGCGTTCCTAGCTTGTAGGAATACGTACTCTGGTGTCGTATGGAGAGTAGCATGAACAATGAACAACAAATTTATACGAGTAAAGAAGCACTGCATTACAAGTCGCGTTGGAGGTTCGGTTGGGATATCAGAATAATAACGTTAATGATAATACTAATACTATTAATAATAGTTCTAAAGCAGTACTTTGCTCCGCTGTGGTTCTGCTACCCGCGTAGATTCACAACACCCACAGTTAATATCAAATGAATCCAAGGTACACTCCAGAAGTAGCGCTATGTAACAAAATGTAACTGGAGGAGTGTGTCACCCAACCACTTTTTAAATACTGTTAGTTTCGGTGCAGAGACGACCGATTCTGGGAGAGCATTCTATGGCTGACATACACGAACGGAAAGGAAATTCCTGCGGTACTCCAGACGACTTCACTGTTCTGCGAGTTTCAATGTATGACCCCACAGGTTTGTATTGCTGCTGAGTTGCAGGAATGCGTGGCACATATGATGTGGGTCGTGTAGAATCAAGTATGCCATAATCAGGTCGCCACGTAGTCTACGATGGTGTCCACTGAATACCCCAGCTGTTTGAAAGACTGCGCATTCCAATTACGTTCTTAGATACTCGACGTTGTGGCTAGTCCAGTGTGTTAAAGTCGTGTTTTACTCATGGATGCCAGGTCTGGATTGCGTATTTGACATGGGGGCGAACATATGCATTAAGCATTTTCCAAAAATATAGCTGTCTATTTGTCCTAACCCCCGTCGCAACAGCCCGACCTGTTAGTTTCCATAATTCGAGGCCTTTCAAATTGCCTGGAGCAACTCGTCATCTTGAATCAGCACATCAAGTCAAGTTCAACCGTCGATTGTTGTAGTACAATCGTTCCGAGTCGGTATGAGTAGTTTCTCTTATGTCGTATGGAGAGTACCTTGCATTTACGCAGTAAATTTAGGGTTGACCATTGTTGTACCCTGTCTAGGTCACTCTGAAGCAGATGCTGGTCGGCATTCATCTGAAGCCTGCACCAAATCTTTGTATCATTGGCAAACATAAGGGAGTTTGAAGCAATTGACTGTGCGAGGTCATTAATAAACACCAACAAAAACGTGGACCTAGAACTGAGTTTTGAGGCAAACCACACTCGACTTGTATTGGGTCCAATATTAGCTCCGAACTTTGACCAGTAATTGCTGTTAAAGTAGCAAGTTGACAATCCAGCTTAGAAGGGGGTCGCCTATCCCGCAATACTGAAGCTTGGAAACTAGTATCCGGTAGTCTAGACGATCCAAAGCCTTCGAAAAATCCAGCTTGATCACATAATTGCATTTGCCCACGTTGAACTGAAGCAGAGTTCAGGCTGACCACTGATGTGCCATATCTAGATTACCATGAATGAAATGCTGATCGGCATCCGTCTGAATCCTGCGCCATATCATGATATCGTTATCAAACAGCAGCGATTTTGAAGCGGTTGTTCGCGCAAGACCATTGAGGAATACCAAATCAATCGTGGACTTCGAAATGAGCTGAGTCACACCAGACTCGACTGGTTTGGCGTCACATAAGGAACTCCGGACTCTGACCACTAATTGTCGTTGCAGGCGAACGTTGGCGATACAGCTCAAGAGAGGGTCACCGATCCCGTAATACTGGAGCTTGGAAAGGAGTAGCTGATGATCTAAATGATCTAATGTCTCCGAAAAATCCAAGTAGATCACGTCAACGGCCTCTTCGGCGTCAGCTGTCTCGCTCTAACCACTCCGTGCGATTAATAATTTGGTTATACACGATCGCTATAAACGCATGCCGTGTTGCTCGGGAGAAATAATATTACGGTTTTCTAGATACCACACTAACGCATCGGTTACGATTGATCCCATGTCCTTGGACTAGCTTCCATTTGTACTGCAATGGTACCACATCGGCAAAATGGGTGCCTTGCTCACTATGATCGTACTACTATGAACATGAAATGTATTTACCTCATTCGGATGACACCTTGATACTCTAGAAATCAAAACTGCAGGCTCTGGAGCATTTAAATGCTTTATACGAGAAGCATCAGGATTTGCATTTTGCCCTTGAGCATGAGTACCACTTCTGAGAGTAGATATTTTATCGGAAACACCAACAGATGGTGCAGTAGAGCAATGAATAGAAAAAAACATTGATCTGCGCAGCACACCAACTTTTACAGTGCGGTACCACAACGATGTTAAAAATACTTGTTGTACTCCTCAAGTGAATTTTTCTCTATTGTTCCTATTTGCTATAATCAGGACAGCAGTGACCGAAAGCACTGTTCTTAAGTGCGACAACCAAGGAATACATCCCATGCTGCTGCCATAGAAAAGGCTTATAGTGCGTCGGTTGTGCGTTATATTTCAACTTCGCAACTAAACAACCAGCCGAAGGGGAGTATGAGAACACATGAACCTAAACTAGGACAGGTGCAATGAGAGGTCTCTAAACTATCTCAGGCTAAAATAAGGCACCAGAGAGAGCTAGCTATGAAACATGTGGAGGTGTGCTGAGTACGAGGATGGGTGCCGGTCGCAGGTCGCGTCCGATTGGGTAGCGCAGCGGATGCGACTGTCGTACCTCAAACTAA
>OX104068.1:99662489-99716958 GCA_944474145.2 Dicrocoelium dendriticum | reverse complement strand
TAAGAAAATCTTTTAAAATGGACTATTATGATAACTTTCTAGTTTCTTGCGAGCTTGGTACACTTTAAACAACTGAGATCATTCTTGACCAATACCACGAGGTTACACTGTCCAGTGGTTTCCCGAAAATCCTGCCCTATCCCTTGGATTTACTATCGAGCAGATAATGTAGATGAAGCGCCTATCACACAGTAACATACAAGCGAAGCATACTCCACCTCGGTCTACCGTATACGCTGGACAAATCGCCATCGAGTTAGTCTTAAAATTCGTAACTAACAGTCGTTTGCCAGTACTTAACATTGTCGGTGTAAAGTAATCATTTCAAACTGGTTATTCGAGCGAGATCGATAAAAAACTCCTGGGGCTAAACGAGGTTCTACCAATGAAATTTGAGGCACCTTACAATAATTCAGAATTGTATTCAGCAGCAAGTTGACGTATTACATTTGCGCTCATCTGGAATAAGAACAGTTTGAAAAAGTACAGAAATATGACTTCCATGGTAGCCTCACTATCAATCATTTCGGCTTGACTATACCTTTCAGCGGAAAACGGCGTATAAGCCTAAATCACAGAAGCAGTGTCACAGCACATCTTGTCGAACCAACCATGATCGGGGTTGTCTCAGGCAATCCGCAAAAACCACCAAAACTGGTAACCAACTTGTGGGCCTGCTACGACGGGCTTTTGGACAAATAGATCGCTCTATTTTTCGGCAGATATTTAGTGCGTCTGTTCGTCTTCATGTCGAATATGCAATTCAAGCCTGGTACGCATGAGTAAAACACAAGCTTGGTGCATTAGAGCAGTCCCAAAATCGAGCATGAAACTACGTTATTGGAATTCGCCAGCTTCCATTCGAGGACAGGCTGGAACGATTGTGGGTATTCAGCAGACGTTATCGCGGCTTACGAAGTAACTAGATGATGGTGTACTTAACGCTGCACGCTCCGCATCATGTGTGCCGCACTCTACTGCAACTCAGCAGTAATACCAACTTGAGAAGTCACTCACTAAAACTGGCGGAACAGTACAGCTGCCTGGAATGCCGCAGGAATTCCTTTTCCGTCCACGTGTCACCCGTGGAATGCTCTTCCGGAATCGGTCATTACTGCACCACCGATAGCCATATTTAAAAGACGTTTGGATTACTCATTTACACTTTGTTACCTAGTTCTACATCTACATCCCACTCCTGGATTATACTTTGGATTTATTTGCTGTTACATGTTTGTGCTGTGAAACTACACGGATCGCAGGACTACAGTGGAACAAACGTAAGTCCCTTTTTTAAACGAAAATAACCCAAGCAATTTTATCTTTTGCTAACTCTGCAAAACTACCCAACGGGACATGGAAAACATTGCTGCTTAACCCGTATATATTCATTGTTCATTTTCCCTTGGAAACGCTAACTGTGTGGATGGCATATGAGACATAATTGCAATCAGCACAGAGCATCAAGTGAGCTTGAGCTTAGGGGTCGTATCTAAAGCCGAAGAGTGGTAAGTGTTGTCCGATCTCAACACTGAACTTCAAGATCAGCTTGTCCTCATCCACAGTTCGGAAGTAGCAAAGGAATTCACTGAATCTGACGAATATTGGGTGATGCCCCCTCTTGATAACACTCCGCTTCATGACCGACTTGGAACTGATTTGTCCTCGTCACGTAGAGAGGGCAGGCACTCTAGCCTGGAGCATTCGGCTGCCTGAGGCAAATGATCGGGCCACCGCAATTCATCCGAAATATACACGCATCCATATGAAGAACAGAAATTCTTATTGTCCATCATCTGCAGAGTGTACCGGTCAGGTCTCAGTTTCATGCTTTTGCTGGTAGTAGCATTACATCAAACAGTATGGCAAACTTGCACTGGTGGTGAGGGCCCAGGCACAATCCACTTGCTGCAATCACGTTAGTGTTCTACTTTCCGACAAGACATTTAATTGCACCGAATTTAGTGATGCTAAATTGACCTAAAGCAATCACAAAACATTGACTAAACAGTGAGTTGCGTTACTGTGCATTCTCTCTATGCATCTATATCAACATTTAGAAACCTATCTCACGCATGGCACAACCCAGAATGTATCACGCAGTCTCAAATTACTCTAGACCACTGTACACTTACGACGACTACTCGACGAGTCCAGGGACCCTGTACGGGTTTACTAGATACTGTTTCTTGAGTTCTCAAAGACAAACATAGGCCAAGAGTGTTGCCACAGTTGTTGCTTCCTTTTTACGATCGTGATCGGAATGACGATGAATGACGCCGCACTGCGTTCTATTTTTCGAGCATGGAGTCTGGCAACTGTCCGAGGTATCGTAAGCGGACGACGTCGCTATTTGGGACCAACTCGGCCGTTTGGAGGATACGGTCAAATATGCTAGATGGTTGGATAAAATCCCTCCAACTTTGTATCAATTCTCCAAGGTAGTTAGTGCTGTCACATATCGATAAAGTGCGATGATCCATTCTCGCCAACACTGAATGACTACTCATAATAGCTATTTCTTAGGGTAACTGTATCAGTTCAATAGTGGCACCAAAGATTTGACAAGTGTAAGGATTGATAAGACTCGTGAGTGGTTCTCAAAGCCTCACTTCCGTATGGAGACGCGCCAATAAGCCGCAGCTTGGCTGATATTGCTTGTCAATAACCAAATAACCTGTGTGCGTTGAGAATAGGATGTGATTGCTGATTGAGTGCTGTGACAAATGTGCGCCACTGAAGTTTGTCGTTTCATATCTGCAGGCAGCCACTGCAACATAAACTTAAGTGTCTGTTGCGCATGAACAGGGGATGTTAGCCAGGTTGTGTCCATCGCGAGCTTTGAAAGCAGTCGTCTCGTTGTGCACTGTGTTCCAAAAGTGTACTCAGTTGGATACTGCTCTAAATTCGTTGTTGGATGAGATGGCAGAAGGACGTGAAAATAGGTTATCCAATAGTTAAGCAGCGTTCTTGTTTGTCACCCTCTAGGCTATGTGGTCCGCGTTGTTGACATGATCCGTAGCAGCTGCAGTCAGCGGGACAGCCAGCACGCACCCAGGAGAGCCCCAGCCGGCAGTTTCATCCTATTGGAACCAATCAGTCGAGCCCATCCGCCACATCTTATCGGATCTGAACGCATGACCTGAATCTTAAAAGTCAGCGAATTATGTCGCCGGACTATGAGCAATGGTTGTAGACCACAATGACTGATTCCTAACTGAGGTATAGTGCGGCTCATATTGTACTGCTGTGCATGGTATGAAGGTACAGGAGACAAGGCTAGTCCCCAAAGCTACTTCTACCTTAACACACTGCCACCAATGAAGATGGTACCTTGGCTAGTAAGACGATTCCTGGTTTATCAATTGCTGTGAGAGTTATTGTTTGTTCGCCAAGCAAACTGATTTCCAACCGTGATACAGCGCAGCTGGTCCTTCACTCTTATGCATGTTCTGAAAGTGAGTCAATCGCTTGTTTATTACCGAACTCATGGTAGCGAAATCTGTATTGAGAGAGCCTTGAGAGAATCAGTTGGCCCAACTGAAATACAACCAGGACACCACAAATTCACCATATGTCAAAAACATTCCCGCAAGTCTCTGCCACCAACGTTGGTGCCAAACGTCTTTTAAATATGGCTATCGGTGGTGCAGTAATGACCGATTCCGGAAGAGCATTCCACGGGTGACACGTGGACGGAAAAGGAATTCCTGCGGCATTCCAGGCAGCTGTACTGTTCCGCCAGTTTTAGTGAGTGACTTCTCAAGTTGGTATTACTGCTGAGTTGCAGTAGAGTGCGGCACACATGATGCGGAGCGTGCAGCGTTAAGTACACCATCATCTAGTTACTTCGTAAGCCGCGATAACGTCTGCTGAATACCCACAATCGTTCCAGCCTGTCCTCGAATGGAAGCTGGCGAATTCCAATAACGTAGTTTCATGCTCGATTTTGGGGCTGCTCTAATGCACCAAGCTTGTGTTTTACTCATGCGTACCAGGCTTGAATTGCATATTCGACATGAAGACGAACAGACGCACTAAATATCTGCCGAAAAATAGAGCGATCTATTTGTCCAAAAGCCCGTCGTAGCAGGCCCACAAGTTGGTTACCAGTTTTGGTGGTTTTTGCGGATTGCCTGAGACAACCCCGATCATGGTTGGTTCGACAAGATGTGCTGTGACACTGCTTCTGTGATTTAGGCTTATACGCCGTTTTCCGCTGAAAGGTATAGTCAAGCCGAAATGATTGATAGTGAGGCTACCATGGAAGTCATATTTCTGTACTTTTTCAAACTGTTCTTATTCCAGATGAGCGCAAATGTAATACGTCAACTTGCTGCTGAATACAATTCTGAATTATTGTAAGGTGCCTCAAATTTCATTGGTAGAACCTCGTTTAGCCCCAGGAGTTTTTTATCGATCTCGCTCGAATAACCAGTTTGAAATGATTACTTTACACCGACAATGTTAAGTACTGGCAAACGACTGTTAGTTACGAATTTTAAGACTAACTCGATGGCGATTTGTCCAGCGTATACGGTAGACCGAGGTGGAGTATGCTTCGCTTGTATGTTACTGTGTGATAGGCGCTTCATCTACATTATCTGCTCGATAGTAAATCCAAGGGATAGGGCAGGATTTTCGGGAAACCACTGGACAGTGTAACCTCGTGGTATTGGTCAAGAATGATCTCAGTTGTTTAAAGTGTACCAAGCTCGCAAGAAACTAGAAAGTTATCATAATAGTCCATTTTAAAAGATTTTCTGGAGTTTCAGCCTTTTAATCTTCCAGACAACATTTGACGTACATATGTGGTCCAACGTTAGATATCCAATCCAGACAAGGAACACTGCTAGAAGCACTACTTAGCTACGCTAGAGGCTTCGCAGAATAGGCAGCTGAATGTAGAGGACCTGCTACTTCTCCCCAAACTCTCTGTGGTATCGATCCGTTGAACCATTTAGGTTATGTAGTAAAACCACGAAGGTAGAAGCACAGGACAAGACAGGTTCCAGGAACGAATTAACCTTTCGCTTCACCCTCGCCCCTTTTCCTGTGCCAGTAAGCAACACTTTGAAATGATAATATCTTCTTGCGTTTACAATAGAAAAAGAAAGAAAGGAAAGAATAAAGGGCATTTGCTTAGGTTAGATGCATGTGGTTAGAGGCTGAAATAAGTATCCATAAGAATTCGGGGAACGGGACAAACCACATTTCCTCCAAGCCTAATTTGAATTCCTCTACCTTTTTACATTCCAATAATGCAAAAAGAAATTTGTTTCAACTAGGCATTACGCGAGTCGAGAAGAAATTAGCTCTAATAGCGAGCTTAGATCTCTGTTTTTTCAAGCAGTACAACGTAAGCAGACAATGTCCACAAAGTCTTCACCAGACTATCGAAGATGGCGTACTTATTACTGCCTTCACGTCACTGTTCATCGGCAAGCAAGCCAATTTTCTACACCGTTTTTAGTTCGACGACATTCCAATTGATCTAAGCCAGAGTTGTCCAGAATTTCCACAAGAAGAGTCACATAAATATATAAAAACGTAGGGCCATATTCAACCTGATATTTAGATGATAACCAACCATGACATATGTGATAACATATGAATGACAACTTTTAATGTGAACGATGAAACTGAGATTTTCACTGCAGCAAACTGGTCAGGCCAGGCTTAAAGCCACTGGTTTTGACACGAAGATATCACATAGGTGAAGAGCACTTAATCTCATCCTCACACTGTTCGTGTTAAAATTCGAAACTGAGAATGTCTGCCCACATAAATGTGTCGAGCCAAACAAACAGCCTTTTCTAAGTTAAGCTTCGAATTTCTTGGCGTCTGTTTTTATTTAGCTGGTAGTAAATTTAATGACAGACTTGTTGGTGCCGACTGCGACATTCAACTTCGCTTTGTAACTCAATGAGCTCCAGTTGCAGGTGATCTGGACCATTGTTAGGGTGCACAGAGAAGGGGGAAGGAAACTGACTGATCCCATTTGTAATGGTAACTTCCTGAAAGCGCCTTTGATTCCCATCAGCCAGGGATGCAACATATGCGACACACTTATGCATTTGTGCATTGATGTTACTTACTGGAAGACGTCAGGATTTTTAGTAGTGATGGAAAATGTGCGGTATTAGGCTACCTTTAAGACAGCGGTCTTTGGTAAAGTTACAGCTTTAATGTGCGAATACAGTTGGCTTCCCACTGCAGTGTTCAACAAGTTTAGGTGCAGTGAAATATCAACCAAAAATCTCAAATCATTCAGCCAAGCAGGATAAGATAGTTCCGTCGTTGATTGTCCCCAACTTTCTATGATTTGTCAGATTTCTTTTCTAAGAGGGTAGAAGTGATCAAGAGCAGCTCAATGACTGGGCCATATTACGTCATTGTGGTAAACCGCAACTCCGTATTTATCAAGGATGTCGAGTAGAAACTTGAAACTGTCGATGAAACAAGCTTTATAGAATAGAGAGCCTATCGCTTTTATCACTGGCTTCATTACATGATCGTATCTAGATGTTTGGCACAAATAACTTGTTGACGAATGATGTAGTGGAGCTTAATGGCTTTGCCACCACCTTCGTTGACTTTGTTGCAGACAAGTGTTGCTACTTTACTGTGCCTGTCATTCATGACCGGGGCAACGTCAGTAATAATTCCAGAAATTTTTTTCGTTTTATAATATTTTATATTACTCACGAGTAGCTGTGTACCTTGTGAACTATTGGGATGAAAGCCTATCAGCATTACAAATAAAATCCTGCCACTCATGAGTAATATAAAATAAAAATAGTCTCTCCTAGTTGTAAATGCAATGGATATAGCGTCTAGTGAGAGGACGTCAACACCTCGCAGGCTGACCATTGTCAGTGACAGTGGTAGATAGGTGGTGCTATATCCCAGTTAGTTTGCAAATTATGTAGCCGATCCAACGTCCCCCATGGCTCAGTGGCTTAAGCTGCCGGCTAGTTGGCATCTTCCTCTAGCTGTCATGGGTTCGACCCTCCTTAGAGGATCGAGAGAATGCGCGCCACTGAGGAGCCCCAATAGGGTGAAACGCGTTTGGCTCTTTTCCGGACTAGGCTCTGCTACGTAGCTTGTGAACTACTGGGATGAAATTCTTATCAGAATTTTTCATTTTAGTTTGCTGTCGATGGTTGCAGAAGAAACAGATACAAATAAAACTACTGCACTTGTTTGGTACGTGAGACCGCAGGTCAACTAATTCTTCACGCACACACATTGTGATGGATAGGCGCTTTCAAAAACACGAGAAACTGGGTGGTGTCATATGCATCAGTGCTTTCAACATATGCTATCGAAAAATGTCAATTTGGCTCCGCTTAAATTCCAATTGTCTCTTACTAGTAGTGGAGATATTTTTAGTTCTGCTACCCGCAGTGTTGTCTGACAGGCAAACATTGGTAACATGTTGCTTTTTGCAGGACAGATATGTCCCACAATTTCATGATAAACTTTTTGATAAATTCCACTTAGTAATTGGTTTGCAGTGTCTTGCTATTAGTTTTTTACACCTTATAACTTGCGCTCGTCGTATTTTCATTCGACTGAACGATTCTTGCAAACAAGCTTTGCTGTGGTGTTATTACAGTTTCCAGTTGCTTCAGTTTCTAAAACACGTTCATTTTGAATCAAATTCTCACAGCATGCTTCGTTGGATAATACCTTATTAAATTCCTTGAAAACAGTCTCACGCTCTAAGCAAACTAGGCACACACTGTTCAGTCGTTCAATGAAAATACCCAGTTTCCATGCTCCCTAGTATTGGCACACTTTCTCATTGATTTTCCTTTTTACGTCGCATTTTCCATTTCAGAATAGGGATAAAAAGCATCTGAATAAAACTAAATCATACCCTTTGTACTTTTTTAGTTCGTTTAAAAGCCCTTTGTCATAGCGTTTGTGCAATTTGAGTGGGAATATATTGCATTTTGTGGAAATAATAGTCAGAAAGTTGGAACGGTTGTGTTTATTGAAATACCTACTAGTAAATTAATGCCCAAGAAACGTATGGAAACTGGGGTAACCTATAAAACAATAATCTTGTTCCCAGAACTGCCTATCTTTACCTAGTCATATATATAAAGTTAACGAACCCATCTTTTTAGTTTTGATTTGGTTAACACCCTTTTAGTAAGAGTATTAGTTTACATTTTCCTAGTTCGTTGAAAATAAACAATACTGCTTCAATGACTTTTGCCAGCAAATGACACCATTGCATTTTCTACTCATAACGTCCTTAATTGTTTGCAGTCCAATAATGCAGTCTGGATGGAAAAAATCCAAGCTTGAATTTTCCACTTCATGATGATGCCGCGGGCCAGTTAAATTTTAACGAAATTTGCACATACCTGATCAAAGCGGCTTGATGGAAAGAGCAATATTTTATCCGCAACTGCAACATATAAGCTGCCACACTGAAGACACGGCCCGAGGCGTGGACACTACCTACTGGCCAATTGGTCTCCAATCAAATAGTGTCCAAATAGAGGCGATCTGTTGTAAATTGGTATGCCTGAACATGGTTAGCTGACCGACAGTAGGACGAAGCGTGAGCTAACCCAAAATCACGAGAGACATTCACTTCGCCTTTCAGATCGACACTTATTCAGCAGAAAGTTTTCCCTCATTCACAGTATAGTAGGAAATAAGATTACATGTTGAACACTGATGACTACTTGTAGTCTATCTGTCGAATTGCTTCTTGTTTTCCATTGTGATATTGTGCATCCTCCTGAGGCTCAGAACAAATTATGGTCAGCTGCCACAGATCTGCTGCTGTGTGAGCTATTCTGCTATCCCTGAGTACTACGGTCAATTTTATCACACAAATTCGGATGGCCGTATGACTGTTATTTATTTTAGGATTCTGAATTGTACGGCTGGCTTTGCACCATGAGTTGGATTCCATTGGCTCACAGCTACCTTTAGAGAGCCACAACTTAGGTCATTCTACCTTGTCAATACCTATAATTAACGCTGATCCTTGAGCACCGTGGACTGAAGCAATCATGGAAGTGAAAGTTGTAGTGAGAAAATAAAGTACGACAGTTGTATGTAGCCTTTATATTACTCGTGCGTAGCAACCTTTTTGTTTGATTTTTAAAGCACTCATCCCAGCAGCCCACAAGCTTCAATCGTCTTGTCAGGGCAGCCAACGAAAACTGACAAATCTATACAAACATTTGAGGGCGTAAACATGTATAAAGACCAAAACAGGGTAAATGGACTACTTGGACATACATCCAAAGCAGCCTATGGCTGACGGATAACTACTTTTGAGCACAAAACATGTTTACCGGCTTACCGAAACAGCGCGCGAACCGGAGGAGTCGGAAATTGGTAGGGAACAGAAGCCTATTGAACGCTGTGTTGAGATGAACCCGATGACCCAGAGTTAACCAGTGTTTATCGATCGAAGAGGCCGGCGGCTTGTGTGATCGCCTAGTCTAACTTGGTCTCGCACAGAACTCTTTCTGCACTGCTGCTTCATTCGGGAACCTAGAGTTCTATTGGTTCTGCCTAGATAACTGTTTCCGCACATACATACGAATTGCTATCCGCAGTCGGTTGGCCCTGACCTGCTGAGTACCCACCAGTGGAGGCAGTGGCAGTTTATGATTTCGATCAACACTGACAACTCCGAAAGCAAAGAAGCTGTTCCGTATGGTATAAGTTAAACGCCTTGTGATGCTCAGCGTAACGATGTCACCAGTAAAGAACAGGTCAAAGAATTTCTTTCTCACAGGCACATTAGACACCAGATATCCAATATCGATGATTTTGGATATCGATGAATCTCCGGGTAAAACCATTTGCAATTAGCATGTTAGTACTCAGCTCTAGTTTATCGATAGGACATGTTCATCTAGCAAGATTAAATGTATCTTCAAAAGACTCGGCATATACTGCATTAGCTGAAGCTGAAAGAACCACTTTGTTTTTCAGTAGAAGCCCCTTCTCAACTGCCCCTTCTCTCTCCAGTTGATGAGGACGACAGAGTAAAGAAAATAATACTGTTCTCTAAGGGTAAAAATACTCATATGGGCATGCGGAACATTTAAATGCGTTGTCTGTGGTGTGTTTTTCGTCTCTCATGGACGAAAGGCAAAGATGTCATCCACACAGCGTTTGTAGTATGGTAACCGTGCTGGTTCTTCGGACAGACCTCGTTCTATCATCATCGTGCAGAACTTCGCGAATACAGGGTGCAGCCGTTCAGCCATGGCCATCCCCTTAATTTGACAATGTGATATATTCCTCAAATTATCATCGGCATTCTCTAGAAACAGAAGCAATCAGTCTCCTAATAACTCAACCCTAATTTGCGCATGCAATCCATGAGGATATAGTCAATTACTTACCTCATTCGATTAAAGCCTAGACGGTGCTTAACGAAGCTTCCTTCCAATAGTTCCAATAGTTACACAGCGTGCTCCCTAAATTCAACTTTGAGTTCCTTCTCCTGTTTTGTTTCATCTACTAGATAGCGCCACACAAAAATATGTCATGGGGTAGGTGGAGTGTTACCAGTTTGTCGACGCACAGGTGATATTAGTTACTTCAAAATACCAACCGGTTGTGTGTCTGTAAACAATTGGTTAAACTTAGGCAACCTTGTGTAAAATACCGTAAAGTTAATGGCACGGTAGCACTTATCACGGACGCAATGAGACCACACTTTCCAGTATACCCTTAAGACACTTCCACGATCCTTGAGTATACTGCATTCATCGCAACGAGGCTGAACCGTTAGGTGATGTGAAACATTGTATGCTTCCATTGTCCACTGAGTTATGCTGGGTTGGGATTTTTACACCTTCACAGCCGCTCGCACCAGACTGGTCAGTAGCCATCCCAGTTGGAAGCTAAAATATGATTGATCCTTACTGCATAACAAGAGTTTACTGTGGCCTACCGCTAAAATCCCGCTACTGTGCGTTTAGCTTTTTAAAACGATAGTTTTGTTTGAGAACTCTGATCGTTCTCCTGGCTGAGCCTGGCTACCTGACAGTATCTTGCTCACACAAAACAATGATTTTTTACTGCAAACACTTTCTTGATGCTCTGGCAGGCTCAGATGTTAGTTATTGGCACTGTATCTGCTTTATCGTACAGGATGGATAGAGATGAGGATTGGACTGCTCAAGGCTTATTGTTTCTCACCCACCCATTTGCGCTTTTTCATCCTTGTTGACATCAATTTTATCCCCCTGTCATCAAGTCCCTCCCCAATTCTTCGCTCCACCATCATTTTTTAACAGTGGCTAGTCTTTTAGTTCCGACTCACAGACAATATCAGGGCGTCGCTCTGGTCCAGTTAACAAGTGCGTGTTTAAGCAATTGGATAAAGTCAGTTTACCCGGTTTATCTTTGGAGCGCTTGATCACCACTGAAGCTGCGTTACCTCAACGTCAGCACCTTGTTACTGATTGGTTAACAAGGAGCACTTGCTCGAACATTAGAAACCTTATGGATTGATATCCGCCACTTATCAGTAACCCGTCTGCAGGATTCGAGCGCTGTGTTTAACCTGCGTTGTCCCACAAGTGATACTAGTGGCACCTTCTCACTGCGTCTGTCTGAAGGTGACGCAGCAGCAAATGCCGATCAAGCTGGTGTGGGCGTTGTTATCAATCCCAAGGCTGAAGGTATTCGGATGGATTGGATCCTAATCAACAACCAGATGTGCGCTGTTAGGTTAGCTGACTCGTTCCAGGCTTCGCGGGGACAAATGGTGTCTGTTTTTTCTATAATGGTCTACGACCTCACAAACTGCCGCACTGATTCGGAGAAAGATAATTTATTTCACTAACGTAACGATCGCCTGCGTTTGAGGGAAGGTACCGGTACGGTGGTCCTCGTTGGTGATCTAAACGCTCAAGTTGGAAAATTGTCTACTGTAGAGCTTCATCTGAGCGCCCAACATTTTGTAGGATCCAGCATTGACAACAGTGAACGGTTACATCATTTGTATGAAGATGCTCATTTATTTCTCGGGAGCACAAACTTCCCATGCATCACTCGCCGGACGGCGAGTTGACAACTCTGACCAATATTGGACGCCAC
Organism: Dicrocoelium dendriticum; assembly: GCA_944474145.2. Lineage (NCBI taxonomy): Eukaryota > Metazoa > Platyhelminthes > Trematoda > Plagiorchiida > Dicrocoeliidae > Dicrocoelium > Dicrocoelium dendriticum. The sequence goes on along the minus strand of OX104068.1, from coordinate 99,704,859 downwards.
TCGATCACATCGCAATCAGGTGCAAATGCAAAGGCTGTGTCCAAAACTGTCGCTCGATCTGTAACACCAGGTTTGACTCCGATCACGTTGTTGTATGAGCCGATCTGGGGGTGCTCCTTGGCGGACGTCCGCAACGACACTGTGACCGCATGGAGATCCGCTAACTCGCAAAGCCAGTTGTTCTAGATGTATTTCAAAGCATGCTGGCAACAGGGCAAAGCAAACGCCCAATGAAAGACATTGAACATCACTGGTCACATATTTGATAGACGTTACTATCAGCAGGGATGCTTTTGAGTGGCTAATCAAATTGCCAGACTGGGAAAGGGGTCGCTACGTAGTCTCCTGAACGTTTCGATGCCCGCCGACATGTTCTGGATGGAAGCAAACATAATTGATATGTCCCGAAAACGTAGAAGACCAGACTAGCAACGGAACGGATATATGCCTGTCTGAACATGTGCGCGTTACGGTGAAATAGGTTGATGTTACAACTGCAGCCAACCAGATACGAGGGCACAGGCTTGTCCAATCAGCGCTAACTAGAGGGCGTGGCTAGTAGGAAGGAATTGATAACGAGAAAAAAAAACAAGATAATGAAACTCGACATTGTCCCCACTTCTGCGCGGAAAAATATAAGCCATATGTGTCCATGTACGTTCTAGTTTAACGTTGTCACTCCGTATAAGTATCACGTGGTGTTACTTATTAAGGCATATCGATAGACAGGGCGGCATATCTGACTGGATCGTCGTAGGCTTCTAATTGTTTGTATCAAGCGCTGTATTGTAGTTGTGTTTGTGTGTTCAACAACACGTTGGGAAAGCGTTGTATCTCGTTGTCTTGCATTCATCTTTGTTTCATCAACCAACTTATGTTTCTGGCGTTCACACAAATTTCACACGGTTAAGCGTTCTAAGCACATTATCTCCTTTCCGGGAAGAGGCTAGCCTCAAAGTAACAATGGTCCCGTAGGGATAGGTTTTCCCAACGCGTCTATACTTATCCTGGTAAACAGCCTGTTTTTCGGATTCTTTCTGATCGGTGCATTCTTTGGATGTAAAGGTCGCATTTAACCTAGTTCGAATAGTTCGTCGGAGAATTAGCTTTAAGGGGTTCTTTTCGTTACAGTATGTGGAGTGGTTCTGTATACATCTAAGACAGATAGCAACACATCCTAGTATACTCCCGAAAGCTGGAAGACTTGTAAATATTCTTTCAAAGGACGATTAATTAGTTTAACAAGCCCATTCTAGTTAGGGCTATAAGGTACAGTCCTTGAGTGTCTGATACCATTGCATCTTAGGAATTCGGCGTACTCGTCCCTTCGAAACTGTGGGCTGTTATCAGTGACAATTCCTTCTGTTAATCCGTACCTTGCGATCAAACAACGGAGCCACTTTATGCTGACGGCCGTAGTTAAGTCTTCGCACGGAATAGCCTCTGCACTTTGTCTGTAGAAGTAGATGGTAATCAGCAAGGTTCGCTTCTGCGGAGGTGTATTTGAGGTCGATGATGAATATTCCATGGCTTCATTGGATACACCATAGGTTGGACTAGAGCATTCATTAGCCTCGCACTCTTGCCGGTGATACAGACGTTGAGCGCGTCAAGGTCTTGCTACACTACCCAACCTGTGGAGCTGCACTATGCGCGCTAGTGCGTGACTGTCCATCTCCCGACTAACCAGCGATGCTTATTAATTGGTTCAAAAGCGAGTGCTTAGCTAAAACATGTAAACTGCGTAAATCATCATCATCATCAGCATCATCATCATACACGTTAGCTAGAGGTGGGGAACACCTCAGCTCCTGTGCCGCAATACAAAGAAAAAAGGAGAGAAAAAAACAACTGGTGAAAGCTGGCTGAGCTATCGGTAACGGATGGGCATCGTTCCGGTAAGCTACCAGCCGGCTGCTGTGCACCCAAAAAATTATTATGCAAAATTATATAAGGCTAAGTAATGAGATCGTGGTTGGAGGGGAGGCTAAGAGGGATGGGGTGGGACAAAGAAACTCACAGCACGAACGCCACTGAGGTCGGCTCCTAGCCATATCAGCAAGTGTGTCCAACCAAACGTGTTCATCGTCTTTCGGACCCCAACCAGGGAGCCGAGACGCTCCAACCGAGGCCAGCTCAGAAGTGAGGATCTTCATTCCTCTGGACCAAGTCATCGCTTGGTCACCCCTCCTCTTCGTCCATCCACACCCCCGGCGAGCAAACAACACACGTCGCGGAAGTCGGTGGGCTGGCATGCGTAACAAGTGGCCGAGCCATCGGAGCCTGATGCATGAAATAACGGTGCTGAGCGGTTCAGTTCCTTTTCCTGTGCCATAAACAAGGTGTCGAACACGCTCGTTGCTCACGCGGTGTTCCCACCAACTGTGAGCTAAATTGCGAAGGCACCGGTGGTCGAACGTAACTAGCCTCTTCAGGTCCCCTGCTTTAAGCGGCCAGGTTTCACAACCGTACGATAGGGTCGAACGTACTGCTGCATTGTACACTCTACCCTTCAGGGCAAGAGTGATGTCGCGCCGGCGCCATAAGTGGCGAAGGTTAGCGAAAGCGCCTCTAGCTTTTGCTATACGATTCGTGATTTCATCTTCAATCCCACGGGCGCTGATACAACTTCCGCGGTAGTTGAATTTTTGAACGACTTCTAGCTGATCCCCACCAAGGGTCAGCGTAGGAGGAGGTCCAAATCAGTCTTGGAGAAACGCTTTGCACTTCGAGGGTGCGAAGCAAAGACCGAAGTGACAGACAGCCAGTGCTAATCTGTCCAGTGCCGCATGGCACGTTTGGGAGCTGTCACAGATTAGGGCAATATCATCAGCATACTCTAAATCAAGAAGTCGTTCTCCTGGGAGTAGCTCCACACATTCTAAGTCGTGTCCTGTAAACGCGATTTCCATGAATTCGTCAACAGCGAAGTTGAAGAGGAAAGGTGACAGCGGGCATCCTTGTCTCACACCGCTGGAGATATTAAAGGGCGACGACAACTTGCCGTAAGCCCTCACTCTGCCCGAGCTACGCGCATATAATGCTCGGATAATATTCACATATTTCCCAGGTACACCTTTCCTGAGTAGACAGTCCCAAAGCGCATGTCTATTCACCGAATCAAATGCACCTTTGATATCGAGGAACACGACAACGGTGGGCCGCCAATATATGTGACGGTGCTCCAACAACTGACGCAAGGTGAAGATTTGGTCAATGCAGCCACGACCACAACGAAATCCAGCTTGCTCTTCACGAATCTGGCTTTCACGAGTGCCAGTCAGTCTGTGAAGGATGACAGAGGCAAGCAATTTGGAGGCGATGGAGATCAGACTGATTCCTCTATGGCTGCCGCATTCCGATCGTGAGCCTCCTTTGAAAATTGGGACTATGATGGAGCGGCTCCAATCGGTTGGGACAGTTTCCTGCTCCCACAGTCTCACTAGTAACTCGTGTAAATCATCCACAAGAGCAGATCACCCGAATTTGAAGAGGGCTGGAGGAAGGTCACCAGGTCCCGCGGCTTTATTTACCTTCAACAGTTTGATCTCATGTTCGATTTCTGAGCGAGAGGGTGGATCCAAAGGAACAGCCCACGGAGCAGGGCGATCACTCGCCGGCGAAGAATCGAACAATTCCGACCGATTAAATTGCCTTTCAAAGTGCTCAGCCCAACGTTCCAGGCGCTTTGATAAATTGTGGATAGGTTGTCCACTCTCGTCACGTATAGTTTCACTAACACCAGGTCTCCTGCTGCCGGTTTCCCGTATCAACCGGAATAACTCATGATGGTTACCAAGGGCAACGGCCATTTCCATCTCTGTTGCACGACGAGACCACCAGGATTCGCGGTCTCTCTTCAGGCTAGCACGGAGTTTTGCCCGGAGCTCTTTGCGAGTTTCATTGTGTTCGCTTCTAGCCGGAATATGTCGGCGAGCATCTATAAGTTCCTAAGACTGTGAAGAGACGCAATGTTCATGTTGGCGATTAGACATACCACATGAGGATTTGCCTGCTGCTAGTAAGGACTGGTGAATATGAGACCAGTGTGCTTCAATTGCATCCAGTGAGCGTTTATCCAACTCGGATGACAGCGTAATTTGATAGGCGTTCCGAACAGCTGGATTCACCAGTCTACCGGTGTCAATGCGCTCACAACATCGTCGCGGGCGTCCGCCAAAGCGCATCCGCAGATCAGCACATACAAGTGCGTGATCGGTGTCAACACCTGTGCTCCAAAGCGAGCGACAGTTCTGGACGCAGCCTCTCCAGCGGTAACTTATCGCAATGTGATCGATTTGCGTCCATAGCTGGTTCGAGGCTGGTGGGCGCCAAGTCACCCTCCGGCGGGTGCTGTGTCGGAAATTAGTGCTCGCAAGAAATAAGCGAGCATCCTCACACAAATGAAGTACCCGCTCACCGTTATCATTACGGGAGCCTATACCATGTTGGCCGCCCAGATGCAGCTCATCTGTCGATAATTTTCCAACTTAAGCGTTCAGATCCCCAGCCAGCACTACAGTATCCGAGCTTCTTCTGTGGCAAAGGAGTTCGTTAAGTTGGTGATATAAGTCGTCTTTTACCGAGGCATCGCTACAGTTTGTCGGTGCATAGGCAGCGATGATGAATAGACACCTGTTAGTCCCACGCGACTTCGAAGTTTTGAACGAGCCAGCCAATCGGACAACACACATCCGGCTACTGATTGGAATCCAATCAACCAGAGTAGCTTCAGCCTGGGGACTCAGGGCAATACCAACACCGGCTTGGCCGGTGCTCGAAGCTGCATCGTCACCGGATAGGCGCAATGAGAAAGTGCTGCTAGTGTCACCTGAAGGGGATCGCAGAGTGAGTACAGAGCTCGAGTCTTGCAGGCGGGTCTCCGATAAGCAGCAGATATCGATCGAGAGGGTCTCCAATGTTCGGGCAAGTGCTGCCTGTTGACCGATCTGAAGCAATGTGCGAACATTGAGGCATGCCAATCTGAAGGAGGATCGAGGGCTCCAAATGGAAGCCGATGAACTGGAATGGGCCGCTTGCTTGGACATGGGCCTGTTGACAGTTCAGGAATGACGCTTTGCGTTCACCTGTGAGTTGAAACTAAAAGACAAGCGACTATTGAAGCAAGGTGGGAGAGGGCCGAGAATTGGGGGGTTGAAAACTGGGGGGATAAAAGTAAAGCTGGAACGGGACGATAAGGGTGAAAAAGCGCAAGGAGGGGAATGAGAAGATGGGAAGGTTTGAGCAGTAGCATCCAAACTAAACTTAGACAACCTTGTGTAAAATACCGTAAATTTAATGGCACGCTAGTATATATCACAGACCGCTGGGTGGGAGTTGGGTTTCGCCCTTCTCCCTGCTAAGATCCAGGACACCAATCCGCATGAGTCGGCTAACTGACCATGTGCTAGACTCGCTGCCTTTCGGGTGTTCATTTGATTGAAGGCTTTGGCTGAGGACCTGAGTCGTTCTCCTGTCAGGATTGGGCGCCCTGGCAGTATCCTAGTCCATCCTCTTCGGAGGTTAGGAAGTGGTCGATGGCCCACTTCCCGTAAAACCTAGCCATGGGAGACAACAGGTTTACGGGTGATATTCTCAAAGCTCGATTGGCGTAGAGCACGAGGGCCACGCATTTTCTCTGACGGTTGGAGGACACCTCCGGGTGTTCAATGGTTTGCTACTGCCCGCCTCAAGCCAGGCAGCCCCTGGTCAAATTGGTGCAAACCCGCCAAAAACCCACCTGCGTCTGGCCGTGGTCGCAGGTGCGTATCCAATTACGGTTGCAAAACATATGATACTTGTTCCAGAACCTCAAAGGCTGCGTGTGACGGCCGTCAAGCAGATCCCAATCTGTCTCTGCAATCACATTCCCGAGCTGGATCTGCTCTCCACTGCCTTGTGGGTCAGGCTATTGAGCCAAAGGCTCCGGGTGGAGTCTCTCAAGCAAACCTCCGAAGCACAACGACCACCTCGCGTGCGATTGCCTACCAATGCAATCGTAGGAACCCTTTTTTGAACGGTTCCATACTGCGCTCGCGCGTTCCGTTACGTCTATCGGTTACGGGCCATACTTAAGAGCACCTGCGATTCGCCCTCAAAACAGGAGTGGAGAAAGTTGAGCGGTACGAAAGATTCATGCATTGGAGAAAGAACTTATGGATTACATAACATTTCAAATGTAGAGCAGTCGGACTCGTTTGCGCGCATCATTCATGGTGCTATTTGTTCCCAAGCTGCTCATTGGGCTATGGACTCAGCTTATCGTGACGGCATGGCACAGGTTGAACGCTCCAGCGCCATCCATCTTCAGGTTGGAATTTTGCACTACGCGCCTGTCGTCCGCGGTGATCCGTTATTCCCTGAGTTCGTCTCGTCTGCTTATTTCACCATCCTACTCATTAGTAGTGCTCTACCCAGGGACAGCTGCTCGCCCACTCGAGAAATATATGTGCGATTAACATTATTAATAACCTTATTTGCTGAAGCAAATATAAAATATTGCACTGCACTTAATGTTTTGAAATGCCAACTCACAGTTTACTTCTCGTGGAAAAGAAATTCGCTTGCCAGAAGCGTTTCGAGCAACTTCGAGGATACTGCAACCCCTCAAGGAAACAATCGTGATTTCGCGGAGTTAAGAGCAAACATTTCATTGAGACTGTCTCAACTGCCTATTGTTCATTCCAACTCTAAAGTATATTTTGACCTCAATATCCCGGAATATGTTGGAACCGACTGGAATTTCATGATCTGGACTGAAGAAGCTCTTGTGTCAAGGGCGAAACGTTGACACAATAAAACCCTACCAAGACCGATTTGTATTCAAACCTTCCGAAATCATATATTGTAATCTATTGCCTATAAAGCCAGGACCTTTCGTTCCACAGCGGTACTGGAGAATCGTTTTTCAATGAATCACGAACAATGCTGGCTTCAGCAAAGCAAATATTCCAATTGCATTATTATGAAGTAAAATCAGAAATCAGTTCAGGCTGAAGATTTGTTTTGGTAAACTCTCATCGGACCCAAACGTTTACATAACTGGTTTTGGGGAAAGCATCAACTCGGGATTGGATTGACCTCTGGACAGTTTGAACAATCAAAATCGATATCACTTGGCATGCCAAGTGAACTAAATAATGATGCATACAATGCTCAGTAATACGAAGTAATTAGATAGGTAATTTAACGACCAAATAACTAGGTAAAAGTGTGCGTTAGCCAAGGTAGTAGTATCGGCCGTATGAATCGTTTAGGTACACATAATTCCGGCTTAAATGGTGAATGTAGATAGCCTCGGAGATGGATATGAACTGTTTGCGGAATCCTTGGCCGAATTGTTCAGATAGTGAATAGATGATTTTGAAGTCATTCTATGAAGCAGTATGGCCATTTTCAAGGAGGTGCGACATGACTGAGCTGTCTGAGGACTTCATTTCGCCTTTGTAAAATCATGCCGGTAGGTGTTCACGAATCTTGTGAGATAGGCGCCTCGTCATGCGACCAACGTATCGTAAACCACAGAAGCTCGAGTATTTATAAACGATCATTGAACGGGTCGAAGACGGCAGTCCATCCTTCAAGGGTTATGTAAGCAACGGCTTGTTGTGAAATTATATTCTCAGGTGGGCCGCGAAATAAGTTTTCTCAACAGCATCTTTCAGGCGTCTGGATAACTAACAGCTGCAGAATCAAACGCTACAAGTATGAAAATCTCTTTCTTAGGAGCACTGCTCCTTGGTGGCTTTCGATTGCATTCTTTAAAATATTTCATGCTAAATTTATTAGGATAGCCAATTTCCCTGAGGGCGTCGCTGCTCCTCTGTAGTTTTTCGTTGACGGTATCCAGAGTACAAATACTGCGCGCTCTGAAGACGAGAGAGCTAATTAAACTCCGCTTATGCTATAGTGGTACTGCGCCTTGGAAGTTAGTGTACTGCCCAGTCCATGTGTGTTTTCTGCTGCATGATCCGTCCGAGTTACGGATAACCTCCATATCCAAGAAAGGTAACTACTTTCCGAGTTCGTGTTCACAAGCGAAGTGAAGATTTTTGTGTACGTCATTGAATGCCTTCAGCAACTGTTCAGCATGCTTTTCGGATTTGCAAAGTACGAAGGTGTCGTCAACATACCGTACGTATATTTCGGTTCCACGGATGTGCGTTGCAATTGGGCCACGTTTCAATTTCGCCATGAAAATAGCAACCAGCAGCGGACGCAAAATGATCCCATGGCCACTCCGTCGATCTGACAGTACATTCCACCACTGAAAGTGAACTGAACATTTAACCTACAACGAAGTAGCAAATCCTTTAGCAAATTCTCTGGAAAAGTTGCGTATATGGGCAGTTGACGAGCAAGTTCGCATACATTTTCCATGGTTTCGAGCAATGGAATGTTTGTGAACAGCGACTTGGCATCGAATGATATCATCCTTTTGTTAAAAATGTTGATTTCAGATATCCTGTCAATGAATTCGAACGTATCTCTCACGCAGTAAGTGTAAACCAAATTTCGTAACGGCTGCAGCTTCGCCAGCATCCATTGAGGAGAACCCACCATGTCCAAGATTGGGCGCATTGGGGCGCCTTCCTTGTGAACTTTAAGCAGGCCATATAATCTCGGTAGGTGTCCACCTGAAGGCTTCAACTGTTCGAATTCGTTCTTCGTGATGAGCTTGGCTTGCTTCATTCGCCTGAGGCAGCCGGTCAGCTGTTTCTCTAACTACCCTGTGATGTCTTTTCCTGCCATGAGCCTTTGCAACTTACTCTGGTCACTGAGGATGTACTGCATTTTATGAATATAATCCACCTTATCCATTAGCACTATGCCGGAGCCCTTGTCTGGCTTAGAGATTATTAATTCTTTGTTTAACCGTAGCTCTTTATGTGACTGACTTTGTTCCCTAGTGATAATACCATTGCTAGATGGCTTGGTCTTAACGTATTCGAGACAACAATGAACAATGAACAATGAATTTATACGGGTTAAGAAGCGTTGCTTTACCAGTCCCGTTGAATGATTGCAGGGGATATCAACATAACAATAAGGATGATAAGGATAGTGAAATAGTTAATACTTTAAATATGAAAATAAGGACTTTTCGTTTGCTTCGCTACAGTCCTGAGATCCTCTTAGATTCACAGCATCCACAGTTAGCAACAAATAATTTTAGATTCTCATTTGATGAGGTTGGAAGCACGTCTTTAGTCTGAGCAATTAGGCTTTCAAACTGCACTTTAAAGTCGCCTGATCTATTTTCCTACATCGAATGCAAAACTTTGGACCCAATGATAACATTTTCAGCTGCGTCTGGGTTAGTATCACACTTGTGAGGTTAAACACATATCGCTGCGTGTTATTCGGAAATGTCAACTGGAAGGCATTACTATTAAGTATACTAACTAAGTTCTTTTGTTTCCTCACTCTCATTTTCTGTTTAACCAGTTCTAAATATTCCTCTAAAGGTTGTCTCACGTCATTCAGGCAGGCATGGCCTTTCTCACCCGGGTACTCGAGCCACGGTCAAGTTAATCACCGACCGCTACGTATGGCACAAGATGCGTTCCGACATCCAAAAGTCAGCAAAGCATTGTGTCACTTGGCAGCGTAGCAAGATACATCGACACACGATTACCGTACCTGGCACGTTTGAGTTACCCGACGTTATATTTAAACACGTGCATCTTGGCATCGTTGGACAAATTCCACATCCAGAATTTGCTGACCTGTGTCGATTGTTTCAACGCGATGGCTTCTTGCAGTAACTTTACCAGGCGTTTCCACCGAAAATCTTTCGCGGAGGTTGGTTGAAATCTGGATAGCTGTTTAAAATGTTTCGAAATACCGGTGGCTCGGGTTGATGAATCAATTGTTCATTTGTTCTCCGAGCTTGGCAGTTTTCTCGCAAACGTTTCACCACCATGCGAGGTGGCATCCTCAGTGCAGTGATATGTAGCGTACAAGCTTACTAAATGAATCCTCCCTCCATGATCAACCTGCAGGTGACTTTGAACGTGGCAGTGTCGATTTTTGGTCCCGTGACCTCTACCCACTTTCCCCAAGGCTAAAGTCGGCGCCCGAGTTGTTCTGCCTCAAACCGCGTGACAAAAGGTTCTTTATTTCTTTCTGTCGTAGTGGTTCGTATATTGAATCGATGTCCACACGCATGTTGATTGAATGTTTCGTTGAGAACCAAGCTTCCAAGAATTCTCTTTCTTTTCTTGTTTCACCCCGTGCCAGGACTTCTGCTTTGGTCCAATCGAAGCTATGTCCTTCTTCATCTACATGCATTGAAACTAGGGACGATGCATAATGCTTTATACAGGCTCTCTTATGTTTTTGTATCCTTGTTATCAATTTTCTTCCCGTTTGGCCAACATATTCTCTTTCGCAATCTCGGCAAGGTATTTTGTATACCACATTGCGTTGTTCATGTGCCGGTAGTTTTTCTTTTGGTTTGGAAAGGGTTTTTCTCAACGTGGCAGTTGGTTTATGTGCTACGATGAGATGATGCTGTTTGAATAGTCTGGCTGCCATTTCCGATATGTTCTTCATATAAGGCAGAACAACCCGTTTCTCCGTTGTCGTTGTTGTTGTGTTTGTTGTTGCCGCTGCTGCTGTTGTTGTTGTTGTAGGCTGTAGGTTGACGTTGTTGTGATACAGGCACCTTCGGATGAAGCTTGTTGGGTATCCGTTGAGTTGGAAACATTTAAGTAGGTGTTTTTCTTCCTTTTGCTTTACTTCTGTGGTACTACAGTGGGTTTGCACTCTGCAAAACAGTGTCCGCACACAGCTTACTTTGTGGCATTTCGGGTGGTTGCTGTTAAAGTTCAGAATTTGGTTTGTGTGTGTGCCTTTTCTGTAGACCGATGTTTGCGGCTCGCCTTCCATAGTTCTTGTTACTAATACATCCAAGAAAGGGAGCTGCCTTTCCTTCTCCAGTTCCATTGTAAATTGGATCGCTTCCATTGCCTTATTCAATAGCTGTTGTGCGACTGCTATTTGGTTGTGTCTGATTATCACAAAAGTGTCGTCCACATACCGAACCCACAGTTTCGGATTGATGAGTGGTAGTACCTCCTCCTCCAATTTCTGCTTAACCATCTCTGCGATGAGCCCTGACACAGGTGGTCCCATTGGTGCGCCTTTCAATTGCCCGTAAATCTTTCCATTGAATGAGAAGTGGGTCGACGAACACAAGTGGAGTAGTTTACATACATTTTCGGTCGTCATTTTACCGATTTGTTGTTCACTGACCTTCAGCCGTTCCGTGATGACCGCTATTGCTGTCTGCAAGTTGACAGACGTGAAGAATGCAGTCACGTCGAATGATATCATTGTTTCATCATTATCTACTCGCAGGTCTTTGATATTTTGCAGAAACTGCTGGGCATTGGTTATGGAATATTGCGATCCATGGGTTAAATGTTTGAGGCGTCTCCACATTTCTTTCGCCAGGTTGTAGGTGGGTGTTCCAGGGAGAGACACGATAGGCCGCAAAGGTGCATTATCTTTGTGCACCTTTGGGACTCCGTAGAATTGCGCGATGTTCGAGTCGCGGGCTCTCATCCTCTCGCGCTCTTCTTTCGTGATTTGCTTCAATGACTGGAGTTGCTTCAATGTTTTGTTTACTTTGTTTGTCAGCTGCGAAGTTGGATTGGTGTCGATGCACCTGTAGGTTGTTGTGTCATTCAAGAGACGTGTAGCCTTCTCAATGTAATCCTCTCTATTCATTATGACACTCATTCGTCCCTTGCCAGCTGCTAGGATAATGATTGTTTCGTCAGACTTCAGGGTATTCATTGCCTCTTTCTTGTCTGGTTAAGGCGTTGTATTGCTTGTTGTGCGTTATAGCAGGAACAATTGTTTGTCTTATTTGCTTCTGAGTCTCTTCGTCTAATCCATTGGATTGTAGGACGCCTTCGAATGCTGCTAAGACCTCGGTAGCCGTTGCATCTCTGTAGTTGTAGTTTAATCCCTTGATGAGGACTTGCTTTTTGGCATCGTTGATTGGTCGGTTGGAAAGATTTCTAATCCAGCCGTCACTGATATTTTCATCTTTAGGAGACGTCAATTTTGATAACTTATCGAGAAGCGCATTATGCTTTTTCGTCCTGGTGTTTTCTACCCGATGTTGTAATGCAGTTTCTAGTTGTTCTGTTAATTGTTGTCCAACGACTTGAAGGCAGCTAGACAGATGTTCGTTCATACTTCTGTCATATTTTCTAAGAAGAATGTGAGCATCGATGACCATTAAGCGTATCATGCGCCTCCCGAATTTTCGAGCAGCAGTCCACGCTTGAGGGTGGTCAATCGGCGGTCTGTATCTGATACTGCAAGGAAAAGCAAAGCAGATGTCCTGGCACGGGGTGAAACAAGAAAAGAAAGAGAATTCTTGGAAGCTTGGTTCTCAACGAAACATTCAATCAACATGCGTGTGGACATCGATTCAATATACGAACCACTACGACAGAAAGAAATAAAGAACCTTTTGTCACGCGGTTTGAGGCAGAACAACTCGGGCGCCGACTTTAGCCTTGGGGAAAGTGGGTAGAGGTCACGGGACCAAAAATCGACACTGCCACGTTCAAAGTCACCTGCAGGTTGATCATGGAGGGAGGATTCATTTAGTAAGCTTGTACGCTACATATCACTGCACTGAGGATGCCACCTCGCATGGTGGTGAAACGTTTGCGAGAAAACTGCCAAGCTCGGAGAACAAATGAACAATTGACTAGATAGCTGTGTTTAGCACCCCAGCTACGATCACAACAGACAGAGGTCCTCAGTTCAATTCCGCCTTATTTCGATACCTGAACCATTTACTCGGCTGTTCTCATCTGCGCACAACCGTCTACCATCCAGCCGCCAACAGTCTTGTTGAGCGTTATCATCAACTGGAAGCCACAGTTGCCGCCTGGCAACCGACCACGCAATAGTCCGAGCGACTACCAGTTATCCTTCTTGGCATTCGCAACACGGTCAAGGAAGACCTAGGTTGTTGACCCGCTGGACTGGTTTTCGGCACCACACTCAGACTTCCCGGTGAGAAGGTGTTAGGTTCCAGAAGTATCGGCGAACTAGAACCGAGTTCCTATATGCCACGATTGCGATAACGATTGTGCTTCAGTTGAACCTACACCGCCCTGATTCAGCTCTCGAAATCATTAAGTCCACTCTGCTTTGCATACCTGCCCTTTGGTTTTTCTGGGCGTTGATGAGGTGCGTAAACCCTTGACATCGTTGTATGAGGGTCCCTTTCAAAGTTGTTGCTCGCAAACAGAAGTACTTCGTATGGGATAGAAACGGTTCTAACGATTATGTGAGGCTTGATCGCTTGAAACCAGCGTACGTCGAAACACAAACAGCACAACAAGCCATCGAACAGGCGTTCACCAGTACCCCTCCTACTCAGCTAATGTATAAACCTCCTGTGCCCCCCTCTACATCCTCCACCGAACAAATGAGAGAACTATACACCCCAAAGCACACACAGTCGGGACATGATGTTGTTTTGCCTTCTAGGCTAATGACTACCAACAACTGACACAAGTATCGATCGCTCCTTCGCCTTACTCTCGCTCTAGGGGAGAGTCCTGTAATGATTATAAATCCTCTACCTCTTTCACTGTAACTTCCTATTCTATTTTCTTTCATTCCTTGTACATTTGTTTTAACACACAAGCAGATGGACGCTTCTTCGAATTGCACTCGTCTTCTGATTTGGGCGACGGCGTGCTGTTGGGTGAGGAGAAAAGTGAAGATTTCCAGGTTCTAGTTTTGTATATAGTAGTTAGATGGCTTTCAAGAGCAACTGTCGTTGCAGTTTATTGCACTCGAGGATACCAAAAACACATTCTTTTCTGAAATTGCTTACGAAGGATAAGTAATCAGCTAAGCCGGACGTGTTTTATTTGGCCCATTAGTTGGAAAAGTCAACTTATTAAGTAAGGCAAGTTGAGTAATCCCATGGCAAGCGAATGTGCCATTATCGCTTTTTTTTAAAAGCTGGAAGTGTATGCTCAAAACCATGGACATCAGGAATTCTCACAGTTCCCAATTCCCTCAACAATCACGGAGGAGCTGAAGGATAAAGACGTGATTGTTTATGACCGTTACTTAAAGCAACTCCGAAAAGAAATGAAAGACTAGTTTCATGACCTGATTGAAGTGAAAATGGTCGCTTCGATTTTAGATATGTTTGATGTACAGCCTTGCAATGTTGGAGTAAAATCCAAAGCTTCGAATAGAGCTTCAAATTAGCACACTAGCAAGGTTTAAATCCACACAATATAGAAAGGAATTTTAGATAAAACTGATGCTCCTAATAGATAACCTAAACTATGCGAAATAGTTGAATTATACAACCTTGCTTTTCCATCCACATATTTGGTTGAATATAGATTCCGCAGAGTGGTTCTTTTAACGAAAGTGGAACAAGATTAGACATTACTGCAGGAGATCACCGCACGTAAGTAAGCTTGCTGAAAACATCAAGCCCAAGTCTTGCATTATTATTGTTAAGAATTTTTTATACCTCTTACGTCATTATACGTTTACAGTGGAAAGCTAACAATAATTAAATACAATTTTAAATCTTAATGATGACTTGTTTGTAATTTCAGATAAGTGATTAAGTGTTGCTTTACAATGAATGCTGACTGTGAAAGTCCTAGAAATAAGTTTATAAGGGAAAGAGCAAATAAAACATTTAATAATTTAGCCGTCCTAACAAAATATACTTAGCTGACCGGTGGAAATTACTGCTTTGGGTCTGTTAGGCGTTGCGACTTGCTGAAATTGTGATTATCAAGGGTGCGGGACCACTAAAAAGGGAAAGGTTCAAAAGTGGACTACGTTTGGAAAAAGTTTGTGAATGCCTGGTCCGGCACGTCGTTTCTGTGGATATATATATTTAGAGAGCAGACTGCAGTTCACCCCAGATGAATTCTGAGTTTTCGGAAAAAATAGAAATTGGGTCATCGTCTAAACAGTTTGTACCATTATCGGTCCTTTGGAAAGGCATAAGCAGCAGTATCAAATGCAACTAGAATCATAACCGGAGTCAAGGAGGCGCGCGGGTACCCGCGCTTCATGCCTCTGGAATGAAGAATCGTTTCAGCTCCAGAACTTGGGATTAGTTCTGTTCAGCATAAGAGAATCCACCGCTGAAGGTTCGCTGTAATTGGAAGCTCAATCCCCTTGGATGTTACGTGTCCATCCAGAAAAGACGATAACCCGTCAGAACCGATTTTGTTTACAGATTGTAAGAGCTATCCCCACTCCTGTGGCTGAAGACGTAGGGATAGAGATGGTATGCGATAATTGGTACAGTTTAGGTGACGATTTCTTTTCTCTAGTCGTGACATGCATATTTGATGGTTGGACAGATTCACTTCCACAGCATTAGCAATTTAGCAGCTCAAAACTTGAGCCAAAACGTTTATTACATGATACTATACAAGAAGACAGAAAATGTACAAGACTGGTAGTTAGATGCATTGAAACAGGTTTTTTTAAAGTTAATTTACTTCATTTTTATCGGCATAAAGTAGCAAAAATCCTAATCTATAGATCCACAAGTAGATATGCCAGAAGTAACGTAAACGAAGAAGTGTTCCAGGTCCTCTTTTGTTGCTGATGTACATCAACGCAGTCTTCGATATCAACAAACACAGCGAACCATATGCATTCGCCGATGAAGTCAAACTTGCCTATAAGTTCACTTCAGACAATATCAGTAACGCGCAATTCGACATACAAGAGGAGCTGCACGAGCTCAAATGTTAGTGCAGTAACTGGAAAATTGATTTTTCTTCCAAAAAGTGCAACTACATACTCTATCGCTGCAGCATTGCACCCAACTCTTAAATGCTAGATGGTAGAACACTGTCCACCAGTCTCATTATTCGTGATCTTGGGTTTCAATACTCGAGCTTCTTCGATCTTGCCAAGCAGGTGCACTATGTCGCTGCGAAAGCGGGTAAACAGCGAGAGCTAATAACAAAGTCCTTTGTTTTGAATAAATAAAACATCTGCCTATGTAAATCTCGTATTCGTCTGTTATTAGAAGATCACTCATTAATATAATACAATCTGAGAAAAACTGATAGGAGTGTAAAAGAAAAGGTGTGGCAAAGCTTTATGAAGCTTTTGATAAGAAACTCGAAATCTCACTATGATCGCTGCAGTGAGGTGAAAATTCAAACCCTATGGTTAAGGAGCCTAAAATGCAACCAGAGGTTTATGTTTGATATGATCCACAAACGTGTGTTTACCTCAGATATAAAGTTGATGTTTAAAACTTCGCCTAATTACAATATAAAAAGATAAACCTAAAGCCTTACCCACCGAAAAGGCACGAAATACCTTGAGATCAAACTACTTGCTTAATCGCTTCGCAATTGTGTAGAACAAACGGCCTCACACTTTGAGAATAGGGCTTTTCGCACTCTAATAAAGAAATGGCAGGGAATAAAGTGAGAGATCCGCTCAACATAGATGTGTGTATAACCACGTTATATGAGGAAGGGTTTGGCGTCATGTAGTGAATAACAAAATACCTGGTTCGAAAGCAATTCATCTCGACCATATCTACTTGCTTTCTCTGGTGGCGAAACGAGGCACAATGAGTTTGAGACGGCACGCAAGCACTGATATGTATTTGTATTGTTATTTTTTACTCTGCCCATCTTTCCGTGTTCAAAGATTCGCCGTAGTCCTATGAGATACATGCACAATACGGCTAGTTGGGCAGCCAAATCCAATCCTCTACCTTCTCTCACCACTACTACACGTTCCGCTTTCGTTTCGCCTGCCTTGACGATATGCCATGCGTCTGTATCAAAACAAAGGCAATACTGTATTTTAGAGTCATGACTTGATTTTCATACAACGTTTTCTTTCATCGCCGTATTCGGTTCCATAATGGATTCATATTTCAAGCCTACTTATCAACACGCATGTCCGCATAAAAATTGACAGGTGAGGCAATTTCATTTGACGATTGTTCCTATTTGCATTCTCACGTTATTATCTGCCTATATTTATTTACGTTAACAGTACGCTGTCATCAAAAACATAAAAGCAGAGGCAAATGGATGTCTCAGGCTCATTCGGTTCTACCTTCTGAACAGTCTTCTTGTTTCCACGCTTAAACAAATTGGCATGTACACCCTATTTAAACGATCTGGTTAGCATACATGGTTTGGATTAACTAACACGAGTATTTCTCCTTCCATCCTTATCAACACTGACTTCCATCCTCTGGATGGTGACATTCTATGTTCACTGATAAAAGAGAAAAGGTGGAGGGCGAACCGAATCGATGCTACCGATCAGGAAGATAACACCGATTTCAGGTTGCACGAAGAGGAGTGATCTTGAAAATCGCGCTGTCTATACTTACAAACTTGCGACTTATCTGCTGTCACTTGCGCGAACGATTTCGATCCGTTGAAGCCAGCTGTGCGCTGATTGGTTATCACTCACAACAGCCAGCCAACCATCTCACACGCCCCAGTCTTGCAACATGAGTTTCTGTGTGTTTTGTACCTTCCTCCATTGATTGATAAACCCTCTGCTGTTCTGAGGTGTTTTGGGTGCTAGGATTACGGGTTTCGAAAGCGTGCGTTATGGCGACGGAAATGATGAATCCAAGAATAGTGATGAAATACGATCATTCCCAGGGAGGTGGTTGCAATATCGTCGTTTTTACCGGGTGGTTCAATCATTTTAGCTCTCTTGAACGAGTTGCTATACACAACACCACTTGGTTATAGCAGTGCATCGATATAATTTCGTCCTTGCAAACAATTGCATTGCTTTCGCACCAGTTTTAGTTCATTATAGTGTGGTACCTCTCCATGCTGATTCGGAGCAGTTCCATGTCACAAAGCGTTGAATGGTATCATTTTACCCGAGTGCTTTTAATTCACGAACTTTACAGCCCGTCGAGAAGAATTGCTCCCATTTGAATAAAAAAGCTCTATCAGGTTTATTTTGTATAAAGAGGCTCCATCAGTACATTTGGGGTAACTATTGCGAAATAGAAACAGATCACGAACCACTGGCTTTTTCGCTGAGCGAGCCAAGGGGAATCAAGCAGAATTTGCACCGAGAATGCAACGTTTAGCATTAAGGTTAAGTGCACATAAATATCAAATCTCCCATATTCCTGGGATGAACAACCACCAAGCGAATGCGTTAAGCAACTTACCAACTGAAACACCGACCAATTAGTGGAGAAACGGGTGGAGCTAGAACCTCTAATATAACGCCTCGACACCACTCCACTGACATGTGACACCATGTCAGTGGACAAATCGTGGCACGACGCTATGTTTTGTGGTACTATATACAAAAAACTGGCTGGCCTACTACAATCACTATGGATATGATGCATTACGGACAATGGAAAAATGATCTGAGCCTGTACCATTGATGCTTGTTTTGGTATCGCGCCTGCTTTCATCGCTAAAGGCACGCCCGTTCATCCTAAACGAAGTCCACAACACACCTTCAGGTGTAGCCCGAATAGAAGTCTTAGCGCGCGGTTATTGCTGGTGGACTGGAGTAGATTCAGATATAGGCAACGATATAGGCAACGATCTAAAACAGGTGGTCTGTGTCAGCACAATCATTCTAATAGACCTCCCGGTCCGGTACATCATTGGCGTTGGCCTGAAAAGGCTTGGTAACGCACCCATGCGGACTACTTTCAACACATACCAGTGCATTTTTCTTGCAACTAATTGACGATCATACGAAATGGATAGCAGTTTATCCTGTTTCCCACTTTGGTAACTAAACAGCAACCTAAAATTGCCGTCGTCACTTGCAGCATTTGGAATACCAGAGATACCCAAAACAGACAATGGTTCACGCTTCACTTTCAAAGAATTTGAAATATTCATGGATAAAAATAGTGTCCAGCTAATCCTTACTGCTCCATCTTATCCTGCTTAGATTAGGCTAGTAGAAAGAGTGGTCTCGTAAAGCAAGTAAGAGGAACTATTCAGACTATATTAGATGGCATACTGTTGCGTACAGGATAACGCCAACGGAAGCCACCAGTAAATCACATGCGAATGCGATGTTTGGCCGAACACTGCGTACCAGACTGGATCTTCTGTATCCAAATTGTCCAATACCAGTGTAGAGCTAATGAGACAAGACTTCCGCACCGCATGACGTACACAAATATGATTTGCAGCCAGGTGATCCCACGTTCATACGACTTCACCCTGAGCACTGTCGGCACCCCGCAATTTTAATTAAAGGTAACAGTACCCAAGCAGATCTCAAAGCAAAAGGTCAGGTAGTATGGCGACACAGACCGCATATGTCCAGGTTGCGTTGGGGCAACAGCAGACGAACATGTGAGTGGATCTGTGTTGGTACAGTCGATAACGAAAGCCATCCCAGGAGTATATATATATATATATATATATATATATATATATATATATATATATATATATATATATATATATATATATATATATATATATATATATATATATATATGGTGGACGGCATCCGGTTTCAGATTTGTTTGCCACTGTGGCCAGCCACAGGACGCTTGCATTTACAGAGGGACCTTGGGTGGTTTGCGCAGCACCACCCACAGCTACATTCACACACCCATATGCGGTGTTAACTCGAAGGAATAAGACCGGGAGGTAGGTGGATGGGAGCAACGTTTCATCAACGGAGCCGGCCCACACTCCTTCACAGGCAAGCACAAGCACGCTGTATTTGGGGAATCAACCGCACACAAGGCGGTGGCTGGACCGTAGTCCGCTCCACACTGAGTGCATGGAACCACTCTTTGAACCTAGCACCATGAAAAGGACGGTGCACCCCGTCCCCTCCAGCAACGACCAACTGTCTCCTGGAGCCAGTATGGATGAGGTAGTGGGTAATAGACAGGTAGGCACCTTGTCAACTCGCACCTCAAGCGCAGCCACACCGGGGATATCAAGCAACAACCAAGCACTAGAAACGGCGATACCAAATAAAATAAAGCGAATAATGCATGCAGATACAATGACACTACTCTTCACTAAATGTACGTAGGAAATAAATTGGTTGCAAAATACCGCGAGTTTATATACGCCAAAAAATAAATAGTAAGAAAGTGATATAACCGCGAAAATATTATCGAAGTTTAGTACAAGTAGCTTAAGCGACGTGTGCCAGTTTATAGAAGATAATTCAGATAGTCACTAATATGAGATAAAAAGCATTAAGACAAGATGGCAAACCCACCACCTGAAACAAAGAGACTCAGCATGCAAGCCCGCGGTCAATAAATCGAATGCAGCGAACCTACAAACGCTGCGCCGGTTTGCCTACTTTCTCTGCAGGACTAGTCGTCGCACCGGTGTTGACGCGGTTTGACCTCGCTCATGGCTCGCTAGGTCTGCCTGACTCAGGCCATACCGACCGCATGAACTACAGCACCATGCGCTCGATATCGATGGAGTACAACCCATCAGCGCCTGTAGCTTCCGAAATTGCAGCTCATCTCTGCGTGCACGATGGCTTCCTCTTGCATCTAGGTAGATGCCCTCGTGATCAGATCGCGCTATGCACGCCGATCAATCTCCTTCGATTCCCATGACCTGCAATGAAGATTAGAACGTGAGAGGTTCACCTTGAACACGTCCTGGTAACGAAGATTGGATTTCCCCACATGCCGCTTCCCAATAGCTGATCATATAATAGTTGTTTGAGTAACCGCGTCGCATCAATAAGGCTCACATGACCGAGTCAGCTCAAGTGTATCGGCAAAAATATGTAGTCCACTGCATCCATTCCACTTCGGCGCAGCACCCGTGTCCGCAACTCTGTCGCACCAACCGATGCGCAGTATCCGTCGCAAACACTGCTGATGAACCGCTCGAGATATCGCACATCCCACCGGTACATCGTCCACGTTTCATCGCCGTTTAGAAAAACGGACAGCACTATATATTTGTACACCATCAGGTTCGTGCCAACAGTAAGCTGATGGTTGTTTCACACTCGGAACGCTAGCTTCCCGAATGCCACCGCTCTTTTCGTAATGCGGATACGAAGCTCACTGCGTATCTGCTGGTCAGTCGAAATCGCACTCCAAAGGTAGCAGATTCTGGAGGTGATTTCCAATGCTACAGGATCAACGCTGCTTTTCGGCACTATTGAAGATTGCACCTCCGTTAAAGGCTTAAAGGGACAATTTTGCTTGAGTTGATGGTGAGCCCGAATTTCGTCGTTGTCCAAGCCAGAGCACTAGTTATGTGCTGCAACTCAAAAGCGCTGAGTGCAAACAACGCACAGTAGTCATCAAGCAGCAATATACGGATAGTTGTCTCACAGACTTTGGTTCTCGCACCGAAACGATGGATGTTCGTCAACCCAACATCAGTAGGGTGTTCCACACGAACGCCACAAGCACAAGCCGCGTCAGCGGCTCCAATCTTGGTTTATACAGCGCCTTCCAAGAGCCAAAGAATTCCTTGTGTTCGCGATGTCCGGCGTAGCATTACATTTGCTTCGCCTTCTCCGTCCACCATGCATTTTAAAAGCGACGGAGTTCTCGGGTCAGTCGCCGTCGATTTCTGCGAAACGGACTCTTCTTTCCCAAGCCACTGGGGTCTGTAACATGTTCAGCAAATGCTTCATTCCTCCTCGATACCAATGCGCCAATCGTCGCATTGTTCTCATAAAACCAGTCAGGCCGCTTACTGTTTGCGCATCCAATGGTCTCCTTGGCAGCAGCTGTCCCCTGGTCGCGAATTTGGTACCACAGGTCGCCCACTGTGGTTATGCAGTCCACCTCACACCGGCGAGCAGCCATCGCCTTCTGCAGCTCAATACGTTTCGCCACAGTACCGAGGGAGCGGATGTTAAATTTACGCCGATTCACGGCGGCAGTGCAATACATAGATTTACGAAAACCTATGTACAGTTTGGTCCGCACCGATTTGTGATCAGTGCCACACTCAGCTCCACGCAGTACACGTGTCATGCGCACTTCACGCGTATCACGCTGACGTATGAGGACATAGTCGAGCAGGTGAGCGTGACCACTCCGTGGGTGCGTCCAAGTTGCTATATCACTCGCACTCAGTGCAAACCGAGTGTTCGTGATCGTCAGGCCGTGAGTGGCACACAGTGAGAGCAACCTGTCACCGTTAGCATTCGCTGACCGAATGCCATGCGGAATGATGACACATGTCCAAACCGATGCACCACGTCCAACGCGCGCGTTGTAATCATCCAGCAGAAATAGTCGGTCGCTTCTCGGCACAGACCGTATCACGGAGGATAGCTGAGTGTAGAACTGAGCACGGGTGTCATCAGGAGAACACATGGTCGGACCGTACGTGTTTATAAAGGTGGCAAACTGACTTCTCCCGAGTCATAGGCAAACGAGCATCAGTCGCGCGCTGATGCATGTTGGTCCACTCAACAGCTGACTATGGAGGTGACCGGAAATTGCAAGCCCGGCTGTATGTTCACGTGGTGCTTAGTCGGCGTTGCCCACCCAGTAGAATGTGTAGCCAACACCTGCCTCATGCATGTTACCTTGTGCAGCCAGCTGGGTATCACTAAGCGCCGCAATATCGATGTCGTACCGCGCCAATTCCATCGCGACGGGTGGAGTGTGTCGTTCGGTGCGCACGTTCGAGTTCCAGTCTAGTGGCGTGCGCACGTTCCAGCACCCGATGCTAAGTGCTTTGCGCGCAGGCATACGATTACATTTGTGGGCAATCACACGCTAGGTGGCACTTGTGCTTCGGAGGTTTGCTTGAGGGACTCCATCCGGAGCATTTGGCTCAGTAGCCTGACCGACAAGACAGTGGGGAGTAGATCCAGCTCTGGAATGTGGTTGCAGAGGCAGACTGGGATCTGCTTGACGGCCGTCACATGTAGCATTTGAGATCCTGGGAGAACTCATATATGTTTTGTGATCGTAGTAGGATACGCACCTGCGACCACAGCCAGATACAGGTGGGTTTTGTCGGCTTTGCACCGATTTGACCAATGGCTTCCTGGCTTGAGGCGGGCAGAAGAAGACAATTGAACACCCGGAGGTGCCCCCCACCCTCAGAGAAAATGCGTGGCATTCGTGTTCTACGCCAATCGAGCTATGAGCTTATAACCCTTAGACCTGTTGTCTCCCATGACTAGCTTTTACGAGAAGAGGCCCATTGACCATTTCTTAACCTCCGAATAGGATGGACTAGGACACTGGCAGGGCGCCCTCACCTGACAGGAGAACGACTCGGGTCCTCAGCCAAAGCCTTCGATTAAATGAACACGCAAAAGGCAGCGGGTCTAGCACATGGCCAGTTCACTGACTCATGAGGATTGGTGTCCTGGATCTTAGCAGGGAAGATGGCGTAACCCAACTCCTGCCCAGTGGTAGGATTCGTCCAAGACATTACACCAATGCACAACAATAGCAGCAGTGGATAGACCAATTTTTATGATCTAGCCACTACCAACCTGAGTGTATCATAGGCTATCCCACCATATATATATATATATATGTATATGTGTATATATATATATATGTGCCCATGCTGAGGCTGATGTTGCATTCTTGATGCTTCTTCACCGCAGTTGGGCTAAACCAACTTACATTTAAACTAGGTCTTTTTAAGCTGGCTAAATTTCATTCCGCTTTATTTGGTTTGTTCTGCCTCCCTGAATAATGCTCTATTAAGTGGCCATGTTGCTTACACTAATTGCGCTTATCTTCGGTAATTTTGTTGCGTTTGTAGCATATTAAGTAACTTGTGGACATTTCTTACTTATCACGGATTTGTTGCTAACCAACTTACTTCATATGGCAATTTAGCGAAGAGTTATGCCACCGTATCTGTATGCATTATTGGATTTATTTTATTTCAGCTTGTCGTTTAAAGTGAATGGCTGTTGTTTGATATCCCTGGCATGGTTGCGCTTGATGTGTATGTTGACAAGGTACCTACCTGTCTATTACCCACTACATCGTTCATACTGGCTCCAGGAGACAGTTGGTCCTTGCTGGAGGGGACGGGGTGCACGGTTCTTGTGGCCATGCTAGGATCAAAGAGCGGTTCCATGCACTCAGTGTGGAGCGGACTACGGTCCAGCCACCGCCTTGTGTGCTTGTGTTTGCCTGTGAAGGAGTGTGGGCCGGCTCCGTTGATGAAACGTGGCTCCCATCCGCATGCCTCCCGGTCTTATTCCTTCGGGTTTACACTGGATATGGGGTATGTGGTTGGAGCTGTGGGTGGTGCTGCGCAAGCCATCCATGGTCCCTCTGTAGGCGCAGGCGTCCTGTGGCTAGCCACAATGACAGGCAAATCCGAAACCGGATGCCGCCAACCATATATATATATATATATATATATATATATATATATATATATATATGCATGCCGGTTTATTTTCATCCGCTTCCGATATGCCAAGCTACTGAAATATTGTTAGCTAGATTACAGTTACCACATAAGAATGTTACGCGTAGTTCCAGTGAACGGAACCGAAACAAGACCAAGAAATAAATGGCCAGTATACATTGTCCTCGCGAATTGACGATGCACAAACCAAATGCACACAACTGGGTTTTACATCCTATTCGCAAGAGGAAGCGTAGCGTAGAGGCGGCTGAAGGGGAGGTGTAGTTTGATAGAAGACAAGCGGTCGGCTCAAGCTAATGGGGATAGTGAATACCTCCCTCACCTCAATGCATGCAATAGAAATTTGTTGGGTAAATTCACTATTGCCTAGCTGAACATTTGGTTTCGTCTCACAGGTTTTGTGTAATACTTGCCAATGTACATAGCCATAAAATAAATCCAACAAAATTTCGTTTCTCATTTCTGATCGTTTTGCATACTCGTTGTCTCTCGTCGAGACCTGGTTGTCTTTAGAGAGTCTGGATTCAAGTATTAGTATTTTAGGATAACCCTTATTCCGATTTGATTACTCCAGTAGGCAGAATAGAGGCGGGGGAATTTTCTAGTTGATAGTTTACCTTGACGTTAAGGTTATAAACTTTTTGTGCGACAACGATGTTAGCACCAATGCTGCGGTACCAGATACATGACGACCAGCATTTACACATCATCGGTGTAGCCTACAGAGACACAGTGGGCGCAGCTTTCCGCTTACTGCGGTTAAGAAAAACCAATAATAGGGGCAGAAATTCTCTCCTCGTAGGCAACTACCATACATAAAGTTTCGGTTGAAAAATTTTCATCGGGTTCGTCTCCGATATCCCTTCGAAGCGAACATCCTCGACGCTCTCCAGCGTATCTGACCACCATTCCGCATGACTTATGGTCAAAGATTACATATTTTTGATCTTATGTTTAGTCCGGTGCTCCCTGATGTAGACAACCTGAAGATTATCCAGCCACTTGGCCGAAGTGCCAACTGCACACTCTCCCTTTTGTAGACAAGCCAGCTGGCTAGCCGAACAACCTTCTCGCGGTGCCAGCTTGGTGGTACGAGTTTATCCTGTTCCAACAAACATTTCAGCGGCAGTGTTCCAGGACGTGATGGGGTTTCGCCTGGCAAGCGTCCGCTCTATAAAAGGCAACAAATATTCGTTTGACAACACTGTGACGCGGCGGTTGTGCCGCGCTACCAAGTAAAGTCACCCATTGATTATTCGGACAACCGCTTCAAGCCTACAGATATCAAGCATCCATTTAGTACTAGCGACACGTTCAAGCACGAGCAATAGGGCAGGAAAACCTATACAATGTCCGTAAACACAGCATCATCATCATCATCATACACGTTAGCTTGAGGTGGGGAACACCTCAGCTCCTGTGCCGCAATACAAAGAAAAAAGGAGAGAAAAAAACAACTGGTGAAAGCTGGCTGAGCTACCGGTAACGGATAGGCATCGTTTCGGTAAGCTACCAGCCGGCTGCTGTGCACCCAAAAAAATTATTATGCAAAATTATATAAGGCTAAGTAATGAGATCGTGGTTGGAGGGGGATGCTAAGATGGATGGAGTGGGACAAAGAAACTCACAGCACGAACGCCACTGAGGTCGGCTCCTAGCCATATCAGCAAGTGTGTCCAACCAAACGTGTTCATCGCCTTTCGGACCCCAAACAGGGAGCCGAGACGCTCCAACCGAGGCCAGCTCAAAAGTGAGGGCCTTCATTCCTCTGGACCAAGTCATCGCTTGGTCACCCCTCCTCTTCTTCCATCCACACCCCCGTCGCGCAAACAACACACGTCGTGGAAGTCGGTGGGCTGGCATGCGGAACACGTGGCCGAGCCATCGGAGCCTGGTGCATGAAATAACGGTGCTGAGCGGTTCAGTTCCTTTTCTTGTGCCGTAAACCAGGCGTCGAACAAGCTCATTGCTCACGCGGTGTTCCCACCAGATGTGAGCTAAATTGCGAAGGCACCGGTGGTCGAACGTAACTAGAGTCTTCAGGTCCGCTGCCTTAAGCGGCCAGGTTTCAAAACGTACAGCAGCATTGAACGTACTGCTGCATTGTACACTCTACCCTTCAGGGCAAGAGTGATGTCGCGCCGGCGCCATAAGTGGCGAAGGTTAGCAAAAGCGCCCCGAGCTTTTGTTATACGGTTCGTGATCTCATCTTCAATCCCACGGGCGCTGATGCAACTTCCCAGGTAGTTGAATTTTTGCACGACTTCTAGCTGATCCCCACCAAGGGTCAGCGAAGGAGGCGGTCCAGTCCAATCTTGGAGAAACGCTTTGCACTTCGATGGTGCGAAGTAAAGCCCGAAGTGACGTACAGCCAGTGCCAATCTGTCCAGTGCCGCTTGGCACGGTTGTGAGCTGTCACAGATCAGGGCAATATCATCAGCATACTCTAAATCAAGAAGTCGTTCTCCTGGGAGTAGCTCCACACATTCTAAGTCGTGTCCTGTAAACGCGATTTCCATGAATTCGTCAACAGCGAAGTTGAAGAGGAAAGGTGACAGCGGGCATCCTTGTCTCACACCGCTGGAGATATTAAAGGGCGACGACAACTTGCCGTAAGTCCTCACCCTGCCCGAGCTACGCGCAAATAGTGCTCGGATAATATTCACATATTTCTCACCGTAAACACAGCTAAACACGCCAGTATGCACATTTACATACATTCAGATATCAATGCAACGACGTTTATTACTGGTAAAAAAGCATTGCTTAACACGCCCCGTGGGATAAAAATTATTGCGAAAATCAATTGCATAATAAAGTGAAAAGCGTTGTGGTGGACTCACCATAGACTTATGTGGAATAGCGGAGATGTTCGCGTATTAAACGTATAAATCCATTGGTAGGCGTTTGGCAAGACATCGTTTGATTGTGTTTCGTAGCCCTGGCTAACAAGTTATAAAATGAAATGTAAATGAGACAATGTATCGTCAACTTGTTTTTTTAGCTATTGCCAGAGACGACATAATTAGGGAGGGCGTTCCAAGGCTGGCACGCGCGGCGAGAAAAGAAATTTCTACGGCGTTCAATGCGGCTATACTATAGTGTCAGTTTCAGAAAATGACTTCTTAGGTTAGTGTTGTGGTTCAGTTCCAGCAGCGGAGGGCAAATGTGGTTTGGGTACTTCAAGCATCTGGCAAAGCATTATGAGATCCCCCCGCAAAAGCCGGTATCGACTGCTGTAGATTCTTAGAAATTTCAGTCTAAGCTGATACGGCAGATGAAAGAGGCCCCTGACGTAGTTGGTTACCCTTTGTTGAGGAGTCTCGAGAGCAACGAGACCCTGTTTCTGCCAAGGTTGCCACGCCTGAATAGCATATTCCATGTACGGTCGCCCGTAGACGTTAAGCATTTGGGGAAAGATTGAGGGTTCAAACCGACCGAAAGCTCTGCAAAGGAGACAAAATTGTTGATGGCCAGTTCTCGTCGCTTTCTCTGCTTGTTTTGAATACCCGAGATCATCCTGTACCAATACACCCAGGTCACCCTTCTGAGATACCTTTCCGAAGGTGTGGTCTCCAAGCTTGTAAGGGCTCACCGGCTGGTGACGCAGGTGTATAACCTTGCATTTAGCTATGTTAAATTGAAGCATGTTCCTCTTTGACCATTTATAAATAAAATGTAGGTCATGTTGGATTAGATCATTATCATCCTTGTTAACAATCATCCGCCATATTTTGACGTCATCGGTGAAAAGCAGGCAATTTGAGGAGAAGACTCTTGTCAGGTCATTGATAAACACCTGGAATAAGCGCGGTCCCAGCACTGTGCTTTGTGGGTCACCACATTCCATCTTAATCGGGTTAGAGAGTATTCCTTTAACTCATAGTTGAAGCTTCAGTTGGTGAAGGAAGCTGACAATCCAACCAGGTACAGGATCTCCGATTCTGTAGCTCTGTAGCCGTTGAAGAAGGATGCAGTGATCCAGGCAGTCGAAAGCTTTAGGGAAGTCCAGATAGATGACGTCAACTCCGACCCCATCATCAGCCACTTTCGTCCAACTATCTCGTGCAAAAATAGGTTGGTGGTGCACGACCGGTGTTGACGGAAGCTATGCTGTTCCGGTGCCAAGATGTTGCATTTTTCATTTAGTCCGTTAAAGCCTCAGTGATGACCGCTTCCACCATCTTCGCGAACACAGGGAGGAGAGTCACTGGTCGATAGTTCACAGGCTCTGATTGGCTACCGTCTTTAAAAATTGGGGTGATAATGCTACACTTCCACATATTGGAGACTTGTTGTTCATCAAAGCACCTTTGGAAAATATGTAACAGTGGTTCAGCTAGCTTGTTGGCCACAGCCTTCAGTGCCTTCGGGCGGATGTTGTCTGCTCCCGGAGAACTGTGATTGCGCAGTGAGAGTAACTTCCATAGCACAATTGATGGGTTAAAAATTACATGTGTAAACAGTGGAGTCGCTAATGTGCATGACATTATGGGACAGGTGGAGGCCGCGAGTTTGGAAATTGGAGCGTATTGTAGCCGCAGGGCATTAGCTGCTTCTTCGTCGCTTTGTACTCTGCCGCCTGTCGTGAAAAGTGGAGGGATTCCATGCTTCACTTCATGAAGATTGTTGACATGCCTCTACAGCAATTTGTTGTTTGCCAGGAATAATTTGACTAGGGCTGTTGCTAAGTTACTTTGCTTTCACGGACAAGTACAGTGCAATGGTTGCGATGGGTCAGGAAATTTCCCCAAGTCTCTGAGTCGGGGTTAATCTTGTAGGCACCTCATGTTGCATCCCCCACTCCCAAGCATTTTCGAGTCCTGCTCCTTAGAATTGAAGGCAATTTTGGTCTCTGATGCTCTGTTGACGATATCGCTGAGTCTATCAACGAACTCCGTCCAAACGTTGTCAAGGGGACTTTTGTTTGAGAATTCCCAAACAGCTGCGTCGACGAGTTCTTTCAATATGTGGTAGCGTGTGATTGTATGAGTTAGTTCCGAGTGTTCAGATGGATACTCTGCATAGCACACATACTTGAACGTTATTACTACATGGTCACTGAGACCTAATGGACTATCCATCCATAACTTGTCAATCATAAGCTCTTCATTCGTGAGCATAAAGTCCAATATAGACGGTTTGTTTGCTGTCTTGAGTGTAGTGGTCGTGGTTACGTGATTGT
Source organism: Dicrocoelium dendriticum (assembly GCA_944474145.2). Classification (NCBI taxonomy): domain Eukaryota; kingdom Metazoa; phylum Platyhelminthes; class Trematoda; order Plagiorchiida; family Dicrocoeliidae; genus Dicrocoelium; species Dicrocoelium dendriticum. The sequence continues at coordinate 99,675,270 of OX104068.1, read as the reverse complement.
ACAAGGGAATATTAGCAATCAGTTCATGCAAGTCTGCTTTGAACTGTTCACTGGGTGATGCCGATACTCCCAAATCGTGTAGACTTAAGTCCCCGGAGATGAGAATGTGGATGTACCTAGTGCGTGTTACTCTGTACAGGCCACGTATCAAGCGGGAATCCATTTTCGGAGTGGACGTTGAGGGCGGTAAACGACAGCTACGAAACATGCGTAGTTGTGTCTCAGTCGGAGACGGCACCAGAGTGTGTCGATAACGTGTGTCTCCAGGTCCTCAACTATTGTACATTATAGATCGCTGCCGTAGTAGAGTAGGACCTAACCTCCTTTGCTGAGGCGGTCGTTCCGGATGAGTGACATTCCGGCTACCTCAACTTCAGCATCAGTCACCTTTTGGTGCAACCAAGTTTCGGTAATAGAAATTAGGTCCCAAGTATTCGCAACCAGTCGTAGTCGAAGTTCGGTATTTTTAGTGGGGATCCCTTGGGCGTTTGTGTACATACATGAAAGTAGCTCAGATTTAAGCAATGTTTCGGAGGTTGTACAACTCATGCGTGAAGTTATGCCGATCAGTGAGTGGCCGGCGACTAATCGCTTGTTCGATGTGTACTTGGTGAAGAGTTTAACGTCTTATTCATCGTCCGTATAGTTAGTCCCGTGTCTAATCTTCGACGTACAGTGTAAGGTGTCTGATCAATGTCATCTTCTACAGGTTGTATGGGCTCATTCGACACACCAATGGGGCACTGTTCTTCAAAGATCCAATCGCGTTTGGTCAAGAGTGACATATCATCTCTAGGAGGCATATCGCTGACTGTCTTCAGCCGAAGCTCAGATGGTAGCCTACAAAGGAACATGTACCAGATTTTTAGAAGCCGTGCTACCATATGTTTTGACTGAAGGACCACCTGCAACACTCTCGGGCCGCTTCCTTTGTAGTTCGGTGAGGTACGCAGTCGTGACACGGATTTCGCTAACACATCATCAAAGCAGAGTGTTTCATGAATATAACAACACTGTTCTTTATCATGGGTTGTTATTTCATGCTCGTCACATGTTTCAGTTTTAGGAACCCCCTGAAGAAGTATGGTTCTGGTTGAAGTTTCCTTCCGGTAGTCATTTAAGGTGCGGTTAACTCGATAACGCTAGTCCAATGGGATGTCTGGAAAGATACAGATGGAGCAGTGTTCCTTTCTGAGACTACCTGTCGGCAGTAGTACTGATTCTACTTCAGTGATGGAGTTCAGCACAACACGCAGATGTCTTGGCTCTCCGAAATGCTTAGAGCTGGGGTGTCGCGTAATACGCACTACATGTACGGGTTTCAGTACAATGATTAGGTTACGAATAATATCCCACTGGTTGAGCTCATCTAACTGCCAGCCTCTTATTGATGTCGACTTTGATTCTGGGATATTGGAGCACAGTACCCTCAGTACAGGTAGTTGTTACTTTACAGCTTTCGACATGTCGCCGTTAGTGATTTAAATACTCGGAGATGTACCGTAGGAAACCGGTAGTGCTTGCACTAGGAAAACTCCGCTACGCTCCTCAGTTTCAGGTCCAGTTGGGGTGATGTTAATTGTAAATGACGGCTCTTCTTGGAGGCAACCGTAACCCAACTTTCGCTAGCACCGGCTTGCTCTTTTTCTACGCACTCCGTTGGAAGTTTGGAAGTAGCCTTACATTTAGTTATTCTGAGCGAACTGGGAACCGCATTAGTCAAATGTGAGCCACAGGTGTTATTGGGATAGCAGTTGATGCTCTGGACTCTAGGTATCAGCGATGTCTAGGGGAAAACCGTATTCCACCAGTATGGAAGCAAGGGGTCTTCACTAATATCCACAAAGGAGGTAGCCGCACTGATCCTGCCAACTACCGTCCAATAACACTACTTCACATACTATCCAAAGTTATGGAATCAATCTTCGCAGACGCGCTGATGCAATACCTGGAAAGCCGCAATTTAATACTCCGAGAGCAACATGGCTTTCGTCAAAAGCATTCGTGTAATACTAACCTATTAATTGCACGTAATAGCTGGACTGAAGCTGTTGATGATGCAGTGGGAGTCGATGTCATCTACCTGGACTTTTCAAAAGTGTTTGATCGCTTAGACCATCGAATTCTCCTTTAGAAGCTTCGGAACTACGGCATCGGAGATCCAATCCTGAGTTGAATTAGTAATTTTCTACAAGAACCACGGCTAGTGGTGAGAGTCCGAGAATCATTTTCTCATGTAATCGATGTGACGTTTGGAGGACCACAAGGGTCGGTTCTTGGACCACGTCTATTCTTGGTGTTCATTACCGATTTGGAGAAATAAATTACTTCCGATTTCCTATTTTTCGCTGATGATATCAAGATATGGCGAAGGATCAGAGGACCGGACGACCATGAACGGCTCCAGCACGATCTTAACACAGTGTCGAACTGGTCAGTTCAAAACGCCCTACCATTCAACGTAGACAGATGTCACGTTGTGCAACTACACCCTAGACTTAACTACACCTATTTACTTGGGACAAACGGATTGCAGACCAGCTCCCAGGAACGTGACCTGGGTGTGACCGTACAGAGCGACCTCAACTTTTCATAACAGGCTGAAGTAGCTGCGAAAAGAGGCAACCAGCACGTCGGCATGCTGTGAAGGGCATTCGGGAGATTCGACCCATCAACCTTCCCAATGATGCACAATGCATACGTGCACCCGCATGTTGAATACGCTATCCAAGCTTGGCAACCTTGGTTGAAGCGCGACCTAGAAGCGATAGAGGCACCACAACAAAGAGCAACAAAGAATGTAAAGGGCCCGCACTAGCACTCTTACTACCGAAGGCTGAAGTTGCTGAAAATTTTCAACGGACGCTATTGAAGGCTGCGCGGTGGTCTCATATTAGCGTATCAGATATTGAGTGACCCCAACCACGTATGCCGCCATTTGCTGAAACTTAGCCACAACACGCAGCTCGGGGGTAACTGCTTAAAATTGAAGGAACAAGATATCCGTCTAGAGTGTCGACGGAATTACTTTTCCCTTCGGGTTTTCCAACCCTGGAACGCACTCCCAGACTCAGTGGTATCCTCTACTACCTTGGATGTTTCCAAAATACGACTAGATGTTGCTCTTAGCTCCCAGTATTTTGTTACCTAAACTCCTCTATTGTGGATTACGCCAAGCATGCTTTTCAACAGGATTTATGTATCAAATGGACTTAAGTGAGCGACCATATTTTGCTTTCCTCACTCCTTGCCTCAACGATCACTGCACTCCAGTGTCTTTCTGAACTTTTACGCTCGACAATTTATTTTAATTTTACACTGATGTTAATTATCAAAGTATTCATCTCGGCAGACGTTCGATAGATGACCCAGAGATATTTTAATTGCATCATATTCACCGCTACCATCCTACGTGAAGTGTCAAGCACTTGCTTTTATTCCGTGATAAATCATTCTTCATTCATTCATCGTGTTGCTTACGGTGTTACTAGCAGTTTTTCGCGCGATATGAGCAGCACTTACGGAGGAGGATTGGGTTGCACAGTCCGCAATGCTTACCCCAACCGTAGTGATTTTAGTGGTCACCATTTCCTCAAACTTGGCTATAGCTGGTCGTATTTCTGCGATAATGGAACATGCTTTTTATCAATGGGCTCAATGTGCATTCTACACAGAACCATAGAGAGTCTGCTTTGTTTAATAACTTGGCCTGACTAGGTTTAACCCCGAGGCATCTTGCATGAAAGAAGTTGCAAAAGTTACGGCACAAAATGCCCCCCCCCCTTAACAAGTTTGGAACATGATACGCAGGTCTTTAGACTGTGGCACACTGGGCATCGCGCTTGTTGAGCAAATGTTACGAACCATTTGAATGACTCACCCTCTATGGTAAAATGTCGTTCTGTTAGTGACGTTGTACTTTAGGTCACAGTGTTCATGTTGCAATTGTGTGCTTGCAGACTGTCCTCTCTGGCGTGCCAGTCGAATGTGTCAGCTTGAACGTGGGGCAGATTGCAGGAAGTTGTGATTGAGAATTTGCTTGCTTAAGCCTATGAATCGCGCCGGATGATTTTGCCATGAGACCTGTAGCTCCACCAAGCAATGTTGGATTTTAACGAGTGACAGTTCGTTCGAAAACCGTTGAAATGATCTATCGAGTGAGACCAAACAATATCTCCGATGGTTGGAGTTAGACAACTTTTGGCGCTTGGACATCGGCGAAACACTTCCCGGAATTTAGAATTCAGTGTAAATGTAGGATGTACCGGAGCGTACTCGAGAATATAGCAGCACCAGGTGGAACTTTTAAAAGCACAATGAATGAGTATAGATCCAAAGTTGTGCGAGAAAATGTGGCTGAGCCACAGTGAAAAAACCACGAGTGTACAAGTAAATGATTTGCACGCACGTTCGCTCAAGGTCACCACCAGAGTATCAATATATGCGACAATACCATTGTTTAAGTGCACATTAACTGATCCCATTTTGTACTCCTAACATGCTCATGCTTGTGCAGGTGTGCCTTGCTTAGTCTAGAGTAAACGATTTATTTATTTATTTTTTATTTATCAGGTGACATGTCGCCCTAACGTCCGGCGTCTTTTTTCCATCCAAATTATAGAACGTGCCAACTCCGCCAAACTGGAGTATCCAACAATCCAGGGAGGTATGACACTGTGCAAGATGGTGGCGGTCAGCAAAAGATTGTACGCAGCTCACAAACGTCCCCTTGGATGGGCCGAAAGGAAAGATCCCTGATAGACAGCCGAGAACATTGTGGGATTAATTCAAGTATATGCGAGTTACATCAGATTACTTGAGCCACAAAATGATCCTGAGCCTGTGCACTAGAAAGCGCCAGAAATAGGTTTAAAACGAACATAACCTTGGCATACAAGCCAAAAACAGTCTGAGGAAACTTTTCTAGTACCTGAGGCGAAATACCAAGACGGACAGTGGTATTCTTGCTTTATCACCCACGAGGAAGACACTATACCTTACGGCGTTGGCGAAAAAGGTCATCCACTAGTCTCACAGCACCATTCGGTACTCAAGCAAGCAAACTTGGTCTATGGAAATGATTTATTAACACATACGCTTTTGGGTAATGCATCGGAGCACTTTTGTTTTGACTTTAAGATATTTTTTATGCAAAGTGACAGGCTAGTTTACGTTCAACATACGTTAAAGGTCGTGCGTATTTGTAAGCAGATGAACTGGGTACTTTTCCCTGATCAAGCTATTCCAAACAAAATAAAATGAAACAGGAATTCTAAACTAAAACACTTTGCGCTCCGTAAGAAAATCTCGAATTATGAGCCTACCTATCTTACTGTACCAATGGCTGCTCGCTATTTGGAAACTTATATTACTGATTATGGCTTAGAGACAGTAATAATAGATATGCCCAAGTCATGTTAAGTCAAGGATTCGCTTTTATGTACGCTTGAAGGGTCTGGAAAGAACACAGAACAACAGTAAGTCCAATGTGGTAGAACACGTACAACGGTGAATCGCATGATCAATTGGTGGGCGAACTAAGGACGAACGAAGCCATGAGATATAAAACGACAGTCGCCTGACTTTGATGTATACTACATTCGCGTGTATCGGCCACGATACATCATCGCTCAGTGTGATTCGCAGATACTTCACTGACGTGGAAAAGCTCAGTCCTTCACCACTGATGTGAAGTTGGGGACATACACGGGCGAGTTTCTGGTAACGATCTGACTTATGCAGTGAAAAGAGTACATCAATGCACTTGGAAGCACTCAGGGTTAAGCCGCGGCAGTTTGACCAATGCAAGATTTTATCCAAACAACCTTGCAGCATGGTCGAAGATGCTGAAGTTGGATGATTCGCGCCGATGAGTTCATCATCGGCGTATTTAAGCATTATGGCTTCTCAGGGACGGCAATGGAGACAAAGTGGGTAGACAATAAGAACGGGGTTAAAATAGCTCTTTGAAGGACACTGAAAGCAGCGGTAAAAGTCAAGGAACTCCCGCCTTTGAACCTGGTTACTTGAGTACGTTTGGCAAAAAAACCTTGCAGCAAGAATGCTATGGATGGTTGGATAGCAGTAGCCAGGAGATCTTGCAACGAAATTTCACGGTTAATACAACCGAAGGCATTGGTGTACTCAAGCAAGCATACACGTGTGGCATGGTCCTTTCTGCATAAGGACAATAGCACTGAGTACACTAGACAAGCCACTGCATCTGGTGTCGACCTCAAACTTCGGTAGGCAATTTGATCTGTGCCATTCAGACAAGATTGGGTAAGCAATTTTAAAGAAAGGATTTCTCGAAGACCTTTAACGCCACCGAAGTACATGCAATAGGTCGATATATACTTGTCACTTTCTTCGGTATTGGTGTTATGCCAGCAGCTCTTTAAGAGTCTGCGATTTTGCATTGGTTCAGGCAAATGGTGTACAAATGAGAGAGCGGATGGACTAGTGAATCTGCACACTCCTTAATAGGACAAAGGGGAACAACCGATTAGGTCCACTTGTTTTGCTTGAGTTTAGCTGGGTAACTTTCCCGTGAATCATGCAACATCAACAACTAGCGATGAGTCTGTAAGGCACTGAATCTGTGCATATGACGATTTTGGGAGTGAGTCGCAGCTGGGGCAGCAGAAGGTGCGTTTTACTTCTTCCAAGTGTATGTCAGAATTCGTACTATGATGAGCGAATTCACTACATGGTTTCATCATATGCCAAATCTCACGGCAATTATTGTTCCCCAGAATTGTCCGGACGTAGGCGTGATTGCAGTAGTGAATTTCTTCCCTGATGCGTAGAGGAAGAAGCTTTAATGAGACGTGAAATTTAACTTTGAAGGCTCGCCCCTTAATTCGATGCAGCTGCTTGAAGATTGGTAAGGAGAGCCGATCAGCACGAAAGAGAATAGTTTCCATCGGACAGCAGAGGTCAAAATTGATAACTTGTCCTCCCGTGGCAATATCTTGAGACGTCTGCATCAAAAAATGATCTGAAATTTGTAGAGGCAACCATATCGTTCAGTTGTGTCATTTTGTGGTCAGGGTTTCTCTCCATTTCATTTGACGTTCTTTGCAGCGAGTGAAGTCCGTGTGTTTCGTCTTACTCCAACCGGCAGGAGATAGCTTGTCTATGGAATAAGCAGAGCTTCCAAGTGGTGCCCGAGTACTGACTGAAAATATCTTCATGTGGTTAACAAACACTAAGTCCAGGGTTGCTTCTAACCTTGTGGGGCATTTCACGACGTTCTGTAGTCTAAGCGTTGTGAGGAATATGGTATCAAACTTACTGAAATCACCAGTAAATTTGTAAAGGTCATAGTCGACGTGTACAATGACAACAGCTGCGAAGTCCTCCTAAAAGATGTCTGGTTCTGAGCTTTGACAACAGGGTGATATATAAATATTGGCTAGCAAGTTAGAGCTGCATTCACTAAGATATTTTTGCATGCACTTTCGTAGTAGACAGTCGATACGTTGGGACGAACAGCAATACAATTTCTTCACTGATGAGCATCAGGAAGCGTTAAAATAAGTGGTACCATCACAACCTCGATTGCGGAAGGCGTATGAGTGATCAGCACGGTGGAACATAAAACGTCAACTGTTACAAGGGTGTCTTCAAAATCAATGTGAAGCCAGGTTTGCTATAGCGTAGTTCCTCCTAGTTGCGCGTATTAGCGACAGCAGGTGTTGCTTTAAATGTCTTCCATTTTTCCAAGGAATGAGTGAACGTTGGTACTGAGAAATACCGCTGTACTCATACACGACCAGTTTTTCTTCCGCAGGGCAACGGTCTATCCAGTATGATGTTTCATCGCCAATTTATTAAGATTTTGTAGATTTTTCCCACCTTGCTTCGCATAAAGATAAATGTGTCTATCACTTGCGCGGAAACGCGTAGCGATTTCAACATTTTTCGTGTGTAACTAATCCTGGGCATGACATACGCGGCAGTAGTCAATGCAAGTGCAGAACATGCATCTGCTAGCAGAAGTGTAACTCTGCGTGTGAAGAAAAGCAAATGTGATGCCAAGCCAAAATCCAAGAAATCTGCTCCTTCCGAACTAAAGCTGGTCCTCGACGGAGTAAACCATTTGGAAAACGCCCTTAAGAACAGTATACCCTCAAAATCCCAACTCGCTTAGTGTAACAAACCACATTCTTGTGACATTTGCTTGATCATGATACACGCCGCCGAATCAAACACGGCTTTTTCGGCTGAGAGAATCCTAGGTGACCAGGAGTTTCTGAGACGTATGGTATCGCTTTTTTGATGAAAGTGTGCAAGGGATCTCTAATAGCTCTGCTGTTTTGCTGTGCAGTAAGCAAAAATATCTTTTGAAGTGCTGCTCCTCAAAATTGTTTGTCAAATTGTGGATAAGTGTCACAACATTCTCAGCCGGACCCAGCGCCTCAAGCGTGAAATGTTTTACGTATTGCGTGACTTCTGTCCGAATGAAGAAAACTGTAGCAGAGCCAAGAACACACCGAACGAACGGTGAGATAAACCTCCATAATTTCGATTTTTGAGTGGTTCAGGAAGCTCCGTGGTTTCGTTGGAGGTAAATCTTTGTTGTACCTGGGCATTCAGATTGAAGAATGGTTTGAGCGTGATATCTGCCAGAGTAGGTAGCTTTTAAAACAAACAAGGTGAATCTCATACCCTTGTCTCTAGGCGTCACCCAGACCTTATGGCTTTCACACAGACCTAGTTGCTTTCGCAAACCTTGGACTGGGAGTTACATATTCAAGGGCATAAGAACTGTTGAGTGAATTGCTCTGGTGCTAAGCCTGGAGGTGGTATGATCCTTTAGAGGAAAGAAGACCGCAAGGGTCATTTTGTTGAAGCCATAAGTGACAAGAAACAATGGAACAATGGTTTATTACGGGTAAAAAAAGCATCGCTTAACAAGTCCCGTGGAATGGAAAGTATTGCGAAAATTGAATTGCATAATAAAGTGAAAAGCTTTCTGGTGGACTCACCATAGAATTATCTGGAATAGCGGAGATGTTCGCTTATTAAACGTATAAGTCTATAAATCCATTGGTTAGTCGTTTGGCAAGAAACCGTTTGATTGCGTTTTGTAACCCGTGGCTAACAAGTAATAAAATGAAATGTAAGTGAGACAATGCATCGTCAACACGTTTTTTAAATATCGCCAGCTTGGGAGCAGAGACGACATAATTAGAGAGGGCGTTCCAATGCTAGCACACGCGGAGAGAAAAGAAATTGCTACGGCATTTAAGCCGGCTATAATGAATTGCCAGTTTAAGAGGGTGACCTCCTAGTTTAGTGTTGTGGTTCAATTCCAGCAGCGGACGGCAAATGTGGTTTGGGTTCTTCAGAATCTGGTAAACCATTATGAGATCGCCCCGCAAAAGCCGGTATCGACTGCTGTAGATTCTTAGAAATTTCAGTCTAAGCTGATACGGCAGATGAAAGAGGCCCCTGACATTCTTGGTTGCCCTTCGTTGAGGAGTCTCGAGAGCAGCGAGATCCTGTTTTTGCCACGGCTGCCACGCCTGAATAGCATATTCCACGTGCGATCGCACGTAGGCGTTGAGCAATTGGGGAAAGATTGAGGGTTCAAACCGACCGAAGGCTCTGCGAAGAAGGCCGAAGTGTTGATTTCCGGTTCTCGTCGCCTTCTCTGCTTGCTTTAAACACCCAAATGCTTCCTGTACCAATATACCCAAGTCACGCTTCTGAGAAATCTTCGCCAAGATGTGGTCTCCAATCTTGTAAGCGCTCATCGGCTGGTGACGCAAATGTATTACTTTGCACTTAGCAATGTTCAATTGTAGCATCATCATCATCATCATCATCAACAGCAGTACATCAGCCATTTGAACTGATGCTTCGCTGCCATACAACCATGAGGACCTATGAAATAAGAATAAGAAGAGGGAGAGAAGGGGGACTTACCTGAAAACCTTAATGCCCTAAGCAAACATTCAGGGTCAAGGCGCCTACACCTTGTGTAGACAACATTCCGTCACAAACAGCTGGCTATCGTGCAAAGATAAGGCAGGCATCGGCGAGACAGCTTCCTTGCGGCTTTCACTGCCACGCGTCATAATCAGCCATTACCCCGCAGATAACTCAGCACCAAACACACTTTAAACAGACAATCCGATTAGGAGACGGCAGCAGACGCGCCACTGGTGTCGGTTGCGAGCCATATCCTGTAAAGTCTCGAGCCAAGCACAAGGTGAGTCACGTGGACTCCAACCCGGAGGCGAGACGGACCAACGGCACCCAGTTTGGTCGTCAGTGACTTCATTTCCCGCTGCCAAGTCAACTTCTGTCCACCTCGAGCCTTGCGCCATCCTACACCTGGTAGACTGAACAAGGCCCTCCTGGGTAAGCGGTGATCAGGCATGCGTAGCACGTGCCCGAGCCAACGCAACTTATTCAGTGCTATCTGTTGTTCTAGGGAGCTAGCATGATCATCACCACCTAGTACTCGCCTACGCACATCATCGTTGCGGACACGCTGGTGCCATCCGACACCAGCAATGCTTCGCAAACAACGATGATCAAAGACTTGAAGGCGCCTCAGATCTTCAGACCGAAGGGGCCAAGTCTCACTACCATACAGCAGAACGGCCCTCACTGTGGCCTTGTATACACGGCCTTTCAGACGGAGGGAAACTCCCTTCTGTCGCCAAAGATGACGCAGGTTCAAGAAGGCAGCTCTGGCCTTTGCAATGCGTGAGCTGACGTCAGTTTCTATGCGCCCATCATTGCTGATGCAGCTGCCAAGATAAGTGAATTGATCAACCACCTCGAGTTCCTCGTTAGCAAGCGTCAAGGGGTCATCGAGTGGCTGGTGGTCCTGCAGCAACACTGCACTTCGAAGGTGCGAAGTGCATACCAAATAATGGGACCACTCTGGATAGGCTATTCAGGGTTGATTGTGCCGCCTCAACATTGTCGAAAAGCAAGACGATATCGTCCGCATACTCTAGATCAACTAACCGTTCACCAGGCAGCACTTCAACACCTACATCGTGAGATTCCGCAAGGGAACACTCCATGATAGAATCCACGACGAAATTGAACAAAAACGGGGAAATCAGGCAACCCTGTCGAACGCCACTTGTAGTCGAAAAGCTATCCGATAGGGCACCATAGACCCTGACGCGGCCTCTAGTGTTCGAGTATAGAGCACGAAGGATGTTCACATATTTCGTGGGAACACCTTTCCGCGCAAGTAATTCGAACAGAATCGATCGATCGACTGAATCGAACGCACTCTTGAAATCGAGGAACACAGCTATTGTCGGTCTGCGGTATGCGTGGCGCTGCTCTAGCACCTGCCGCAAAGTAAATATATGGTCTATACAGCCACGTCCTGGGCGAAAACCGGCCTGCTCTTCCCTAATCCGAGATTCCCGTTCTGCAGTGAGGCGACGAACGATAATCGAGGCCAGTAATTTTGTCACAACTGGCGTTAGGCTAATACCCCTGTGGTTCGCACAGTCTGTGCGACTGCCCTTTTTGTATATTGCCACTATAATCGATTCGCTCCAATTAGCCGGCACACTCTCTTCGTTCCAGATACGTTCGAATAGGGAGGTCAGTGCTTGCAGAGGACCTCACCTCCATCCTTAAATAGTGCAGGTGGTAGGGAATCCGGACCAGCGGCACGAAAACGATTGAGGGCTGTGATCGCGTTTCGGACTTCGGCCTCCGACGGAGGCTCTAAACTAACCGTCCATGGCTCGTCCTGCATCACCTGAGTAGGAAGAGGTCCGGGAGCAGGGGGCCAGTTGAACTGATGTTCAAAGTGCTCAGCCCAACGAGCCATACGGCGCTCCTTATTGTGTATCAGCGCACCCGCGCTGTCTCTGATTGTCTCACTGACGCCTGGTTTTCTCGGACCAGTGGTGCGTATTAGCTGGAAGAGCTTGCGGTAATTGCCTACTGCTCCTGCCTCCTCCATTTCTTGAGCCCGACTGGTCCACCAGGCTTCCTTGTCAGCACGTAGGCTCCGCTTTAGTTCACGCCCAATAGCCCGTCTGGTCACATTGTGTTCAGAATCAGCCGGGAGGTGTCTTCTAGCTTCCAAAAGGTTCACCGACCTCTCGGATATCCAGTGACTGGTGCGGTGACGACTGATAGTGCCACATACAGATGCTCCTGCATCGTGCATACTGGCCGAGGTCCTATTCCACTGAAGTTCAGTGTCATTAGGACAAGACAGTGAGAGTTCGCTATGCAGTGCTTCTTGATAGGCTTGCCTGACAGAGGGCTGGGACAATTTCTCCGTTGCCAATCGGGGGAGACGCTTTGTGCGCCGTCCGGTAATGTTCATGGAGAAACGACAGCGCACCAAGGCATGGTCAGAGTCGACGCAGGTACTCCAGTACGAGCGGCAATCCAGAATGGAACCGCGCCACCTGTAACTTATGGCAATGTGGTCAATTTGGGTCCATCGCTGGCCAGCTACAGGTGGACGCCAAGTGGCACTTCGGCGTCCACGGTGTCTAAAAGCAGTGCTAGTAAGAAACAACTGGTGCTCCGCACACAGTTGCAGCAGACGCTCGCCGTTGTCAGTCCGTTCGGCGTTAAGTCCATACTTACCACCCAGCTGAGCTTTTGAAGAGCTCAGACGCCCTACTTGTACGTTCATATCCCTTGCAAATACTATAATATCTGAACTAGTAGCACTGCGTAGCAGGGCATTCAGTTCGTGATAGAAAGTGTTCTTGACTGCATTAGAACTGCAGTCGGTGGGAGCATAAGCAGAAATCACAAACAAACA
>OX104068.1:99520642-99661997 GCA_944474145.2 Dicrocoelium dendriticum | reverse complement strand
CGAAGAGCGCAAGCATGTGAGGTCTCAAGAGCATCAGTTGCACCGACAAGTTGGTCACACGCATGCACACCGCGGTGCATGCGCGCCAGATAGGTGTTGTCCACTGATCAACTTGCACTCGCTTGCGTGTGCACACCTGCTGGTGCATATTGATTACGTAACGAATTATTGTGACTTTAGTACGGTGTTTAATCCATTTAACTGCCAAATTGATAGTTGTGGATTCGATTAACTAACCAAAGTCGCTAGTTTATTTTGTCAGAACCCGAAATCCTAACTACGTGTGGTGGAAAATTTATCTTCTGGCTTATACTGTACCGTGCTAGCCAAGACAAAGTAAATGTGAACTGGCTTGAAACAGCAACTGTAAAGCACAGTATTGCTTGTATGGGTTTGTCAAACTTTACCACTCAACCATTTCTCACATCAACGTCTGTGTTTTCGTTGACTCCCAAACCTAGGATCCTTCGATTCCAATGCGGCTGTGAAGAAGGAGGTACGTCTGTGATTTTGAAATTTTTTGTTTCCATGTTCATTTGTTTTCTTCTCTTTACTTATACAACTTGGACGTCAACGTTGTTTCCCACTGGTTCACACAGTACTGTGATATTCTTACTTAAGCCGAAGAAGCGCCTTACATCAGCCTTTTTGCAATATTACCTGTGCGTGTGCAATTCTTATAGCTCCAGATCTCATTTTCTACTTAACGACTTTATTGATTGGTCGAACTGTTCCTACGTCGAACTGGTGCCATAATACAAGACCTTGTATGCATAATAACCTGAGTTCCGTTCTTTGTTGTGGCAATTAATTCGTTTTTTAGCAGGTTCCATAATAGAGATCGGTATATGGAACTTTTATTTTTCATAGCTAAAGGTTCCATGTTGTCCTGGCTATAACGAAATGACTACGACGGAGTTGCTGGCTATGGAAACGAAAAGGTGCGGCACGCCAATCGGTCGCGCGGAGGAGATCAACCAATGCGCCAAGCAAAGGCGTCACTCCATTAAAACAATCAAACTCATTCTGCAGTTCAACTTTCCGTACCCATCTCCCAAATGAACAGTGAAATATTAATTTTGCACAAAGAACTCAGGCAAACCGGAGAAATCTCCAGACTGCTACATAGGCATACTCCAGTAGCGAGTGTGCAACCAGTCTTTCGATCTAAGTGAGCGCTATCTATCGCCAGCCAGCCTTCTGAGAGACCAGGCTGTCACATCGACCCACTATAATTTGTACTGGTATGAACTATACCCGATGTGGCTGCTAGGAGCACCATTGTGATTGAATCCTAAGGGGCTCCTATCCGTGTCCTCCCTAGGTTGTCGAAACGGAAATATGTTTTGCAGGGAACCGTCCGTAAAGGTCTGGACAGCTGGCTAAGCGAGGAGTTCATTGTACATCGAGGCGCAGGGATTCAGCGAAAAACGGCAGCCAGTCGATAATGTGTCCAGAGGAAGTAAAAGGGAAAGGGACAACGTAAATGCGCAGCTATTCACATTGGGGTGTTATGAAGAAGGTACGAGGCTGTTTATGGGTTTTCAAAGCTTTTGTTCTCTTGGATTATGATAAAAGTTTACAGGAGTGTGAAAATAAAACATGCTGTGAAAGTCATGCTCTACGGAGAATAACAATAACACAGTCTGGGAAACGAGCGGGGAGTTTGACATTCCTACCACGTCGGTTGATAACGGGTCGAGTAGGGATGAGGTCGGTTGTAGCTACAAAGTTCCGCTGGAGCAAAACTACTAGTCTGCGGCTGTGGAATTAGCCATGATGACGCTTGTTGCACTGGACAGTCAGACTCGCCAGGAAATACTGCTTTGAGTTGGTCAGTATTGATCACCTCAGTTTTACCATTGTAGCCAACGGTAAATATCTTGCCTGTTCTACGTGAATACAGAAGTGGCCATAGAGAGGTCGAAATGATCATCGTAGGCTGTGAGTGCGAACTAATGCTTGGGTTCAAGTGGCTTGGCGTTCGTCTAGGTTGGTGCACAAGCTCTGTGCTCTGCGTTGCACAGGCAACCAAGTACGTTGGGAAGTTCGCTGAATATACGTTATAGTATGATCCTTTTTCGGTTATGACTACGCTAAGGCAACCAAATAGAGCTACCCAGCTTTGTAGGAAGGCGCGTACAACAGTCTCATCAGATGAGCAGTCAACCATCGGAATCGCTTCTATCTAACGTGTAAATCTGTCGATACATGTGAGGAGGTCCATTAAGTCATTGTATGGTGGCAAAAGACAGACTAAGTGAAGGTGAACATGAACGAAAATAGTGTCAGAAGCAGAAAAGGCATCGAGTGCGCTTTTGGTGTATCCGTACACTTTGCCGCGCTGGCACTCAAATCACCTGTGAGCCTAAATGCAAAAGTCGCGGTTAGGATCTTTTCAGAACCACAAATGTCGGGAATTCACAAATTGTGTAGCCCTTTACTAAGTGCTCTGTGCATTGTTGTTGGAGCTACAGGGCGTGGAGAGATTTTTGAGTCGAACTCGCTTTATTGCCCACCCGGTTTAGAGCCCACCCCGCTTTATTTCCCAGTTTTTCAAACTATTATGATGAAAGCCTTATCAGAATTACAACTAAAATCCTGTTACTTGTGAGTAATAGAAAATAAAAAGGACCTCTCCTAGTTTCAAATGCTATGGATATAGCGTCTAGTGAGAGGACGTCATCACCTCGTAGGATAACCACTGTCAGTGACAGTGGTAGATAGGTGGTGCTATATCCCAGTTAGTTTGCAAATTATGTAGCCCAACCAACGTCCCCCATGGCTCAGTGACTTAAGCTGCTGGCTACTTGGCATCTTCCTCTAGCTGTCATGGGTTCGATCCTTCTTAGAGGATCGAGGGAATGCGCGCCACTGACGAGCCCCAATAGGGCGAAACGCGTCTGGCGCTTTTCCGGACTGGGCTCTGCTGTGTAACTTGTGAACTATTGGGATGAAAGCCTTATCAGAAATACAACTAAGATCCTGCTACTTGTGTGTGAATAGAAAATACAAATGCATTACTCTTAAATATGATAATTTTCACCGTCAAATTTTCCATTGCCGGGACCGTCCCACCGCTTAATTGCCAAGCTGCGTGGGCTGTGCTCTTGTCGCTTTGTCAATTTTACGCCCTCGCTCCGACTAACTTTTATTACGATTACCCCACAGCTAGCCAGTCCGATCGAGTCAAGAACAACGAAGATATCGGCGATGTTATTAACTTATCAGAATATCTTACCTACATCATTCAATACACGATCATGCTAAATGTACCGACGGATGTGGATCAGTTCTCGGCCATAGTAGAAACTCGAGAACTCAGTAAAGTCGGGTAATCTTTCCGCTCTAGCTTTGTCAGTACTCCATAGGTTGCACACAAGTATGACCGGTAAAAGGCGTTGTCCTTGACAGAAAAGTTGGACCTTTTTGGACTAAATTGAAATTTATCCCCCAGAAAACTCTCAAGACAAGTTGTCGTGAGATTTACACATTTCTCGTAATACCCTAGCCAGGTTGATTGCCAGGAACTCCGGTAGAATTTGTCGCATGGCACTGCAAACTCTCACAAATGGAAGCGATGTGGGAAGGATGAAGGTTGAAACTACATTGAAAGACTGAATGATATCGGTTCGTTAGCACAACCAAACAGTTACAGACCCGCTGCTGAAGTAAAAAGGCAGAATAATTCCGAGAAAGACATGGAAAAACTTTTGCTGCCGCAGAAGTATGGTTGCAAAGATGGAAGAATATAAATCAAATTGTGTATAAACGCACGCATAATGAAAAGACCTCCGCGGACAGAGTAGTATGTGAAAACTGGCTGAAGGTAGACTGCATTAACTTTTAAGTGCATTTGATGATGACAACGTGTAAAATGCAGACAAAACAAGTCTTTTTATCAAGAAACCTTAGAGAGCTCCTTTTGTTCTCGTGCCGACGAGCTCAGCGGATCAGAAAAAAACATGGATAGGATCATTCACCCGTGCTGCGCGAATATGTCAAGCACGGCTAAAAGAAAGCTGGTTTTGATTGGAAAATGTAAGAAACCACGAGTGTTTTAATGGCGTGAACGTGGACACAATTATCGTGTATTACAGAGCTAACAAAAATGTACGGATGACGAAAGAACTATCCACCGAATAGGTCTTCGAACGGAACAAGCAGTTAGGCAAAAAGTTAGGTTGCTCTTGGATAATTGCACAGCACATCCACAGGTAGAAGGCCTGAAAAACTTTCAAATGAAATAGTTCCCGACAAACACGGTCAGCATTCTTCGACTCATGGACCAAGGCGACTATGAATCTGAAAATCCGTTGCAGAAAAGAAATTGTGGACCGGATTCTTTATCACATCGAAAACAACGTGTTATCTGGCTCATCCTAGGCGGTGGATGTCAGCGCCAAGATTTCTGTGCTCGATGCAACTCAGCACGTCTCAAACAGTTGGAGGTAGGTTATCGACACAACAATAATAGCATGCTTTCGGCATGCTGGCTTCAGTCGACTGGCATCCGACGCACCTTTCGATGACGCCGTCATCGCTGAGGACGAGATCAGCGCTTGCACAATACCAGTCGTCAGTGCAGAAGAGTTCGTTGACATTGACGACGATGTGGCATGTACCTCATATCTGACAACTGTTGAACATGAAATCGTCAATAACATTTTAGAGCATCAACTAGAATAGACAGAAGGCAGCGACTCAGTGGATGACGTGCCAGATGCCTCCGTGAGTAACAGCAATCTGCGCGTTTCGCATTCAAGAGCAAAGAACTGTGTGAAAAATCTCTATAACAACGGAATTTCACAGGGCTAGGCAGCGATTTCTTGCCCAAATTGCACTGCATCAGTGCGAAAGTGACTGGAATAGCAGCTTAAAATAATGTACAACTGACGCTGGGTTGTTTTCTCGGCAAAAATATACAGTAGCGCCAATTTCTATAGCTACCCAAATAAGATGCTTCGTAATACTTTATAAATTATAGTTCTTGTTCTGTTGAATATACGTCTTTTGTAGGCTTTAGTTGTAAGTAAGTATTTTATACTTCTTAGCACGTTACAATTCGAGTGATATACTGTACAATTATTAAATTGTTGTTTTCCTTTCCGAAAAAATGACAGTATCGGTTAATTGCCCAAACCGCTTAATTGCCCACTTTTGAAATATCCCGATGGTGGGCAGTAAAGTGGGTTCGACTGTATGATGATAGTGGAAATTCTCGTAGTTTCAGAGGTGTTGCGTTGCAACTTATCTTTGCCGGGATCCGATTGCTGGGCGACTAGACCGATATTGGTCACCTGAGGCAAGCAGATCTAGTGGATTCGTGAAAGAGCCTCTGCGACGGGATTAAGGACGTTTGAAACTTGACTTACTTCTGTCGGGAACTGACAGACGTAGTCCAGGTGCCAAGGTACTTGCGGAGAATATTTGTCTGTTGCACCAGTGATTGCGTACATCAATGGTTTTTGGTCCTTGAAGACCGTAAAGTGTTGATCCTCAAGGTAGTGACCAAAACTATGATAGCTAAGTAGATTGCGAGTAGCTCCCTACCGAACGTGCTGTGACGCGATTCGACAGGTTGCAAAATTTTCTATAAAATACTAGACAAATCCATGGATGCCCGATGAGCTGCTGAAGAACTCCACCGACGGCGGTGTCTTATGCGTCAATTGCAAGCGAAAGTGGTACAATTGGGTCTGGTCCGGCGAAAAGCGTTATGTTGGAGATAATTCATGAGCTACTCAATACCATTTTAGTATCCTTAGGGAAGTAGAAAACCCGTTGCTTACCGCGAAGCTAGTCGGTCATCGGCTGCATTATGGTCGCGCAATTAGGAACAAAGCGTCGATAATAGTTGATAAGGTCAACGAATCGGCGAAGCTGTTTGAAGAAGCTAGGAGCAGCATATTCTTTCAGTGTCCGGATTTCGTCTGGTAGAACTTCCACACCAGCGGCGCATAACTTGTAGCCAAAGAAGTCGATTGTGTTTTGAACAAGTCCGCATTTGTCGGGGTTTACAGTAACCCCACATATCGTCAATTGTTTTAAATGTACGTCAAGGTGACCAAACTGTTCATGATCCGAAGAGTTGGCGATGATAACCTCATTAAATACGAATAAACGCGTTCAAGTCCTCATGTTACCTCATAAAGGAAACAATGAAACGTTTGCACAGCTTTGCGAACGCAGCAAAATATTATGAGGTGCCCGAAAAGACCAAACCATGTAATGAATGCCGACTTAGAAACGTAGTCTAACGCTACAAGTATTTGATCGTACGCCTGCACTAGTCCGAATTTGCTTAAGATTGGCTTACCAGCTGTGCATGTGCGGAATAGTGCACTTATTTGCATGCTATTCCCGATTTGGTTGAAGATTTGTTTGGATTTTTATGCCGGCATGAGTCTGACAAGGATTTTCGGAATTTCGACCATAAGGCTCATTTCCGGTTTAGAACTCATCCAAAGGATATATGGTAACATGAAACTACGCGTTCCAGATTCTTCGGGTGCGTCTTCTTATTGCTAAGTGTTGTTTTGTTCATAAAGCCTATCCTGACTTGCACTTTGACAGATATGTGCGATTCGGTTATCTCTCACAAACGCTCTACAAAAGGTCATTATTTTGTCAATGCCCACGACTCATAGCCAGTCGAGTATTGTTTAAATGTGGTCAAAGCCTTATCAGGTCTTTGTTTGCATACGCAAAAGTTTGAAAGGCTACCTGTATCTTTGCAGAAAATGGTGACCAAACAACACCTACGTCTGGAAAAGTCATGCCGTAATCGCAGTGCCAATAGTACAGTGCTGTACTTGATAACATATGTTTATTAGTTCCATTTCGCAAGATGTGCTTCAATGGACTTTAAGGAAGGAAATAAGTCGCGCAAGGTCAGCGGACACACAGTACACACCAGTTAACTCAATCGACCTCAGGTGTGGATTGCTGCCTCAAGTTAAAATGCGCAAGGTACTCTTCCCACTGTTGGGCTTTCATTCAGCCAGATTCGGTCAGACGAACACCACCCATCCGGAGGGACAACAGACGGTCGTTTCGCTCGGTCGGAACTCGTAAACAGTGTGCTACTCTTCTTATCCTGACAGACTCGAACCTACAGTCACCTTCTTGATAGATCGTGACTTGGATCACTGTTTATTGGGTGATGGCGTAGGACCGTTTTAACTGGTTACTGGCTGTGAGATAGCATACTCCTCTCACAATGCCATATCCGCATCTCCAGATTGTGGCCCCAAATCTGCGAACTCATACTGCAACGTAGACGATCGCTAGTTGTTAGCAGGTAGTAGGGAATTTTAAAGTATCCTGCCAAAATTCGTTGCAACCAAATTCGACTGACTAGTCACCACGCACCCTGAAAGGCACTGGACAGCCGTTTTGCTCTTTCGGGACTCTCCAGTTGTGCGCATTCCAGCAGCCTTCTTTTCTTGATTTAAAGCTTGAAACTATTATCGTCTTTTGTGCACAAACTATTACAAAGCAATTTCCGGGTATAAGGGAACTTTTCCTATTGTCCTCAAGAATGGTACTTAGAGATCTACCAACGAACTCAAGAAATCTAAGAATTCTGTGGAATATAATGGATTCAAATTTACTACCTTTGCCGCACTACACTACGCCTGTCATCTAACTTGTTTCAAACTGAATGTATTATCTTAGTGGATGTATCTTAAGTGTCTGGTGAACCACAAATCGGCCTGGATGATCACACACATCCTACCTGTCTTAGCTGATGTGGAATTTGTTCTGAATTTCACTACTCCAGTGTGAGACACACTATCTATGCAAACTGCGCTTTACAAATACCCATACGAAAAACTGCAATTCGCTTCGTAGTTACTTTATCGATTGTCTGTCGGGGTCATTATGATTTCAACACAGTAGACGAAATATCTTTGGTGAATGCAAACCTAGTTATTCTACAAACAGCTTGATTTTGATAATAAAAGTCAGGTTTCTGACAATGGATTTATCCGACTTGGTAATCATAGGCGAGCTTATTTGCTCATAAACATTAATGGTTTACTTAGAATCAATCGCAGTGTCGGTGGACATTAGTGTCAATCCTACTACAACAGATTCACTGATTATGCTTTGCTCCTGAAGAAAAAATGAAGGCGCTCGTGAGCATCCGAAATGTCTACAGTGAAAAGAACTGTGGTACACATATGTACCTCTACTGACATCCATTAATAATCTACCAAAAACCTGTTAAAATAATTTTGCTGGCTAGTTTGTCTTTCATGTTCGTTCAAGAAATAGTCATTCAACTTAGTTCTTGGACACTGTCGGAATCGCACCAGACTACTTACTCGAGACAGTGTCCGCTTCCAACGACAGTTGTCATCAAATGTTTGGAAATACGTACACACGAACATCTGTATACCACTGTCACAGCAGGGAATTTACCGAACACAGCACCACGAACGAAACCGGATCTGTGCGAGGGGGAAAACTCATTGAACATCGGTGCGACTTGTGTTGTGTTTTGGTTACCACTTGCCGCATCGTGACAAAACCAATGTGGGCGTCATATAATCAGACGTCGGGTAACCAGGTTCTGTAGCTAAACGCCAGATCAACGCTCAAGCTGTGCATCTACCCTTTCGTTAATCCTATCCACCACAATGGACACACTCCAGTGCAGTTCAAAATGGCCGACATTTCAATCGTCTCCACAGCACATTGACTGTCGAACCCAACTACGTTCTTAGCTAATATGTATATCTTATAAAAATCAGTACGTTGTGCGTAGAAATCGCTGTTTCGGAAATTGCGAACTGGGGGGAACTCAATAATCTGGTGAACGTAATCATGGCTTGCTGTCTAATCTACACGAATCATTTTCGGTATAATTTTACGCTACTATAAAAGTGAAAGTAGTATTTATTATAGCTCAATACGTTTGTATTTGCTGTCCGCTAGTATCGTCTTGTGAGCGCTAACTAGTTCAAGCACTCGAGTAGTTAGCAGGCCACGATGAAACATTCTAGCTGAAACGGACTAGTGGTCATAAAATCTGAGTGGATTAGCAAGGTTCAAATGTGATGTAAGTCTGTCCTCTAGCCACTAAGCTGGGTAATTCATTAAAGCTCACCAAAAGAACGGAATCAGGTGAGACAGGCGCACTGAAGATCAGAGAATATGAATGGCAGTAGCGCCAAGTGTGTATGGTGCGTTGATAATGATGGTAAACCACGTCAAACCAGTTCAGAAAATTTCGGTGGTTGAAATCCACGGTGTAAAACGCATATGAGCACAACGCGGGTTAGCTTTCGTGGTTACAAGTTTCTGGATGAGTAAACGGCCTCATTCTTACAGTCGTGTAGTAGGCAACATCATGCGTGCAGGGAAGTTTAACGACACTTCAGTGCATGATCTCGACCGATAAGGGCTTGCAGCTTTACTGTTTGGGGCGAGGGATTTGCGTGAATAATTTTCCGGAAGCTATGTCATAGACTCGTTCAGGACCGAACGAGGCTAGAAAATTCCATCTGACTGAATCTATCAAGCAGCAGGTAGTGGGTGCATAAAGCATCTTCTTGTAAAAGATGAAGGGTAATGATACTACAGGATAGATGAGTCTCTAAGAAGTTTTTCGGTTCCATGATAAATGGATCCTAGTGCCTTTCATCTAGGTATCATTGCGTGCGAAGCATTTATTTACACACAGCTGTTGATTTGGGAGCAAGTTCAAGTTCATTTGGGACCGAAACGATAGTATAATCCGGTGAATGTTCCTTCTTTTGCGTATCGTCGGATCGGGAATTGACAGGTCTGCTTGAGATCCTGGAAAGCCTAAAACAATGACCACATCACACCCAGTCCAACCAATTACTGCCCACATTTTCCTGTCCAGCAGTCCCTGCCGAGCCGGTTTATGTGAAGTAAGTGTGAAGGGTAAGCTAAGAAAAGAAGAGGAGGAATGTTAGCTAAATAATGATACTACCAGGGTGTGAGAAGAAATAAAACTAAACACGAAGGGAAGTTAAAGATACAAGTCGGTTAGGAGAAGGGGAATGTTTGGTACTGCCACCCAAGAGCATCTAACTGACGCTCGAAACCCTCTGCCGTAGACTCCCTCACCACGTGTGCCGGAAGCGAGTTCCAACGTTCAATAACTCAATGCGACAAGCGAGTTTCCGTTCTTACCCGGTCAGAACGCTGTTTGTGCAGCTTCAATGGGTGACCTCGGAGACTAGGCAGCTTGGCGGGACTAAATAGCCAGGACAAGTCTGGACCCATCTTACCCGTTAAAATACGGTAAGTGAGGATCAAGACTCCTCTAACTCTGCGATAGTGCATTAAGTATATACCCAAGATAAGCAAACGTTCGGGATACGTTTGCCCCCGTAATCCTTGCACTAACATTGTATCCACTCGCAAAACCCTCTCCAGTTCCATCTTGTCACTTATAAGATAAGGTGGACAAGACTGGATACAGTACCCTAAGTAAGGTCGCACAAACGCTGAGAACAGCTTCACAAAAATGTTGGCCGTTAGGACACCGAAGGAGCGGCGAATAAACCACATCATACGGAACCCTCTAAAAGCAGCCTTCCTCCAATTTTCCCCAGAGTGAAGCAATGAGTTATGGGTGATACCTAGATCAACCTGCTGAATGACAACAGGGAGTTCACTTCCACCAACTACATAGCGCGTGGGAGGACTAGCACCTCCAATGCGGAGGACAGACCATTTCGCCCTGATTTATGGGCATCAACCATAAGGTTGACCAATCCCAGAGCCTATCCAAGGCACTGTGCAGTGCCTCAGAGCCACCAGGGATATCCACAATATTCCAGAGGTTGAGGTCATCAGCAAACAATAGCGACGGTACTCCAAGCGCCTGCAGTAGGTCATTGATATAAATTGCAAAAAGCAACGGCCCTAGAACCGAGCCCTGCGGAACGCCACTAAGAACAGCTTGTCTAAGCGAAAGGCTACGCCCCACGCGTACACACTGTTCTCTGCCCTCTAGGAAAGCAGAAGCCCATTTAAGGGCGGCTCCAGATATCCCATACGATCTCAACTTCAATGAGAGTCGTTGATGTGGGACAGTATCAAAGGCTTTCGAGAAGTCAAGGAAAAGCACGTCGATGGCGTGACCGTTGTCTACTGCCTCAGCCCATCTTTCACGAGCTAAAGTAAATATGTCAGACATGAACATCCCTTACGGAATCCGTGCTGGGCCGCACTCAGAAGGTTAAACTTAATTAGGTGATTCTCCACCGAATCCCTGACCAATTTTTCAAACGACTTAACTACTACACTTGTTAAGCTGACAGGCCGGTAGTTCGCGGTCAGAACTCTGTCCCCGCCCTTAAAAATCGGACAGATGATTGCCTTCTTCCATTCAGAAGGTAAGGCACAGCTGTCGAGTGATACTGTAAACATGCATGGCAGAGGGCCACTTAGCTCAGCGGCCAATTCATGCATCAGCTTCGGATGAATTGAATCAGGGCCAGAAGCTTTGGAAGGATTTAGCCCTTGTAATAGCTCGAAGACTTGTGTCTCCGTTATGCTGATTTCAGTTAGGCAAGAAACCTCTGGAACTTTTGTGACCAGCTCTACCTGAAGTAGAGAGGCCTCATGAGAAAAGACACCAGTATACTGTTCGCTAAGTATACAGGCATTATCATAGTCTGTATGCCCATGGGTCTCGTCCGCTCGTAGTAAAGCCGGTATAGACGAGTTTGTACCCGTACGTCTCTTTACATAAGCAAAGAACTTCTTTGGATTTGTTACGGCTGCGTTAGCCAAATCCTCCTCGTACTGAAGACGAAGAGTTCTAAGATGACGCTTACATTTATTTCTAATCGCTCCTTAGCTTTCGTAGGTGCTGGTTGATGAAGCCGCTTGGTAAGTTCGCCAGCACTTAGAGCGCTTCCTGAGCAGGTATTTACCTGTATGATCTATCCATGGAGGCTGCGCCCGTGTCACCCTTCTCTTAGTGAGTGGGATGTGGGGAGCAGAGATCTCGGTGAGGTATGACCTTAATTTCTCCCAGGCTGTCTCAGCGGTGTCAGCCACGGTGACCGCACAGTGCAGAACTTAAGCTCCGTCTTGCATTGCGTTAAAGTCTGCCCGCCAAACATTTGGACATGCCTCAGCGGTGGCTTGATGACACTTAGTTAGAGCACATCGAAAGGATATGCAGACATGGTTACTGGCTCCTAGAGGACAGTCGTAGGTAATATCACTTAGGAAATCGTGTGACTTCGCAAAAAGGAGATCCAAGGTAGACGGAATTTGGTTACACAAATATCTAGTCGGGAGGTTCACGAACTGATGCAAAGGCAGTTGCAATGTTAGCACAAGGAGATCCGAACCGAAAGTGCCCACCGCCGAGTTTCAAGATAGATCAGCCCAGCAGACTTCAGGGAAATTGAAGTCACCCAGTATTAGACACCTATTGGCAGCCTGAGTACGAATAAATTTAATAACCTCCCTGGAGATACTTCCAGGACTTCGATATACCACTATAACTGTAAACTGAGCAGAGGAAGTGCACACAATAGTCGAGAGGGCTTCAACAGTTTGATCCGGTGACTGGAACACAGGTCCTCAACACATCAAGTTTACAACTCACATAAAGAGCGACGCCCCCACCTTGGTGGCCAACGGAGCGATCGTATCTAAGCAGTGCGTAGCCAGGCAAATATACTTCACCGTCTGTGATATGCGGGGACAGCCACGTTTCCGTGATAGCAAGTATGTCGGACGAGATTTGTCTACAAGTAGACCCACCTCGTGTACCTTGTTCCTTAGGCTACTAAGCATTCTCTAGCGTTGAAGCCACTCTTGTACTAAAAACACATAATGACCGTGGATGATGGATCACCAACAGAGCGCTTAGCTTTTAAACCATAGGTTAAGCTGTCGTTTCTAAAATGAAATCAACTTGTTTAACATTTTCCCGTCGATTCTTTTATTCACAAGATTGCAAAGGTGAATTTGCCTTTTTATTACGCAGGCAACCAGTGAGGCTGTGTATTTAAGATCAAATGGCTGCTTACTCTCTCATATTCGTTAGCCGCCTCGAGCGATTGTGGCTTTTCTTCAGGACTTAGAATACAGACTATAATTAAAACACTGAGCAATTTAATATCTTCTGGGGGGATCTGGTGGTAATCCGGCAATTCCCTTGCCGCAAAACCCACTGTTTCTCTGTTGCCTCGATTCCAATTGGCATACATCTAGCTGTGAAGTAACGTTGATTTGTCTCAGAGTTTGCATGTCGTTAACAAAGTGTTTCAACTAATTAAAATATGATGAGGAATAACAATTTTGTGGAAACTATTGCCTTCTCACATTTTTCTCCACTGATTAGGTTTTGGTAGTATTAAATTTGAGAAACAGGCAGCTGTGCATGTTGACGAGGGAAACGGCAAATAAATTATCACTGAATATCAATTAATGCCTTTTCTTTTGCACAACCACTGAAATCTTTGTCCTTGAATAAACTGTTGGTCGGCATTTATTTTTGAACCTCTGCTTTCAAGCATAGTTTTCATCTACATCTACCGATACGCAACCGGAAGATTTGCATAGTACTCGGCAATTAAACTGCTATGAGTAGCAGGTACAGTGTTGCCTCAAGTGCAACTATGGAAGTGCTTCAACTGATTCGCATAATGAGACCTGTGTACTTCAAACACTATTACTAGATGATAGTTGTATTGTTCGCTGAGAGCACTGATGATGTCACATCGCTTTGTGACGAAACGTATGCAGCAGGACTGTCAGGTTAAACGAAGAGTTCGACTTCCCAATGGAGAATCTATGTTAGTAAGATTTGTTGCAAGATGCAAGGCGTCGTTTTCACATGTAAACCACCGAAAGACATATCCTACGCATCAAGGTTACGACACCACTTGTTGGTAGCATAATTGTCCATCGGTCCATTCCTGTTGAAAACGTTGGCCTGGTGTCAAAACTTACGTGCTCCCTAAACTCTCTGACTCAAAGCTTGATAGTAGAGAGGCTTAGTCATATTGCCGACGCCGACCGTTAGATATGGGAGCATTTCTAAAGTTCGGCGTGGGCATTATGACAAGGCCTCTGCACTAGTGCTTCCTGTTTGGGATTGGGAAGATTGTCACACTGCATTATCTATTGTGCTCAGTACCGGCCCACGCGTGTACCGTCTCAACGCTCAATCTATCGATTGCTTCTCTCGACTGAGATCGAAGTTAGTGGACAACCTCTCTTTCAATGCTTCGTCAGCAGGCTCATATATCACGAATAAATGACTTGCAAGTACTCATCAGGTAAGACCTAAAGGATTTGCGGCGCCACGCTAGGTGATTGGTCTCAATGCCCTCGAGGGCAGGTGGGCGGTGCTGTCTACAACATGTTTAGGCGCTACAGGGGCTAGGGTAGACTGAAAGCCTTGAAAAATTCCTTATGTGCACCCCGCTAAATATTGTGAAACCGAATGGCGCTATCCTCGAGCTATTCCCGTAGATACTATTTATTGAGAAGCACTGTGGAATTAATAATATACCCAACTTAACAACCTTATTTCACTTAGCCAAAAACGAGAATATATTCGATTTCTAACCGGACCAGCAACGAAAACATGTATAGAGTACCCACTTCCGGAGAAGATAAACTTCGTACTCGCCTATTCAAAGGAAATGACTATCCAGGAAAGTTCGCTAAAAGCCATCTGGAGCCTCGAGGTCAAATTTCATTTATAGCAGGTGTACCAACATCTCTTCAAAGAGGATGATATATCAGATTGGTCAATTAAAAAGCTTTCTGAGTTAATTACTCAAGCATACTACGCAGCAGCCTAAAGCTCAAGCACCAATTTCATGATAACTGAGGCAGCAAATCAAGGAGGATAATCCGATTCAAGTATTTCATTCGTCGTCTACTCTTTCTCCTATTCGTGTTGGTCCCTGTATATCAGACGAACTACCAGGGGACTGCTCCAGACATCCCGGGATCTTGTTCAGCTTCGTTGTTTAATAAACTGACAAGTTTATTAGAAAGCGCAGAGTCTGCAGATCCCGTAGATCAGAACCACCAAGTCATATCGCACGAGGCGCCTGATCCTGTTGAGGAGGAATACGGCATTCTACAAAGCTCAGTGTTTGGGCCGCGCTTATTCTTGGTTTCCATCAACAATCTCATGTATGTTATCAAGTCGATTTTCCCCATTTGGCCAATATCATCGAGATATGACTGGCGATCGGTAATTGGGAAGATCATGATCTGCTTCGACGAGACCTAGGCCGTGCTTTTGAAGAGTCCAGGACAAATGTACTTCAGTTGAACGCGGAAATGTATACTTGCACGCCACAAACCCTATAAACATGGAGAACAAATTTTGAAAACAGCTTACAGGAGCGCGACCTAGAGTGGTGATACGGAACGACCTAGGCTGAACGGACTAGACCTTGGAGGCGTCCAAAGCCGTTAACCAACATGTTAGTCTCTTACAGAGGGAGTTTAGGCGGTTCGACCATTCCACCTGCCTGCGGATACTCAACACGTATGTGAGTACTCATGTAAAGGACGCGATTTCGGTCCTGCAACCTTAGCTAAAAAGCGATACCGCTGCACTCGAGACCCCACGGCAAAGAGTAAGCAAAATGTGAAGGGCTTAGTTCACCCGCCATACCAGTTGCGACCGAAAGCGCTAGGAGTGTGCGACCGAATTTCTCGCGGTGTACTTGATGACCTCACTCTGGGGCTACATATTTAAATGCAAACTAGTCACGTTTGCCGTCAAATCCTGTTACGTAGCAACAAGATATAACTGAGGAGCCACTAGCTGGAACTGGCCACCCAATTCTGTCGGCTGGAATGCTACAGGAATTATTTTTCTCCTCGAGTTCATCAACTGTGGAACGCTCTTTCGACTTTGGTCAATTCTGTATCTACGCTACCCGTTAAAAAACGACGTGACGTTGCGTTGCACAATCTACATTAATTGTTTTGGGTTTTGTTTATCAAGTGTTAACAAGACGAATGCAAACGTTGTGCTCACCAGCCTCGCGATATCAAACTAGACGGAAATGCGTGTTAGTTAACGTTGATGTTATGATGACTCTACAGCTGCGCGTTTCACTTTGACATCACATTCTTATGAACTTGCAATTTACGGGACCTGTCTAACCCTGGCATTTTTATCCGTATTAGACAATTGCTCCCTTCCAGCTATCACCTTTACAGAGGCCACACACGAGTTATTTGACATCGTCTACTGGCATCGGACGAACTGATCGCCATTCGGACTGATGACCATACGCCGTATGCACATAAGAAGTCTTTCAGATAATCAGTCCAATCTCGCCCACTGTACCACTGACGCATAATGTGAACTGCACCACACACCTGTTTCAGAGAGCTTTCGTCCAATCTCCTAGCAGGTTTACTCGGATCATCTATTCATTTGAGCTTGAACTCTCATAGGATGATTACCTTCAGATCATTCATCTGCGGTGTATGCCCACCCCTGATGAAAGCGCACTGCAAATGAGATTGTTCACCAACTTCTGTTTTCCATGTCTACGCCACAGACATTTTAACAGTCTCTCAATTAACTACCTGCGCACAGGTAGTGGTCCATTCACCGAGGGTGTACGTGTGAAGTATCAGATACACTAGTCTGCTAGTTACAAGTAAGATCAATTGGTGATTCTGGTGCCTCTGATGTGTGGCCAGATTGGTGGCGAGTCCCACACACCTCAATGCCAGTATCGTGCACGACACGTGAGTACACTCTTGCGGAGTCATGTGAATGGTTAAGCTGAGGACCCTTGTCTGTACTTCAACGTCTATGCTTCTTATATTCTACTCCAAAAGCCAGTGATAGTACCACATCAAACCCGGTTCTTCCACTGAGGTCGTGTGCACCCTGCTTTGCGTGCTATGATTGGCCTAAACCATTAGATTACCAAATGAGGCACAGAAGGCGGTTACCAAGACTGCTTTTTTCAGGTGGAAGCAATCTTGGCTACATTACCTGTATCTTTGAGACCGCGTTTCTCAGGGATTTGTGAGGCTCGTGAATTCCGCCCGATAGATTTTCGCTTCAGGTTAATCAATCAGGCATTGATGTGTGCTGAAGCTTACTAGATTCTTCCCACATGATTTTTTCATGCCGTTGTTTATGTATTTCGCTCCCACTGTCCTTCGGCCTCCGATTTAACTCACTCCGATCCATAGCTATCAGATGACAGACAAACATGCTTAACCTGTTTTGATGTCTATTTTTGGATTGGTCAATCCAGCTTCTTACGTCCTATTGGCTGTTCGCCACTTGCACTTGTTCATACATGTGGTGTTTAATGCAAGTAGGAGGCTTTCAGTCGTCATCCGTCAAGATTGATTGCCCCACTCGTCCCATGAACAGCAGTTGCCCGAATGCTGCTACATTTAGCAGACCTCTTACATTCGCTGCCACTTCCACATTCTATGGATCTGATGGTTTAACCAGTCCCATCCAGTTGTGTAGTCCAGCACCAGTGCGGTCAGGAAAAACGCCTTCGTCACCAATAGCACCTATAGAGTTCAATGGTTTGTTCAAATCTGAACGATGCGAGGATGAAGAGTCAACTCAATGTGCTGATCATAATCAACTTCCTCTGTCCCCTCTGATTAGCAGCATTTATATCACGCGCATCAGTTCAAACAGCGCTTCTACCCTCCCTCATAAACACACTTCTACCTTGGACACTGCAACACATTCAGTCGACAGTACACCCGTAGAATCTCCTGACCGCATCACGGATAATTACTGTACTGGTTCTACCACGGTAATCCACCGATTAGATGATGACGATGTTCGAACTGATGAGGAATTCGATTTTCGAATGGGCGCGCAGCCTTTACGACTGTCACATGACTTAATCCATCCTGAAGCATTGGGTTCAGCCCTGATCGTTGATCACACAGTCGAAAGGAAAGCACTATTCCGAGTTTCATCCATGCCGTCCATACAGATGGTGACTTTCTCAGAGTTTACGAGTCATGTGCAGCTGAAGAGCGCTTAGCACAAGCGGAGCCACTCATCTGTGCTGAAGTAGCAACTGAATTACTGAAACTTGGATCACTACCATCGTGAACGGTACAAAGATGCCAAGCAATCTATTTTGCCTTCTGAATACCACACATATGTAGGTGCAGTTGAAGCATTACCGGTGAAACTAGACCAGCATGGTTCATTCACGCCCCGACACCATGGAAGTGCTTACGGACTTATTCTCCCGATCGACAAGTTCGTTTCCCTTGGTCGATTCTTGTATACTGCCAAAATATCCGCGGTCAGCGGATCACTCATGCGTTTTCCTATTACGGTCTAAGTACTGGAGACGGAGTCTTCGACTTTAAGACTCCAAAGCTCTTGTGTACTCATAAAAAAATTTTTTCGTTCCCTAGAACTAATTTTATCATTAGTGGTTCAATCATTTATGAAAGGAGTGGTTTTTTCTAAGTGCGTTGAACTTAGTGGATCCCGCTGAAACTAAGCTGGACCAATGTAGTATGCTAATACTTTCGAGACACTTGACAGAGAAGCACTTCGAAAACACTTCGACACATGGTGGTATAGAGTTTGACAACAATATATCAGGTCCGTCACGTAGCAGAATCCTGTCTCTTGTACCCGAAGTTTCACACTCTTTTACGTGGAGTGTCCGGTGAACACTTTCTTCAATATTGTTCTTTTGTTACTATTTACTCGGGAGGCAGTTTGCTGTGAATGTGAAATTTCAGTTGAACACGAAATACCATGCAATATAGAGTAGATTAGGTAGGCATGTTACGAGAATGTCGGTGAATAGATGGTTGCTTCTTTGTATCTTAACTAAAACGAAGATCACTCAATGGTCGGGGTCAATTTAAAACTCATGCAATGAATTACAACGGCGTTTGCAAACTCATTCTCTTCGAATACGACAACAATGCTTTAATCCAGGGTTTAAGAACATTTGTTTTAGGATGAACCTCAGTGGACTGATTCTGATGACCGTCTTTCAATGTGATCTGAAACTTATCACGAGAGCATATGTCCCATCGGTCAACAGATCACTTCAAGTTGTTCTAGATCAGGTCCAAAACTCAATTACAATGTGTGACAAATCGAATGTTAAAACAAATATGCGACTGCTATTCTGCTCCGGTGTTATGCTAAACATCAACGATCGATCAAAACCGGCTACAGTCGGATACAGTACACCAAGCGGACTTCCTTAGTAGTCAACGCCCAAGACTAGCGCACACGACGATGGCAAATGCGAGATGTCATGTCACGAGTATTCGCTTAATTTCTTCAGGAGAATTGTCCTACTTCAATACCTCTATTATTCTCTGGTAAGATATTTCAAAAAAAGCAGGACGCCGCTAATTTCCCACGAGCGCTCGTGAATTTGCTTGGTTACCTGAATGCGTTGGGTCGCTTGCACATATTTCATTTCTCGTGATATAATTTGACGTTTGTGGCGAACAATGAAGCTTGACATATGATGTTACATCTACAAGTTTGGAAACCCTAGGCATAGCTTCGTACGCATCCTACTCTGGCCAATAGTGGGCCCGATGTCACCAACTTTGGGAACATCCGATGGCTGAAACATGACATGTTTAGAAACCTGTTGCTCGTAATACATACTGCTACTTGGTTATTGTGGCAATACAACAGTGCCAGCCTGCATTTCACACTCATGAGCTCAGTCTTTGTTACAGTGTAGCCACTTGTTTGTTTCACTCTCTCTAAATCGGTTCTTAGTTCTTCTTGATATTCAAGTTATACAAATTTTTAATTCTAAATATGAGCATGCTATTTTGCTAGTTCGATAAGCTTGCAGCTAGTTACTCATACCCATTCGACAGCGTGCATAATATAATACACTATTATAGTAATGCTTCTTTAAATAAGTCGCTCCCCTGGACGCATAGTGCTCCAACAACCAACATTCCTAGATCTAGGCACTCAGCTGAGTTATTACCGTACTCCACTACAATGAAGGATTCAATTACCTAGGAACAGTACGTCAGCTGGTAAGAAAATATGCGATCCGGCATCTTAATTAGAAAACCCAGCCTCCATCATAAAAACGGAAAGCAATCTGTGGGGTACAGAATCACAAAGGAATTACTTATGAATGGAAGGATTTTGGTGAGTATTTTTGTTCGTCGCAATCAGCCGCATTTAGCTAACAATTCACGATAGTCAGATACCGTCCTCCATGGCGCAGTTGCATAAGCTGCGGACTAGTTGGCAAGAGTCACTAGCAGTCATGGGTTCGATCCTCCGCAGAGGACCGAAGGATGCGCACCACTGATGAGCCCCAATAGGGCGAAACGGCCGTCTGGTGCTTTTCCGGACAGCTGGTCGACATATCTGAATTGTCGGCTGATTGCGACGAACAAAAATACTCACCAAAATCCTTCCATTCATAAGTGATACCAATTCGCCCGTACGGATTCCACAAAATGCTATGTCGATTCATAGCTGCCGTAACCGGGAAGTCCTGACGCCGGAAGGCCGACCGCTGTCATCTGCATGGCAGGTGCCTGCATGGCAGTGGAGGATGCGTCGGGCTATATCGCATTTAGCTAACAATTCACGATAGTCAGATACCGTCCTCCATGGCGCAGTTGCATAAGCTGCGGGCTAATTGGCAAGAGCCACTAGCAGTCATGGGTTCGATCCTCCACAGAGGACCGAAGGATGCGCACCACTGATGAGCCCCAATAGGGCGAAACGGCCGTCTGGTGCTTTTCTGGACAGCTGGTCGACATATCTGAATTGTCGGCTGATTGCGACGAACAAAAACACAAAGGAATTCATTAAACAATGGAATAATGGTTTCATGCGGGGAAAAAGCTAATGCTTAACAGGTCCTGTAGGAGAGTTTTGGTGAAACAACAAAATATAAAAAATTGTTAGCAAAAGTGGGTTTACAACGGTAAACTCACTGAAGTGTGTATAGGCTGTCAATCCAAGGTATATCCATAAGAAGTGATATCAAATGGGAGTTTAATAAAAATCGTGTCTCCTCCTGATGTACACATACAGGAGGTGAAAAGTGGAACGAAATCTGGGATTTGACGGCCAATGAAATCACTTGGAGATACTTGTGTTTATCCATGGGTAATGGATCATGTAAGTTGGTGCAGCGAAATAAGTGCACGATCAACTCGGGCTTTGAACTTTGCCATCGTGGGAGCACATATGACAGATTCCGATAAGACATTTCACGTTCTGCAAACACGTACTGAAAAGAAATTCCGACTACATTCCAAATGACTGGGGTGCTCTCTCAGCTTGAGACGGTGGCCGCTCAAATTGCTCTTGTGACTGAGCTCTAGCAAGTAGCGGCAGGCGTGTTTTGGGTCTCTCAAATTTAGGCAAGTCAAGATGAGTTCCCCGCGCAATCGCTGATACAGTCTGCTGAATAACCCGAGCAATTGTAGCTTTCGTTCATACGGTAAATTATACAGACCCTTGACATACTTGGTTGGCCAACGTTGCGGTATTTCCAAGGCGGTGAGATCTCTCCTCAGCCATGGATGCCAGAACTGCATTGCGTATGCCACATTTGGCCATATATATTAGCTGCGAATTCGTGGAAACATCGAAGCGTCGTATCGTCCGAATGCACGCTCCAGGAGGCCTATTTGTAGGATGCCAAGCCTTAACGCCATTTTAGCCTGATTCGAACATCCTAAGTCAACCTGGATAAAAACTCCCAGCTCGTCATCGTCGGAAGAGGTTTGAAGCTCCTGGTTGCCGCGTTTGTAGGAGTACACCAACTTGTACCATAGGTACAGCATTCTACATTTGTCCACATTGAATCGAACTATATTCTGGAGTCATTACGCTTACACCATATCCAGATCAGCTTGAACTATTGTGATATCATTTGGTGTATTGATCGCTCTCCGCACTCTGATGTCATCGGCATAAAGCAGGCAGTTCGAGCTTATGAGGCGTGTGATATCATTAGTATACGTCAAAATTAATAGCGTTCCGGGTACCGATCCATTTGGTACTCCGCATTCAACTCGGATGGGATCTGACAGGGATTCACGTATTCGCACTTCCAAGCGATTTTGATGACAAAGCTTTAGTTCATCCTAGGGGAAGATAACCACTACCAAAGTTTAGAGTTTGAAGAACAGAATGTTATGGTCTAACCGGTCGAACGTCTTTGAGAAATTGAGAAACACTACATCAAATCCTGTGCTTTAGTCTACTGCTTCAGTCCATCTGAATCGTGCTAGTATTAGATTTGTGGTGCACGATCGAGTTCGTCGGAAGCCATGCTGGTCCGGTGCGGGGTGGCTAAATTCTTCAAAGTAAGTCGTTAGCGCTTCCGAAACAATCGCTTCCAGGACATTTGAAATAACCGGTAGTAAGATTATGGGGCGGTAGCTGGCTGGACCGGGACGACGGACTCCCTTGTGAATATGAGTAATCATCCCGAATTTTCACCAGTCTGTCACGTATGTTTCGTCAAAGGGGTGTTGGAGGAATCGAGGGAAAGGCTCAGGTAAACCCTCTCCTACTGAAGCTGGCGACTCCGTGTGCAAT
Source organism: Dicrocoelium dendriticum (assembly GCA_944474145.2). Classification (NCBI taxonomy): domain Eukaryota; kingdom Metazoa; phylum Platyhelminthes; class Trematoda; order Plagiorchiida; family Dicrocoeliidae; genus Dicrocoelium; species Dicrocoelium dendriticum. The sequence goes on along the minus strand of OX104068.1, from coordinate 99,639,421 downwards.
TTATCAACTCCAGGTGAGCTGCGCTTGCGCATACTCAAGAGAATGTTTTGTACAACTTCTGCCGTGAAGGACATGTGGGTGAGTTTTGGGAGTGAAACAACCATCCTCATCGGGTTATACGGTTAGTGATCGCACTGTAATGTTGCAGCATATTGTAGACGCAGGATATTCGCCGCCTCCTTCGGTGTCCGTGTGGATCCGTCCGCTGTTTATAAAGGAGAAATTCTTCGTTTCACCCTACGTAGACCGTCGGCCTGTTGATGCAGAAGCTTGTGATTTGAGGCCATACGCACTGCCAACTGCCGCTGGTACGCCATTCTGTCCTCGCGAACCAGCTGAGTATAGTGGTTATGTTTGGTCGCATGGGCCATCCAGTTCTCGGTGCTCGGTTAGGGTTTGTATATATGCCAGACTGAGTTTCGCGCCGCTATACACTTCGGTGTCCAGCTTCGCATAAACCAGACCACGTTTCTCGGGCAGAAGATCTTTGTCAAAATGAGTACGGCGATTCATGTCAGTCCTCATTCGATAATGTGTCTATGGTGGTTGTGTGAGTGTCTGTTACCCACTTGAACGATGTTATGCAGGCGGTGGCGCAATCAGAGGATGATTCATGGTATATTGACTGAATGTGTGTTTAAACGCAGGTAATAATCAACTGTTGCCCCACAGTTTCCGTACTTGACGCTTTGTATCATCTGTGTCAATTTGAATAAGACAGTAACATGAGGATTGCGGCAAGATGGTACCATTTAATACTGTCTGACCACTTGCAAACTAGTTACACTCTAACGTTCACGTGGGAACCTCCACAATGTGAACTCGCTCCAAAGGGAAAATGCTTGCGCCCAAGCTCTTCTAGGTACGTAGACCGTGAATCCCATGATATCTTGGAGTGGCGTTAGTTTCTTTACGGCTTGTAGGGTCAGACGTTTCCGCATAGTGACCATAACCTCAGCAACTTCAAGTGCTGCCTTTTTCATTACGACAGATAACCGTATGCACCTGATATTTGGCAGCTTGGTGACATCCTCAGCGCAGGTGTCTGTTGCATCGATGATTCATAATCTCTGTAAGGTTGCACGTTCCATCAGGATCGTATCAATCTGCCTTGGAATATATTCGCCAACCCGACTATTGTGACACCTTTTACCTACGTGGCTGTTGTCAAAGCGATGGACAAATTGCTAATTGCACTAGATTGTGGCGCACATTGGTTGGGTCCTGGGTTGACTTGAGCGGTTTACCGTTTTTTGCTTGTGTAATGTGGGTGGGATTTAGTCACTTTGAACACTCGCCGATTTGCTGCATGGTTGTCACAAAAGCACTTTTGTATGGGAACGGCAGATAGAAAAGCGTTTCTGTTTACCATTTGCTAACTGCTGGCTATAAAACAAATCTCTCCAGGTAACGGTTTACTCGGAATCTTTGTTTAATAACCCCTAAATCGGATCTTACAATTGGCACTAATTATTGAACGATCCCAATTAAATGGCATTGATACGGTGAGAATTTGTAGGGCCTCGGTGTGTCTCTCTCTCTCAGCTCATCACGCTTTTCTGTATATAGAACGCATGCCAAGGTTACCTCTAGGAAGCCGAAAGTGTTTGTCGTACAACTCACAAGCAAAGATAGGATTTTGCTGTACACCGTTGAGCACATTTAGTATAGACTGCGCAAACTGTAAGAAATGTGTGATCACCAAAGTGTCGTCGACATTTACGTTAGCTATGCACATCAGGCCCAGGTCCGCTTCACAAAACAATTCAATGATTGCTGTGATTCTCCCGGTAGCATTGGACCAAGCGAATGTCGCATGACCACTATACACATATATCGCTATGGTTAAAAGCTAAAGTGTGGTGCATATGTTACGTGTTCACCGCTTCACTTTAAGTAAGCTGTTGACCTGTTTATACAGAAGCTTGTGCTCTGAGGCCATACACACTGCCAAGTTCTACTGTGTCGCCGTTCTGTCCTCGCGAACTAGCTGTATACATCGGTTACCTTGGGTCGCATAAGTCATCCAGGTCTCCGGGCTCGGACAGGGTTTTAGAGATGCCAGGCTGAGTTTCGCACCACTGTACGCTTGCTTGTCCTGTTTGGCAGAAACGAGACCACTTTTCTCGGGCGGAAGGTCTCAGTCGCTGACGCCTGGCAACCTGAGAGTTAAACTGGCTGACGAATTGTTACCATACACTAGCTGGCTCCTCGTCTACCAGTAATATCTATTTGGCTGTCTCACCTAGACGAGGTTATATGTCGTAGCGTACATACGTTCTCGTTACGTCGGCAATTTGCATGAGGTATGCTACAAAGCAAATGTATTCGTATAGTAATACTGTATGATCGCTGCGGCCCAACTGGTCGTCGATGATCACTCTCTGGTCCATTATTTCCTCGTTGGTGAATATCTGATCCAGTATCGAAGGCTTATCTTTTTCTGGGAATCGGGTTGAGCGTTGATATGGCCATACAGCGGGTAATTGAAGATGACCTCTTGTAGATCGGCCTTAAACTGTTCTCCGGGAGCTGCTAGGGATTCCAGAGCAGGGAAGTTGAAATCGCCACTAATGAGAGTGTGATGTAATTTGTGTTTTTCACCCTCCTTATTGCGGATGCCATATGGGAACCCAGCTCTAGCTTGGAGGAAGCAGGACCGTAAATGACCGCCACTAAGCAATTGTCGTCATCTTTTAAACGTAGACGGCATCAAAGGGAGTCTTGCACTGTGCTGACTGGATCCTCTATGAGCTCACATTGGACGTCATTGCGGAAGTACTGAACCACCCCTCCACCTTTGCTGAGTCGGTCAAGCCGAACAGTGGACGTGCCTTGCAGTGCGATCATCATGTAGATAACAGATGCACAGATCTGCAGTAGCAATCAGTGGATAGTATGTTTGAAGTGCGAAGAGCGTGGTGGTGAAAGTATTCGCGGTAGCGATGGTTTCCGGTGTTAAGGCACTAAATGTCTTCGGCACAGGGCTAGTAAGGCGAAATATATGAGATGCAGACCGGCGTGTTAGGATCTTGATTTGGACCAGGTTAACTTTTTCATACACTGTTTATCGGCTCTATATAATCAGTCAACCTACAGTGTACGCCAGTAGTGTTTTATCGTATACAATGGTGCTTAGAATTGCGTAATGAAGTCTAAACTGACTGCACCATGGCACCACTTTGTCGGTTAGTCTTGTACTCTGTCGATTTCAGCAACTGAAGCGTTGTCAGATAGGTTGGATTCATCCTCCTTAGCCAACAGCTTCCATAATTTACTCGCAAGAATAATGCATACCATGTAGTGAAAATAGGAAGTGAGGGGATAACAATCTGTGTTGCTCCATTGTAAGTGCGTAGTACACAGGCGCAGAATCACGTCGCTGATTCCTGCGCGTTGGCAGCAATTACGGCTGCACTACATGTTATTTGGGTGTGATAAGGTCCTTCTACCTGTAGTCCGCAAAGTGGGCGTCAAGGAATCTTTTCTATTCCGACACCAATTTCGCCTCGACTGGCATCTCCGGTAGTTTGTTCCAATATTTCACCACTCGACGCTGGAAGCATGGAGGGTGAGCGATGCGCTTTAATTCCGGTACCACTAGTTTTATCGGTTTCCGCGTGCGCTGCTGGGTGCGAAAGCGTACGGTAGCGGCCTCAACATAGAGAAGTGGCCTACGTACAGTATCCGGTGCGCCATAATGATATCAACTCGAAGCCGACGATATGACAAGGTAGAAAGCCCTTATTTCCTGCATCGGTCCTCGCACGACAACCCCTTAAACTAGGTATGAGCCGGGTAGCTACATGCTTGACTCGTTCCAGTCACTGCACATCGCGTAGTGTGATCGCGCAATAATCGGGTGAGTGGTACTCAAGCACCGGTCTTATCATGTAAGAGAACAGACGGGTGGTAATCACTTCAGACCAAGTGCAGAAGCTGTGTCTAAATGTCCAAAGCAGGCGTAGTCCGTTTGCGTACATTCTGTTCGTGTTATCGACAGACTTCAGATCATAGCGTGAGAGTACGCCTAGATTTTTTACGGAACTGTTGCAGTGCAGCGGATGGCCGGCCAGGTTGTACGCACGCCCATTACCAACCGTTTCCAGACTCATAAACGAGGACTAGGACGGTTTGACTGGTGGGTCAAATTCTGCAGACCATCGGGATAGACCGCTGAGGTCCTGCTGAAGGAAGTCACAGTCTTTGGGAGACTCAATTACCCTTCAAATCATCAGATCATCTGTAAATGATGCGTATGGCAACCGAAGAAACTGTGGTACTTCCCTGTTGTGGATCAGGAACAAAATTGGCCTCCACTACTGCGCCTTGGAACACACCGCTAGTGAACGAGTACCATTCCGTTAGGTGGCTATCCATCGTAACTTGCCATCTTCTAATATTAAGGAAGTCACCTACCCACTGTTGCAGTGCGCCACCAACGGCAACTCTCCTCAGCTTGTGGAGCAGGACCTTAGGGTTCACTTTATCGAAAGGTCTACTAAAATCAATGTAGCTAACATCCACTGACTTCCCCCGGTTCAACGCTTACAACCATTCCTGCCGCGTCAACAGCAGGATGGCGCTGCAAGAGCGGCCGTTTATGAAGCCATGCCGTGCCGGCGTTAGGAAAGCTTTCGACTACAGCAGCTGGAGAAAAAACCTTTTTCACAATCTTCTCGAGCACCTTTGCTAAATCAGAGGTGAGACAAACATGCCGGTAAGTATCCACATTGCAAGGGTCATCGCCTTTTGGAATCAGCTTCACTACCGAGCATTTCCAGTCGTTCGGCAGCACGCCTTCGGATAACAATCTGTTAACCAGATCCGTTACGGCAGGCTCGATGATGGCGGATGAAGACTTTAAAATTAGCGCGTGAAGTCCATCCGGTCAGAAATGTTTTGTTCAGTCAAGACTGGCGAGTAGACTGCGGATAACTTCTATACCGCAATTCTGGCCCACGAGTTCAGTAGGGGCTACACACCTCGAGCTCGACATAGGCGCATACCCAATTGTATATACGAAAGCGAAGTGCTCTGCTATTGCCTACGCACCTTTAGTGGTGGAGTACAGACGCTTTCCGTCTGTGCTCTCTAACACAGCTCCTTCACTTGCGCACCTCAGGCGCTGCTTCACGTAAGCAAAATTCTGCTTGGGGCCGTCTTCGCTAAGATTTCAGGCTCCTCTTCGAACTACCGACGCTTTCGCGCTTTCGCATCGTTGCATGGTTTCCGCTGCCTTTTGTACGCCTCATAATCGCTAGAAGAACCAGACAGGAGGAATTTACTTCATAATACGCGTCGCCGTCCAGTCCGTTGACCATACTCTCTGTCAAACCAATTTGGCTTCACTAGTCCAGGTTTCCGATGCTTGTGGGTTACGAAACGAACGCACAGCGATTGCACACCCCTTTTTATAAAAGGCCCACAGGCTTTAACAGATGAATCCTGCAGCAGCGACTAGTCTACTTCACTGGCGGCTGGATTGTGTTCATCGAAGTTGGTCTTCCAATAAATGTAGGATGGCTGTGGCGGACCCGAGTAAGTCTGCCACAGCTCTAGGCTGCCTGACACCATCGAGTGATCACTAGCTTTCAGAGGTTCCAGGACCTAAATTCCATCTACACGTTGCTCGCAACTCATTAGTAGTAGATGGGACGGAATGCGGTGTAATGCGCGTCTGTTAGCAGACATGTGTTGCCCCAGTTTCACATACCATCTCCGCAAATTGCGCCTTGATTTCACAGTGCCTGGGGCGCAATTGAACCTCAGGCCACAGTATCAGAGGGAAGTTAAAATCGCCCATATGCAAGAAACGGAGTCGCTTTATGTGGTTTCCGACATGCGAATTCGATTTTGCGGGATGTGAAAAACCGCGGGTACAAAGAGTTCACCCTGTCACAAACGGACCGAGCACCATAACTGTTCAAACGGGCCATCTTCGCTGCAGTAGGTCTGTACCAGTCTCCTGCACAGCGAGGATGGAATGTACATCAGCACACCGCTTTGCTCGTTTGATAGTCTGTCGCACCGGAAGCACGACTAGTCACTGATCTGGACTCCCTGGGTAGTGACTTCGGGATTTAACCAGGTTTCAGCCAGTCCTAGTAAATCCAGACGACATGAGCCAACGAAGTGATATACATCGTCACCGTCGTTCACTAAATTACAAATATTTGTCGTAGTTACACGCAGGCCGTGGTAGGATCCGACGGACGCGCACGAAGTGTCATCGATCTGTTGATTAGGGCTCGGCGGACCCGGGGAACTTACCGAAAATGTACAATGTGGAGATTATTTTCTTCACTGTCAGTCAACCGCTTAAAAGAAAAACAACTCGATGATGCGGACCAGTGGAGCTCCATACGTGATGTCCTAGGTGTTGTAGTTAAGCTCATCAAATTGACAGGGGTCACATGTTACCAATACTACGAGAATATTCTGAGTTGGTTTGTCTTCGCCGGTAAAGTAATAGCTGTCCTGTTATTGATAGTTCGCTTCCGGAATTGGCCATCTTCAATCCACATGTTACCGGATATTTCGTGGAGTGAGCGCAAGCAGGCGACACGCGAATAATAATAATAATAATGCTTATATTTCTTGATTGTACACGTAGCTGTCCCTGGATTGTGGACGGATCGTGGGTACAATAATGATCATGCGCATGTATTAGTGAGATATGTATTCTGGGGTGTGTGATATCAAAGTAATTGGGAATCACAAAACTTTTTCGTTGCTGCTTTGTGTGAAATCATTTCTCATTGATTATCTATTCCTTGGTCAATCTTGGAAGAACTCGTGTTGTGATCTGCCCGATGAAAACATGGTCAGTATCGAGTTCTGGTTCAGGAATTTTCTAAACTGTATTCAGATTCTTCTTGCATTTGTGTAAGACCCGCTTGTGGCTGGTAGGCTATTCCACAAGTTTGTGTATCTGACGAGGAAGAAGTCGGATCAAGTATCTGTCCTGGTTTTTGACACAGATAATGTACAGGTCTCCTTGCGTATATTCCGCGTGAAGTTATATTGCCATTTTACTGTACACAGCTTGGAGTATGTCTTTTGGTTTATGAGATTGTGTATCATCCTCAGTCGTTTCCATCAAAGGGGCTTAAGCTGCTGGCTGCGCTCCTGATAACTCATTGTGGATGATTTACTAAACAAGAGCTTAGTGAATGATCTTTTCAGGTTTTCTAAAGCTTTCCTGTCACCCATACGCATGTTCCAATAAATAATGCCGTCGTATTCAAGGACAGGAAGTGTAAGTATTGTGATAAAATGTTTGACACCTCTCTACTTCACTGACTAAGTACAATATTTATTCAAGGGGAAGCGGCCTACAGGTGCTTCGTCATTGACGCTACTTTGTTACGTCAAGCTGTAGCCTTGCACTGATATAGATAGAAGAATTAAATGCCTGATAGTTGGTCAGGAGTGGTGAGATTAATGAAGAACGTGTACAAGGATACTATCACTCTAGGCTTAAGCAGGGATTTACATACGAATTTTACTCAGGATTCTAGGGATATCGTCGCTAACCAACATGAGACCATTGTACTTACACCAAATCTCCCTGGAAGCTTTATGCACAGATGCACAGCCACGTGCACATCGTCCTCGATCAAATAACGCCCCATACTTGTCGAATTTCTCGTAAAATACGCGTCTGGCAATCAGCTCTAAGCTCTTTCCTTAGTCTAGCATGATGTAATGTCAGCTGATCATACTGACCAAGTGTGCTCGCCGAAGGGAAGGACAAGAATCCAGATATTCGGAACTTTCTTGAATCAACTTTGGCGACCTTAGCTATAAGGTTGTCTTAGCGGCACAGTTTTGATTTGTTTGTAGCGATTCCGCATTCTAGCACCAGACGGTTATATCAATAGCTCTCGGTCTAACTATAATTGGGGAGCTTGGAGTGATATCACCTAGCAACGTACTGTGTACCATTAGTGAGTCGGCTGATAGCATCAATTGTATTTTTGGATGTGACCTTCAGAGTGAATAGTTATGTGCATTCAGATAAGTAGCACTTTTCGTTGAAGTTTTATTTCTTGTCAAGCGAAAAGCCTTGAAAATGGCTCTATGCGGTGACGTAGGTTTGTTCGAAATGAATGTAACTTGACGACTTTCGTGGGCTACGGAATCAGAGTCCTGGTAAGCAGTTCTTCCAGCGATTTATCCTACAGGCTGATCAGTCTGCAAGGTGTGTGGTCAGGTTACCTGATGGGGGCAATGAAGTACAGAACGGACGCTACTCGTTATCCAATTTGGAAAACAACGTCGTACGTCCTCCTTTTATGCGAAGCAAGTGATGTTCCATCTAGTCCTGTTGACAGAGCGAAGATCGATGTCGTCTTGAGCAAATTCAAAGAAGGGGACAACACTATTCATTCCAGGATAGCGTCTACTGGTGAAAACTTTGACTTAGGTGGTATGATTAGTCTAGGCAGCGCCTCATGTCATGAATCGCACGCTTGGTAGATACCGCAGTACACTAATGTGGCAACCTTTATCCACTGGTTTTGTGCTCTGAACAAATTAACGCAATTCCGAGACGATATGTAACCGAAATATCTACTCGACAACTTACAGGTAGTCCTATGTGACGTTCGTTGATTCCCGAAGTTTGTTTGGTGCCAAACACCAAAAAAGTTTGGAATGTTTGGTGTATCAAATATAGCTGCTATTACAATGTGCACAGAATATACTAATAAATACTCGTGGATGCAATAATGTGAACTCAAATTCAGTTTGAGTTCGATGACACGTCGGTAGTAGGCGCCACCCAGCCTTGGTTATGGTGAACATTTGTCCCTTATCATTCATCAAGTAAAATTATGAGTACAACTAGAGCACCCGGCTTGTTACGCTCTATTTGACTAGGTGCACAGCGTCGGGCTCCACTAACCGAGGCGATGAAACGTTGGCACCCGAGATCGACCAGTTTCACATCCTAAATTCCTTGGAGCTGCAACCGCAACAGCTTTTTTCACACCGTCCAATGAACTCAATGATCATTCGTCATGACGCAAAGCGTTCACCACTGTTATTTATTTGCTAACGTCATTATGCTCGTCAAATTGTCAGATTTGGAAGCATCAGTAGTGCAAAATCCTCATATGTATTACGGTTCGCTAAATCAATCACATCATTAATCGACTAACATCCAGTGTGTCGAAATTCCATCGGTTTAAAACTAACCGCAAGTCATTTGGATAAACTGATTGAGTTTCACTTTCCCAACAGTGTTGTAGGTGGTCTGACGAAATATTTCATAATTGATCGGGAAATACATGTTAGAATTAGAATTGGTTTGTGAAGATAACTGACAATAGTTTTTTGAGTAAAATTCAAAACTGTGGTCTTTGGCAACAAGGAATTGGTTGCCAATTCATTCATGTGCCGATTTTTCCCTCGTGCCTCAATCCAATATGGTCTCGGGTTGCACGATATAATCACGTATTCTAGAATAATAGGTTGCTAGTACACTTGTTTGTTCCTCGATTCGATACTACCGGTAAGACCAAGTATTATTTTTGCTTACAAGTTCCAACTAGCTCTATCGACCTACCACTCTGCGCATTTTTCTATCGGTCCGAAATACAAATTCCAGTTTGCCACCTAAGTGCCCCTACACCTGATGACGTTCGCGAAGATCAGGATAGTGTTGTAGTTACCTAATTGTATACACCTAATAGGCTATACACCGCAAACTTGATGTTTATATCGTTTTGTGCTTGTGACAAGTTGGTGTATTATTTACGATAGTCTGGATGGTAAATGAGAGTCCCAACACCCTTGGCTGTGTGAGCCTACAGTTTTCATGGGCGACATAGTAAGCTGTATTCCGATCTAAGCAAACGGGACGATCTGATGGTACTACACTTTTTTGTGCACGTTAGCTACTGTGCCGTAATACATAAAAGGAAAAGAAAGAAACTTACAATAGTCACACTTCAGCTGAGCTACCAGTAACCGATGGGCAGCGTTCCGGAAAGCTACCAGCCGGCTGCTATGCAGCAAAAACATTTATTATGCAAATATATCTTCTGCTAAGCAATAAGAGCGTGGATGGTGAGGCTAAGGGGGTTGGTGAGAGACAAGTGGGGTGGGGAGGGAGAGAAATACTACACAGTCGAACTAATATCATGCGGCTTGGTACAGTAATCTTTTGTCAACGCAGACGGAAAAAATCGGCGTTCTCTTAAGACGATGTTCAATGGAGGAGAGGCCGCTTTGAGATAACATTTATAGCGATCACACTCTCTTTGGAATTCAGGGTCTGATACGAACTAAATTGACATTTGAATCGTTTTTTTTTCTTTCTGTTGTTTTTGTGTATATGCATGGAAAAATGTGTACGATGATAACAGCAACGCGCCTACTGATGATGAGGATGAGGAATGCTTTAAATTCGATAATTTTTTCGAGCACTGAAATATTATTCGTTACTGTTATCCTCTTGCTTCATCTTGTCGCCACTTCCTTAATGCTCGTTACCCAGTCGAAAATAATGCTGTTGCGTGGCTGGTATGAGACCGAAGACAGCGGTTTAAACCGCAATGTTGAGTATCTAGTTAGACCTTTAATCCCAAGGGTACCTAGCTGGCTCAACTCATAAAATCGCCTGTCTAAGGATTATCCTCGCATTTCTGGTAAGCGTCAAAGTGCACTGCCATGCGGTTAGTTTGTGGAGTCCTATCAATCAGGACGCACCTAAAGCATTCACCGATTCATATTTGGCCACATGCTTTGGTGGAATAATGTAGGGGAATATGAAAAGAAACGTAGTATTCGTTTGCAGTTATGCAGACCTGTGAAAGCATAATTAATACCAGTTTATTGGACGCATACTCTACTTATCTATTCACCAAAACAGAATTCTCCCGCAGTTGTACCCTACAGCCATGCGGAACGAGGTACCGGTGACTGTCGGTTACTTTACACTTCCACTTTTACTAATGATCGCGTGCCACAATTAACTTGTCTGTTGGCCGTCATGAAAACCTTTAAAAAGTGAAATTTATTAATTGAACAACGGAATAGTTACATAAGATGGATAAACAAGCTAAGACTTGAAAATTCCCGTGGGATTGTCTGTGTGAATTACGCCAGATCAAAAAAGAAGGTACACAAATGTGAAACGCACATCGGTGCACTCACTAGATTATCCACATTCACACACTAGTACATCCGTCTCCCCCGATTTCGTAGAGGTTGGTTAGCACAATGTTTGTCTGCCTCACTCTGCCTCACTCACTGGGCAGAAATCAAAGTAAGCAATGCAAGCGGTGTATTTCATCGTTGAGTGGTTATTTTAACAAATGCGTAACGTGGGCGCAGGAATGACAAACGTCAAAAGAACGTTCCACGGTTGACAAATTTTGATGGAGAAAATTTCCGGCGACGTGCCAGTATGCTGTATTGATTGGTTAATTTCAGCCGGTGACCCCTCACTTTGTGTTGCGGCTAAGTTTCAGGGGTGGCGGCAAGCGTGACCAGATTTTTTCTAGATCTGCAACTCAGGATGAGGTCACCTTGTAGACGGCGATAACTTCCGCTATACACTCCCATGGCTTTAAATTGCAGGTGACAGGTGAAACAAGCCCTTGATATTATTATTTGCCCTTCGTTTTGGGGTCTGCATTGTAATCAGATCGCGTTGTAACCAGGGTTGTCCGGCCTGAATCTCGTACTCTACATGAGGCCTGACATACGCATTGAGCAATTGGAGGAAGATGGTGGGCTTAACCACCCGAACACCCTCCGTAAGGGAGCAACATGTTGGTTTTTGCTTTTTGACGCTTTCAATCATTGCTCCAAACAGCCAAGGTCATTTTGCATCACCACTTCAACTTCGCGCTGCTGTGTGAAGGTCTTCAAGATGTACTCTCCAAGATTAAATGCATAATTGGGCTTTTGGCGTACATGTACAGTTTTGCACTTGTATACGTCGAACAGAAGTAGATTTTCCTTTGACCGTTCAAAGGCGCCGCCTAAGCCCCGTTGTAGTATATCAGGATCTTCTTGCCAGCTACATCTTAATGTCATCAGCAAAAAGCAGGAAATTTGTCTCTATGACATGTACAAGGTATTTAATGAAGAGCAAGAATAAGTGCGGTCCTAACACTAACCCTTGTGAAACACTGCAGTCCACATCGATGGGATCAGAATGCTTATACTCTGGGATGGATATAAATTCGGTTATCTTTCGATTCACTATTCTTCTTTCGCAAAAGTTCTTATTCTGAAGATCGATAAAAATCCATCCTTTTGGCGAATACTCTTGTGTTCCGGAACGGGAATGTGGAACATTGCTTCGGTCGCCTACTGCTTCTGCTTGCATATCTCAGGAACCAGACTCGTGAAATGTGGGGCATATCTGTGGCCTATGAGATAATTTTTTTGCTCCGCTGAGAATTACTCCTACGGTGGCACGTCCCGTGATAACCCCGATCACCTAAGTGGATTAGGACGGCTAACGATGGCTTCGCTGGCTAAAATCGTTCTATCTACGTGACCCAATGTGGAACGGTTCTACATTGTCAAAGTTTTCACCTCCTCTACACTCTGTTCGTGCCTCCGTGTGGTGTAACGCCTAAGATGCAGACAGTTCTCTTACATATGGCACGTTTCACATACGCATCTGTGGATTCACTCGACAAATTTTGAAGTGTGTGGGAGGTTGCGTTCCAGCTGCGGACTTGTGACTGCGGCTGTAATCATGTCTGGCAACGCTGCATTCCCTAACCACAACGAAATGTGGATTATGATAAACCTTCAAGAGGGAAGCTTTTAGCTCGGATCTCATACCATATCAAGAGTGACGTGCATGGGGTTATAGCGCACACTGAAAAGCCGGGTTTATCTTCCCGGTTTTTTCAGTTTAAATGCACCGTGTACCTTATTTGATTGGATGACTGTTGCTCCAAAACAATATCTACAATAGTATGTCTCTGTCAAATTACTGGAAATTCTGTCGAGTTCTATCTATTAAATTTTATGCTAACTCCCAAGGGGATGTGAACGGGTGTCCGAAGGTCAGACCTATAGCACATGTTGATCCAGTCTCAACACACACCATCAAATCCGAAACCTACCCGCAAGAGGCGCACGGTTTCTCCACCTGACCATGACAAGCAGATTATCCTGCTGATATTGAAAATTACTGTTCGAGGTGGATTATCTGTTCTGTGTCTTGGGTTTTCTCCGAAGAATTTACGATGTTCCACAAACAGACGATGACACCACAAGAGGACGTAACTTTCTTAGATGCAGCCATTCAGGTGATATTCTGTTCCGTCAAATGAGCGAAGTTTGGTCCTTCATTCTTCCAACAACCACAACTCAATCACCACATAAAGAAGCGCGATACAACCGTATTTCAATATGTTCGATTAATTAGTTGATCTGATTGCTTGCCATTAATCAATTATTCTACACAAATATTCATTAAATGTCAACCAAAAATCCTTTATCCAACAATGCCTCCCTCAAGTTCCAGGCACTAAAAGTGTTCGTATCCCGCTTCTACATGCCTTTTCTGCAGTTCTTTCCCGCATAAGAAGTAGACAACTTTGATTTTCCATATGGGAACAGTAGCTTGAGGACATTTTGTGGAATATTAAAATGTCGACTCGGTCATTATCTTTGCTGAGTGCTTTTGATGAAGCCGTCACGATGTTTCAGATGGCCGCTTCCATCGACGACTGTTGTTATATGCGCAGCTCCCGAGAGTCCGGTCTCTTTGGTATCCGGTAAAGGATTATGCTTAATTAATCCTCGAAACTGGAAAAAGAAGCAAATACGAAATCTGGGGTTGGGTGGCGTCGTCACAACAACCCTGTAAAAGCGACAAGGTAATCGAAAGGAGATTTATTCGGACCTCCTCTTAAGCAAGAAACGCGGCGCAGCGGGAGAAAATAAACAAAAATGCAAGCGACAGTTTGTGTGTGCAAGGTCACCTACAACCGGAAGCAGAATTAGTCCAAAAAACTTTCACTGAGTGCTTTTCTTTACCAGTTCTTTGTGGTACTTCCTCCAGATATTTCACAGTGGCTGACATTGGCAAAAAAGGAATGATAAGTTTGTCTGGCGCCTAATGTAATAATACTAATAATAATAAGGTGCCAGTTGTATGCTGTACTGGAGCTTCGCTGTCATGCGAAAACCACCAGTCGCACGCGGGCTAAGTATACCGCGAGGACGCCAACCCCTACGCGGATTCGAACCCGCGCATGACATAGGCGCCTACGAATGTGCTACAAATGCCCACTCTATAAACTTGTTTTGAGCTCCTTTCGCAAGGAATCAATTTTAACAAATCTGACCATAACAAACATTTCCTACCTGCAAGCTCGTTAGTTTTAAAAGTATTTCATGTTCATGCTGAAAATTGTGGATACCATTTTTGCTTAATCTGCGCGTCCCCGGTCCATTTGTGGTCATTGATTGATCCCGGCGGTCTGCGTACGCCTGGTCGCATCGAGAATAAGATTTGTCTAGTTATATTGTTTCTGTTTTACATTCGAATCATAGGTTTCTGGTATACTTTAGATTTTCATACAGCGGTGCCGCTTTTCTTCTCGCATATACAAATAAAGTAGGGTTTATATTGAGTGTTGCCCGCCCGAAAATACTGCACTCCTATGAGTCGTTTCGATTTCATTGATCTCATCATCGAATTTGAGAGCGCTGGAATATCAGCGGACACCTCTACTCCTCTGGCCACTGAGTCACGGAGGTCAACGCTTGTCTAAAAGGTTAATGACTAATTGTAGGAGTTATTTTGAAACCTTTGTGCATGAACTGCGACGTACCATCGGCACTGGGGCTCACCAAATGTGACACATTCAACTTGGGTGTGTGCCTACCTTGAGAGAGGATTCCTAAAAGTATACGACATCTACATGCGGAGCGCACTGTCATAACACGTTTCACACTGAAAACGTACACTCACACATTCGCCAGCGATTCCGAACATTTCTTTGCATGATGTTTTATTACTGTTTCAACCTTACACCAGGACGTTTGTACAAACTAGATGAATTTGTGTAATTCCCATGCATTGGGCCATGCAAGAATTTGCCCAGGATATATATATATATATATATATATATATATATATATATATATATGGTTGGCAGCATCCGGTTTCGGATTTGTCTGTCACTGTGGCCAGCCACAGGACGCCTGCGCATTCAGAGCGACCATGGTGGCTTGCGGTGCATCACACACAGCTCCAACCACACACCCCATATCCAGTGTAAACCCGAAGGAATAAGACCGGGAGGCATGCGGATGGGAACCACGTTTCATCAACGGAGCCGACCCACACTCCTTCACAGGCAAACACAAGCACGCTACATTTGGGAATCAGCGCACACAAGGCGGTGGCTGGACCGTAGTCCGCTCCACAATGAGTGCATTAAACCACTCTTTGAGCTTAGCACAGCCACAAGGACCGTGCACCCCGTCCCCTCCAGCAACGACCAACTGTATCCTAAAGCCAGTAAGGACGAGGTAGTGGGTAATAGACAGTTAGGCACCTTGTCAACATGCACATCAAGGGCAGCCACACCGGGAATATCAAGCAACAACCACTCACTTGAAACGACAAGATGAAATAAAATAAATCCAAAAATGCATTACAGATACGGTGGTATAACTCTTCGCTAAATTAGCATATGAAGTAAGTTGATTAGCAACGAATCCGCGATAAGGAAAAATGTCCACAAGTTACTTAAAAGGCTACAAACGCAACAAAATTACCGAAGATAGGCGCAGTCAGCATAAGCAACGTGGCCAGTTAATAGAAGCTTATTCACGTAGGCAGAACAAACCAAATAAAGTGGAATGAAATCTAGCCAGCATAAAAAGACCAAGTTTAAGTGCAAGTTGGTTTAGCCCAGCTGCAGTGAAGAAGCATCAAGAAAGCAACATAGGCCTCAGCATGGGGCATATATATATATATATATATATATATATATATATATATATATATACTGTGACTCGCATTAAAGTGAAATTTGGTTAATTCGATCACTGTAACTGTAATTGGTCAAGCAGATGTTAACTGGATGCTTTGCACGCCAGAAAACATTGCCACCCGTGACTAATTTCGTACTGATCTAATATCCTCACTTATAGGTAGTAAGCATTCAATCCCGATGCATTTGGGGTTATTAGGGTGAAAGAGAAGCACGTATTCGTCTCGTTATTCAGGAGAGAAGCTGGTTGCAAAGTTGTCGAAACCTGTGATTGCTGTGGATTCGGGTTGAGCATCCGTGCCCACGACCAGGTAGCGTGAGAATACAGACTTTCGTTGGACGTTCGTAAGCTTCGGCTGGCGTCTCTTTTCTGCTTTCTCTATTTGATGAGGGCAAATAACTTCAAACTGTTAGAGAGATGCATTGTTGGACGCACACAACACGTTACGATTATCGTATCATTTGGTTATAAAGTGTTTGGCTGGAAAATAACGGTTATTTACGCGTGCCTTTAACTTACTCGGCCTGCTATGAACCTCATCCACCGACTACCGTGACTTAGAATGCATCCGCAGTCCGCTCCCACATAAAAGCATGTCTATCACTGGTAGGTATGGTATGAGGGGAGCGTTAAGGAAATGTTTATGCGAGACAGTGTATCAGTGCGTTATGGCGCTCGCTTGGGCGCGAAACAAACAGAGTGGATATGTGCTCCTTATGCCGAGATAATCTTCCACCCCGTCAGCAGAGAACAACAGACTTTACATTCCAGACATTCCACGTGGTGAAATACACACAGATAAACAACTAGTGCGTTTTTCAAACAATGCATTCGATCGTGAATTGAATGCAATGCATCCGACCCGGTTTAGTTTAGTTAAACGGATATTATCAGGGCACAGAAACGTAGGGAATCCAACTGTAGGGAATCTCATCTTCGGGATAACAACTAATAAGCATAGTGAGAAAATGGGGTAGAGTAAGATTAGCATACAGTGAAACAGGAGCTAGGAAATGGAGAGTGAAGATAGGCGGAGAGATTTATTCACATCCGCTAATGCAATGACCTCATCTGTGCACATCCAACATGAACCAGTTTGACACTGTTTTCGAATCGTTGTAACTCTGCTTTGTAATCATTTCATTCGCAGTTTCATCCGACAGCATCTTGAGGAACTTGATCTCCAAGCCATGCAAGCTAGCAGAAGACAGCATTACGTAGAAGATTGACTTCCACCTCCACCGTTTGCTCCTTTATGTAGAATGCGAAATGTCCATCATACTGAAACACTAGCACAAACTTCGCCACTAAGCATCACTGGCGTCACATTATTGGCAGGATCAGAATCACCCCAATCAAAAGTAGTTTGTCATTTGGTGCTGGCGTGTGCTATCACAAATTCGCACGCCACGCTAAAACTTCCACTGATAACAAGGAATAAGGGTAGGTGTGAGACAGAACCGAATGGTGAGGCTATACCCGTTAATCCGGCTATCGAGTACGATACATCACAACCCATCAGATCCTCACGGTCAGCTGCAGCTGCCCGCCGTGTGGGTTAGCCGCATTGGGGTCATGGCTTCAACGCTTTGTGCTTAATAATGCCCAGCAGATAATATGAGGGCATGCGCTGAAAACAGACATTTCAGCTGGTAGACGACAGGAGGTAAATCTCTATTGTACCGTACGAAAAACATCTGGTTATGTTTTGCGTCAGACATGGAACGATTGACGAATACTAGTTTTGATGTTGAACAGCACCCACTACATTTCATCTGATGCCCAGTGACTTCTTGTCTTGTTAAGCAATACATGGTCTCTCGCTTCAAATGTGCGCTTTACAGGGTAGGACGAACTGGACAAAACTTTTGTCGCTAAGCATGGGGGAGTCATCCGAAACATTGCTATTGCCTATACAACCCAGTGGGATTAAAATGTTGATGTAAGTATCTACCGTAACCATTCCTACCTACACATCTCACCATCTCGGGCATAATGAGGCTACCACGATCAATCTTCAAGTGATGATACTCGAAGGTTGAATGCACTTGAATCCCGTGAAACCGAATTGAGTTAGGTTCAGTACAATGAAATAGAACTGCATCCACTGTAGCTGAGCATCCACTGGCCTTCAGGATCCTTCCTACCACCAATTTGTCGCAGATCCATGCAGAAATTTAGAAGATTTCCAAAAGGTAAACTAATTGTAATAGCCATACGCCCATTGCCAATGGGGCTGTCAAGGTGAGAAAACCAACCAAGTGCATTGATCACCACATCACCAAGATCCGAAGGGGTAACAACCGCTTGATAGAATTGCAACCAGGGTATTGCACACTTGATGTACAAACTATGTGTCATATGAGTTTAATTCGTGTGCCAAATTCATATCAGCCTAGTTTCTCTCGGACAATATCTCAATGACTGGATCATACTAACTGAGTAGTAGACAGTTCATGATAGAGACTGCATCAGGATTGAACAGATATTGTTGAATGCGACAACTCCGGCGAACTTCACTTGCCCGCAGTTGGTGCGGTGTTCGGCGAACTGGGTAACTTGATGGCAGATGTTTCATCGCAATTCGAATTAAAATCCTCAGTGTAGACAGTGATCACGTCAACAGTAATCCAACCCGTGCAATGGAACCATAGTTCATTATGGATAAAAGAGCACAGACTTAACATGTTTTGCACGTTGGTAATGGAAGAAATTGCACTTAAAATATAACACAAGTGGACCAAAAAATACCCACCAATGAAGTGATAGAGTAATGGCGTATAGAAAGAGGGTTGTGAGAGTGAGATCGTAAAAGCGAAACGAAATAACCAGTTGTTATGATTAATACTCATTACAAATAACAAGCAGATTGCTGACCCCTCTGTATAAATGTAGCTGCGTCAATGGGGGGGCATAATTCCAAAGAAGCGAGTTAGCCTGAATGTATCCAGCAGATCCGTTCATGCCACAAAGTGTAAAGTGTTCACTTCGATATCCAACGGTTTTTTGGAAGCAGCTAAGGTGGGGTACAGACAACTGAGTTTGGAAACTCGTTCCAGGGTTGGCAGACCAAAAGAGAGAATTAGGTTCCTCGTCAATCTAGAGGACTGTGTTATTGACTCAGGTTCAGGCTATTGCCTCTGATTTTGGTGTTCGGGCTGAGTTCCAACACTTGGCGGCATACGTGATTACGGTCGCTCAGTACTTGATAAACGAATATGAAGTTTCCGCGTAGTCGCCGGTAGCGTCCAGTGAAGGCTCCGAGTGTCTTCAGTCGTTGCTGATACGGAAGGCCGAGCAATCCTTTGAAGATTTCGTTGCTCGACGTCGGAGTGTTTCGAGCACTGCGAGATCGCGTTTTGGCCAAAGATGCCAAGCCTGGACTGAATATTCGACGTGGAGACACACATAGGCATTGACCATCAGGAGAAGATGGTTGAATCGAAACTCCTGATTAGCCTCCGCAAGAGATTAACATGCTGGTTCCCTCTTTATGAAGCGAATTTTGATGGTCTCGAGCAACCGAGAACGTCCTGTACCAGCACATCGAGGTCACTTTCCTGAGGTCTTGTCTCTAGATCGTGCGTCCCAATTTTATATAGATAGGCGTGTCTATGGCGGATGTGGACAACCCTGTAGTCCTTGGTCATAAATCTACCCGAAAGGGTTGAAGCATTGCATGCGTGAACTGTCTGTATAGTTCAACAAAAGACATTTTCGTAGATGGGACGAATTGATGAAACTGGTCGTGGAAATCTCTGGAAAGGAACCACGGTCAAACTCAGCTTGTGATGCCTGAGACGTTGGATTGACACTAACTACCGTGGAACCATTATTGCAAGAACAAAGTAAGAAAAAAGCATGATCTTTGCTGGTCGGGCAAAAGGCTGATCAGGTTCGTACGTGCGCGCGTATGTATACGGATGACTTTTCTGCCCCACGTCACTGGCCGTCACTGCCGTGGGCCAGTCCGCCCAACTTGGGTATTCTTTGGTTCCTGTTGGACCCTATATCTTCGCTTTCACAAGTTGCAGTCTGACCAGCCTGGATTTATTCTAATGTTCTTGTTTTACCCGATTACGGTTGTATTACCCTGCTTGTGGTTAATCTTGTAGGCACCGACGAAAACATTTCTTTCCGAGCAATTTTCTTTCGAGCAATAACTTCTCTGTTCTCCTTGGCTCAGGCCCACCACCGCTGTTCGCTGGCGATGTGCTCTCAGTTCTTTTATTTGGGCATGCGTTCCGCCGTCTGACGACATTCATGGTGTCTGTAACTGTTTCCTTTCTCTTTCATATTCCGGGCTTTTCCGTCTTCCTTTTAACTGTTTCCTTTCACATCCCGTTTATATCGTACGCCTGGCTACTTATTTTATTGTTTGATTCCTGCGCTGAGAAACTCAACGGTAGTGGGTTACCATTAGCGATCTTGTCAATACCATGGTCAAGTTGTCAACATAATAGCTGGCATATTTGTCGCGACCCCATGCTGAGGCTGATGTTGTATTTTTGGTGCTTCTTCACCGCAGTTGGACTAAACCAACTTACACTTCAACTGTCATTTTAAGCTGGATACATTTCATTCCACGGTTATTTGATTTGTTCTGCCTACGTGAATAAGCTTCTATTAACTGACCACGTTGCTTACACTAATTGCGCTTATCTCCGGTAACTTTGTTGCATTTTTAGCCTTCTTAGGTAACTTGTAGACATTTTTACTTATCACGGATTCGTTACTTGCCAACTTACTTCATATGGTAATTTAGCGAAGAGTGATGCCACCGTATCTGTATGCATTATTGGATTTATTTTGTTTCCTCTTGTCGTTTCAAGTGAGTGGCTGTTGCTTGGTATCCCCGGTGTAGCTGCGCTTGACATGCATGTTGACAAGGTGCTTACCTGTCTATTACCCACTACATCGTTCATACTGGCTTCAGGATACAGTTGGTCGGTGTTGGAGGGGACGGAGTGCACGGTCCTTGTGGTCGTACTAGGCTCGAAGAGTGGTTCCATGCACTCAGTGTGGAGCCTTGTGTGCGCTTGATTCCCAAAATACAGCGTGCTTGTGTTTGCCTGTGAAGGAGTGTGGGTCGGCTCCGTTGATGAAACGTGGCACCCCTCTACATGCCTCCCGGTCTTATTCCTTCGGGTTTACACTGGATATGGGGTGTTTGATTGGAGCTGTGGGTGGTGCAGCGCAAGTCATCCATGATCCCTCTGTAGGCGCAGGCGTCCTGTGGCTGGCCACAGTGACAGACAAATCCGAAACCGGATGCCGCCAACCACATATGTCGCGGCTGTTCCCCTCAATGCTATCACTAAGGTTTATTCAATACAATGTCTAGCTGTAGCCCAGGAACTGATGTGAGGAGTCTAAATTCACGATGTGTACACTGAGTTACATCGCTCTACTGCTGGCGGCTCCATAGACCGTTTCCATTTGCAAACACAAGTAATATTAACACTTTCATTATGCAGGGATTGAAGCTCAACTTAAATTTTGATTCTATTTAAGCTTCACGAGTTGTTATACACTTATTTCTATGGCTATAAGTTTAATGTTTGTTAATAAGACTTCTCGTAGTAGATTTGGTTTGCTTTTTTTCAAACGTCACATGTGACTTCCTAAATGTATGCTTTCTATAACCGCAGTGATAATTCGAATGTTGTTACAGTTTCACCAATCACCACACATAATTCACCGCACTGTTTGGACTTCTTTATTCTAATATAACAAAATCCCCCTGGATCGCTTTAGAATATTACTACCTACCACGTTTTTAAATACCAGTTTGATCTTGAGTTGATATTGGAACAACAATGGAACAATGGTTTATTACGGGTAAAATAATCATTGCTTAACAAGTCCTGTGGAATGGAAATTATTGCGCAAATCAATCGCATTATAAAGTGAAAAGCATTGTGGTGGACTCACCATAGACTTTTGTGGAATAGCGGAGATTTTCGCGTATTAAACGTATAAATCCATAAATCAATTGGTTAGGAGTTTGGCAAGACACCGTTTGATTGCGTTTTGTAGCCCCTGGCTAACAAGTCATAAAATGAAATGTAAGTGAGACAATGAATCGTCAACACGTTTTTTAAATATCGCCAGATTGGGAGCAGAGACGACATAATTAGGGAGGTCGTTCCAAGGCTGGCACACGCGGAGAGAAAAGAAATTTCTACGGCATTCAAGCCGGCTATAATGAATTGTCAGTTTCAGAGGGTGACCTCTTAGTTTAGTGTTGTGGTTCAATTCCAGCAGCGGACGGTAAATTTGGTTTGGGTTCTTCAGAATCTGGCAAACCATTATGAGATCTCTCCGCAAAAGCCGGTATCGACTGCTATACATTCTTAGAGATTTCAGTCTAAGCTGATAGGGCAGATAAAAGAGGCTCCTGACGTTCTTGGTTGCCCTTCGTTGAGGAGTCTCTAGAGCAACAAGATCCTGTTTCTGCCACGGCTGCCACGCCTGAACAGCATATTCCACCTGCGGTCCCACGTAGGTGTTAAGCATTTGGAAAAAGATTGAGGGTTCAAGCCGACCAAAGCTCTGCGAATAAGGCCGAAACGTTGATTGCTAGGCCAAAGCACACCAAGACATGATATATTTCATAGCAACGTGTACATCAATCAGCATCCGTTTCTTGATTTTCCTTCTATTGCAAAGGTGAACTTCCACAGGACGCCAACGACTTGACGGGACTAATACTAGTTTGCTCTGCTTCAGTTGCACGCCTAGTGTCTAGTGTAAATCAGAAAAATATACGATTGGGAACAAGCAGCTGGGAGCCACGACTGATTCAGAACGGGCCAACGCCCAAACCTACATATCACGCGTCAATCCGTTTACCGTACACCAAGTTTATGAAAAGCATAAAAAGTACAGATTGGAGGGTGAATTTGAAGTGCTCGTTGTGTGAATAGATTGCGCGTACAATCTCAAAGTGTCCTAGGATGCGCTATAGAATTGAAGACTGGTAGTTCAGGTTGTTCAGTTAGTGGTTGGACTGTTCACTGAGCATGTCAATTTTGTTGTAAACCTTTGGCTACTAATCAAGGTGACATCATTAGTGCTTAGTTGAATGGTGTGAAGCAGCGTAGAGGAGCCTCGGTGAGATTGCCGAGGCACCTCTACGCTACTCTAGGCTGCTGCAAGCCACTCAACTACGCATTGGTGATGACACCTCGAATTGGTGACGAAACGTTTGCAACAAAATTGCCAAGCTCAACGAACAATTCAGCCGCCATCTGGACTGGGATTCCAAATGGAATTAACCTTGGTCATTCAAATACTAGGACCGTAGCTGACGTGTACTTCAAACTGAGCCCCCAGTCTGTCATTAAGCGTTGTTCCAAGTGTTACCCCTTGTGATCCGGTGGCTCAGGGGTACGGATCATGACTAACATCCCAATGGCCCCTGATTCGATACCTGCTAACTATGTCTGATGAAATGTAATAACATCGAAACGCTTCACGGAGTGCAGTGTTTTCGGACGATCAACACTTATTTGGCTACCACTTCTCAGAAAGTGTAGTTAAGATCTGCATCACAAATATAAAACTCGTTTTTTGAGCTTGTGAGTGGCACGCGACTGGCAGTCACACATTTTGCGTAGCATCTTCGTCAGAAGTTTACACGTCGGTAGCCGTTAGCCGTGTCCACTAATTCATAGTGGAAACACTCTTTGGGTTTGGCAGTTTTTTAACAACTCTCTACCTAACCAGATACAGTATTCGTTGCCTGGAGTGATAGTGTAGCCAACTCTGTAATTCATACTTCGCATGTGGCAGTACACTTTCAACCATTCGTGTGCAACGCAATTGTATGCGCTGCCATACTACTGCGCTCAATGAGCAAATAGTGTTTTGAATCACCTCGCTAACCGGCAGAAGGAGCGCGCTACGGCTACTGAGGGTACGTAGAGCTTCGTTTAGATAATAGACTGCCTTTTACCGCATTTCATTCGGACGATTGGTTGGTGTGCCTCAACCGCAGCGACCTTCTGCTGTCAGTTGGCGAACTACTTTAAAAGTTCGGTTCCTTCCTGAACACAGTGGCTCGCAGAACGCCATTGTTCTAGATTCAGTAATAAAACAGATACTATTGCATGTCTATGAGGAAAATATTCGCAGTGATATTGGAGCGAGTGTTGGGAGAAAGAAGCTGCGAAAGTTTACACTTGGTATGCGATCTTTGTGATCGAAATATTACAGCTGTGCTTCAAAATGAGCGGTGGCTCCAGCTGAAATTACATGTCGCAATCCAGACATAAAACGGCTAGTCTGATACCCAACAATAAACAAGAGCGCTTATCTCTTTAGAGGTACTTTTATGCTAGGGATCGTCGCAACTAAACGCAATTGGACAGCCATAACTTATTCCGAACTGCACCAAATAACTGTTTTATTCTCTCAGCATCCCTCAGTATCACGCAGCCACCAAATCTAGAATTCGAACCTATAACTTTTCCTATTCGGGTAAGCGATTTAACGCGCTGAGTCGGAGGTGACAGCTTTGGGTCACCATGACTAAGTGGTTTATACGTAAACATGCTACAGAGATTGCTTCTAGTCTTGTAGTACTTCGAAAAATAAATGAGCAATTGGAAAGGAGCAGTATGGAACAATCAGTGATCAGCATGTCATTCTCCCTCTGCATCAGGCTAAACTCCGTACAATTTTGTTTCCGGCCCTTTTTCATGGCAATGTCTCAGATAAGTAACGTAGATTTTGTGGGTCAATTTCATCTACTTTGCTGTTTGACCTACCGCCGTGATTGGTGAATAATCGAACGATGTCCACCTACGCACTTAAGGATGACTCAGTATCCATCAGAACCAGTGAGTACCTCACTTCTCGGCCGTTCCGGTTCGGTGCAGTACCTATAAACGACGCAGCGTCACAGCGAACAGCTTGTATGGATTTATCAATACCCTTCGGGATCTTCCACAGTGATTGTGCAACCGGCGAGCTAGCGTTGTATCGACATGGCGAATTAAGAGAAATATCTAGGAGCAATCTGTTTATTTGTCTCAGTTACAACTTCACTACCTGACTTGCACAGGCCACTCTGTAGACAATAGCACAACGGCCTTGGTTAAAGTAATTTTCAGCAATTCACCTTGCGTGGGTATCAGCCGGATTTGGTGCTGTACCTTATCCTCACTTTTCATCGTACCTTCCAAGTTCAAGTTGAATTTCTTTGTTTTTGCTGTCTGACAGTTGTGTTTGGAACAACAAAGTTGCTCATTGATGGTGCCGTTTCGTTAACTTTGGACAATTCCCCTATGTAGGCCAAATCTTTTTTCGTGTTTGGTCGCTAGCGACGGAATCAGTTCGGGAAAATAGGCGCTTCTACATTTGATCACAATTGTTCGGCTAGCATCACAAGTCCGGGTTGAGCGATTTGTCCTTACGAAACTCACCAGCCCACTTGACATCGCGCAATTAGTCCTGCGTCAGCAGTTTTTCTCAAACCGTTTGGAAAAATACGACAACACACAAGTTCGCCTCACCCAAACTGAAGGAAAGTAAGATAAATTTCTGTCGACCATGATTAATCGCTCATGAAATTTACCGGTTGGTTCGCTCTGAATAAACAGAGAAACACTCATGCGTCCAACATTATCGGCTATTGTGTACCTTGTCGGGTGTGTTGGACGTAGGACTTCAGAAACACGCAACCTTCTCAAACGCTGCAAACGCAAGATTACTTCGTCAAGCAAACTTTAGTCATTTCGTTGAATACGCAACTGCGATGTTCAGACATGGTTGCTAATTTTGTCTGGTAACTAGCCAACTTTATTCAATCATTTTTGCCTATTGACTTATATTTCTAAAATAGGTAAGACGGTTTTCGCTAACCTAAGGTCACCACAGCTGCTTCGATTGTACATGGAGCCGGTAGGTCACAACCGATGCAGCATTCTGGCTAGCGACCTTAGAACACGAACTAAAGCGACAATTCAGGACCAACTAACGGCTCTCTTACAATGCTCTAACTTCGCAAGTGCTCTTTCGGAAAATTCGTGCATAACCTTTGTGGATGCACGTTCATCGCAAAAGAGATGTGCTGGTTCCAATTGATTTAATCCATAGTGTGCTAAAACCAATAATGAACCTGATTTATTTTGTAACCAACGTTTTAAAGACTCAGTTTATTCCGTTTATGGTATGATCAAGAAACTAGAAGTCGATGTATTTTATAGCGAACAACTTGGCTTGACAATTGAAATGGAGTCGTTTCTCTTAATTTCCTCTGATGGAGTGTGTCAACATCAAATGAAAGTTATGGTTCAATACACCGGCTATCTTCTCTGTAATCTTTGGAATTTTGAGAGTGCTGATGGCGAAAGACCTCCACCTTCTGTAAAGAGATGTTGCGGATGTCAGTGAACAGAGATAATCGGGATGGTGATTAAAACGAGGGCGTAGTTTTCGTAAAGGAATTGTGTCCACCTTTGGCTCTAGCCTGTGGGGACACTAATTGTCACAGCGGTCAGAAATTCATTGTTAGACATTGTTGGGTTGCGTCGAGCACTACCATTCTGTACAGCCTTCTCCTATGAGATAAAACTCAAACATCTCGAAAACCCGGACCATATCAAGTTGAAAGTTATTTTCGGTATCGATGACTTCCAACTCTCTACCCCAAGCCAGTTTACCTCTCATAGTTCGAACACGCAACCAAGTGGGTGTGCTAGAGTGAGCCCATTTCACATCTAACAAGTCCACGGATAGCGCACCACAATTTCGCTGGTACAGAGAGACCGTTACATGATATAGTATACCATTTAGTTGTGGCTAGAAGAGTTCCAGCCATATTTAATACAAACCTGGGTAATCGTGCTATGTGCTTTACACAATAGAATCGACCTTGCGTTATACAGTCGCACTGGCTGCATTTTGGGTGTGCAGACATTCTTTTCTTAGCCATGATGTGGCGCACACTGTCATGAGCTCATCCACAACGCCAAAGTTTTGCCAAGCTAATTTGAGATTCGCTGTGGATTTGCTCCAGTTGAATGCCCATGTTGTGGCGCAAGTAATTTTAGACTTGTGGCTAGGTTGATTTATCCGTTTGCACTGGGACATCACACGCTTAGATGAGCAATAATCTTCCATAAACGGCATGAGGTACATTACATTCTGAAAGCACTTTACCAATAAGTTATTCCGATAAGCAAGCATGTATCGTTTCAGTGTGGAATTAGGAAAGCAAAACCGGTTCCATACTGCACCTAGCAAATCTACATAGTATGCGAATGTTCTCTCAGTTAATAGTAAACTGTTGTCCTACTGAAAGAGACAGGGTTATGGTTAGCTGTTGCTAGATTTTAACACATGAAACAAGCCCTTCTGGGCAGTTGACTATGCCCCGTGGTCACTAAACCTCGTGTCTGAAGATAGTCAATCTCCCGCTGTTTATTCACACTTCCCTAAACCGGAGTACATAATTCCGAGTGGAAGAACGCAACTAGCCTTTTGGATATAACCCATTCCAGAGGGAAACCTATTCAACTAACTTTGCCTGTCATTAACATTGATGCTGGATACGCTGGTCCAAACTTGTTCCAACTGATGCTGTGCCGTTGCATTTCTCTTTTTTCGTTGATGATTTTCTACTGCCTGCCTGCAGATAATGAGGATTTTTGTCGGAAACCCGGTTTGCACGACAAAGGAATTATATCTATGATACGATTCAACTTGATTTCACGTCTGAAAGCGGTTTCTGTTGGCCTCCTTTCGCATATGCTATTTACACTCATTCATTCTATTGTCCAGACAGATGGACATGGCTTTAGGTAGCATGTGTGCCCACTGAAACCGCCGGACTCCGAATATCATGTAAGGACAGACGTCAAGTGGTGCATTGATTTCCGGTTTATTGTTACCGGCGAATATGTTATCCACATTCCACAACAGCCGAGCTATCATCCTGTGCAGAGTTAATGACGCTGTAAACAGCCGAACGTCGAATCCGGCTCTCCCTCAGGTATCCTTTAGTGTCGAGCAAAAAGGAGCAACAAAGCCGCATTTCTTTTCTTTCTGAAGGCTGGGATACTTAATGTAAAGCACAGTCATGCTGGTGGAAATAGTTTGTTTCTGCGAATTTCTCTGAAACTATCCCTGAATTCAGCATGCAGTAACACCTCTTCTGACGACAGCTTATTCTTAAGTACTCAATTTTGTACACAATTTTCCTTTGTCGCACAGTATTCATCTTTGCTTTTATAATTAATCGTTATACTATCTCAACCTGTGTAAAATAATTTGATGTGTTTTGTTTGGTAGCGTGATCCGGCAATTTTATACCTGTTTTGTTTTGACAAGTATCATAACATGAACACATGTTATTGGATTGGTTGATTAAAAAAATATCTCGCTCTAACTACGGCTAATTTATTTTCTGAATTGTCACGTGTGGCGATTGTGTTCCTCTGAAGTGGTTATTTTCTGCATCTAAGTAGCATATTCAGTCGGCGGTGAGCGATTTCTTGACTTGCTGTGTACGGACGATATTGCCCTCATCTGTGACAGCTCCCAAACGTGCCAAACAGCACTGGACCGATTAGCACTGATTGTCTATCGTTTTGCGCCATGCTTTTCTCCATTGACATCCAAAGTACTTCTTCAAGATTTGCAGGAACCCATTCCTGTGCTGAACCTTGGTGCTGATTAGCTAGACGTTGTTCAGGAATTCAAGTACCTGGGCGAGTATGAGGTCACAAAACGTATAGCAACAGCTCGAGGTGCTTTTTCCAATCTCCGCCACCTGTGCCGCAGGCGCGACATCACTCTCTCCCTGAAGAGCAAAGTTTGTAATGTAGCCGTCCGTTCAACCCTCTTATACTGTTGTGAAACGTGGTCCGTAAGGTCGACCGACATAAAGAGGCTGGTCACTTTCGACCATCGCTGCCTTCGCAGCTTAGCTTATGTCTGGTGAGAGCACCGCGTGAGCAATGAGCATGTTCGGCGTCGCGTATTTCGTGCAGAAAGTGCTAGTGAACCGCTTAGCGTCATAATATCACGCACCAGGCTCCGATGAGTTGACCACGTGTTGCGCATGCCGGCACACCGAATCCCGCGACGTGCATTGCCTGCGCACCGTGAGTGAGGTTGGAAGAAGAGGAGAGGCCAAGCCATGACTTGGTCGAGAGAAATGAAAACCCTCACTTAGAAGCTGGCGTCGGTTGGTGCATTCCGACTGCCTGGCTGCGGTCCTAAGGACCATTAACACGTTTGGTTGGACACACTTACTGATAAGACGAAGAGCCGGCCCCAGTGGCGTTTGTGCTGTGAGCTTCTTTGTCCATCCCCTCCCTTTTAGTTTCCCCTCCAATTCTGGTCTCACACGAAATGTCTGATATAATATTTAACATTATAGTACCTGAGTTCAGAGAGGTTTGGAAACCATCGGTTGGTATAGTAGTTTGGTAACGTTTCGCCTTTGACACAAAGGCTTCATCAGACCAGGTGAATCAGTGTGCAATTGGTGTGGGATTTTATAGCGAACAGGGGCGATAACCTTGTTACCCGAGTCTTGAGCCATGAATCATTACAGTAACAGTTGGGGATGTCACCTCAGGTGGTTCGATCACAGTGGGAATAGTCCAGGTGTTCCTTTGTGTGTCATGACATTGACGGATAAACCCATAGTGTTGACAATGGGAGTCGGTTTTCACTTTCCAATCTGATCCACGCACCAAAGCTCCTCAAGCTGGCCGGCTTAAAACCACCCGCCACGCATTAGGGAGTTCTACCCCCTCCATTCTCTTCACGCAGTCGTCAGATTTGGCAATTTCCACCGCCTCGGCAATCAGCCGCTGAATTGTTGATGTTATACTCCTCCTAATGACATCTACGTTTTCCAACTCTATCTGGTGATCTGTGTCTAATGCATGCACAATCACGGCCGAGTCCCTTCTTACTGTCTGGTATACAAACTCGTTTCTTGGTGGTCTTGAAATGCGCCTCCTGGGCTCTGAAATTCGTGTGCGTAATTCTCTCGCTGTTTGGCCTATGTACACATGTGTACAATCCTTACATTTAATTTTATAAACACAGCTAGTCGCCCTATCCTTAAGAAGCGGGTCCTTCAGGCGTACCAGCGCCGAACGTAACGTTTGCCCTCGCTGGAAGATCACCCTTATATTTTACTTGTTTAGTACTCCCCGAATTGTCACCGAAGCGCCTTCCTTACACGGAATTCCGACCGTCCCTATCCACTCGGCTGGAGTCTTGACCGCCGGTGCAGCACTTTATGCAATTGGCGTTTGACAAGCCGCCGTGGGTAACCACTTTCTAATGGTTTGCTCATTGCCACTTTCCGCGCAGCCTTTTGTCCTCCTCCATCGTACACAAGGTTTGTGCCCTGTAGAACAGCACTGAGGCTATCCTAGCGTAAACCTATTTCGGATGACCCGAAGTGTAGTGGAGTACGCCGTCAGTATCCGTTGGCTTGCGATATATTGTCATCTTTAAATTTCCCCCATTCATGTGAACCAGGCAGTGAAGAAATGGTATTGCACCGCTACAAGATTCCAACTTAATATTAAACTGTATTCTTTCATCAATGGAGTATAAGTGATCAAGCAACTCGTCCTTCTTATCCCGTTTAACAAGTACAAAGGTGACGTCTACATAACGCCACCAAATTTTTTGTGAGTTAATGGTGTTTGTTAACGCCCTGTTCTCGAAGTCTTCTATATACTTGTTCCCCAGTACAGGTGATACTGGCGAACCCATGGCGAGACCTTGTTCCTGACTGTAGAGCTTTGACTACCAACGGAGTAAGACATGTTAAGACACAATATCATATCCTCGATTATCTGGTTAACCGTTAGTTTCGTCCGATCACTCAGAGTGACATCTTCACCAAACTACTATACCAACCGATTGTTTCCAAACCTCTCTGAACTCATGACTACTCGATTGGTTCCAAGTATCTTCAGAGCATTATAGTACCTGGTTTTGAATTTGTTTTATATCTTAGCCTTTTTCTTACGACACATTAGCTGAAGTGCCTTTCTCGCCCTCATCTAACAAGTATTGATGATCATGATGATGGTTATGATGATGATAATGATGAGGATGATAATGATAATGATGATGATGAGGCGGTGCGTTGAGATTCTGTTAAAGCTAAGGCTTCCATCGCAAATCGTAGGGATTCGTATCCGTTCGTTTTCTATCCCTAAGTATAGCGTTTTGTTCCACCTATAAATTTTATAGCCTATTCGTGCGTCACATCTGAAATGATAATTGCTGACCCCGTAAAACAACTGAGCGCACTATTTGTTGTGTAATACTCTGTCTACAGTTTTGTATTCCCTATACACCACGATGCAGTCTTGAACTAAGAAGTGTATGTAAAATACCATGGGCAAGCTTCCAGTGTGTGCTTGGTGGCACCGTATACTCCACGTGTGCAAAGTAGCTTTAAATGCCCAAGCTAATTCACCTACAACTTAGACACCTACTTTCTACTGACGGCTGTTAAAACGATAGAATGTGTCGTTCACTTAATCAACTCACTCCTCTCATCGTATTTTTTATAACAATGTTAATGCACACACTCAGAAATATATATAATAATAATGAGTGTGTACTTCAACGACTATGATCAATGCGACTGCATACGACCCCAGATATGTTGAAAATGACATTGATATTATTATGGGATAGTTCATAAAACAGATAATCCTATTAATTACAAAAAGACCATTCAGGTAAATTGACATTCTGCCCGAAGTTAGTTTCCTGGTGGCGAAAATAATCCCAAGTACACGTTTCATGTACCCATGGGGCATCCATTGAAACTCCGCATAAAATTGTATTTTCAACCATGATATTGATAGGAATTTATCGCTACGAGAAACATATTTCCCCTGTTCAAGAGTTATCTGGTTTACATAGCCCCACATTTGCAAAACATTAGGCGGGGAATTGAAAAAAATGCAACTTATGGACTATAATGAGGTTAAAATTAGCCTTTTTTCATTTTCAACTGAGGACACTAGTAGTCAGGAATTTCATGGATGATCAGTTTTCTACGCATTTTTCCATACAACCTCTCGAAATGTAAATTGCTGCCTTTGGCTCGAATTATCTATCTTTGTCCAGTTGAGGATGTTGTTGGGCAAGATGCATTCACAGAGCCCCCAAGTTTGGCATATTGTCTCACTCTTTTCACCTCATTTGAGATAGTGTTCATGCAGGGAACGGTTCTGATACAAATGGCTAATTTTCCCCTTATGATGGTGGAGAGGATTTTGTTATAGTGTGTTTTGCGCAATGATCAACCTAGGTCCAAGGAGCGAAGCAGAATTAAGGTCACTGCCGAGGGCTATATGGTGCTACTAGGATTCGAGAGCTGCTCACATTCAAAAGGACTTGTTGGATTCGAACCCACAAATCAATTTTACAAGTTAGGGACTTAAGCTACTGAGGCAGGAGTGACGGAGGCGGATTACAGTAACTGCTTATTAACCGCGAAGTAATGAGACGTATCCTCCGTTTTCATATTTGTTATGAACGTCCAAATGACAAAACTGACCCTCAACGCTGCCACTTCCTTTGCTAGGCCACAAATTGTCTTATGGAATTATAAGACAACTCTAGCGGTTGCTGATTAGTAGATTTTATACAAGTCAGAACTACTCCAGTCCCACAATTCAACTGGCCGCTAACGTACACGAGGTGAACAGGTTTGCTTCCCTCGGGTCCTCTTTGACACCAACAGATCAAATCGTGAGGAATAACTGCTTCACCGGAAAGAAACGGCGATCGTAGCGCAACAATCGGACTAACTGACCACG
Organism: Dicrocoelium dendriticum; assembly: GCA_944474145.2. NCBI lineage: Eukaryota > Metazoa > Platyhelminthes > Trematoda > Plagiorchiida > Dicrocoeliidae > Dicrocoelium > Dicrocoelium dendriticum. The sequence goes on along the minus strand of OX104068.1, from coordinate 99,606,602 downwards.
TCAGTCGTTTTTGATTGCATTGTCGAAGCGCGTTCATCCCCAGTGGCAATAATGGACAACAAACAAAGCTGGTAGCCGAATGCACACCCCGCTTACATTCCACGCTCGCATGACGCAGACATTCTTGTCGATTCGCGCATGCAGTGGCAAACATCGCTTGCCTCATCCATCTCTTTCCAACTGTCAAACCATTCCGGCGAATTCCCCAGCTCGTGCTATGTTCAAGTAATCGCAATGTTTTTCGTGGCCAATTTACTACCTTCGAATTTCTCTCTTGCTACGCATCTGATAGTAGCCTGATCTCGTTAGATATTGGGTCAAATTTTGCGGAAGATCGAAGGTGGGTGTTCATTTTATTCTTACAAATTGAGGCACAGAAAAAGCCGTGAACTTCATTCCGCCCGTATTAAACTGCTAACATTGGGATAGCAATAGTGACTGATCTCACAACAATTTGGTTAAAGGGAAATCGCATTATTTGGATGTCGTTAAGTGATTCGGCTAAAGCATGCAGAGCGTTTTCAAACTGTTGGGAGGCTACAAGTAATTCCAACGGGATTTCGTGCGTAGGTTTATTTTCTCGGCATACTTTCTTTTCACGGCATTTTCTCACTTTAACAGTTACTGTTGGACTTGTACATTCTTTCTTTTTGCAACAGATTTCAACTCAATCAGCTGCTGCCAACTGGAATTCAAAGACCGATGCTCCATCTGACTCCACCGGTTCCCAGTTCGTTCGTGACCCGTTTCATCCAGGCGCACCTGCTGGTGGGTATCGAGATCCGCTGGACAGTGGGATCGAATGCAACGAGGGTTTGGTCCGCGTGCGTATCCGTCCGGACAGCCACGGGAGGTTCGGTTTTAACATACGTGGGGGAACAGACGTGGGTACTCCCATCATCGTCAGTCGCGTTGGGCAAAACATGCCAGCGGATCTGTGCATCCCTCGTCTGTCCGAAGGTGACCAGTTACTTTCTGTCAACGGCAGAACGGTGACTAGGTGCACTCACGCTGAGGTTCGTGCTGTTCTTGTGAAAACCGCCACTCACCTTTGGTTCTTGAACGGTGGCATTCATTTGGCGTTGTTAAGTTTCTTTAGCAATGAAGCATCGAGCATGCATTATTCAATGGGCAAACACAAAGGCAATTGGGAGCAGTTATCCAATCTTGTTCACATATGTTACCAAATTGAAGCAGTCAGTCACCTACAGCTTTCTGCTTGTTGTCCGTGGGTGATAGCAATTCAGTATCATTAAAGCACAGGTATTCCAGCGTGGTATGCTTGAAAGACCCCGTTCCCACAGATAGGATAACTGCATGTACGAAATAAACTGTAAACACCATGTCCACGTACACATTAATGGAACAGGGAGAGAGCTACGAACACCGGTTGTAGAGCACGAAAATAACAATTTGCAACCGCCAAGGGGTGGGATCGAATACAGAGCATTGTTAAGGTGTTCTGTTGTTACTGTGCATGTTTTGGACACCGGCCAACAGACCGATATACCGAGTAGTTTACGGTCGATGCCCAGAGGTTAATTGTCGAGAAGATCGGATGTGTGAATAGAATCGAGGGGCGGAGTTCTTGACCGCGTGACGAGCGATCATCATCCGACTAGTCTGACAAGTGTCCATACGCTGGTCAGGTTGGAAAGCCAAAGCCGACACCACCGTCGTCGTCTCCACAAAGCAGAAGGAAGACACCGGTTGCGACATTTCAACCTTTCGATTGGTCTGATTAGTTGCAATCACAATAAAAGCAGAGCAGCTACATGGAATCAAATATAAACCAACTGGCAAAACCGATCAACATGTCAGCTTCGACTACGTAACTGCAGGGGGCCCAAAGTTCCACATGGTCTTCGTTAGTAAAACTGCAATTGTAAATGGGACTGAAGGACGCCATTGGAATAGTCGCAATCTCACTGGATAACTTGCGATAACTTTTTCACCTGTATCTATAGGAGTCCATTGACTCTTGCCTCAGTCACTCATGAGTAAATGGATTTACCAAAATATCTTAGTTGTTACGATTATCTTCCTAGCTCACTGTGAAAATGCCATACCAGCTATGTAGAAATTCGATAGTACTGACGAAGTTCTTGTGTCGAAATTGAAACGTTGCTACTTAAATAAATCCACTGATCGTCCGTAAATCTCTCCGAAACTTTGACTTCTTTCCATCGGTTCGAAAAATATTTCAAGTTACATGTACTCTAATAACCGACCTGCAGACCAAAACCTGGCTGATTCGATCGTATGTTATCAGTGTCGGGGACATTTCGATTCCTAGCTATGCGTGTGGTAACAATATTGAGTGACAGCACCGGAGTATGCAGCCACTACTGGAAGTACAAAGGTTGTCAGCTTGGTTTGGTGGTCCTCGAGCCGATACCTTGCAGCATTATTCCGCAGTTACGATGAACTTCACATGTCGTGTGTGTGGAAAAGTTGGTGTTGAAGATATTGAATGCGAATAACATAGTTAGTTTATTTATCTCACAAAACCAAACATTGTGAATTATGTGAGGGCCATATTTAACTCGCATTACATTACAGTACGACAACTAGAAACGGAAGTTTACCTCACCCCACTGTACCCCTCACTACAGATAGGGGCGGTATTTGATTGACAAGTGAACATTTGGGGGACGTATATGAATTTGAAGCAGGTTGGTTGTAGCTTGTTTCACTCCGAATGTAAATGCAAAATAAAATAACTAATGGATAGTAAACGTTCTCATGGTATTGAAACCAGTCTTTCGTGGGTATCACTAACGATGATTCGAACTAGAAAATCTGTAGCTTTAGAGGCAGTGATTCAGACATGGTGCTTTTGTTTGGCGGCTGTGACCGAAGTCAATGCAACGCATCAGAACACTTCTTCCTTGTTGCTGGAATAGCTGTGACGTAGAGCACCGGTTTAGCCTTCATGGAAACCACTTCTCTGGCTAAGAGACCAAGTATGTTGGGATTAAATCGACCTGGCTATCAGTGTAATTGAGAAAAAAGTAACTGCGTTGAAACTGGTATCGTCTCATTTCTAATCATCCTGCACGTACACCGACCTTCTCACCTGAGATATCCCGACGCAGATCTATAGTTATCCGTCTCAACTATTCTTTACAGGTCATTAACTTGATTCGCGCCTCAAAAAGTGATCCCGCTGGGCTGTTGGAATTACTTGTGAAACAGAGTGGTGAGTTTCCTCTGCCCACTACACTTTTCACGACACAAATGCGGCTACGCTTTTCCGTCTCGGTTACAAAATGTTTTTGCACTCTGCTCTAAGATTATGTCACGGATGATTTGAACGGAGAAGCCCTTGGTCCGGATTCCGGAGATGCTCCTGCGATACCACCGCGAACAGCGCAAATTAATAGTCGACAAATTGGCTTAGGGCGTCTCTCCAATCGTACTCATCGACATAGTCTCTCTGCTCAGCATCTCAGCACCATAGCCGGACGCTCTACTCATGCGGAAACGAAAAACTCCCCACTTGTACAGTCAATGATGGAACTTGAAGTTGGTTTGAGCGATGGCAGCCTGCTAGCCCAATTTGAGGTGAGGAGAATTCAAGTTTTCGTTCCATGTTTTCACGCGCCCGCGGGGCCTTAAAGTTGACCTTTGCAGTTTTCGCTGAAGCATAATTTTTGTACTATTTACTCTGGACGTAATAGTTTTTAGGAGTAGTTTTACGAATCCTATAATTGAATTAGTTTCAAGGTCACCGAGATCATCTTACTCCCCCACTTCTGAGAAAAAGGTATCGAGATACTGCTTACAGTTGGCAATTGGTTGCCTCCGAGGAAGGAATGCAATTTGTCAGGAAACACTTTAGGAAAAGTACGGCGTTATCTGGACAATAATGTGGCTACTTCCCCCAACAATATTGTGTGGTTGCTCAACGATATGGGACTGTTTTCTCAAGTATCATATGTGCCAACCTTTCATTTTTGTCTTTCCACTTGTGGAATTTCGCATGCTTAGTGGTGCGGTTTTAATTCATTTGCAGTGGACAGCGTAAAATCTTATCACTGCTCTTATTCGCCTACATTAAGACTATTTGAACAGCCTTAATGTGAAATAGTTCCCTGCCAACTCTCCAATTGATAAACAGCTAAGTAGGAAGAAAAGCATTGATAGACCTGGTGTATTAATTCGCTTAAATCGAGACTATATACCAAATCAGAAGAGTAGGCGCTAATAGAAAGGAGCATAGTTTATAGATAATAATGATACCTGAAAGATAGTGACTTATCGTATGTGCTTGTTTAGTTGTTATGAGTCCGATTGCGGAGGGTTGCGACGTTGCCTGAGTCGAAGCCTAGACACGTAAGTGGAGGCATACGTGACACTTGTTTGGTTGTCCGGTTGTGCGTGTTGCGTCTTGGTGTGACAATTGTATCTGCCCTATGAATGGATAGAAGCTAAAGTACCTTCTCAATCGCCCATGGTTGCCACCTGCTCTGACAAGCCGGCGTGCTAACTGATAGTCAAGGGCTATTTAGACATTATAATAAGTCAAGTCCAGCCTACAGTCTGCTTTATCCACCAACGAAGAGTGAATATTCAGCTAAACACACACGGCAAGGGCACAAATAAAATTAACTAAAAATTAAACAAATGTATATGGTGCGCCATTAAGTTGTAAAGCTCGCAGTGGCGATATTATCGATTCATTCTGTCAATTTGATTTTAGTTGACTACATCTTGATCCTTCAACAAACTTGAGAAATAGGGAACAACAGACGTACCGTAAGCCTGTATGCGAACTTAATTGGCTTTGTAGGTTTGCCTGGTAGAGAAAGTCGGGATACATTGGGACAATGCATAATGAAAAGACATCAGTGAGGATTTCGGACGCCACTTTTTCGCAGGAGCGAACCCGATTTGACACAAAGATGTCAATAAACACTAGCATGAAAACTCCGTTGCATCGAGCAAGATGCTTCAACGACCTGTTGATCATTTTGAATTGCCCGTTGCCGGGTCCAGGAAACATCACTTGTGAACACTACGTCCAGTGCGGTATTACTCAAGCGGTGACAAACCGTAAAATTAAGTAACGAAGCACGGATGAAGAGCTAAGTCGGAAGACGCAGAATATTAGTCTCCTGACTTTTGTGTACGTTTTATTCACATGAGGGGACCACATGAGATCCCGGCTTAGTGTAACTCGCAGCCGCTTCACTAATGTTCAAGTGTTTAGACTGACAATGTCAACGCATAGCTGCGGGATGTGCTTCATGAGCTGTTGATAACAATTTTCCTTGGACAGCGAGAAAATAACATCTTTACGCTCTTGATGCGTTGAATGAAAGACTGGGGGCTTTGGACCAAGAGGCAAGGTTATCCAAGAAGGATTGCAATTTCGCCGATATGTCGGTTGTGTGGTTGTGTACACCAAGGATCACGTCATCAGCATACTTCAGCAGGATGGGTTTAATTGGAAGGGTCATGAAGTTAATGTAGGTGGAATTTAGAAATGGGGACGAAATAGTCCCTTAAAGAAGACCTGAATTTGAGGTAAATGAGGAAGAGCTTCTCCCTCCAATCTTAGTAAACGGCATACGATTGGCAAAGTAGTCTGTAAGAAAAGTGCTAATGGAAGTTGAGCTTCGGATCCTGACAGATCGTGTAACAACAGCTCGCGGTTTACACATCCGTAGGCATTGCTGTAATATAGGAAGCAGATCCGCGTGAGATTTTTTACTGTAGACTGATGATAGCACGGAATGCACAAGACAGGCTAATGCATCCAAAGTGGACCTGGAACAGCGATAGCCGAACTGAAAAGGATCATTTGAGTTGGTTTGAAAAAGCATTCTTTCGAGGAGGATTCGTTCAAATGTCTTCAAAACCACACATGTACTGACATTGGGCGGTACTTACAGGTTCCACTTTTTAGTACAGGTGTATTGCGGGCGCTTCGCCAGCAATCGGCTATCTTGTGTTGATGTAAGCACATGGTGTACAGTTCAGAAAAAGACACTGCTAAGATATACGCACATTTCTTGAGAACTATAGGAAACAATCAGTCTGGACCGGACGCTTGGTATGACTCTATCCGTGTTAATTCCTTGTGAACTATTGTGGGGAGAGTTGTAAAGATGAGAAGTATATTGCTGGATCATTTAGCTGGCCCCAGAACTTGCGGTTTAATTCCTTCACATCGACAGCGGTGTGTAACACTTCGGACGGCTCCACTCGGGTTCTGCATCAGTTTCCATATTTCTCGGCAATTATTCTTTTCAAGTATAGTTTAGATATTAATATGGTTGGTGCGGCAAGGTTCCTTTTTCTATCTTAGTAAGTAAGGACTTTACTGAAGCGGCGGCTTTACACTTGAAAGCTTTTTCTTTGAGTCTGCACAGTCTGTTAAAACACTGAGACGATTACTCATCTGCGCCAATGAAAATGCTTTACATAGGACAAGAAATATCGAACTACCGAGGGCTGACGATTAGGTGCGCAATTTAATACATGACTTCTGCTTGGTGCGCGACGTATTGCCAATGAGCTCACAGTATCTGTCCTGGTGTTGCAGATTGACTCACTCACTCGTCACTTCCCAATGGACTGATACTTCAGTCCTTCTGATGTCCAAAGGGCGATGGTAGATTACATGTGGATGTTTGTGCGTAATGTTCGTAGCAAGTAGGAGTCGAGATTAAACTTCGGTAACTCAGTGGTAGAGCAGCGGACCGGAAATTCGTGGGATCGGAGTTCGATTCCCCGTCGAGTGTCAGATTATTGTGGGAAGTTCAATTATGACTTCTACTTTCTACGAACATGACACTACTCACAAACATCCACATGTAAATATCGATGTAAAAATCCAAGTAGCTGGCTAAATGATTACAGTACTTCGATTCATCAGTTGTAAAATATATGGGTCTGTCATCATCATCATCAACAGCAGTACATCAGCCATTTGAACTGATGCTTCGCTGCCATACAACCATGAGGACTTATGAAATAAAGAATAAGAAGAGGGAGAGAAGGGGGACTTACTTGAAAACCTTAATGCCCTAAGCAAACATTCAGGGTCGAGGCGCCTACACCTTGTGTAGACAACATTCCGTCACAAACAGCTGACTATCGTGCAAAGATAAGGCGGCATCGGCGAGACAGCTTCCTTGTGGCTTTCACTGCCACGCGTCAAATTCAGCCATTACCCCGCAGATAACTCAGCACCAAACACACTTTAAACAGGCAATCCGATTAGAGGACGGCAGCAGACGCGCCACTGGTGTCAGTTGCGAGCCATGTCCTGTAAAGTCTCGAGCCCAGCACAAGGCGAGTCACGTGAACTCCAACCCGGAAGGCAAAACGAACCAATGGCACCCAGTTTGGTTGTCGGTGACTTCATTTCCCGCTGCCAAGTCAACTTCTGTCCACCTCGAGCGTTGCGCCATCCCACACCTGGTAGACTGAACAAGGCCCTCCTAGGTAAGCGGTGACCAGGCATGCGTAGCACGTGCCCGAGCCAACGCAACTTATTCAGTGCTATCTGTTGTTCTAGGGAGCTAGTATGATCATCACCACCTAGTACTCGCCTACGCACATCATCGTTGCGGACACGCTGGTGCCATCCGACACCAGCAGTGCTTCGCAAACAACGATGATCAAAGACTTGAAGGCACCTCAGATCTTCAGACCGAAGGGGCCAAGTTTCACTACCATAGAGCAGAACGGCCCTCACTGTGGCCTTGTACACACGGCCTTTCAGGCGGAGGGAAACTCCCTTCTGTCGCCAAAGATGACGCAGATTCAAGTAGGCAGCTCTGGCCTTTGCCATGCGTGAGCTGACGTCAGTTTCTATGCGCCCATCATTGCTGATGCAGCTGCCAAGATAAGTGAAATGATCAACCACCTCGAGTTCCTCGTTAGCAAGCGTCAAGGGGTCATCGAGTGGCTGGTGGTCCTGCAGCAACACTTTGCACTTTGAAGGTGCGAAGTGCATACCAAATAATGGGACCACTCTGGATAGGCTATTCAGGGTTGATTGTGCCGCCGCAAAATCGTACAAAAGCAAGACGATATCGTCCGCATAATCTAGATCAACTAACCGTTCACCAGGCAGCACTTCATCACCTACATCGTGAGATTCCGCAAGGGAACACTCCATGATAGAATCCACGGCGAAATTGAATAAAAATGGGGAAATCGGGCAACCCTGTCGAACGCCACTTGTAGTCGAAAAGCTATCCGATAGGGCACCATAGACCCTGACGCGGCCTGTAGTGTTCGAGTATAGAGCACGAAGGATGTTCACATATTTCGTGGGAACACCTTTTTGCGCAAGTATTTCGAACAGAATCGATCGATCAACTGAATCAAACGCACTCTTAAAATCGAGGAACACAGCTATTGTCGGTCTGCGGTATGCGTGGCGCTGCTCTAGCACCTGCCGTAAAGTGAATATATGGTCTATACAACCACGTCCTGGGCGAAAACCGGCCTGCTGTTCTCTAATCCGAGATTCCCGTTCCGCAGTGAGGCCACGAACGATAATTGAGGCCAGTAATTTTGTCACAACTGGTGTTAGGCTAATACCCCTGTGGTTCGCACAGTCTGTGCGACTGCCCTTTTTGTATATTGCCACTATAATCCATTCGCTCCAATTAGCCGGCACACTCTCTTTGTTCCAGATACGTTCGAATAGGGAGGGCAGTGCTTTGCAGAGGACCTCACCTCCATCCTTAAATAGTGCAGGTGGTAGGGAATCCGGGCCAGCGGCACGAAAACGATTAAGGGCTGTGATCGCGTTTCGGACCTCGGCCTCCGACGGAGGCTCTAAACTAACGGTCCATGGCTCGTCCTGCATCACCTGAGTAGGAAGAGGTCCGGGAGCAAGGGGCCAGCTGAACTGATGTTCAAAGTGCTCAGCCCAACGAGCCATACGGCGCTCCTTATTGTGTATCAGCGCACCCGCGCTGTCTCTGATTGTCTCACTGACGCCTGGTTTTCTGGGACCAGTGGTGCGTATTAGCTGGAAGAGCTTCCGGTAATTGCCTACTGCTCATGCCTCCTCCATTTCTTGAGCCCGACTGGTATACCAGGCTTCCTTGTCAGCACGTAGGCTCCGCTTTGGTTCACGTCTAATAGCCCGTCTGGTCACATTGTGTTCAGAACCAGCCGGGAGGTGCCGCTAGCTTCCAAAAGGTTCACGGACCTCTCGGATATCCAGTGACTGGTGCGATGACGACTGATAGTGCCACAAGCAGATGCTCCTGCGTCGTGCATAGTGGCCGAGATCCTATTCCACTGAAGTTCAGTATCATTATTAGGACAAGACAGCGAGAGTTCGCTATGCAGTGCTTCTTGATAGGCTTGCCTGACAGAGGGCTGGGACAATTTCTCCGTTGCCAATCGGGGGAGACGTTTTGTGCGCCGTCCGGTAAAGTTCATGGAGAAACGACAGCGCACCAAGGCATGGTTAGAGTCGACACAGGTACTCCAGTACGAGCGGCAATTCAGAATGGAACCGCGCCACCTGTAACTTATGGCAATGTGGTCAATTTGGGTCCATCGCTGACCAGCTCCAGGTGGACGCCAAGTGGCACTTCGGCGCCCACTGTGTCTAAAAGCAGTGCTAGTAAGAAACAACTGGTGCTCCGCACACAGTTGCAGCAGGCGCTCGCCGTTGTCAGTCCGTTCGGCGTTAAGTCCATACTTACCACCCAGCTGAGCTTCTGAAGAGCTCAGACACCCTACTTGTGCGTTCATATCCCTTGCAAGTACTATAATATCTGAACTAGTAACACTGCGTAGCAGCGTGTTCAGTTCGTGATAGAAAGTGTCCTTGACTGCATTAGAACTGCAGTCGGTGGGAGCATAAGCAGAAATCACAAACCAACAGCGTTTTGTTGTACTTCGCGAATTCACCTTAGCTGATGTCGCCAAACGGGCGGCACATAAACGGCTGTTCACCGGAATCCAATCAACCAACGATGACTCAGCCTTGGAGCTGAGAATGATACCTACACCAGCTTGACCCGTGAGTGCCGCATCGGCGTCTCCGGATGCGTGCAACCAATAACCAGAGGATAAGCCGGGTGCAGTCAATTCAATAACCCCGTTAGGGTCATTAATCCTAGTTTCGGACACACAACACACATCAACACCCAGTGTGTCCAAGGTGCGTGCGAGTGCAGCCTGCTGACCTGTTTGTCTTAGAGTGCGGACGTTGAATGTCGCCATGGAAACGGGACAGCGTGGCCTTATAAGGAACTTTTGCCGATAGGCGTCCGATAGGTGCTGTGGGATGGTGGCTGCAGATGGTTCTACTCCAGTAGCACTTCGGTTGCTGTCAATTAAGCTGGGAATTATAGAAGGTTAGTAAGGGGGGCCGGGATGGGAGTAAGAGAAAAAGGTGAAAAAGAAAGAAGGGAGGCGCCAGCAGTAGCATGTTTTCGCTTATCCGCCCTGCTGTATGCAGCAGATAAGGCGACCCTTGATAATCTGCGCGACGGCTGATGCAGGATGAAGTTTATGTTTGAAGAAAATGTCATGGTTGTATGTGGGCTGGGATACTGCCAGGGCGCACAGACCTAGACAGGAGAACGATTGGGGTCCTCATCCAAAGCCTTTGGCTCAAAAGCCTGTCCGCAAGGCAGTGGGGGTGGCAGTGATTTAGTTTTACAGAAATGGACGCCATCCCATTTCAAACCCCCAACCTGGAGGGCCAGGAGACTGAGTTTGTCTGACCTCTCACCATTGACCAACCTGGTAGGAATAGCTCTCAAGATGCTCGGAGGCATCACCCAGTATAGCTCAATGGGTCAATGAGGTACGCAAACCGTCGCACCACGTTAATGTCCAGTCTCGTTGCGACGGATCTGTAGAGGCAACGGGTCTGTAGAGGCAACAGATTCGTGTAGTATCTCAGTGTTTCGGGGAAGACGTTGTCTTTGCGTTAACTTGCGATCTTTGAAGCGAATAACATTTTTATAATTCGTTTTACCGTAGATTATGGGAGACAACTTTACGCTGGCATGATCCGAACTTCCAACCGGTGCCTTGGTACACACAGAAAATATCTTTATGTCGGTGGCAAACACAAAGTCTAAACTGGCTTATAACCATGTTGCAGACTGTATGACGTTCTTTAGTCCAAGATTAGTACTAAGATTATTAGCGACTCAATTTAAGTCACCGGCAAAGACACACAGAGAAAAATCTAGATGTTCAATGACGGTGGTTGTAAAATCGTCATAAAACGTTTCAGCATCGGCTATAGGGCAGCTGGGAGAAATATAAAAGTTGGCTAATAGAATCGACAACGGCCACTCAAGTATCGTGGTTTTCATTTCACAAGTAAAATGCTAATACACTGCGCGTAATGACAAAAAAATAATTGTTGTCGACGCACCATGAAGGATTTATCTATGTGATAACGCCACCGCCACGGTGTCTTTGTGTACATAAGCGGTCAACGCGATGCACAGTAAATCCGTCAAGTGCCACAAGTGTATCTTCTACGTCCTCGTGCAGCCATGTTTCTTGTAGCATAATGACACCAAGTTGGGAGTATTCGCGACAGCTTGTTATACTTTTAAGCTCTTCTAATTTGCTCACAAGCGAACGGATGTTGGCACTGATCAAAATAGGTTAACTTATACGGATTAGATATTTCCTTCGAAATGCAACCCACCATCCTGCGGGGTGTTTTCTTGTGGAACTACTTTGCTTCCCTTTGATTCTTTTCCATTTGTCCCGTACAGAGTGATCAGGAAAAAGTGCGGGGTTTGTTCTTAAAAACGCGCATTTTTTAGAATGTTGCGACCGTAGGTAATCATGACGAAATTCGCACAACGACAAACTAATGAATTGAGACAATTGGGTAATAATATAGTGAAGCTGAGCGTGTGTGTTGATAAATCCGGTGGACAGGAATCACAAAGAACGGCCGAATTAGAAGGTCCCGCCATCGTATTGCCGATCGTGTGGTGTGTTAATTAGGTTCCTCGTGTGTTGGGTTAAATGAAAGTACCATTCCAAATACATGAATGTTTTGAGAAAATTGTAAACGCTTTACTACACAAGTGAAGTGCTAGAGTTCATGGTTTAGTGAATACGGCTTACTTATCCCACTTCGCGAGATTCGAGTTGCGTACCAGACTCGAGTACGGTTTTCCCATATTTTACCCGAATGCTATTATGTGGTATGTTTTCCATCCCACTAACAGTTGGTGTAAAATATTTGTGCCTAAGATTTTATTACAAATATTTCATTCTGAGGTAAACAATTCTTTTCAGTGATTCATCTACGAGTCAGTACCATCACATAAGGATAAACTACGAAGGGATGGATGGTGATAGGTTCGGGGGTTTGTTCTGAACTGTCTCAGTCAATATTTAGACTGTAAATAGTTCGCTGCTCTCTCATTCACACAGATCGATTTAGCGTTACGTAATCACAATGTCTGAGCCGATGTCAGGGTGACGGCTGGACTGATGGCTGTTCGGCTAAGGCAGATATAGAGATTGAACAAACTTTTTCTGCGAGCACAGCGGGGGTTGCAATATGCGGATCGCAACAGCCTCTGCAGTGTCGAACATCCTTAATCGTGAACCTTTCGATTCGCTCATTGGAACCTGATAAATCACAGTGAAGACATTCGGGAGGTTAATACGGTGACCTGATTCGAACATCTGGGACAAAATACCGGTTATAAAAACTCTGGTGTCCCCTTCACTAACTGTTTAGGGTTATGTTGTTTACTGCGACGCGAATTTGAAGAGTCGTCCGTCCGATATATCTTCTCCCACTAGTGCACTCAAATCGATAGATAACATAAGTACAGGTCAGCTTCGGCAGTCTATCCTGTTTGCACACAGGAATTAGCTGGTTTCTGGCGAAGATGCCTCGTAATCCCGCATCCAAAAATGTGTTCCTCATCGATTACGTCAATTTTCTTGTTGGTGGCTCAGTAACTGTATCACCTTTAAAACCAAGGTGGATGAAGAGGGCCTTTTGCGCGACTGCGTCCTTAACGGCCGGTGTTATTTTGGGCTGCATGTTGCGCTAAATGAATCTTTCTGGATAACCATTTTCACGCTTTGTTCTGGATGGATTTCATCGCATCCTCCAGAACGTTCTCAGAGCATCTTTCTCGCCCTTAAAGTGAGACAATATACTAAGTTAAGCTTGTATTTAAGCGGTACAAAACTACTGAAATTTGTATACTGACCGGTCCACATCTTTCTGTTGGTCTTCCTTAATTTGGAACCGTCAGTTCGTCTACTAAGGTAAACATCCAGGAATGTGGGTTGACCAGCTTGTTCAAGTTCATAGATGAACTTAATCACCGGGTGCACACCAGCGAACTCTATCAATCTACCCTCCAAAGCCATGTATTTATGGGTCGCACAAAATTGGTCATCTATATACCGATAGTAGTGGCCCAAACGATCTATAAGTGGACCGAATGATTCAGTTTCTACTTTGGTAAGAAAAATATCCGCCAGCACTGGTCCGAGTTGGGACCCCATTGCGAACCCATCGTTCGTCGACAATATATGTTGTCGAAAAGAAATTGAACGTTGTAGGTGCATCTCAGAAGCAATTCTTTCAGGTTTGGCAAGGGTATAGCTAAATGAATGCTGTTCTCGTGCGCATAGTTTCATAGATATTCTATTGTCTCTAGCAGCGGAACATTCGGGAATAAAGACGCAACATTAAGTGGGAACATTTTATTCCCCTTCAGGTTACCATCTTTGATGCGCTCTACGAATGTAAAACTATCCCGAGGACTACGTTACGCAATACATTTTCTTATTGGCGCCAACAATTCTGCCAACCGCTGGGCTGTAGGAAGACATGCAGAATTTGTCATGGACAATACTGGGCATATACACCTTTTTTGTTAACTTTTTGCAGTCCATACATTCTCGAGATAGATGTTCTGATTGGTCTCAGACGTTCAAACCTACTACCAGGTATAAAACCAATGGTGGATTGATCTTTCAGGCATTTCGACAGATTTTGTTCCGTTTTGTCTGCTTGATCCTTCTCGCCTACTTTTACACGAAACTTCGTTTTGTCCCGGTGAATCTGGCGTAATTTCGAGATGCAATCACTTCCATCCATTAAAATTATCCCACATCCCTTAGCTGGCTTGCATATGAATATATCTTTGTCGATTTTTAACTCTGTCAGGGATTTACATGTTTACGAGTAAGCAAACCGCTTTGATATACCTGGTGGTTTTGCTATCGGTAACAGAAAGTGACCAAAGAGGACTTACAACATTCAAGAGCATCAGTTGATAGCGCGATTAAAGCTTTCGTTTGTGCTAACCGGTTTTCAAATTGGGTCTCGGTATCTAGCTGACGCTCGTTAGTTTTAGGATACCAGAAATTCTAACCGAGTGACAAAACTTCAAGCAGTTCAGGTGAAAGCGCAAATTTTACATAATTGTGAACCTAATTTGCCGGAAAATAGCCTGTGACTTCATGGGGCTAAGTGATCATGCCAATGCATCACGTTTCTTCTGCACACTTTACGATCTATTGAACATAATCCACAAACTGCTGATGTTCCGCTGCAGTGAGCGCATCAACTATCTATATCTGCTCTGGCCGAACTACCATCAGTCTAGCCGTCACCCTGACATCGGCTCAGGCGTTGTGATTACCTAACCCCCAGTTAATCTGTGTGAATGAGATAGCGGCGAACGATTTGCCCTCTGACCATTGGCCGAGTCATTTCAGAACAAATCACCGAATCAATCACTATCCATTCCTTTTGTAGTTTAACCTTGTATGATTGTATCGGCCCGCAGATGAATCATTGAAAACGATGGTTTGTCTTAGACTGGTGTTCTTGATGAACTACTAAGAATGTTTCGTATATTGAAATATTTTTCTCTGAACCGTGCCGCGAAAGCCGAAAAGAGATAAACTGACAAGCAGTCAATGTAAAGGCTAACTAAAAGTTCTGCTTAGATACATGAAAAGTGCGTTAATCCTCCAGATAGTGCATTTATGCTCAATGTAATCTTGGGATATCTGATCTGGTTAGGTCAGTCAATACTCGGTTACCCTGCTATCGGGATTACCACTGGCATTGTAACTCACGTATCTAAATTTGTGTTTTAATGATTAGAAACACTGAATTATTCTCCGCTAATCATTCACCGTTTGTTAGCCGTGCTATTTTATTTGTAGGAGGTATTCGTGATATACTTCAACATTTGCGATGCTGAAGTCAAAATTGCTTATACTTCAGTTTCTATAGCTATAGATGCTATACTATCTGGATGGTTTAACATAAGTTTTCTTATTCGCCTTTTTGCAAATATGCAAGAAATTCCTTATTCTGTCTTGTTATCGATGTCTACATGCAATAGGATGGGGTGTAAAAGCAGGTTATTACGACTGTCAGTTACCGGAAGTAGACGTCAGATTACCTAATTAAAAGGAAACGATTGCAAAGCAACTCAATCGATGACTGCGTGATTAGCTAAGCGCAACCATGAGTTCAGCATTTAATTCGGTCTTACTTTAACACTTGAGCAGTTGACGTGTAACACCAATGAAGTGCTTCGTTTGTCACCGCCCCGGTTATGGGGAATCATGGAAGGAAAATGTGCTACCAAGCACTACGCTTACTGCATTGAAAAGTGTCCTATAATGGAAGGCATGCGATTCCGAAATACCTAAGGGCATAGTAGAACGTCGGATCCGACACAGCAGCTATGTCTATCTTATCTTCATCCAGCTACTAGGTTGCAGCGCATACAATTTGTTACTCGGGGTCTATAGATGACCTTACCTTCTCATGGCATCCACCTTTTTGTACTTCCAGAGTGTGACTTATCATTCCGCATTCTACATGAACTGTCCAACTAGCATTAAATAAGTCAGCGCGAGATGTATTTTTAGGCCTACGGTTTTCACGCATCTTTCTCCAGTCTGGTAGAAACTGACTCCTCAGTAAGATTGACGTACAGGTAAATACCTGGGTAAGGAAAATATAGGCGTGCATATTCATCTCGACCGACTACTCGATAACTCACTATCCCAAGTCCTTTTCTGCAAGCCACTTTTCAAGCCATTAGAGCCGGGGCGCATCTTCTCACCCGAGCAATTAGCCAAAGGCGGTCATCGCATTCCAAGTCTTCCGAGTACTTCACTGGCATCCAGTCAGATTATTCCATCGAGATGTCACGTTTAACATCAAAAGCGTCTTCACCCGAACACATTTTTGCTAAGCTTGTCTATTTTTAATTCGATGTACTCAGTGTTCGACGTCTGATTCACATCCTGATACAGTTTACCATGACGACTTTATTTTTAATCCAGCAACTCCCTCGCCGCAAATCTGGATTCACAACGAATGCGGCACGGTTGACTGAAAACGAGTTTAAAAATAGGTACCGCGACATATCACCCTGTGAGTTATGCACGTTATTCCCAACGACTATTCCATTATCTTACAATTTTCCCCTATCATCACATGTTTATACCATTTGCTTAGTGCTGTCAACTTCATGATTAGGTTAAATAAACCACTATTCTACTCGGTAGTTGAGCTTGGAGCTTATACACATTCCCTGGAGTGATTCCGATTAGTGGAACTAGCTTAAAGGATGCTCTTTCTCCTTTATATACATTTTTTCTATATATCTCACATTTGCCATTCGATTTTCGCAAGCAGTTGTACAATATTCAGTGACGTTTCGGCTTTTTGGTTACCCAACTAGCTGAGCTTAATAAGCTCATGCCCATCATTGGGGGGGGAGAGTAACGAAGCACGAAAACTTAGGTACACCGTAAAGTGTCCTAGTTACTGAACAGAAAAATAGATTTCATCTACATCGACGACATTTCGTGCTTGTATCGTAAACTTTCTCATGTTCCGTTGTCCTCACCATGAGCACACTGTGTTCCTTTCTACTCACAGACGATCAGACACGTGTAATCCTTCAACGAGGACCCGGTGATTATATCAACGCAAGTTTCGTGATCGTAAGTTGTTTACCCGGATTGCGTTTTCCCTAATCTCTTTTACAATACGCAGTTTCTTCTCGAGTGCTCAATAGTTATTGATGGTCAAGTCCAAATTAACAGAGAGATTAAGTGGCTTGCTCCCGATGCGGTTTGTACATTCGGACAGCTACAAGTGGGCACTTTCGCCAAATCACCAATCCTTCGTGCATTATGCAGTGGGCGCCTAGCACCAAGCGCCTCATTCGAAATCATCAACAGTGTATTTGGTAATTCTGTGGACCCACCTCAATTGAAGTCCACCAACCCAGTGAGTTAAGCCACAGTTAACACCCTTCGAAGAGTCGATGGACTACGAAGATGAATTGGTTCATAATGGCTGTTCATTTCCGTATGGTCTATTTACGGTGGAAAAGCAGCAGTTTAATTGTTGTCTATGAAGCAAAATTAGAGCAAACCTTACCCTCGCTCAAAGCAGCATATACGTAACTGGAAAAGTCATAGCTGGATGTATTTCTCTTAAACATTAGATGCATTCATAGATGAGATCTGCTCTCTCAAATGCCTATCTCTAACATCGCCGTTGAACCAACCTTGCTTGGGCTACGCAAGGAAGCGTTGCTTACTTGGAAATCTTGCTGAGTACCATGCATTGGTATCATAGTTGATTTACCTATTTTCTGGTTGCCAAATATAGGTTCGCAGAAGATAACCACTGTATACCAGACCATATTTTTCAACTCCATCATAAATAGCTGCCTTGCGTTTTATCGTTTGGTGATAAAATCCATGTGTCTGCGGGTGTTCAATCAGCTCGGAGTACACCCGCACACCCTCATCGATGTGTCTGTTTTGATACTCATGGAAGCAACTAACTTTCACATATTCATGATATTCGCGGCGCGTTTGCCTTGGCACCATAAAGACCATGGGATAGTCAACACCTTTTACGCGCGTGAAATTTTACCGGTTATCTAGGTTGCTCCTAACGGCAACGCAGTGACTGTCGCCTTTTGTGGATTTATTTCCCACACCCTAGTCTAGTGACATTGAGTCATCTGGCCAAAGTATCAACTCTCAGGTTTACAAAGTGAACCACACAGTTTCCCAAGAGTCATCCTAATGGGTCCAAAGCTTTTTTCTGCTACCAGACGTGTTGCCGTTTTGGTAATTTTAGGAAAACTGCACTTTCAACTTTGTTAGTAGAGTTGCAGTCATTCGTTTGCTAATTACTCCTGATGATGATATAGTGGTCAGGGTCCATTAGACTGTGGTGCAATTCAATTGGTTGTTGGTTTTCCATTTTCCTTGAGCGTAAGCAACACTGGTCTGTAACGATGAAAGCAAAGAATTTTCTCATATAAACGCAAACTTCTTATCAGTGACAAACGGACCTAGCTTATTTCAAATAATTCAGGTTTCACGTTGGTGTTGCAAAACCATTCACTGGTTTGACTGTGATGTACAAAAGCACGTCAGATTGAAGTCGCTTCACAGACATTCCAAATGCGTATCATTCGCAGTTAGTTGTGTACGCGAGTTCAATAATCAAAAAACTGTTTCACAAAGGGCACTGTTCGTTAGTCGATAGCTTGTTTCCATTGGTTTCCATGCTCTCTATCATCTCACATACAGATGGACTTCCCAAAAGCCGGATTTGCCGTGAACTATATTGCTGCTCAAGGCCCGCTACTTAGCACATACGGTGACTTCTGGCAAATGTGTTGGGAACAGCATGTCACGGTGATTGTCATGTTGACTGCCGTAAGCGAACGCGGAAGAGTAAGTTACTGACTTACACTGGTGACTCGTTGATCAAAGCTGTTGTATTATTTCGAATTCGTTTTCCCATTGCGGATGGATGCACTTTTTGGAAGTAAGGAATATTATTTGGTTTATTATATTATTATATTATATTATATATTATATTATTATTATTATGTTATTTGGTTTCCCTCACTGATTCCCACTAACTGTAATTTGATGACTCCAAGATATTTGCATTTTTCGTTTGCAGCTTCATTTTGAACGCGGATGATCACTTAAAGCTGTGTGTCTATTTTCTTCCAAACAAACAGGTGAAATGCCATCAGTATTGGCCGGACTTAGGACAGTCATTCAAATTCACCACCACGGCACCAATCGGCCCCGTCGGACAGCGCGATCCACTGAATCTCCAAGTGCAAACCATGAAGGAGGAGGTTAGTTAATATACTTTGCGGATCATGAACTATCGTGCGTTTGCTTCCATGTTAAGTACTGCGGTTTGCCACCACGTCTTGTGTTGTGACACCATAATGTAATCATTATTGACCAACTCTTTGGCAAACAATACTGGCCCTCAAATACTGTGTTCCGTTAAACCTAGCTTGCCTATTGGATCCATGAAGCTAGGTAACGAATGACTGACTGATTTTATTAGGGAATTTTTTTTAACGTTATTGTTGATAGAATGGTATCAGTATCATGCCAAATTCAGGGAAGAGCGTAATTTGAACCAGTCAGTTTCAGTTTTCCTGTTGAACTTGAACTTAATTCTTGCCAGGTTTAGCAACACAAGACTTCGTTGAGAAATGATCTGTAAGTCATGTTGGTTATGACGCTTACAGCTTCCACAATATATAACAGCAGGTTCAGTGACCAATTTGTTCTGTCGCTCCTTTCCTCCTTGAATTCTTGCTGTACCTTTGAGCCGCACATTTGCAGCCACAGATTCCAAAAGGTCTTTCGGCCTACTAGCTGCGACACGAGTGACGATGTGTACAGTGTCTCGTTCGTTCGCGGCACCAGTAAAATGACTGGAGTTATTCGCGGTGACCTTGTCGTCTGAGTAGAAATGCTAAAACCACACCAATTGTTCTTGGTGAATGGATATTAGCGTGTGAATCGGTTTCAACTTTCAAACAAAGCTAGTCGGTGGCATAAAAGATGTGTTGCTCTTATGAATCGTTGGGATTATGCTCGGAATTCACCAATGGAAAGTCTGTCGGCAAGTGGCATCCGTCATTTGTATAACCGGAGATTAACAATTCATCTTCGCCACTGATGATATAAGCGCTCTATTCGACTGTTTACTTCAGTTTTAGTTTCTTATGGGTGGTCATTCTTCTGGGTGAATGTAGGTGGGACGCTTGATGGACATCGACTTCACCAGTTGTGTGCGAACACAGCAATGTAAACGCTTGCACTGGTCTGCTTAGGTATACCGAACCCAAACAGTATTCTGCACCCAGGTGGATCGCCTTGTCAAAAAGCATTGATAGCGCAAGCTAATCCGTAATAAACCGCCAATCATGCCTTGATGTATCGGCTACCTTCCCAAATTTACCTACAATACAGCTCAAATTACAACCCCTGTTACTTTCTCCAGTTCTCGTTCCTCGATTTACTGCAGGTGGGTAATCCTGGATGAAGGAAAAGCAGGGGGCAATCAGCAAGGTGGAAAATACACTTACCACCAAAGCAGCATGCGGGCACATGTACCGATTACCCGATTTCCTGTTAGTCGCCCTAATCCAACCGCATTTCCAACGCTTCTCTGGCGTGGAAGTTGAAAAATGTTTCCTATGCGCCAGTGATCAAAGCTGCGCGTTTGTGTGGCGCGACGAGCCCACGACAGGGCTGGTCACGCCAACATTCACGCTCGTCATCTATCAGTTCATAGAAGGATTCTTTCTGGCGCCGAAGATGGTAATTACCATGCTACACTCTGTTGCCACTGATGCCACCTAGGTGGGTGAATGGACCAACAGACGTAAGCAAGATTCGAAAAGGCAGTGTAATTTGCAAAACATTCCAGAGTAATGATCTGTCTCGAACACTGCATGTAGACTGTGGCGCTCAATAACTATCTGATAGTCGGACGACCAAAACCAAACTGTTCGAAAGTGGGAGAGACATACAAACAAAATAATTTTTTGTACTTGAGGAGCCAACGTGTAGTTACCATTCTCAACAGGTTCGGATCGCACAAGTAGCGTATAAAAGGCTTATAAATTTTACGTGGCATCGCTTGACATTCGCTCACGTAGATAGCCAGCTTCGTCCATGGTCAGACAACAGATGGTATCAGATCTACGAGCAAAGCTTGGCTCGGTGCACAAAGTTGTGTTCTATCACACTCTTTGCCGCTTCATTCGTTTTAACTAGGCTGTTGGAAGAAGCCGTTTGTGTTCAAAAGCTCTCAGTTGTCAGCCTCAAGCTAATATGACCGCAAAGACTTAACTTTCATCATTCAATCTGCTCACAAGGTTGCGCAATCGCACCCACTGCTAAGTGCATACATGCATATTGGTTTTGCTAATGATATTACAGAAGATATTACAGAAGAGTAGTAGGGGGAGTTGAAGGGTAAAGGTAGAAATTCGTCACCTCTAGACTCACTCAGACAGCCGTCACGTGCCCGGAAAGCACTGTACGTTCGTTTCATCCTTTCGGGAATCGTCAGCAGTCCGCATTCCATCGGACCCTGGTAGGGCTTGAACCCGCAACTCGACTGTTGCCAGTCCGTGGTTGTGACCACTGAGCTTCGGGGGACGGCAACGACCATCTTGAATAACTTACTAAATGTGAAATAGCGCCGCTCACCATCCACTGACTTACATGTTACTGCCCTGCAGAGGACAGGGTAGCCCCCTCACCACGCGACGGGCTTGGTGAGGGGGCTAGCCTGTCCTCTGTAAGTATGTATAGTAAGTATAGTGAATAATTCCCTTCATTGCAACTCCAATGGGACTCGTGGATTGGAATGGGGGAACCGAGCAGATCAAATGCTTCCTTTACTCATGGGGAAGATGTGTGATTTGACGAGGCCCTGCTACGTCAGTGCGCTGTGAACGAATTACTAACGACTGACAATATTCGCGTTCATCTGATGATCAAAAATCACACCTCTGCGACCGAGTGAACCACCATCACCAATGTTCCATTCTCCGTTTTTGGTCATACTTTTGTTTTGTCGTCGTCAGAGCTTTTCAACGGACCCGTGGTAAGCCACTGTTATTATTCAAGTCGTAACTCTGGGAGTCGGGAACTGAAAAGCAAGGCGTACTTGTGATCTGTGCTTGTGGTCGCTGTTCTGCTAAACTGATCTGAAACTGAAAGCCGATAAATATTGACTCATCACAGTCAAACCAAAACCATACACATACTCGCATCTGGATGCCTTTGGTTCATGCTAAAATACACATCCAGAGAGCTTATTTTGCATTTTTTAACTCAACCCGGAGTCGCTACTTGTTTTGTCATAACGACTGAATATTAACATTGGATCAGTACGGGTCTGTAGAAAATATTTGACTAGCTTACCCCTAGTATCCGGTTTCTTATTTTGCTAAATCCTTCGAGTTCTACCTACCTTGCCATCAAATTACACCACTTTGATCAGTGATCCTAGCATAAAATCTTCGGCTGGATGGCAGTAATCTGTGGGGCCACGTTCGACAGCTATCTTTCGTAACCCCAGTGTTGTCGAGACAACAGCTGATATGACCACATTCACTTCCATGCGCTGCGGTAGTCGCTCATGGTGTGCTGAAAATATTGTTTGCTACAATAAGGCCACTTATTTTTGATGGCTGAACCAGCGTTCATGTAGATTTGTCATAAGTCACTTTGGACAACCAAAAGATAAAGAGGTATAATTACCAAAAGCACTGTGCTGGTGGATGAATTACCGTGATAGTCCGCTTGAACATTCTGTTGTGGTGGACATAAACTACCATAGCATCTAATCGGATGAGGCTATTTGACGAAGACGCATGGCAACCAGCCGATCTTGAATCAAAATTTGAATCGCACCCCGTATGATTTGTCCAACATCTATCCAGTCTACAACTTAATCAATTGCGACTTGTGGCATTGTCCCTGGGAACAAAATTCTGCTTCTCGCAACCTGTTAGTGGGCAATTTCATGTCGAAACCCAGTTCAAGAATCTAACTCATCATCTAGCCCAACTGACCCCAATATACGCACTTAGCCGTCACACCTTCAAAACCACCCTGATGCATTCCACAACAATACCAAGACTGTAAAGCATGAACCTGAATGTGCTGTCGAAGAAACAGCAGGAAGCCTTCAAAGAATTGAGATGCAACCCAGAGTTAATATTTTCCAGACCAGATAAAGGATCTGGAGCGGAAGTTATGAATAAATCTGAGAACATCTCCAAACTTCGAGCCATTTTAAAAGACTCTGGCAAATTCATTGGTAATGTAATTCAAAAATAGAGAACACCACAGGCTGATAGCAATGACGAACTGATGTAAGGAATTAAAGCAGAAGCATTTGATAAATGACATTTCCCTTAATTGCTTAACCCTAATCGGCTCGCATCCATCCAGACTGTATGCACTGCCAATAGTATCCAAGCCACATGTCATGCTGCGCGAACTCAGTTTAGCAGTTCAAACGATTGTTGGATGTGCATTTCTCAAATGTTAGATTCCGAAAAGCATTACTCGCAAGCGTCTCCCATTTTTGAGTCTACTGTGAGTCAGAGCTTCTAACCATATCAGGTGCGAATGTAAAAAACCAGCAGCGTGTTGACAAACTATTGTTTGAAGCAGTTGGATCTCTTCAACAATTTGAAAAGCACAGAAAGGAGACGAAGCCTGGTAGACGCATGTCTTTCGTATTTTCTCCTCAATACAATTAACGTCAACCAATATGCATAGATATAGCCAAAGTGAGTGCAAACCGACAAGCTTGAGGTGTAGAACGAATAACGGAAGTTCACACCTAGGTTTACGGTAGCTTCAGGCTGATAAATGATTGTTTCTGAACACACAAGGCTGGCTTCATTTGGCTTACAGTGACAGCCTCAGCTAACCGAAGGAAGCAGGGATTAGTGTAACATAACTGTGAACGCTGAGCCCAGCTCTATCCGGTGGCCCGAGTCTAATACGTGTTTGCCTATCGAGGAAGCCGGCGGTCTGCGCTAACACGAATCATTGTCAGATTCCGTGAACTTCCGTCATTCGTTCTGTACCTCAAACTTGTCTGGTTGCACCCACTGTTAGCTATATCTATGCATATCGATTATTGTTAATTGTATTGAGGAGAAAATACGAGATGTATACATCTACCAGCCTTCGTCTCCTTTCCGTGCTTTTCTAATCATGGTTTGTATTCTTAAGGTTTTTGATCATATTTTGATGGAGGGGTACAGATTACATTTCTACTTACTCCTAGAATACAGTATTCAGTATTCATAAGTGTGCGCTGTCAGAGTCAGCATGAGGACGTTCCCTGCGTAGAAAACTCGCAAACTTCTCGTCCAAACTTATCCTGACTTTGCCCCTACTAGGAGTTACGGCAGACCACTTTAACGTTTCACAGCCTCAGAATTTGAGTGATCCTGTCCTTGGGTGGATCAGGAGTTTCTTGCAAATTCGGCAACTGCAGTTTAGAGTTCGGAGCGGGCTGTCTGACCTAATTCATGCGGAATGTGGAGTTTCCCAAGGATCAGTCGTGGGGTCGTGTCCGTTTCTCGCATTCATTAACGAGCTCACTTGTTTGATTGCCTCGGATTTCTTGTTTTATGCCGAGGATGTTAGGATGTGGCGGACGATTGCAGACTCAGATTATGATGCACCTCAGCGAGACCTGGTCAGGGCGTATGAATGGTCACTCCGAAATCTGCTACAGTTTAATTCGTCTAAGTGTACGGTAGTCCGCATTCGTTACCAACTGAACATCATATACAAACTTGGAGACCTTGTCCTGCAAGCAGTCACCTAGGAGCGCAGTCTTGCGGTATAAATCCAGGTTGCTCAGAACAATATGAGAAAGCGCCAAAGATTGGAAACCAACACTTTGGCATGCTGTGAAGTGCATTCGGGCGGTTTGATCCCTCTGTCTGTCTGTAGTTGCCTAGCGTATACATGTGGCTTCATTTGGAATACACAATACCGGTCTGGTAGCCCTGAACCAAGTAAGATCTCGCAGCTCTCGAGATTCCATAGCAAGAAGCCACGAAGACCGTCAAAGAGTTGTTCCACACTTTATACCAACTCATGTTGAAGAGTCTAAGACTGTACAGCGGCCGGTATCGACGCCTCCGTAGCAGCCGGATAATGGCCTACCAACCATGTTTTCCGCCACTTAATGCAACAGTCACAACAGGAATTTGAGGGACTACCAGCTCAAGTTGGTCACGCAATGCAGTCGGCTAGAATGTCGGCGCAACTTTCACTCTGTTCATGGCTGCCGGTCATAGAATGCCTTCCCAAATTGCGTTGTTTCTGCGCCCATTTTATCTGTGTTTACAAGACTCCTTGACGTTGCCTTAACCCACCTACATTCAGAGATATAGTTTGTGTAAATCGACAGAGGAAATAATGTGACCAAATTCGCATAACCAGCAATAATCTACATAATTCAGGTGGGCTCCTCTCTGCAGGCCTCTGTGTAAACACTGTGGTGAGTCCATCAGAACGACTTGTTTTCTATTCACCACGTTGTGGTTCTCATTCTGGCCAGCATACGGGACTTGTCAAGCATCCGCTTTTTTCCTGTAATACACCACTGCTCCAAGGATATTGGAAATTCCAACCAAATCCGATAGTAAACGTTCGCACTGACGCCCGCATATGTTGTATAGTGTGTTCAGGTGTATCAGCAGTACCAGGATGAATTATGATTCGGATCTGCGCGTACCCTACAAATACAGCCAGTGCCCTCTAGATGCTGCTCAAAATAGCCGTGCATCCCGTTAAATGTAGTTGAATATGATCGGTGATTAGTGGGCAGAGTTACCCTACCAAGGTAGCGTCTACCTCTGTCGACGTGTTTGGTTGACGAGCAGCGTTGTTTTCCCTTATATATATATATATATATATATCTGCAAAAATTAAAATACAATTGGCTGAGTGACACAAAACATAAGAGGAAAAAAGTAGTTTTAAAGGGAAAACAACTGTTAGGGTAGAAGATTTTCACTGCAAGTGCACCATTGCTTACGGTTCTTGGTCCTATCCTAGAGCGTTTGCAACCAGATGTTCTCGGGGTCCTTTTGTCCCTAACCCAGGAATCGGGAACACCAAACAACTGCAAGCTACAACGTTTGCGCCTTAAGTCATTGGATCCAAGTTTTGCATTCCCCTCCATTTCTTCGCTTCCAAGCCACACCTTTGCTCGCAAATGAGGATCGTCGTGGTAGCCGCTGGGTAGGCATGCGGAGCACATGACTAAGCCAACGAACTTTGCGCAGTGAAATGATGTTATCCGTCGATCGGCGGAGTTTGTTAGATATGAAGACTCGCCGAAGGACTTCCTCTTTACTGATGTGATGCTGCCATCGGACACCAGCAGTGCAGGCAGCAGTGATCGAAGACAGATAGCCACTGAACATCGCTTTTGCGAACGGCCCAATTCCCACAGCCGTAAAACAGAATCGTTCGTACCGTACTATTGTACACTCATCTTTTGAGAGCGAGGTTGAGGACACGACGAAGCTACTGGTGAGAAGGTTAACGAAAGAGACTCTACCCATGAAGGCAAGTAGGGAGATCTCCACAGTCAAATCGCCATTACTAAAATAACTCCGAAGATAAATGAATTTGTCGACCACTTTTAGCAAATGTTCCAAAAGCGTGAGAGAAGGACATGCACTTGGCCCATCCTTACATTCCGAAGGAGCAAAGGTCAACCCAAATTGGGTGACAGACATCTCCAGTCTAAGCAGCACATGCTGGGCGGCTTGGGTGGACTCGCAAATCACAGCGATGTCATCGGCGTACTCTAAGTCCCAAACGCGGTCACCGGGGAGCAATTCAAGATAACAGGACTCAGAGTTTTCCAGTGCAGTATTCAGAATCTCGTCCATGGCGAATTTGAACAAGAACGGAGCGGCTGGGCAACCCTGCCTAATATCGCTAGTGATACTGAAAGGGGCGAAATGTCTCCGTATACTCGAACGCAGCCCGATGTTTGATGGTAAATGGCACGGAGAATGCTGATGTACTCCTCAGGTACTCCCCTCTTCAGTAAGCATTCCAAAAGATCCACTCTGACAACACAGTCAGACGCGGCTGGAACCTCTGAGAATATGTGTATAGTTGGTCGACTGAACGTATCACGCTGTTCACGTACCTGGTGAATCGTAAAGATGTGATCGACGCAACTGCGACCCGGACGAAATCCAGCTTGTCGTTCACACAGATACTGTTCCCGTAGGCAACTGAGCCTCCGCAAGAGTAGAACAGCAAACAGTTTGGATGAGACACAAATGAGACTGGTACTACGATGTTTGTAGCAAATGATCCGGTCTCCCTTTTTGTAAACGGGTACAACATCCGCTAAATTCCAGTCGGATGGAATGGTTTCATTAGTCCAAATCTGCTTGAAGAGAGATGTCAGTTCGTGAGAGCAGGACCTCTATATTTGATGAGAACAGGAGGAAATTCATCTAGACCAGGTGACTTGCGGCGCTTCATTAGGCGTAGCTCATTGGGAAGCTCAGTCTCTGTCGGTGTAAAACCTTCCACGCACCAGGGAGCACTGTGAAACCCGGAAGATAGTCTCGGTTGCACTGGTGGCCAGTTGAACTGATCTTCAAAGTGCTCTGCCCATCGTACCACACGACGGTGACGACTGTGAATTAGTTCACCGCCATTTTCACGCATAGCCTCACTCACTGTTGGTCTTCTGCCTTCCGTGAAACGAATAAGTTGGAAGAGTTTGCGGGAGTTTCTTGATGAGGCTGCCAGCTCCATCTCAACGATGCGTTGTGTCCACCAAGCTTCGCGATCCTTCCTCACGAGCTGTCTGAACTTTACACCTGTGGTTCTGTGTAGTGCGTTGTACAGAAATCCAGCGGGAATCGATCGACGACTTTCCATTATTTGGAGAGACTGTGCAGAGATCCAAGCTTATCTGTGTCAAGCCGTTTCCGGCGACGCTGGTGGGTGCCTCCAAGGCGCAGAATAAACTTAGCACGCACAAGCGCATGCTCCGAAGTCAGGTAAGTGTTCCAAATTGACTTACAGTCCGTTATGCAGCCTTGCCAACGGTAACTAACAACGGTGTGGTTAATTTGCGTCCAAGTATGACCAGGGACCGGAGGTCGCCAGGTGGCTCTTTGGCGCCAGGAACGTCGGAAATTGGTGCTGCAAAGGAACAAGCCGTGCTCGGCGCACAGTTGCGAGAGTCCATCGCCGTTGTCTGTCCTACGAGTACTGTGGCTGTGTTGACCCCTAAGGTCGCGCTCATGAACCTCTGGTCTACTGACCTGCTCATTTAGGTCTCCGGCTAGTATCACGATGTCCGTGCGGCGTTTCTTGCGAAGCTCGGTTAGTTGACCGTAGAACTCGTCTTTAGCTTCGTCCACGCTGCTGTCCTCATGAGCGTACGCCATGACAATGACTATGCTACGCCTGATAGTCCCGTGGCTGGAAGCTCACACTGAGCTATCCAAGCGGACTGCACAAAGATGGCTGTTGATAGGGAACCGGTCAATGAGCGCTGCATCAGTACGCGCTCTAAACGCAACTCCTACGCCGGCGCAGTCAGAGGCTGCAGCTGTCGCATCTCTAGATAAGCGCAAAGTGAATGTATAATCG
The DNA here is from genome assembly GCA_944474145.2 of Dicrocoelium dendriticum. Classification (NCBI taxonomy): domain Eukaryota; kingdom Metazoa; phylum Platyhelminthes; class Trematoda; order Plagiorchiida; family Dicrocoeliidae; genus Dicrocoelium; species Dicrocoelium dendriticum. Next base: position 99,578,075 of record OX104068.1, on the reverse strand, counting down.
GAACTTGGGGATGGTGAGTGCAATCGCAGCATTGTGCTGGAGTCTTGTAAACGGGTTTCGGTAAGGCAGCAAACGTCGATTAAGTGGGTTTCCAATGTGTGCGCGAGAGTGTTCAAAAATTGAAAGTAGTTAGCTTGAAGAGCGAGCGAAGTGCCTTGTTTTTGGAATTGGAATGTGTGCGACCGGTTTTGAGCGGATTATTGATGAAGTCAAAGGTACCGTTTTTATGTGCAATACACTTTTAGAGGCTCGATATTGGAGGGGAGTTGCCAAGAACAAGGGGGGGGGGTTGAATAAGCGTGGAACGAAGTACATGGTTCGCGGTGCGGTAGAGTTAGGTTTAACGTGCCCGGCCGCCAGCACCCCGGCCAAATAGAGAGAGTTCAGAGAGCGAGAAACGTAAGTAAATAGTCGTAAATCCATTCTTTCGTGTGTTTTGTGGGCATACAGCTTCCCGATTGCCCAGGCCGAGGAAAGATGTTGACTTAAGGGGACCCACCCAGAACCCTTGGTTAGACGGAACTGACCGGCATGGCAGAGGGGCGAATTCGGGGAATCGTGTCCATTGGGAGCCGCAGACCGAATGCTCGGTTCATGCACCTTTCGTTTGGCTGGTTGCCAAACCGGAGCCCAATACTTCTAATAATTCAGCGTCAAGCTGAAGGATTACAATGCTCCAGCGAGGTGAAGCAATTGGTAGTGTCTTTATTTAGTGGCGAGTCACATCCGCCAAGTCGCATTGTTTTTAGACTGGCATATTTGGCTTGTAATAGGGAGAACACTGACCAAGCGAAAACCCACCAAGTCCTGGAACACTGCCGCCTAACTATTGGTTGAAACGGGTTAAACCCGAACCAACCAACTGACACAACGAGGAGGTAGTTGGACAAGCCACCCTTCCTTACATGCAGAGCTAAGATTTTTTCTTTGGTTCTTACTGGTTTCGAAGATTTGGTCTTCTCCTCAAGCGCAGCTTGTCCTTGTTTGGATCAAATTATTGCAGCCATCCCTAATACTGACCCACGGTAATGGTCCAACAGTCGTTCTGGGTAACAGCACACCGAACCTATTTTTACGGTTGTTATACATTATCATCATCCTTATGCACGTTAGCTGCAGGTGGAAAACACCTCAGCTATTGTGCCGCAATACAAAAGATAAGAAAAGGAAAACAAATAGCGGCACGCTGGCTGAGGCCCCAGTAGCGGATGAACATCGTTCCGGAGAGCTAATAGCTGGCTATCGTGCCGTAAAAAGAGAGTCATTTTATGCCTAACGAGTGAGATCGTGATTGGAGGGGGATACTAAGCAGGAGGGGATGGACAAAGGAACTCACCATACAAACGCCATTGGGGCCGGCTCTTTGCCTTATCAGTAAGTGTGTCCAGGCAAACGTGTTCACCGTCCTTAGGATCCCAGCCAGGCAGTCGTGATGCACCAACCGACGCCAGCTTCTAAGTAAGGGTTTTCATCTCTCTCGATCAAGTCATCGCTTGGCATCGCCTCCTCTTCCAACCGCACCCACAACGCGCAAACAATGCCCGTCGCGGAAGTCAGTGCGCTGGCATGCGCAACACGTGGCCCAACCATCGGAGCCTGGTGCGACGGTTGTTATACTCTCAGGGTGGATGAATGCCTCTCACTTGACAGTCGATCTGTTAGCAAGGCATTACTTAGAAGGCGTGTGCGAATTGTGTACCATCGGCGAGCGCTGAGCATTCCTTGATTGAAGACACATATAGAGTAAACTACGACAAGGTCATACTATTTAGCACGTAAGAGGAAGAGAGGGCTGTCTTACTCTGTCTGTCTGTTCAGAGGGTACATTGGTTAGATATAATGAGATACCACTCCGTTTTCATTATCATTTCATCTCATTAGTCTAACCTGTCTGTTATTCCCAATCTTACAGGTTGCCGGGGAGTTCGCTTTTAGAGAGTTCACTTTAACGCAAACCGCCTCCAGTGAAGCACCTTTCTCTAACGAGTGTCGTCGCGTCGAACAGTTGCAACACACCAGTTGGCCGGATCATGGAACACCCAGCAACATGGTCGAACTCATCGAATTTGTGCAGCGCATTCGAGAGAAGCGGGGCAAATCCACGGCGCCTATCGTGGTGCACTGTTCGGCCGGTATCGGTCGTACTGGTGTCCTCATCGCTATGGAGACCGCAATGAACCTAATGGAACGTGCGCAACCTGTTCGGCCCATAGAATTGGTTCAATTAATGCGGGCTCAACGTGCCTTGCTCATTCAAACAGCGGTTAGTCCATGTTTGGCATTGAACAAATGAAAGGAATGTGTTTATCCCACTGCCACTTGAAGGCAGCCGAACCCAGATAGGGGGTGCAGGTTGTTTAGTGATTACTAATTTATGTATGTTTCTTCTATGTGTTGAAACTAGATAAAAGCTTGTAGTTCCGAAATTTTAGTAGGTGTTTGAACCGGTGGAGAAGTCATGTGTTCATAGAGGTTTGAAAACAACCGATTGTGTGAATTGTATAGATGGGAAGTTTTCAAGTAGGATATCTTATACTAAATTCAACTCTAGTCTAGTCAATACTGCGCTTTTGTGAATCCGTGATGGGTGCATTTTGAGCCGTGTAGTTGCTATCGTTCTACTGGTCATGCAATTGGCGGAAGAACAGCAGCACAAATCCGAAACATCCCGCAGATTCCACTACATGGGAACAACTTAGATAGACATGTGAACGCAATGTCGTCACTAAATCACTGCCTTCGTTCATCACGCATCCGCAATTGCACATGTGCAAAAGACTCGATCGAATTTACTCCGAACCATGGACTATGAAAATTGGGTGCATTTTTTATATTTGCTAGTGGACAGAAAATTCCAAAACTATCCTCCTCATCCTTGGATTAAATCACTAGTAAACGCATAAACGAAAATAAACCGTATATTCTCGTCTTCGCGAGACATGCCTGTTACGACAACTTCAGATAATGAAAGGACTTTCCAATGCAACGAAGACGTATGGTCGGAAGATATACAGTCGTGGCGCAAATCGATTTTTAGTATTGATGGGGCATAAATGTTGGTTGTTGTTTTAGTGTGTTATCTGATGCTGTACAGGATGTCTTTATCGGGATTGATTGGCCTGCCGAGGATATGAATACGAAACATCTGAAAGATGTTTTTGTATGATAAGAAAGCAGGTTTAATGGTGATGTTTAACAAATCGAAAGACGAACCGAGCGTGCAAGCGGGAAATGCTACCCGTCAGCTGGAGACATTTGTAAAGAAATGGAAAAGGATGATTTCATGGCATTTAACATTGGATAGACTTCTTTACCCAGGGTTATCCTAGAACATTCGTGATCGAAAGTCATCGTATAAGCTTGTAACATTGCTCTTTGTAATAACTTAAAGATGACTTATCCTTGATTGAACTTTTATGGGCAGTGGCGAGTTACAGGTTACTAACTAATGACTATGTTGGATATCTCCCACATAAAAGTGAACTAACTAGCGACTAATACGGCACTCTTCTAGGTACCAGCAATGTCTTTGGAAAAAACATTTTGTTGTCCCGTTTTCCATCACACGATAAATTTAGTGTGGAAATTGTGCAAGAGGATAGCTGGTATCATAGAACACTTCCCAGTGATATAAACAGAATTCGTACAACTAAACACTATCGGCTTGTTTTGAATAGCGGGAGAAGCGATAAGCCGCTATTTTTCTACCGTGAGTGTCTATACCTAAAGAACCAGCTTTTGCTTGGTTCCATGACAGTAGAGTAAACATCATTTGTCAGTCTTCATCCGTGCTTCATCCTCGTAACTATGTTATGCTTTGTGATCTTCCAGACACAGTGTCCCTGTATAAGTTTACTGTAGCTTGAGTGCGCTTTCGTTTCCCATTGCCCGGCATTCACTCGGCACAATGATGCTGGGACACTTGCACCTAAACCGCCGATCGATGAAGACAGTGGCGTGGCGGTGCCATCCATCATGCGTAATGCTTAAGGGAAGTCTGCAATTTTCCTGTCAGTTCAGAAGTTTCAGACAGGGCGGAACTGATGGGTTTATTCAATGGTAGCGGGACCTACCTGTTAGCTAGGATTCATCATGATGCGCTCTCCGTTGGGTTCAACACGGGTCTAACTTTAGTGTTTTGCATCGTTCTTAGCATGCTCTTTTCGTGACCAAATTTCCTACAATTTATCTCAACCCATTTCCATAAAATTCGCAGTTTTATATAAGAACGTTGAATAAGGTAACGTAAGCAAAGTGAAAATTTAAATCTGTAAAACTCCGTGGAAATCTGAACAATGAACAATGATTTATAGCGGGTACATAGCAGGTGTTTGACATGTCCCTTTGGGTGTTTAGAGTGAGAAAAGATAGATCAAGGAATAATGGAATCGTCGGTTCGGACGATTACAGATTTAGCTGCACTGCCGTATGACGGATTTGAAATTAGAATGTAAGCACACAAAGCCATAAGGGGAGTGATTATTGATCATATAATAGACGAGAAAAATAATAAAATATAGCAAAGACAACGCTTACCCTTGTGTAACTAACTTGGGTCGACAGGATACAGAAATCCAGTTTCTATAGTAGTAGCGTTTATCGAATTTTGTGCAAGGGTTTGGAATGACTCATTCTCGAGTAGGGTTATGGAAGTATTCCCTGTCTGTAGTACATTAGTGCCAGAATCTGGTAGTCGTGGGCTATAGCACGTAGTGTAGATGTGACAGAGTATCGTCAAGACGTTTTCTGAAAAGGGATAGGGTGGGTGCATCAATAACCTCTTCCGGGAGGGCGTTCCAAGGCTGTGCCACTCGAAGGGAGAAATAGTTTCGCCGACATTCCAGGCGGTTGTACTGCGTGACCAACTTTAACCGATGACCTCTTAGCAGGGTGTTTTGACTGGGTATTAGAAGGGGATGGCATGGGTAGTTTCGGTTTCTCAGGATCTGGTACACCATTATGAGATCGCCCCTTAGACGCCGATAACATCCACTGTATATTTTGAGAGCCTTCAGCCTGAGTGGGTAGAGGAGGCTGGTCGAACCTCTGACGCTCTTCGTTGCCCTACGTTGTGTAGTATCGAGCGCGGTGAGATGGTGCTTGAGCCAGGGTGGCCACGCTTGAATAGCGTATTCCACGTGCCGCCTCACGTACGCACTAAGCATTTTTGGAAAGGCTGAAGGGTCAAACTTCCCGAAAGCTCTGCGAAGAAGGCCGGGGTACTGCTCTGGTTTCTTAGATGTCTTTTCAGTCTGCCTCAAACAACGGAGGTCACTTGAACTATCACGCCGAGATCGCACTCGTGAGAAGCCCGCTGTAGAATTTGTGGTCCTAGGCGGTACTTGTGCATACTGTTGTGCCTTATGCTGAGTACTATGCACTTGGTGACGTTGAAATGCAGCATGTTCTCGATGGACTATGTGTACGCTTTGTCCAGGTCCTCCTGCAACACTGTGTTATCCCTACTGCAGCCATAGTACGCCATATCTTTGGATCTTCAGCCAATAGCAAACAGTTAGAAGATAGTACGCTCGCGGGATCATTTAGGAAAACCAGGAACAGGCGGGGTCCAAGTACCGAGCCTTGAGGTACGCCGCACTGAACTTCGATGGATTCCGATAGGTTGCTTCGAACCCTCACGTTCAGGTGATGTTGAACGAGAAAGTCTCCCATCCAGCCCAGAATAAGATCGCCGATCCCATATTTCTGGAGTTTGTGGAGGAGAATGCGATGGTCTATACGGTCGGAAGCCTTTGAGAAATCCAGGTACGCCGCGTCGACTCCTACACCAGTGTCCACAGATTCCGTCCAGTTTGCACGAGCAATCAAGAGATTAGTTGTACAGGAGCGATTTTGTCGAAATCCATGCTGTTCCGGAACGAGAATTTTGTTGTTCTCCAGGTACCCTATAAAAACCTCAGCTACGATGGACTCCATAACCTTGGAGATCATAGGAAGTAGTGTTATCGGGCGATATTTTGCTGGTTCAGCACGACTGCCACTTTTGTAACTTGGCTTGATGATTCCCTGCTTCCACATCGTGTGGACGTGCATCTCGTTCAGACATCGTTGAAAGAAAAATGCTGGTGGCGCCGCCAAACTCAAGGCAGCAACTTTCAACGCCTTCGGGCGAATGCCGTCCGCACCCGGGGAGCTGAACTCGCGCAGACATCAGCCTCTTCAGCGGAGGTAAACGATGTGATTAAGCCCTGATGGCGGCGTTATCTGCTTAGGCAGGATGTATGATGAATGCACGCTTTGGAAGGTACAGCCAAATTATTGTCCAAGAACGTTGGCCGCCACTTGTGCGGTCTGGGTTAACCCGCATGCTGTGTGCAGAGTAGGAATATCGCGCTTAACACGGCGCAAATTATTTACGTGCCAGTATAGCAGTTTTGGATTGGAGCAAAACTTTTCCACTAGACGTTGTTGGTTCTTCAGTTTATCCTCCCGAACGAGTTTGACACAGTGGTTTCTTTGTATTGTGTAGACCTCCCAGGTATGGTCATTCGGGAGAGGTGTGCCATGCCAAGTCCTTTAATGCCATACATTTACGTGTCCTACTCCTTAGGAAAGACTTCATCCTTTTAGGTCGACAGAGTTTGGTTTCAGATGTCCTTGCCACGAGCTTGTTAAATATGTTAAGGAATTCTCCGCAGGCCACCTCAGCGGTCAATTCGGCTAAGAACGACCAGCTTGTTGCATCAATGAGGTCGGACAGGTCATCATAGCTGGTTACGACATGATATTCCTCGGCATGCTCTTAAGGATAATCCGCGTAGCACATGTAATAAAATACTAGCGTCGCATGTTCACTGCGGCCCAAAGGAATATCAGTTATCACTCTCTCGACCATCAGTTCTTCGTTAATGAATATTCGGTTTACCACGGATGGCCTGTTAGTTCCCCTGAATCTGGTGGGCGTAGTGACGTGGCCATAAAGCGGGAAGTCTGAAACCAAACCTTGCAAGTCTGTTTTGAATTTCTCTCCTGGTGTGGCCTGGGATTCTACAGCATGTAAGTTGAAGTCACCGGTGATTAGAATGTGACTGTACTTCCTGTTTATCACTTGCCTCAACGCAGCCATCAAGCTGCAGTCCATTTTAGGAGTAGACGATGGTGGGCGGTAAACAACAACCAATAGGGCAAGATCGTTCCCTCTCAGCCGGAAATTACACCAAATGGAGTCAGGTACGTCGGTTTCCGAATCGTTTATGAGTTCGCATTGCAGGTTGTTACGAAAGTAGAGGGTTACTTCACCACCTTTGCTGGCTCGATCCTTCCTGACAACCGACATGCCTGTTAGCGCGATTTCAGCATCCGTTATCTCACAGGGCAACCACGTTTCGGTGACAGCGAGACGAATTTGGTATGTAGTCAAGTATCAGATGCCCCGGATCCCAGTGTTTGCTCGTGCTCTGCTGTGTCCCTCCGGATATTATGGGTACTGTTGAAACCGTCCCCGAGTCGGGTCCTGCAGTTGGCGTCTTCATTAAGAGTTGTGCCTTCACTGAATTGTCAATAGAATGTGCTGGTGTTCCCGCTACTTTCAGACGAATTTCTTGGTAATCTGCAACGGAATTTAGTCCAGTTCTCTAGTAGGGTTTGTGCCGTTAGTTCTGATTGTAACAAGTTTTAACAGCCGTATAGTTTGGTGAAATGGGGATCATGTTTAACGAGGTGCCCACGACATTTTCGAGAGAAAGTTCCTCCCGGACGTAGTGCGATTGCTCGCGGTCGTGCATCTGAGCATCTTCGGAAGAGGAATCAGTAAGCTCAAGAACAGCGTGTGCGATCACTGTTTTCTTATCTCCACTTTTTCCGTACCTCTCTCTGTTAGCGGGATCCGCTGAACGTTCTTTCCACGGGATTTCAGGTAGTATGCGCACCCCACTTGAGTCGTTGCGGAGACGATTCGCAGACAGCAGAACGGACTCAGTCTCGTCCGCCGAGGTTAGTGTTACCCGAAGTAACCTGGGTTCGCCGTAGTGCAACGCGTTTGGGTGACGCGAGATTTTTTTAATGACGTGGGATTAGCATGGACACGGATAGACCTACAGATGGAACGCCATTGATTTCTATCGTCCGTCAACCTACCCTTAATCGTATTGGATTTGGATTCGGGGACATTTGTGCATACAAGGTTTGAGGCACCATGGTTGCGCCTGGTGACTACTAGTTTTGGATTTTGAGGCTTAGTATCCGGTGTTTTTGGTGAATTTCTGAACGGCACTGATGGGTGCCAACCTTACTGCGACACTTCTGTTTTCTCTACTCCGGACACAAAGGTTATCGGTGCTCTTTCCAATGTTTGGCTGGCGGCAACCGATGCGTACGTTGCCGGGTTGTTCACTATTGCTGGTTTACTGTAACTTACGGTCTCGTGTGTAGCGAACAGACTACTAGGTGCAGCACACTGTACAGAAGTTGAGGCAGGCGCGCTGCAGGTAACGTTTTTACTTCTAGGACTGAGAGAGAATGGGGTTGATACTGCTAAAGGATGAGTCGTTGGGGTTAGGTTGGGACGCCTGGCTCCCTTCTTCGGCCTGACTAGGGAATTCGGGTGTTATTTTCACTTACAAGTGCAGGTTCGTTTCCTCCCATGGGTGTAATCCTGCCGCACACCAGTTGCTCTACCGCTTCGGTTAGTCTTTCACACCTTTTCAGTAGCACAGATAGACAGCTAACAAATGGAATAGAATTGCATACTTGGCAGAACCAAAACGCCTCTGCTGTGTTAGTGTACCTTTGTGTTGGCTCCGTCCCAAGGCAGGTAGTGTGATAGGATTTCAAACATATGGTACACACCAGACCACTTTTTATCACTTTGGCACATGATTCACATTTGCTCTTCATACGCGATATGTCCACAGTAGGCGTGCTGTTTTAAGGGGTAGCAAGATGACAAAATCTATCTGTGACTTATCAGTACTCTAGTCGGTTTCAACTTCTGCATGATCTCGTAAAACAGTATGACACAGAGTAGATATCTACCCACGAATGTAAGTTATCAGTTGACCAGTGCTCATTCGCCGAACCAAACAGCACAGAAATGTAATTCCAGCAATTTGGTGAATTGCTTCACTGAGTGTGATTCCATTATGCTCTCCGACCCACTGTTCCAAAAAATAACCACGCGGTTCGAAAAACATTAGTGGCTAATTCGCTTTCTACCCGACACAATATGCTTGTACTGGTGTCCGCGTGGGTTACAACTTATCCCCAGGTACAGTAGTGATCTCAGTATGGAGAAGTCAACAAGGTGTAGGTCATGTTATGGTCAACTTGAACCGGAAGGCAAGACAGAGTGCGGTGTCAATCTATCACACCGGTCTTCCCACAAGAGACAATATAATCTGGCGATAAACCTAGTGACAACAGGCTAAAATTTTTCGATCTTCTACGTCTATACGCGGGTGTTTAGAGAGTAGGCGCTTGAGAGGTACTCTGCTATTGCAGAAGAGACAAGTGGCAACTCATTTGGATCAAGCACGAAAGCTGCGTTTCACGGACGTATAAGTACGCCAGCCTCTTTCGATTAAAGTGTGGGTGTTGCAGTTGGTCCTCGAAGCCGTAGGTCCGGCCCTCGCTATCCTTCCTTAGGTTCGCATATACCGACTTGGAGAGATCGGGTTGGCCGGCGATGTGACATCTGAATACCACTCGTTGAGGCGGTTTTGTTCCTGCTGAAATGCTTCGCAATCGTCTGGGTGTTTATCGCTCTCCAAATCTTCAGGTTATCGGCAAACAGGGCACACGGCGGCCGAAGGAACTGATGCGCTTAGCTGATGTTGATCAGAAACGGACTGGGCCACGGTGCTGTGCTTGGGGAAGAATACTAGTCGGTTTGATGATCCTTTACCTGTACCCGAAATAAGAAAGTCGCTGATCCATTGATGTAGTGAGCCACCAACCCTGCACATCCTCAGCCTCATGTTCCACCTTATCGAACAATGTAGATCACATCGAATGACATCCCCCATGTATTCGCTTGCAAACTCTCCCGTTGTGGTAATTCATGAGCGGCCTTTCGTGAAAGCACGCTGTGCGGACGGAGCTGACTCAAAAAGTGTGTGACACAAATAATGTATTACTGATGAGTAGGAGGATTCTAATTGTAATGTTTTCGTCCCAGTTGCTCACAAGCTACATAGCACAGCCTAGTCCGGAAAAGCACCAGACGCGTTTTGCCCTATTGGGGCTCGTCAGTGGTGCGCATTCCCTCGGTCCCCTATTGGGGATCGAACAAAACAGACAGTTGCAGGCCAATTTGTCTAACACCAATTTGGCCAATTTCGTTGAGAAGATTTTGAACTAGTATCTACCACATCTACACAAATTAAAAGAACTACTGATTCCAGCACAGTGCGGTTTCACCGAAGGCCGCTCATGGATTGCCAGAGCGAGAGGGTTCCGTCAAGTGCGCGGGTAGCGAGAATTTGAAATCTTGATGTTGTTTTTCAGGTCTTCCGGTAAAAGCCCTACGTATTTGTTATATTTTTATCATTCCTGACATAAAAAACACAGTATGTTCTGTTAGACTGCTTCATTGGCTACTATTTGCAGAAGTTCTTTTCGGTGTTGACATAATTCGTTGCACGAACGAGGAACTAATAGTGTTAGTGCCTTAACTATCACCCTAACCCTAACTTTGGATACATGATCATTTTCGTTATCCAAAGTTACTTGGATTCTAGGCTTTTAGTGGAGATAAACAGAACTTAACACCAATCATAATAGCAGGTCCTACCCACCACACGAGCGTGCCCGTATTCTGGACTTTTTACACCCGCGAATTCGACGGAAGCTGTCGAGTTGGCCTTACCACCGCGCAACGATTGGCAACGAGTTTTCGGACAGTGACCTATAGAGTAGGCAAGTCACGGTAGACAAGATGATAGCCGCCAGGGGCTTGAGAGTCAGCGAATTAAAGCCCGTCATGCCCAGCAGGTTTGATGTTGTCAAAGTTGGTGAGTGGTTAATGCACTTACTCAACACCAGACTCCAAATTGTGTGCGTGGTGCACATCGACTTCAGTTCAAATGCCTGGCTATCTGCGAATATGGAAGCAAAGTGTTGTGCTGCTCATTTCTGGAGGCTAGTCAACGTCCATCTATGCCCTCTAACACTGATAAGTACTAGCCTGCTGCAAACGCTGCTCCACGTGAATAGCGATTCTCTTCAGGTCTATCTTGGCGGCATTTGCGAGCTGTTCCTCGAAATGCCGGCGCTTGTTAGTTTTTTCACTGCTGAAAATACTTCGCTCCTCTTATACACCTCATACTGTTTGGAAGAGCCGGGAAGGAGAAGTTTTTCTTGCAATCTGCACCGCCGCTAAGCGTACTCCTTATCGAAGCAGCGTGGCTTGATAGGCCAGCTTTCCAACACTTCAGTAGTAAAAACCAAGAGTAGAGCAGCTACTTTTTATTATAGTCCAATAATCTTGCAGAGATGAAGCTTACTGCAGAGACCAATTCATTTGATGGGCAGCTGGAGTTAAACAGTCGAACTCCGTATTTCAGTAGTTGTATGCAGACACCTGTGCAGGTGAATACTGTATCGGGAGCTCAAAATCTGCCCGGAGAACTAAGTGGTCGCTTGTTTTCAAGCGTTCCAGGCTCGAAACGTCATACAGATGTTCACAGTCGTAAACCCCAACTCAATGGCATGACAGAGTCGACCGTAATGTTATGCTTATCGGTTGGCCAATGTATTGTGTCACCCCAGTCTGAAGTACCAACTCAACGAACTTTGCTTTGATATCACAATGTCGGGAAATAAATCGGTCTCAGGATCAGTTTCTTCGATGTCCTTTGAAATCACCGGAGTTTAAAGTAGGGGGCGATTCATATGGTTTCAGAAATGCGGTAGCCAATTCAAACAACGGCTGTGGGTGCAGCAACAAACTGCATCCTCGAGCAGATCTCCGTGCCTCAAAGCACCACAGCTGATCACATAGGCCATCAGACTTCGAGAAGCCAACTTGGGCATTTGATAGGTTATCACAGCGGAAGCACGATTATTAGCCATTAAGCTCAAGTTCCTGGGTGATAAATTTTACGATCAAAAGGATCTACGCAGTATTGGCCAATAAGATGGTGGTAGAAAAGAATGAGAAACGAAGAAAAACAATATTAAAATCCAAACGAAACAAAATTTATGTTGTGCGCCGAGACTCAGATCGTGGTTGAAGGAGAGGTCGAGTGTGCGGGGGACAGACAATGAAACTCACAGCACAAATGCCACTGTGGTCAGCTCTTCTCCATATCAACGAACGACTCCAACCAGACGCGTTCCTTGTCGTTATGATCCGACGCAGGTAGACAGAATGGTTCAACCGTGGCCAATTCCAACCTGAGAATCTTGACGCTTTCCGACCAAATCATCGATTTGCTTCCCTTCCTCTTCTTAAATCCGGATCTCGGTTGATCAAGTAATGCACAGCGCGTGAGTCGCCGTCCTGGCATCCGCAACACATTGCCCAGTCCTCGGAGCCCTATGCGCGGGCGATGGATCAATGGTTTTATACGGTTAAAAAAGCTAATGCTTAACAGGTCCCGTAGGATGGTTTTGGTGAAACAAAAAAGAAATTGTTAGCAAAAGTGGATTTACAACGGTGAACCCACGGAACTGTACTTAGTATAGGCTGTCAATCCAAGGTATATCCATAAGAAGTGATAGCAAATGGGATTTTAATAAAAATCGTGTCTCCTCCTGGTGTACACATACAGGAGGGGAAAAATGGAAGGAAATCTGGGATTTGACTGTCAGTGAAATCGTTTAGACACTTGTGTTTATCCATGGATAATAGGTCATGTAAGATGGTGCAGCGAAATACGTGCACGGTCAACTCGGGCTTTGAACTTTGCCATCGTGGGAGCACATATGACAGATTCCCATAAGGCATTCCACGTTCTGCAAACACGTACGGAAAAGAAATTCCGACGACATTCCAAATGACTGTGCTGCTCTCTCAGCTTGAGATGGTGGCCTCTCAAATTACTGTCGGGACTGAGATCTAGCAAGTAGCGGCAGGTGTGTTTTGGATCTCTCAAATCCTGGCAAGTCTAAATTAGGTCCACGCGCAATCGCCGATACTGTCCGCTGAAGATCCCAAGCACTTGTAGCCTTCGTTCATACGACAAATTATACAGACCCTTGACATTCTTGGTTGACCGGCGTTGGGGTATTTCCAAGGCGGTGAGATCTCTCCTCAGCCATGGATGCCAGACCTTTATTTCGTATGCCACATTTGGCCGCGAATTCCTGGAAAAATCAAAGGGTCGAATCGTCCGAATGCACGCTTCAGGAGACCCACTTGTTGGATGCCCAGCCTTAACGCCGTTTTAGCCTGATTCGAACGTCCAAGGTCGATCTGGACAAAAACTCCCAGATCGTTCTCGCCAGAAGACGTTTGAAGCTTCAGGTTGACGAGTTTGTATAAGTGCACCACCCTGTGCCGTAGGTGAAGCATTCTACCTTTGTCCACATTGAATCGAACTAGAGTCTGGATTGACCACGCGCATACCATATCCAGATCAGTTTGAACTACTGTGATGTCGTCTGGTTTATTGATCGCCCTCCACACTTTGATGTCGTCAGCATAAAGCAGACAGTTCGAGCTTATGAGGCGTGTGATATCGTTAGCATATGTCAAAAATAATCGCGTTCCGGGTACCGATGCATTTGGTACTCCGCATGCAACTCGGATGGGATCTGACAGGGATTCACGCACTCGTACTTCCAAGCGATTTTGATGAGAAAGCTTTAGTTCATCCTAGGAGAAGATCACCACTACCAAAGTCTGGAGTTTGAACAGCAGAATCTTTTGGTCTAACCGGTCGAACGTCTTTGAGAAGTCGAGAAAGACTACATCAACTCCTGTTACAGTGTCTACTGCTTCAGTCCATCGGAATCGTGCTAGTAGTAGATTTGTGGTGCACAATCGATTTCCTCGGAAGCTATGTTGTTCCGGTTTGAGGTAGTTAAATTCTTACAAGTAGGCCTTTAACGCTTCAGAAACAATCACTTCCATGACCTTTGAAAGTACTGATAATAAGTTTGTGAGGCGGTTGCTTGCTATATTGGAACGACCGCCTCTCTGGGGAATAGGAGTAATCCCGTTTTTCCACATGTCGGGCACGGATATTTCGTCCAAACAGCGTTGGCTCAGCAAGAACTATCCCCTACTGCTACCATCGTATTCATATGTATATTACCAACTCCAGGATAGCTGTACTTGTGCATACTCCACAGCATTTTTAATACAGCTTCTGCCGCGAAGGATATGTGACTGAGTTTTGAGAGTGAAACTGCCATGCTCCTCGGTCTATGTGGCCAATGATCGCGCTGTAATGTTGCAGCATATTGTAAGCGCAGGGTACTTGTCGCCTCCTTCGGTGTCCGTGTGGATCCGTCAGCTGTTTGAAGAGGAGGAATTCCCCGTTTCACCTTATGTAGATTGTTGAAGTGTTGATGCAGAAGCTTGTGCTTTGTGTCCATAGGCACTGCTAACTACCGCTGGTACGCCATTCTGTCCTCGCGAACAAGCTGAGCACAGTGGTTACCTTGGGTCGCATAGCTCATCTAGGTTTCGGTGCACGGACAATGTTTGTAGAGATGCCAGGCTGAGTTTCGCACTGCTATACACTCCCTTATCCTGCCTCGCAGGAACGTGACCACGTTTCTCGTGCGGAAGGTGTTAGTCGCTGACGCTTCGGGAACCTGAGGGTTAAACTGGCTGACGAAATGTTTCCATGCATTAGCTAGTGCCTCATCTGCTAGAAAGTTGCAGTTGGCTGTCTCATTGCTGGTCTTATTAAATAACTCGTAGGGTATATTCGTTTTCGTTGCGTCGGCAATTTCCACGGAATATTCTGCATAGCAAATGTTTTCGAAGAGTAGTTCTGCATGATCGCTGCGGCCCAACGGGACTTCGACGATCACCCTCTCGACCATTAGTTTTTGGTTGGTGAATATCCGATCCAGTATTGAAGGCTATCTTTTGCTCGGAATTGGGTGGAGTGTTAATGTGGCCATACAGCGGCTACCTGGAGACAAGCTGTTGTAGATCGTTAAAATGTTCTCCAGGAACTGTTTGGGATTCCAGAGCGTTGATGTTGAATTCGCCAGCAATGAGGATGTGACTGTAATTTGTGTTTTTCACCCTCTTTATTGCGGATACCTGATGGGTGTCTACATCTGGCCTGGAGGAAGCAGAAAGGTAAATGTCCTCCACTAAGCAAATTTAATCATCCCAGGTGGCATTTGGTGTACCCGCTGTGTGGTTGGATTGCGTCTCGCAATCTCTATTCAGACCTCGGTCCTATTTGAGTAGACCTCGGTCATTACGATCACAAGGACCGTAACCGAACTGGTGGTTAGGCGTTGATCTTCCCAACCCTGACACCCCACCTGGGACTCTTTAACGATGTGCCAAGCGTTGCTCGCGGACCTAGGAGCCATAGTGGTCAAGGCGTCAGCCTTTGAACACTAAGCCTCGAGGTCCACCCCAGCTCAGGCTATCTCCATCTGATGAGTCCAAAGGAGGACGAAACCGGTTATGGGGTGTCAGGGTTGGGAGGAGCAACACCTAACCACAAGTTTAAGCATCTTTTTAACTTGGACGGCATCAAATGGAATTCTGTAGCGTGCTCATCAGACCAGCTATACGCTCATAGCAAAGGTCGCTGAGGAAGTACAAAGCGAAATAATGGCACTGAGCGGTTCACTTGCTCTTCCTTCATCAAGTATGAGACACCGAACTTGCTCATTGCTCACGCTGTGTTCCCACCGGTATGAAGTTAATTTCGAAGGCACCTATGGTTGAACTCAGCTAGCCTCTATGATAAGCCAACCTTTACAACCGTACAGGAGGGTTGAACGGACGGCTTCACTGGGGATTGTATCACTCAAAGGAAGAGAGAGCGATGTCACCCCTCACTATAAGTGGCAAATTTGAGCCGAAGCGCCTCGAGTTTTGGCTATACGGTTCGTGATCATATGTTCTATAAGAAAGATACTCAAGCAGTAACCAAGATAGTTGCATTTCTGAACGACCACGGCCTAATACCCACGAACCATCAGCGCAAAAACTGTTTCTTGTCAATCTTGGGGGAATGCTTTGTACTTCGAGGGTGCAAAGCTTAGCTTCAAACGAGTGATAGCCAGTGCCAATCAATCCAGTGCTGGTTGGCACATTAGATAGCTGTCACAAATATGGGCAATATCGTCGGAGTACTCCAAGTCAAGAGACGCACACCTGGATTCAGCTGCACACCTTACTAATCGTACCCAATTTATGCAGTTTTCATGAATTTGTCAATGGTGCAGTTAGAATGGAAGTGTACCAGTGGGCACTCTTGCCTCACACCGCTGGAGAGTCTGAGGGGTAGCGACAACTTACCATAATCGTTCGCTCTGCCCGAACTTGCACGTAGCGCATTCTTATAATGTTTACATTTCCATCAAGTACACCTTTCCTACGCGGATATTCCTAAGAAGCATATCGATTCGCCGGAGCGAATGGACATTTGATGTCGAGAAACACGACTACGGTTGGTTATCAACATACGAGGCTCTACTAATTGACGTAAAGTGAAGTTGTATTCCATGCAGCCTCGATTTCGAGGTAACAGCTAGTTCTTCATGAAGCTGACTTTCACAGGTCTCAGACCATCCTGGGCGGATGATAGTAGCAATTAGAAGAGAATCGCTCAAGATCAAACTGATTCCTATATGACTGCCGCAATTTTATCGTAAACCCTTTTGCTGATTAAGACAAGAACGGAGCTGCTTCTAGTCGGTGCAGACAGTTTCCCGCTCCCACAGTTTTTCCAACAGATCGTGCAAACCATTCACATGAACAGGTCTTCCGGGTTTGAAGAGGGTTGGAGGAAGAAAATTCCTTCCCGCGGCTTTAGTCAAATTCAACATTCCAATCACACGTTCACTTCTACTCTGGAAGTTGGATCCAAAGGAACAACACAGAATACAGTGCGATCATTGGCCGACGATGAAATTGTCAAATTTAGCGGAACAAATTACTTTTTTCATTATTCAACCCAACGCTTTAAACGTTTTGACAGGTTGTGGCTCGATTTTTACTCTCATCGTATATTATTTCTTAACATCAATTCTCTTTCTATCCCTTTCTCTTATGAGACTGATTAACTTCCGATTTTACCAAGCGTAACGGTCTCTTCCATCTCCGCCGCCCGATGAAACCAAGAACATTCGCACTTTCTCTTCGCGCTAGCATGCAGTTTCGCCCTGCTATCTTTGCGAGCCTTGTTGTCTTCAGTCCTAGCTGGAATGTGTCGGTGAGCATCCAGAAGTTCCAGAGACTAACTAGAGATCCAATGTCCAAATTAGCTATTACTTTTGCGACGTGAAAACATACCTGCTATTAATAATGTCTGGTGGATATGCCACCAGTGACCTTCGACTCAGCTCAATGAGCGTTTGGTCATTCCGAATGTCAGCGTAGTTTGTTACGCATTCAGTACATCTGGTCTCACTAGTTGGTGGATGTCTATGATCCCACTGCGTCGTTGTGCGCGTCCGCCGAAGCACATTGACAAATCAGCACATAAAGTATGTGGTCGGAGTCCATGCCCGTGTTGCATGTCTAGCGGCGGTTTTGGACGCAGCATCCTCAGCGGTAAGTGATCACGATCTGATCGATTTGCGCCCATGGTTGGTTTGATACTGGTAGGCGCCATGCCACTATTTTGAGGATGCCGTGTTAGAAGTTAATGATCGTAAGAAATAGACCAGCTTCATCATGCAGTTGTAGCAATCGCTCACCGTCTTCGTTACGGGGGTCTCCACTGTGTTGGCCGCTCAGATGCAGCTCATCAGAGGACAGTTTTCCAGCTTGCACTTTCAATCCACCAGCCAACGATACAGTGTTCATGTACCCACTGTAACTGAGTAGATCGTTAATTCGGTGATAGAAGTCGTCTTTCACAGAGTCAGCGGTGCAGTTTGTGGAAGCGTAGGTGTTAACGATAAGCACGCACCTATTGGTACCGTTCGATTTCGAATGCTTGGAGGAGACAGCCAGTCGTGTGGCGCACATCCTGCTGTTGGCTTGGATTTAGTCTACCAGAGCAGTCTCATCCCTGACTCCAAATAGAAACGGATAAGCCAAGACTACTCGTTTGGTTTGGCAACTAGTTTTAGTGTATTCGTTCCAGCAGCTTACAATCTACATAGCTCAGTCACAATCTGGAAAAGCACCAGACGCGTTTCCGTCTATTGGGTCTCGTAAGTGGTGCGTATTACCCCGGCTTACTGAAACATGTACTCATAAGTAATATGAAATGTAACCTTTCCTATTTTCAAATGCTAGAGACATAGTGTCTAGTGAAATGAAGTCAAGACCTCGGAGGCTAGCCACTGCCATCTGCCATCTGCGTGTCAGTGCAAATTATGTGACCTAGCAACCGTATCCCATGGCTCAGTGGCTTAAGCTGCTAGCTAGTTAGCGTCAGCCTCTAGCAGTCCTGGATTCGATCACCAATAGGGGACCTAAGGAACGTGCACCACTGAAAATCCCCAATAGGGCGAAACGCTTCTGGTGCCTTCGCGGATTGTGGCTGAGCCATGTAGCTTATGCACTGCTGGGACAAATGCATTAAAATTAAGACGAAAATCCTCCTACTCATGGGTGAACACTATAGCATTTCCCGCAAAGTTGCATAAAATGTCCAAAATTTTGCAAAGAAAGTCCAAAAGTTTGCAAAGTAAGTCCAAAATATTGCAAAACCCTGCGCGATTCGCCAGCCGCTCAGAGCCAATCCTCTGACCTTAAGTGTGTTCTCATTGGCCGGATGCCAAGATTCGGTGCGTTAGTCTGGGGAGGTGAGCGCGCTGCCCGTTGACTGGGTGAGACTTGGAATGAACCTCAGAGGCATGCACTTCGGCGGTGCAACGACTTGTATGTGCCCCCTCACGTCCAAAACGGTGGATCACAATTGGTCTGAGAGCAATGAACAGCTGGGACCTAAGCGCACACGGAAACCATGTCTGTGATACTAACTTCGTCGGCATGCGTTCTCGCGTTCGACAGAGTATCTCATCAAACATTCATGACCAAATTTTGGGCGCCTTCGTCAACGGTGATGACTGGCAGTTGGTGGCAACTGTGAACAACGTCAAATATCAAACAGCCTACTCCTGGATTCGTCGTTCTCTTGGTCAGGAGCCGAGTAGTACGTAGGCGCGCGGGCGCAAGCTGATTTTGTCGGAGGAAGACGTAGGTGACATCCTGGATTTGATCGCAAGGGACTAAACTCTTAAGCTACGGGAAATGCGAGTACAAGTACGGGCAGAAATGGACAAGGACATTTCGAAGTCAGCAATCGCACAGCACTGGGATGATCGATTGATAACTGTAAGCAAATCTATCAGGTTCCCGAGGGAATGGACAATGAGCGAAACAAATGGATACGCAGATAATTCGTTCAGCAATTTCTGCTCCTTAAGGGCGATGGCAAGTTCTTCATTTGGATTGACTTAACAAAATTCCACGTTTACTGCAAGCGTACTCGTTGTCGGGCGCTCAGAGGAGTGAGGGCCTGTTGCAAAGTTACCGACAGTAGAGGCCTCAATTCGCATTTGATCGGTGCACTCCTAATGGAAGGAAAAGTGTCGATGATAACCCGGAGAGGCTAATTTACAGGTCCCCTATCTCTCGAATGGCTGCGAAGCTGTTTAGACAACATGAAACGGGAGATGGAGCTCCAGCAGGTTGTCGTAGTATGTGCTAATGCACCATGTTGTACACGACTGGAAGTACTGTTGTCAGTATATGGATACGAGGGAGTAACCATCCTGAGATTCAGCCCATACGCTCCGTTCCTCAATCCGATCAAGAATGTTCGGCAAGTGGTGAAGGACAGAGTGATGCATGAGACGAGAGTGCACTACGAGGATGTTCTAGCCGGAGATCCCCAGAAACTAATGACGCAGATGAAATGGAAGCTGCAGATCTTTGAACGCATTGCCAGACCAGCCACCAAGAATATCAGCGTTGTTGACTATGCAGAAACGACACACCGAGACTGTGTGTGAGATGAACATTGAATATAAACACAAGGTGCGGGAAAGCCAAGAATTTGGGGTTGAAAAAGGGGGATAACATGGAAAGTAGAGAGGCGACGATAAAAATGAAAAGCTGTTAGAAGTGGAATAAGAAAACGGAGATGCCTTGGCAGTAACACCCTCACACCTATGCTTTCAAGTCGATTCATCAGATTGGGCGGCGCTGATTGTCATCTGCGGCGGCCGGATTATAAAGCAGTTGTGTGATGAGTTCATCATTGTACTGCATGGGCAGGATATGACTAACAATATAAAGTTAAAATAAAAATGTATACTCTCGATGTTACACGAGGCACCCTAAAGAAGGCATGATCAGTTTTTGTACCAGTAGATATGTGACAATTGCTGTTTGTTCAGATGTTAATTTTGACAAAGTAACTGTAGATTAATGAGATCCACGACATGGGATGTGGCTGTGATAATTATTCCATGTTGAAAATTGTTTTGTGCATGCGGTGTCCATAGGTACGAACAATGGTATAGATATTTAGCGCATGTACACTTTGTATCAGTAGCTCAAATTGAGTTTCGGTAAGTTGGAATGATTTGACCTCTAACCAATTGCTAGCGTTGCTATCCGCAGTCACCTGCCCACCATTTTCGTCAACTTGTCATATTCTATGACGTCAGATCTCCTTGAACTGTGTTGAACTCCTATCGGTATCCAGTTAAGGGAACCGCGCGCTTCATAAGAGTGGGGATTGGAATAGCTGATTAAGGATCATCCGCCGTTATTACAAGGTTCCGCATGTGCCGGCCAATATGTCTGGAAAATTTGGAAAGTAGAGATCTCCACCAAAGCTTTGGATTCAAAAGCGTACCGCTAGGCAACGGTAGTTTAACAGTGGACTGCCGGGGGACAATTTTAAGGATTATAAAACACTCTCACTCTAACCGCCAACCAGGAGGGGCAGGATATTACGTTTGTCCAACCTATAAGCATCGACCAATCTATTATGAGTGAATCTGAAGAGGCAAGAAGCACTACCAATCATAGCTAATGGGGTCGTTAAGGCATACAAAACATTGTACCAGGTAAGCTCGAGCGTCCGCTTTTCGTCATGATCAGTACAGACTTTGCTTGAAATCTTCAGCTACGAATAGCGCAGCTGAAACTGGAAACGGGCGTGCGGGGATTTCCGACGGAAGCCTTCAGTATGGTATAAATTACACTCGCGGGATCAAGTCATTGAGGCCATCTGAATCTCATGTTTCGAGCTTTCGCGTGCACCTATTTCGTGTCTCCATTACATCGCACAGCCTGAATTTGGACTGGGTTTATTTGCTGGGTTATATATGGATCAGCCTGTTTACTTAGATCACACAGGAGACGGATAATTCTAAAAATTGGCCCATGCGTATGGGGATCTTGGACAATTGAATAAGACGCTTGTAACCAATAAGAACTTGCCTGCGAAGCCCCTTGGTAGTTGGGTTATACATCTACACGTGATCATAAAGGTGGCGTTGCCGCCACTCAAATCAATGCACAACAGAACTCAGTACACATGCACTACTGCAACATCCCATAAATAATGCCCCGAATTCCAATTTACGTGCACAACCAAAAGGATTAAAATCCACAGAGACGGATACACCAACTGGCGTTTCCACAACCAACTAGCTGGCTGCTCATCACGTGGAACCCAGCAGAAATCGGCCCGATGGTGAAAAAGCTACTGGTCGCCTGGGTATAGCGATGATGAAATATCACTCACTACATCTACCTATGGCCATTTGCGACTAATCGACGGCACGAATTTACCGCAAAATTATTTTGAGTACCGAATCCACTCTGCTCTGACCTGTAGCCCAACTCCGCCAACTCAACAAGCATTATAAATTCTCATGCGGGTTACAACATTTAAAGAGACGATATATACACATTTCCATACTTGCCGTAGTACCTTGCGCGGAATATATGCGTTCAAAATGTTCTAGCAGACACTGTACAATTTCAAAGTCCTTATCACATACTACTGCAACGTGTATCAACAATCATTAATGCTGGTAATCCTACGATAATGATTAGAAAAGCGTAAATTGAAGTACCCGAGAATGAGCTTATTATTTATTTAGTTGTCCCCATTGTATTAATCATTAGTTGAGATTTCTAGGTATGGATAAACAAAACATTAACTTCAAACTGTGACAGTGATTTTCGATTGGCACATCCATTAAACAACTTGTCCCCATAGATGCGAAATGTTTGGATTTTGCTAAAGCATTCGACAGCGTCAATCACTTCTTTCTGCTCCAAAAGCTTGAGGAAAAAGATATCAACTGTTTCGTGCTCACTTGGTTAGAAGACTACCTACACGACAGAGCAATCAAAGTATGAGTAGCCGGCACTCAGTCTGAAACTCTGCGCGTCTCCACAGGTGTAACACAAGGATCCGACCTCGGCCCGCTACTGCTTTTAGTCTATATTAATAACTTTCTAGCAAACATTCTATCCCCGATGCAAATATTTACAGACGATACCAAAATGTGGAGGGCAATTCGCTCAGCACCTGAGCGGGTCTATCTTCAGGATGATCTGGCTCGGATTAACGAATGGGCGTAAAGGAACCACTTCCCACTGAATGCTACAAAGTGCTAGCTGCTGACGGTGCGCAGCGGATTCGTCAACACGTCTTTCGGGGAAACACGTACTGCAGCACATGACTAGTGAACGCGACTTAGGTATAATGGTGCAAGAGAGTCTTGGCAATTCACTCCAATGTTCGAAAGTAGCAAGTGTGGTGAACTTGAACTAGAGACTTTTGGGGCGAGCTCTCGGCACATTTGAGCGACGGCTAGTACAAATGCCGATTAACTCCTCTATTCGTCCTAACGTTGAGTGTGGAATTCATGCCTGATGTCTATGGTTAAAACGAGACATTCGCCTATTAGAACAACCCAAAAGAAGAGCCACAAAGGTAACGTGTGGACTATCCGGCCTAGGTTACGAACTCCGTCTTCGTGTACTCGGTGTTTTCTCCTCAGAATACCGACGTTTTCGCGGAGATCTCATTCGCACATGCCGGATACTACCTGAAAGCGAGCATACATGTATGTCACTGTTGACCATAGCCCCTAAAAGTTACCGAGGCAACCACCTGAAACTAATGATTCAGCACTCCTGTTTGAATAGTAGAAAGTATTTTTCTTTACTTTGAATCTGTTCCCACTGGAATGCGTTACCAATGTATAGGGTGAACCTACCAGACGTGACGACATTCGACTATTGGACTTTCATCTTAGTGATAAACGTTACACAGCAGTTTGGTAAATTGCAATGGTTTAACCACTGATGCTTCACGTTCCACGTTGTGACATTTTGATTTTAATTCTCTTTTGCGTATCCATCCTATGGGTCTCGTAAATTTATGCTTTTTATCTCACCATGCACTACTGAACAGTTGAAATGTGGTTTTAGTGATCCCACGTCACAAATTTGACTTTTAACTGAACCACTGTCAAAATGAATAAATCACATTGCAATTCAAGCAACACTCTGGCTACCAAACATTATATATGTGAGAATACACTTGGTGGCTTCATTTTTCCCAGCTTGTCAGTATTACAGGTTTTCTTTGTCCGATGACTGCAACTCTTGGAAATTGACAGTAACCACCTTTACACTACTGCACATATCCGGAAAAGACTGTTCACTTCAACAAATTTCAAATAAACCGCACATGTTTTGTGGTTTTCACCCAAGGCTTAAGGTAATGTCTTTGATTACTACACATCAGTAAGACGAGCAAATTCTTTCTTAATCCTCGAGAAATTTGCCCATTGCAGTCCAAAGTCTATCGGCCTTCTGTCGACAGCATTTACAGGCGATAGCAAAATCGAGAACCGCAATGACCAAGAGCGATTAGAATCACCTGATTGCTGAGGAATGCAGATGTATTAGAGCTGCGGATATTTCGATATTGATACGCTTAACGCTGTACTGATTTTTTTACAGTTTCATTCATATTGGGAAAATAATGGGCCATCCCCTCCTCGGATAAGTGAATTATTATTGGGATCTGAAGAGTTTTAGGGGATTTCTTCGTAGCCAGTCCTAAAACACCCCTACTCCGCGATTCACAAATGTGTTCGACGATTGTTGGAACTTGGTGGAACAAAAACAGACCGCAGTTCTCTCGAATCCATTCCAGCGGTGGGCATCAAAGGCTCTGAACCACGACGCTGTCTCACGAATGTTGTGGTGGCTGGAGGGGGGGCACTTACGCTGCTGGCAAATTCTAGTGAGATGTAACAGCTGTCTACTGTTAGAACAAGGATCATTTTGAACCGGGTGACACCTGTTTGCTTTAACTACGGTCCCAATATGCTTCAAATCAAACCGCTATGTGTGCCACAATCCACTCGCATTCTGGATGCCACAGATAATCTCAGTGAGTCACTAATCACCTCGAGAATTGTTCGCCACTTCCCTATGGCGCAAGAATGAATATTACTCCTGGTAGTTCACCCATCCTGTGTTTGTGTCACATGGCAACTGTCTCTCTACCTACAAACGAGCGTGAACCAGATCTTGGTATGCAATCTTTTGAGCAAATAACACTGCGTTTATTCAGCTGTTCGTGACTTTTCCGGATGTGTTCCAATCTATTTAGCATCCAGGTTGTATGACTTAATGAAGCGTTATTGCATCAGTTACCACGGGTCCATTGACGCGTGCTAAAAATATACATTTGACTTTAGCCACGCTCCAACTAACTCGGCTCAATCCCCTTCAGACTGATTTTAACAAGTTGTCACGCACAAGTTTTTCTGTGTGCAAGTGTGGAATCAGAAAATGGTCAGAATGTTTCGACGCTTGTCCACCATCTGAGGTAATGACGCATTTTGAGACAAACGGCATTTCACCAGCTATGGTCAGAAGAAATTCCCTTTCTAGATAGACCACATGCTCGAGTGTGTGTAGGTCCCAACGATTCGATGTAAATCTCAAGGGTACAAATGATATTTCGGCTGCGTGACTCATTAAATGAGCCAAGCGGTTTCAATCCGCATGCTGAAGGCATGCACACATGTTCACATATGGTCCGATGAACTGGAATGCTTACTGTGATGCCCACGTCAATCATCAAGGCGAAACACCATTGGTAGGTGTTCCGTTGTTAATTCATTCGCAATTCATTTCCTTCTCACCGGGGATACCATGAATGGACGATACATGCAGACTTTACAGCAGGAATGATAATTTAAAAGCATGGTAAGGAGACGAAAACGGGTAGATGCATGCATTTCGTGTTGTCTCCTCAGTACCATTAACAATAACCGGTATGCAACTATATACTTAAATATGCGTGTGACGGAATAAGCATGAGGTGAAAAATGAATGACGGAAGTTCCATCCCTAGGTCCACAGCAGTCTAAGGCTGATAAATAATTGCTTTTGAACACACAGGGCCGGCTTCATCCGGCTTATCGCAACGGCCTCGGCGAAACGGAGGAAGCGGGGATTAGGGTGACGTAATACAAGTGTGAACGCTGATCCAAGCTCTATCCGGTGACGCGTAGTCAGTAGGTGTTTACCTATTGAGGAAGCTGGCGGCTTGCGCAAGCACGGAACTTCAGTGGGACAGGGATGCTGGTCAATTTCACGTGGAACACACCTTGGCACGTGTTAGTTTGTTCGGGAAGTCAAAGACCGATTGTTCTGCCTATGTAACTGTCTCCGCACTCGCACACGAATTTGTAAATGCGGTGTGAGTTGGCCCCTATCGGTTGAGCTTCCTTCGTTGGAGGCACCGGAAAGTTACAGGTTCTATTGATGACCACAACCTGAGCAGCACAGTAACTTCTCTGCGTAGCAGTGATTAAACGTTTCGTGGTTTTCGATACAGAAAATTCACCCTTGAATGGCAACTCGATATAGATCTTTTTCTTGGCTGCCGTATGCATCAAGTCTTTCGGGCCTCGCTGTTAGCTATCTCTCTCTATAAATCTACGTAGATAACCATTTGCAACGAGTGTTGGTGTATTTAACTCTACCTCATCTGCTAGAAAATCAGCCGATCAAATTCGTCTAGCACGACTAACTAAATTTTTCACATGGGTCCGCTTGTGCCGCACTGGTGTGAAGCTGGTGAAGTGCAGGTATTGGCCGGACCAGGTTGCTTTTCCGTAGATAGATCTTTTAATGAGGCCGTCATCCCTGCGACTGATGAGGATGTCTAAGAATGGCAGACAGTTGTTTTGTTCCACTTCGCAGGTGACCCGCAAGTTGGTATGTGCGCAGTTGAGTTGCTGCACCAAATGGACAATCTGCTGCTCCGATGAACAAAACGACAATATGTCATCCACATAACGCTTATGATATGGTAACTGGGCTATTTCTGCGGATATGCCTCTTTCTATCATCAGCATGAAGAAATCGGCAAGTACAGGGCCGAGTGGGCTACCCATTGCCACACAGTCGATCTGACGATTTGGGGGGGTCTGAAAGTGGAAGCCAACATTTGCTGTACACAGCAGTAAGGATTCCTTTGGAAAGTCGACTGGTATTGCTAACGCACACAGACTGTGAGTGCGGAAATAGGCTCAGTGCTGGAAACTAGTGGCTGTCCGTCCGAGCACTCCAAGATAGGCACACCACCTGTCGGCTTCGGACGTCGCTTCACGTATGCAAAGATCCCCTTAGGAGCTGTTTTTGATGCGGTTGCAGGCTACTGTGCGAATTTTTGGCGTTTGCTCGTTTTCGCGCTGTTACTGGCATTTCGCTGCCACTTGTCGACCTCGTAATCTGCGGCAGAGCCAGATTGAACGAACTTATTTAATAGATGGCGTCGCCGTAGAGTCAATTTGCCAAGCTCCTTGTCAAACCAGTGTGGCTTGACTGGTCCAGTCTTCCGCTATTTGTGGGGCACAAATCTGGCGCACATTGATTTTACTCCCACTTTTATGATAGACCAACAGTCTTCAACTGATGAATGCTGTGGTACTGGCCAATCTATTATGCTGGCGGCTCGAGTGAGGCCATTAGAGTCCGCTTTTCGGTAGTTGATAGTTGGCGCCAGCGGAGGAATGAACGGCAGTGACAGCTTTAAACTCGCCATGATCATCGAGTGGTTATTAGCTGCCGGGGGATCTAGGACAGGAACGTCACGCGTATGTTGATCGGAGCTGGTGGACACCAGGTCCAGACAAGATGAAGTTGAACGCTCAATAAGGGACGTCGGCTGATTGATGTGCTGTGTGGCCCTAGTTTCGAACATCATGCTTACAAAGTTCGTCTCGACTTCGCACTGACCGGGGAGAAACTCGACCTCGGGCTACCATATTTGAAGAGGGTTGAAATCGCCTATGAGCGGACGACTCATGTGGTTGCGCACATAGGGCAACCAGTCCAAGCTGTAGCTCATTGGACTGCGATACATGACACCAACGGGGAGTTCGCCACGTCTCAGTTGAAGCGAACACCATAGTTACTCACACGAACCATCACCACTTCTGTAGATGCTCAAGAGTCTCCCGCACAAGGAAGAGAGTATGCATAGCAGCACTCCACCGCGGTCATTTGATAGCCTATTACAGCGGAAGCAGGAATACCTACTGACTTCGATTTCTAGGGTGGTTATCTCTGTAATGAACCAAGTTTCAGCTAGGCCCAATACGTCGGGTTGCCGAGAGGCAACCAAGTGGCCTGCGTCGTCATGTTTGTTCACCAAGCTCGCCTGACCGATGTGCGCCGCTCTCAAAGCTGTAAAAGTACAGAACGCTAACCAACCCATTGGGTCAGGTAACGACACCAAATTGAATGGTAGAAAGGCGAAACCGAAGTGACTCCCATCGAAAGGCATTTGCGGGTTAGGAGAATGCCATCGGGTAGTAAAAGTCGGTCTGGCTTGTTCGCACTGTTTGGAATGGTACCATATGAAATGTGCAAATGTGTCCCAACAACAGTTACGGAGCGAAATAGCTCCCAAGATGCATTTCGGTTCTGTACTGCGTGTTCCACCATCCCCCTCGTTAAGTGCTTGCTTATCCTAGCTGAGAAATGCGCCCGGTTAATCGCAGAAGCAGAGCAGAGGATCAACAATAAGATTACTTCAATGGAAGCGAGTATGGACCACGGAAGCGTAGCGGCTTCTAAGCAACGGAATGCTGAACAATCCACTTCCCTTGAACCGCAATCAGCCACCTCACCATCTCCGTTGTCTTCTCCAACTTTGGTAGAACGCCGGGCGAAAACAGACTGTACCTACGTGAATCAAGCAGTACTCACAGCAAAGCAAATCAGGCACCATTCAAAACGTCTGGTTAAGCAAATTCCACTAGACCTGACATCTAGTATTACCAAGGATGGAGCAGCCAAACACCAACCCTTGGTACCTGTAGCTCAACTATCTCTTGTCGAGACTAAGCCTCCCAGAACATCGGTTACATATGCAGAGATTGCTGCAAGGGTCCACCGAGAGGCCGCCATTGCGTCCTCTTCCATTGTAAACACCGTTAACGCAAATGGAGAGAAAAAGAGCAAACAATCACTTATCAACAAGTCAAGACAAATGAGTACCATACCTTGTAGATCGATTAAGAAGGGATCCAACAACAGTGCCCGGACTGTTGTATGCTCAAATGTCCCTAAATCTACCGCCATCACATTGCGGGATAAGGTATCAGACGACCAAGACCAATGGAACTCATTGTGTATGCAGATGAGTATCAAAGCCAAGCCCGTAAACTTGTTACGAATTACTCGTCATCCGAACTCGCCACACTATGGTGAACCCAGACTTATTCGAGTAACTCTAGAATCCTCAACCGACGTGGAAAATGTTTTGCTCTCCGCAAGCGCGCTAAAACACGAATCCTGTGGGATACGTATCTATCCTGATGTCCCTTGGAGCGCGCGACAATCAAAAAGAAACACCGAAGAGGGGCACAGCAAGCAAGACCGCCTAAACACAGTCTTCATACATGGAGTGCCAGAACATCCTTCTAACCATGTTCAAGAGACCGGAAAGCAGGATTTAGGACACTGGCGGTTCATTCGCGAAACACTTTCTTTGGAGAATGTTGTGGCACTATCGCTCACCAGAATACCTCTCTCATCGAATTATAGAGGATGCGGCCCTAGAATCCTAAAACTTGTGGTTCAGTCAGAGTAACAAGCAAAGGATGTTTTGAATCGCTGGCGGAAAAATCGGAAACAGCTTCCTTTCGAAATTCGGTTAAAGGTCGCAAACACTTTGCACAGCTCAACTATTAAAGCAACTGAAGCAGCAAGCATACTGACGAATGTACGGAAGTGTAACTTGACTGCTGCTTTAACTGACTCTGACGTAGGTCTAAACGAAGGCTGGGAGGCACCTTGGCCGAATCAAGTTGCAAACGAGGTATCATTGACCCATCAAAAAAAACGAGTAACTGCCGACCTCCCATCGGTCGGCATTCTCCCACACTTGACAGCTTCACCTCTCTGCGGGCTCCTAGCGACCGAGAAACTAACCTGCTTGTATACAAATGCTCAGGGTCTTTCTAACAAACTGGCTGAACTGAAAGATCGCCAAGCTTCCGGCTCGTATGATGTCATTGGTATCACCGAGACATGGTTGCACACGGGAATGACGGACGCTGAAGTGTCGCTACCCGGCATGTCGCTGATCCAGAACGATAGGCTCACAAAAGGAGGAGTGGTACTCCTGTACTACCAAAACGACTTACAGTGCGAAGCCGTGGAGGATTCAGATTCCCAGTTCCCCGACTCTCTTTGGTGCCGGTTACAGTTACAAGGCAGGGAGGCTTGCCTTTTTGTCTTGGTGTACCGCGCCCCTAACTCAACACCCGAAACCGACTACCACCTAGCGACTGCTTTAAGGTGCAGTTTACAACAAAAGTACACTCACATTCTTATCATGGGTGATTTCAACGTACGTTGTTTAGAAGCCCATGCCAAGGTCGGAGAACAATTCAAACCGATTTACAAGATCTAGTAACTACTGTCCCTCTTTACAACCACATCACTTTGCCCACTCGGTTCAGAACTGGTAACAGGCCATCTGTGTTGGATCTTGTGCTTACCAACCAGGAGCATATGATTGATGCGTTGGTTTCAGACTGCCCCCATCGCAATGAGGCTGGACCTTACTGTGGTGCGATGGTTTGTGTGCCTCAGTGATCCATTGAGCTATACTAGGTGGTGTTTTTGCACCTTCAGACACACTCATACCAGATTGGTCAATGGTTAGAGGCCAGACAAACTCAGCCTCCTGGTCCTTCAGGTTGGGGGTTGGAATGAGGGTGGCTCCTTATGCCTTAAAACGGACTCATTGTAGTCCAGTGCCAAACCCGCTGCCTTGCGGCCAGGTTTTTGAACCAAAGGCTTTGGTTGAGAACCCTAATCGTTCTCCTGTCTAGGCCTGGGCAACCTGACAGTATCCTGCCCACGAAATACAATGAATCCTTCTCCAAACAAATTTCTGATGCTCTGGCCACCGCAGAGGATAATCAACGGTGCCCTTTCTGCTGCATCGAGCAGGGTGGATAGGGGTTTGGATGCTACTGCTCAAGCCTTCCCGTCTTCTTATTCCCTCTCTTGCGCTTTTTCACCTTTATCGTCCCGTTCCAGTTTCACTTTTGTCCCCCCTCTTTTCAACCCCCCAATTCTCGGCCCTCTCCCAACTTGCTTCAATAGTCGCTTGCCTTTTAGTTTCAACTCACAGGTGAACGCAGAGCGTCATGCCTGCACTGTCAACAGGCCCATGTCCAAGCAAGCGGCCCATTCCAGTTCATCAGCTTCCATTTGGAGCCCTCGATACTCCTTCAGATTGGCATGCCTCAATGTTCGCACATTGCTTCAGATCGGTCAACAGGCAGCACTTGCCCGAACATTGGAGACCCTCTCGATCGATATCTGCTGCTTATCGGAGACTCGCCTGCAAGACTCGAGCTCTGTACTCACTCTGCGATCCCCTTCAGGTGACACTAGCAGCACTTTCTCATTGCGCCTATCCGGTGACGATGCAGCTTTGAGTACCGGCCAAGCCGGTGTTGGTATTGCCCTGAGTCCCCGGGCTGAAGCTGCTCTGCTTGATTGGATTCCAATCAGTAGGCGGATGTGTGCGGTCCGATTGGATGGCTCGTTCAAAACTTTGAAGTCGCGTGAGACTATCAGGTGTCTATTCGTTATCGCTGCCTATGCACCTACAAACTGTAGCGATGACTCGGTAAAAGACGACTTCTATCGCCAACTGAACGAACTGCTTCGCCACAGAAGAAGCTCGGACACTGTAGTGCTGGCTGGGGATCTGAACGCTCAAGTTGGAAAATTATCGACAGATGAGCTGCATCTGGGCTGCCAACATGGTATAGGCTCCCGTAATGATAACGGTGAGCGGGTACTTCATTTGTGTGAGGATGCTCGCTTATTTCTTGCGAGCACTAATTTCCGACACAGCACCCGCCGGAGGGTGACTTGGCGCCCACCAGCCTCGAACCAGCTATGGACGCAGATCGATCACATTGCGATAAGTTACCGATGGAGAGGCTGCGTCCAGAACTGTCGCCCGATTTGGAGCACAGGTGTGGACACCGACCATACACTTGTATGTGCTGACCTGCGGATGCGTTTTGGCGGACTCCCGAGACGATGTTGTGAGCGCATTGACACCGGCAGACTGGTGAATCCAGCTGTTCTGAATGCCTATCAAATTACGCTGTCATCCGAGTTGGATAAACGCTCACTGGATGCAATTGAAGCACACTGGTCTCATATTCACCAGTCCTTACTAGCAGCAGGCAAATCCTCATGTGGTATGTCTAATCGCCAACATGAACATTGGGTCTCTTCACAGTCTTAGGAACTTATAGATGCTCGCCGGCATATTCCGGCTGGAAGCGAACACAATGAAACTCGCAAAGAGCTCCGGGTAAAACTCCGTGCTAGCCTGAAGACAGACCGCGAATCCTGGTGGTCTCGTCGTGCAACAGAGATGGAAATGGCCGCTGCCCTTGGTAACCATCGTGAGTTATTCCGTTTTATACAGGAAACGGGCAGCAGGAGACCTGGTGTTAGTGAAACTATACGTGACGAGAGGGGACAGCCTATCCACAAATTATCAAAGCGCCTGGAACGTTGGGCTGAGCACTTTGAAAGGCAATTTAATCGGTTGAAATGGTTAGATTTCTCGCCGGCGAGTGATCGCCCTGCTCCGTGGGCTGTTCCTTTGGATCCACCCTCTCGCTCAGAAGTCGAACATGAGATCGAACTGTTGAAGTTAAATAAAGCCGCGGGACCTGATGATCTTCCTCCATCCCTCTTCAAATTCGGGGGATCTGCTCTTGTGGATGATTTACACGCGTTACTAGTGAAACTGTGGGAGCAGGAAACTGTCCCAACCGATTGGAGCCGATCCGTCATAGTCCCAATTTTCAAGCGAGGCTCACGATCGGAATGCGGCAGCCATAGAGGAACCAGTCTGCTCTCCATCGCCTCCAAATTGCTTGCCTCTGTCATCCTTCACAGACTGACTGGCACTCGTGAAAGCCAGATTCGTGAAGAGCAAGCTGGATTTCGTCGAGGTCGTAGCTGCATTGACCACATCTTCACCTTGCGTCAGTTGTTGGAGCACCGTCACATATATTGGCGGCCCACCACTGTCGTCTTCCTCGATATCAAAGGTGCATTCGATTCGGTGGATAGACATGCACTTTGGAACTGTCTACTCAGGAAAGGTGTACGTGAGAAATATGTGAATATTATCCGAGCATTATATGCGCATAGCTCGGGCAGAGTGAGGGCTTACGGCAAGTTGTCGTCGCCCCTTAATATCTCCAGCGGCGTGAGACAAGGATGCCCGCTGTCACCTTTCCTTTTCAACTTCGCTGTAGACGAAGTCATGGAAATCGCGTTTACAGGACACGACTTAGAATGTGTGGAGCTACTCCCAGGAGAATGACTTGTTGATTTAGAGTATGCTGATGATATTGCCCTAATCTGTGACAGCTCCCAGACGTGCCAAGCGGCACTGGACAGATTAGCACTGGCTGTCCGTCACTTCGGGCTTTGCTTTGCGCCCTCGAAGTGCAAAGCGTTTCTCCAAGATTGGTCTGGACCGCCTCCTACGCTGAACCTTGGTGGGGATCAGCTAGAAGTCGTTCAAAAATTCAACTACCTGGGAAGTTGTATCAGCGCCCGTGGGATTGAAGATGAAATCACGAATCGTATAGCAAAAGCTAGAGGCGCTTTCGCTAACCTTCGCAACTTATGGCGCCGGCGCGACATCACTCTTGCCCTGAAGGGTAGAGTGTACAATGCAGCAGTACGTTCGACTCTCTCGTATGGCTGTGAAACCTGGCCGCTTAAAGCAGCGGACCTGAAGAGGCTAGTTACGTTCGACCACCGGTGTCTTCGTAACTTAGATCACATTTGGTGGGAACACCGCGTGAGCAAAGCTCGTGTTCGACGCCTTGTTTATGGCACAGGAAAAGGAAATGAACCACTCAGCACCGTTATTTCACGCATCAGGCTCCGATGGCTGGGCCACGTGTTACGCATGCCAGCCCACCGACTTCCGCGATGTGTGTTGTTTGCGCGCCGGGGGTGTGGATGGAAGAAGAGGAGGAGTGGCCAAGCGATGACTTGGTCCACAGGAAAGAAGGCCCTCACTTCGAAGCTGGCCTCGGTTGGAGCGTCTCGGTTCCCTGGTTGGGGTCCGAAAGACGATGAACACGTTTGGTTGGACACACTTGTTTACATGGCAAGGAGTCGACTTCAGTGGCGTTCGTGCTGTGAGTTTCTTTGTCCCACCCCATCCCTCTTAGCCTCACCCTCCAACCACGATCTCATTACTTAGCCTTATATAATATTGCATAATAATTTTTTTGGGGTGCACAGCAGCCAGCTGGCAGCTTGTCGCAACGATGCCCATCCGTTACCGGTAGCTCAGCCAGCTTTCACCAGTTGTTTTCTCTTTCGCTCTCATTTTTTTTTCTTTGCATTGCGGCACAGTAGCTGAGGTGTTCCCCACCTCTAGCTAACGTGTATGATGATGATGATGATTTAGACTGCCCGTTGGGTCGCAGTGATCACGCCGTCATCAGTTACGACTTCGTCTGCTATGCAGAATATCTGAATGAGTACGATGATACTGTGCGAATCATCACAAGGTACGACCGACTCGCCCAGCTAGTCAGCGCCACAACATGGTCTTTCCTCGAAGAAGAACCCCCGGAAGTCGCCTGGCTCGAGTTCGTCAACACATTCAGTCAGCTGATTGCACAGGCTTCAGAGATAAAAGCTCGCAATAAGTGCAAATCAGTTTCTTTCCTTAGGAGCAGAACCCGAAATTGGATGACAGTACGCAACGCAGCATGGCGAGTGTACAGAGAAGCTACAGCACCAGAAACTTGGGACAACTACGTAGGCCAACGTAACTATTGCACTCAATTGTTAAGAGAAGACAAAGCCGCCTATCAGCAGAACATCGCAAAAACCTTCAGTGCTAACCACAAACTGCTGTACAAGCACGTTAATAGCCTACGAAAGGTGAGGCAAGGATTTCCGCCACTCAAGACGGCTGATGGCCCAACAAGAACGTCTATGGAAGCTGCAAACGCGCTGCAGATGCAATACGCCCCCACGTTTCAAAGAGTCTTACCACCAAGCGATCTACCAAGCTTTGTATTCTGCTCACCAGGACCAACCCACATCAATTTTACCGCAGAGGCTGTATTGCAAAAGTTGACTTCTCTACGCAAACACAGCTCGCCGGGTGTCAACACCATTCGTCCAGACGCATTGGGAGCAGCAGCAAACCAACTGCCAGGAACTTCAGCTCAGATTTTTCAGCACTGCTTAGACCAGAACCAAGTTCACGCCATGTGGAAGCTTGGAATAATAAGCCCGATTAACAAAGGTGGAAACAGAACTGATCCCTCCAACTACCGCCCAGTATCTTTTCTTCCTATACTCTCCAAGTTCATGGAATCCATAGTTGCCGATGCACAGATGTGCTATCTGGAAAACTGCAACACCATCACTCCTGAACAGCACGGTTTCCGTCGACAGCGGTCATGTACAACTAATTTACTAATTGCACGCAGTAGTTGGACCGAGGCAGCTGACGCTGGAGAAGGTGTTGATGTGATCTACCTGGATTTTTCCAAGGGTTTCGATCGTCTAGACCATCGGATACTACTATCCAAGCTGCAGCATTACGGGATCGGAGACCCTCTTTTAAGCTGGATCGCCAACTTTCTATTTCAAAGGCAATTAGTGGTCAGAGTTCGGAGCTCTTTATCGGACTCCATACAAGTCGAGTATGGTGTGCCGCAAGGCTCGGTTCTAGGTCCACGTTTGTTTTTGGTGTTTATTAATGACCTTGCACAAGGAATCGCTTCAAACTTCCTAATGTTTGCCGACGATATCAAGATCTGGCGCAGGATCCAGGCGATCACATACCAACATGTGCTCCAAAGTGACTTAGCTACAGTGTATCAATGGTCGATCCGAAACTTATTGCATTTCTACGTCAGTAAATGCAAGGTGCTTTCCATCCGACATCAAAGCAGCTACTCATACCGACTCGGAACGGATGTACTGCAACAATCAACTCTCGAACGTGACTTGGGTGTCCTGGTTCAAGATGACTTGGGTTGCTCCAGGCAAGCGGAAAAGGCCTCGAAGACCGGGAACCGACACGCTGGGCTGTTGAGGCGGGCGTTTGGACAAATAAACAGCTCCATATTTCGACAAATGCTCAGTGCATATGTTCGCCCCCATGTCGAATATGCAATTCAAGCCCGGCATCCATGGCTGAAACACGACCTTAATGCACTGGAGCAGCCACAACGCCGGGCATCTAAGAACGTAATTGGAATGCGCAATCGGTCCTACCAGGAGAGGCTGCGACGACTGGGATTGTTCAGTGGAAGCTATCGCAGGCTACGAGGCGACCTGATTATGACATACTTGATTCTGCGAGACCCACATCATGTGTGCCGCCCTTTACTGCAACTCAGCAGCAATACAAACCTGAGGGGCCACTCATTAAAACTCGCAGAACAATACAGTCGTCTGGAGTGCCGCAGAAATTTCTTTTCCATCCGTGTCTGTCACCCGTGGAATGCTCTCCCAGAATCGGTCGTCTCTGCACCGACACTAACAGTATTTAAAAGACGGTTAGACGATGCACTCATCCACTTACACTTTGTTACTTAACACTATGTCTCCATCCTACACCTGGAGTTTACCCTGGAATTATTTATGTTAACTGTGGATGCTATGAATCTAAGCGTATCGCAGGACTGCAGCGAAGCAAGCGATAAGTCCTTATTTTCATATTTAAAGTATTAACTATTTTACTATCCTTATCACCATTATTGTTATGTTGATATCCCTTGCAACTATCCAACGGGACTTGTAAAGCAAAGCTTCTTAACCCGTATAAATTCATTGTTCATTGTTCACTAGACTACAAACATAAGTAAGGGCTACACGTAAGTCGCGGTAGAAACTATCGGGCGTGCGTGAAACACTAGCGACCTCTTCATCCGGATTCGGGGAGGAATCTGGGCAATTATTCAAAAATTTACCATGCGGTTATTTGTTTCCCTGCCTTCATTGTGCCACTTTAGTTCAATCACGGCAGACTTGAGTTTTCTCGTTATGCTGGATAAATGTCTATGCGCACCAGGATCCTAAAACCCTTAAGTCTACCGAGGAGCGATAAAATTATCCTCGGACCAGCTTCGTCAGTAAAAGTGACCCTTATGGGTCAAACTTTTCCCTCAGTATTCTTTTCTAGACGGGCAATTTGCATCATTTTCAACCCGTCTGCACCGAGGTCGCGAAGTCTATCTATCAGACTATGCAGAAACACGGCGTCGTATTCAAAGCGAACCTGAGAGCTCGAATCTGACGATTCAGGTGCGTGGAAAAACATCAAGTTGCTACGCCACAGATCGCTGGACGTCGTTTTCGGATTTTTGGCTTTTGCAATTGCGTTTGCCAGAGTTCATAACTGCTTGGCTTGTTACACATTTGAGTTGCAGTGTCTGTGGAGGGAGTAGATGGTGGCAAAAGGGGTTAGTCGGCAATCTAGGAATTCGCTCGACAGAGTAAGTAGTTGGCTTGCATTGTGCTTGTATCTGTGCCTTTTGCGCAGAACTTACATAGCTGCGGGCCTTGGAATGCCTTGCTTCACCGGCTCGTTGATTGGGTTTCCCAAGAGTCATGGGCTGCAGTTGGCACTGGCACCCGTTACCTATAACGACAGAAGCGCGCTGAATTTCGAGGATAACATGCAACCTGTCCACAGGAAGACCAATGCACGAAATATGAAAATTCACCTGTCAACCGCAATCGCTGGGAAACTGCTTCACCATTTTTAAATTTATCAAGGAGCGATAAGACAGCATATGGGAATTAAGTGATTATCGGAAGTAGACACGGACAGGCTACGTATTAATGATAAATAGACTCGGAATAACAAATGACACTGAATTATATAAAACGATATAGATAAACACGATTTTAGTAATGTAAACAATGAGGAAAATAAGCCTAAGAAAGCCGCTGAAGAACAGGCAGTATAGGACGACAGAAATATTGCCGAAAGCAGGCTTAAATATATCAACAAAAATTCAGCATCACAAAAGATACTGAATTATACGATTGAAGACAAAAAAACAATAGGTGACGCAGAAAAACGGAACAAAGTGGCCTGGGAACAGAAGAACAACCGTTGAAACATCATGTACTGTGTCTCTTCGTGGCCATAGATGTTACACATTAGAGATTTTACGAAAGGGTAAACGGTGTGAAATGCGAAAAGATGCGAGTTGGGCTGCACGCCCGCTGACTGCGAGGAGTGGAAGACGTCGCAACAAATAAAGTGTACGTGAGTACTTGTATATACGAGGCTAAATCACTGCGTCGCGCAGGAAGATGGTCGTCCCAGGTTTCTGGTGGAAGAAAGCTGACGCAAGCTGAGTGATAGACAGCAATATATGGGGATGGATGCCGGTTTACAGCAAATTGCTCAAGCATTTAATGCTGTACATCTTATGTGAAGACCAGTGGATACTAGACTAATACGTTGCATGGTGCAGGTGAATCAGTCGCCCTATCTTGTTAAGTGACGCGAGCTAACGCAAAGAGAGCGATAGAAAGCAGGCGATGGGCTGTGAATGCCAGTTTAGGGTGAAGAATCAGATGGGTTGAGGCAAGCAAGTGGCTAGATAAACAAGATGTACGTGAGTACGGCGCTGCTCGCGCAGTGTACTACAGTCACCCTTGTTTGTTGGAGAAGCGATGGCTTACAAGCCGAGTAATAAAAGCAAGAGATGGGGCTGGATGCCTGTCTACAACGAAGAGCCAAATCGGTTGGAGGCAGTAGGTGTTTACGTGAGTACTGAAACCTACGAGGCTAAGGCACTGCGTCGCGCAGTGTGTTTTAGTCGCCCAATTTTGCTAAGAAACATGAGCTAGTGAAAACGGAGCGATGGAAAGCAGACGACGGCAATGAGCACCGGTTTACAGGGACGAGTCAAATGGGTAGCTGCAAGTAAGCGAATATGAAAGCAAGGAACAGGTACGAAGCTAAGACGCTGCATCACGCAGTTTAATTCAGTCATCCTTGCTTGTTGGAGAAGCGAGGGTCTACTAGTTTAGTAATAAAAACTTGAGGTGAGGCTGTATGCCCATCTACAACGAAGAGCCAAATCGGTTGGAGCCAGTAGGTGGTCACCTGGATAATGAAACGTACGGGGCCAGATTTTAATGTTGGAATTGTTCTCATATCTTCAGATTGGTCTAGATCAAGAAATTCTGAAATAGGGATTGAGTCGATAAATCGGCATAACTTAGTGTGGAATGTTGCAGCCATCGGTACTGATCTGATTTTCATTGACAGTTTATTCCATGCGAATGCATATCTATAGTGAAAGAAACTAGAGCGTATGCTCGTATGAGCTTTTGGTAAGGTGATCGTAATGGGTAGCGCTCATCCACATTCTGTCGAACGACAATCTCGGTGGTAGCCTTTGAGTTGTACAGTATCCGGAAAAACAAGACCAGGTTAAGTTTGAGTTTCCGGAGCCACAGTGCGTCTAGCTGGAGATGTTCGCATCTACCACGATTGTTTAGTGCAGCTGGTTCCGGTGGTCGTTTAGCGAGTGAACGTGGCTTTCTCTCAGTTGATATTCTCTTACATTTCGGCGAGTTGGTTAGTACTAAGGAGCAGTCTAGTCTGGTAGGTAGCTTGTGTACCCTGTAAATTTATCTCCTTCAGATGTGCTGCGACCTGCAAATACTGAATTTCATCAACCCATCGGGATTCATAGCCTAAAGTCAAGTAATCTCTGAGGAATCCATTGCATTCGACAAAGAACGCCTTAGCGCACTGCTGTCTACTCGGAGTCTTGCAAGCAGGTGACCCCTCGTCTCCAAATTTCTGGACAACCTCCAATAAATGGTTGCACAAAAGCCACACAGTATCTGCAGATATAAAGTTTTAGACTCCTCACACCTCACATCCAATTATCTGTGCGTAATTTATGGTATCCACTGTATAGCACGAGCAAACATCGGGATCCAATACATCTGATACTTGATTATTTATCAAATTTGTCTCGAGAGTCCGCAACCCATCCAAAAATGATTAGCCGCCGACTCTTTGTTGGTCGGAGTAAACTCACTTGCTTCATCCATCCAATCGAACACACTTTTGGTCTCCGAGAAGCTCTCATGCATGTACACAAATGCCCAAGGTCTACCCAGCAAATTAGATGAATTTAGACTTCGACACGCGTCAGCAGCTTGGGACCTCATCGCTGTCACCAAAACGTGGTTGCGCTGTGAGATAACGGATGCTGAAATCACGCTAACAGGCATGTCGGTTGTCCGGAAGGACTGAGCCAGCAAAGGTGGTGCGGTAACCCTCTACTTTCGTAACAACCTGAAATGCGAACCCATAAACGATTCGGAAACTGACGTACCTGACTCTATTTTGTGTAATTTCCGGCTGAGAGGGGACGATCTTGCCCTATTGGTTGTTGTTTACCGCCCACCATCGTCTATTCCTGAGATGGACTGCAACTTGATGGCTGATTTGAGGCAAGGGATAAACAGGAAGTACAGTCACATTCTAGTCACCGGTAACTTCAGCTTACATGCTCTCGAATCCCAGGCTACACCAGGAGAGCAATTCAAGGCAGACTTGCAAGATCTGGTTTCAGGCTTCCCGCTTTACGGCCACATCACTACGCCCACAAGGTTCAGCGGAACTAGCAGGCCATCCATAGTGGACCGAATATTCATTAACGAAGAACTGATAGTCGAGAGAGTGATAACTGATATTCATTTGGGTCGCAGTGATCATGCGACGCCAGTGTTTTATTACATGTGTTCCGCGGATTATCCTTAAGAGCATGCCGAGGAATATCATGTCGTAAGCAACTATGACGACCTGTCCGACCTCATTGGTGCAAGCAGCTGATCGTTCTTAGCCGAATTGACCGCTGAGGTGGCCTGCGGAGAATTCGTCAACATATTTACCAAGCTCGTGGCAAGGACATCTGAAACCAAACTCAACCGACCTAAAAGGATGAAGTCTTTCGTAAG
The DNA here is from genome assembly GCA_944474145.2 of Dicrocoelium dendriticum. Lineage (NCBI taxonomy): Eukaryota > Metazoa > Platyhelminthes > Trematoda > Plagiorchiida > Dicrocoeliidae > Dicrocoelium > Dicrocoelium dendriticum. The sequence continues at coordinate 99,537,391 of OX104068.1, read as the reverse complement.
GAGCAGGACAAGTAAGTGCATGGCACTATGGGACTTTGCATGGCACACCTCTCCCGAATGACCAAACCTGGGATGTCTACACAATACAAATGAACCAGTGTCAAACTCGTTCGGGAGGATAAAATGAAGAACCAACAAGATCTAGTGGAAAAGTTTTGCTCCAATCCCAAACTGCTATACAGGCATGTAAACAATTAGCACCGTGTTAAGCGCGGTATTCCTATTCTGCACACAGCATGCGGGTTAGCCCAAACTGCACAAGAGGCGGCCGACGTTCTTGGACAACAATTTGGCTGTACCTTCTAAAGCGTGCAATCACCATACATCCTGCCTAAGCAGATAATTCCGCCATCAGGGCTTAAGCACACCGTTTACCTCTACAGCTGTACTGAAGTGGCTGATGTCTGCGCGAGTTCAGCTCCCCGGGTGCGGATGGCATTCGCCCGAAGCCGTTGAAAGTTGCTGCGATGCGTTTGGCGGCGCCACTAACAATTTACTTTCAACGATGTCTGAACGAGATGCACGTCCCCACAATGTGGAAGCACGGAATCATCACGTCAATCTACAAAAGTGGCAGTCGTGCTGAACCAGCAAAGTATCGCCCAATAACACTACTTCCTGTGATCTCCAAGGTTATGGAGTCCATTGTAGCTAAACCCTTGATGGGGTATCTGGAGAACAACCAAATTCTCGTTCCGCGACAGCATGGATTTCGCCAAAATCGGACTTGTACCACCAATCTGTTGATTGCTCGTGCAAATTGGACGGAATCAGTGGACGCTGGTGTAGGAGTCGACACAGCGCACCTGGATTTCTCAAAGGCATTCGACCGTCTAGACGATCACATTCTCTTCCACAAACTCCAGAAACATGGAATCGGCGATTTTATTCTAGGCTGGGTGGGAGACTTTCTCGTGCAACGTCACCTGAACTTGAGGGTTCGAAGCAACCTGTCGGAATCCATCAAATTTCCGTGCGGCGTACCTCAAGGCTCGGTACTTGGACCCTGCCTGTTCCTGGCTTTCATAAATGATCACGCGAACGTGCTATCTTCTAACTGTTTGCTATTTGCTGATGATCCAAAGATATGGAGCACTATAGCTTCAGTGGGGATAACACAGTTTTGCAGGATGACCTGGACAAAGCGTACACATGGTCCATCGAGAACATGTTGCATTTCAACGTCAGCAAGTACAAAGTTCTCCGCAGACGGCAGAAGAGTTAGCACAACTACCGCCTAGGACCACAAATTCTACAGCGGGCTTCTCACGAGTGTGATCTAGGCGTGCTAGTTCAAGATAACCTCGGTTGTTTCAGGCAGACTGAAAAGCCATCTAAGAAAGCAAACCAGTACATCAGCCTTCTTCACAGAGCTTTCCGGAAGTTTGACCCTTCAGTCTTTCCAAAACTGCTTAGTGCGTAGGTCAGGCCGCATTTGGAATACGCTATTCAATCGTGGCAACCCTGGCTCAAGCACCATCTCACCGCACTCGATACTGCACAACGTAGGGCAACGAAGAGCGTCAGAGGTTTGACCAGCCTCCCCTACCCACTCAGGCTGAAGACCCTCAAAATATACAGTGGACGTTATCGGCGTCTAAGGGACGATCTCATAATGGTGTACCAGATCCCGAGAAACCCCAACCACCCATGCCATTCCCTTCTGATACTCAGTCAAAACACCTCGCTAAGAGGTCATCAGTTTTAGCTGGTCATGCAGTATAGCCGACTGGAATGTCGGCGAAACTATTTTTCCCTTCGAATGTCACAACCTTGAAACACCCTCCCGGAACATGTAATTAATGCTCCCACACTATCCCTTTTCAAAAAACGCCTTGACAAAACTCTGTCACATTTAAACTAAGTGCTATAGCCCGAGACCACCAGATGCTGGCACTAATGCACAACGGACAGTGGACAGTGTCATAACTCTACTCGAGAATGAGTCACTCCAAAACCCTTGCACACAATTTGATAAACGCTACTACTGTAGCAACTGGATTTCTGTCTCCCGTCGACACGAGATATCTGCACACGAGTAAGCGCTGTCCTGCCATTTTTATTCTTTTGTCGCCTATTACCTGATCGATAACCATTCTCTTTGACTCTTTGTGTGCTCACATGCTGATTTTAAACTCCCTTTATACGGCAGTGCAGTTAAACCTGTAATCGCCCGAACCCACGATTCCATTATCCCTTGATCTATCTTTTCTCTCTCTCTCTAACAACCATACGGGACATGTCAAACACCTGCTTTTTTACCCGTTATAACACATTGTTCATTGTTCAACAGCCTAGCTCTTGGAAGCTTGCAGAGAGGGTTCACCGAACGTCCATTAGGGAAATATTCCATCAGTACCATCGTGATTGGTACCTATATCTGCAATCTGAACCACTTATAGTAGGATGACTCAACATAATTTAATGTGTATTTGAAGAAATTGATGCCAAAAGTGCACGACTGCTCTACGAGAGAACTTGAGGATAAATACCTTATCGAGTTATATCAGGGTGCAAAACATATATGCCTTCAAATTCTTATGTATCCAGGTACGGTATCCTTATAGATAAGCAACCAACCGCAAACAATGCTTTAGAAGAAGATACATACATTCCTAACAAATTTGAAACACCTCTAATAAATCGGAATACCTGTAGCTCTCCTGATCTGTTCAGATTTTTTTCTGTTCTCCGAGCTGAACAGTTTCGTCGCAAACTTTTCGTCACCAATCGTGGTGACTTCTTCAGTGCGTAATAAGCAAACAGAGTTGTTTTGTCAATTCTTACCGACGAGCGCGTGACATTTGAACTTGCTCACTTCGGTTCAGATCCCGTGATCATTGCTAGTTCGGAGTTCGAGCGCCACCTCTTTTCGACTCATGTGCCAAATAATCCACGTAAACTCTTTTATCGCAGCTGCCCGTATATCGGATCTAAGTCGATGCGTTGGTTTATTGAACTGTCTGTAGAAAACCAGGCTGCGAGGAATTCTCCCCCATTTTTTGGTCTCTCCTTGCGCTAGTATCTCCGTTTTCCCAATCTGTTAGGAAAGAATATACGAGTCGAACAAGCCAGGACCCCATCGCCGCGGCCGGCGATCCAAACTCATCCGCCCTGATTGGGGTGAACAGGGAGCCAACCAAGAGAAGCGACCAATGAATGTTAGGTCGAAGTTCCTTTATTGGCTGTATGTTAACCTTTCCAGAGCTCTCCACGGTCGCTTTAAATACTATTCACGAACTTCCCATTTTACCTTTATAATGAACGGTGTGATTGGCTAATTCATTCCAGTTGCTCTGCTCGTCCGATCCGGTCTTCTATCTGTCCTGTGGGGGGCCACCAACTTCGGGTGTGATTGGGAATCAAGCGTCCATTTAGGCGAGGGACGAGCCCTTCAGCTGGTGACGGGTTGAACCCTTCTTCATCAAAGTGTGTCGAGATCAAGGATGATAGGTAATGATTTCGACAGGCTTGTCCTTGTAGCCTTGTAGACAAATTTCTTCCCGTTTGGCTCACATAGTTCTTTTCACCATTTTCACACGGTATCCTGTAAATAACGTTCCGGCGTTCATGTACTCTCGTCTTCCCATTCGGTCTAGGCAGGGTTCCTTTCAGAGTGTTGGTGGGTATGTCAGCCAATAACAGTTGGTGAGGCTTGAGGAGTCTAGCAGTCAGTTTCGATACTTTCTTGATGTATGCTAAAGCGATCCGTTTCGTTGTTGTTGGTTCAGGTGTGAGGTTTGAACTCTGGTGGTTCATGTATCTTCGGATGAAACTGCGTGAATATCCGTTGCGCATGAAAGATGTAAACAAATGGATTTCTTCTTCGCGCTTTGCTTCTGCAGTATTACAATGTGCTTCTATCCTGCGGAACAAGGTGCGTATGCAGCTGATTTTGTGACACTTCGGATGGTTGCTGTTGAAATTTAATGTTTGATCTGTGTGCATGTCTTTCCTGTAAACTGATGTTTGTAGTTCTCCGTCCGCTGTTCTAGTAATCAATACATCCAAGAAAGGTAGTTTGTTCTCCATTTCTGGCTCCGTAGTGAAGTGAATACCGTCCATTGCATCGTTCAGTAGGCTTTGTGCGGTCTGCAACTGGCTGCGTTTGAGTATGACAAACGTGTCGTCAACATATCTGACCCACAATTTCGGATTCACTACTGGGAGTAGCTTTTCTTCTAGCGTTTGCACAACAATCTCTGCAATGAATCCAGATATTGGTGATCCCATTGGGGCTCCTTTCACTTGTTCATGCAACGTTCCATCGAAATTAAAGTAGCTCGTGAGACACAAGTTAAGAAGCTCGCATATATTATCAGTCGTCAGATTCCCAATTGCTCCTTCGCCAACATTCAGGCGTTCCGTGATGTTTTCTTTCACCACTTGTAAGTTGACAGAAGTGAACAGTGCAGTAACGTCGAAGGACACCATTATTTCTTCATGATCAATCCGCAGCCCTTTGAGTTTCTCCAAAAAGTGCTGAGCGTTGCTTATGGAACACCGCGAGCCACCAATTAGGTGTTTAAGGCGTATCCATAATTCTTTAGCTAAGTTGTAGGTGGGCGTACCAGGGAGTGACACGACTGACCGAAGTGGTACACCAGCTTTGTGCACCTTCGGGAGTCGGTAGAATCAGGTGATGTTTGAGTCACGAGCTTTCATCCTGTTGTGCTCCTCCTTTGTGATTTGCTTTGAATCCTGAAGTCTTTTAAGGGTCTTATAATTTTATTTGTCAGTTGTGCTGTTACACCGCTTTCTAAGCAGCGGTATGTTGTATGGTCGCTCAGGAGTTTCTTTATCTTTTCAACCTATTCTGTTTTATCCATCAAAACGCACATACGTCCTTTGTTGGCAGACAGGATAACGATGGTTTCATCAGCCTTTAAGGATCTGGTTGCTTTCTTCTCATTCTGTGATAAACAATTTTGTTGCTTGGTGTGGATTAGAATTGGAACAACCGCATGTCTTAACTGTGTTTTCGTCTCTTCGTCAAAGCCATTAGATTGCTAAATATTTCCGAATCCGGCAAGAAATTCTGTGGGTCTGGCGTCTTTGTAGTTATAGTTTAACCATTTGATAAGCACATGCCTTTCAGCAACACTGAGCGTTCGGCTGGACAGATTCCTGACCCAGCTGTCATTGGCACTCTCGCATTTGCAGCAGGTTAATTTAGCCAACTTCTCTCGTAAAGCAGCCTGCTTCTTCACTCTAACCTTAGCTGTTCTACGATCTATTGCTATGCTCAATTGTTCTGTCAGATATTGTCCAGCGGTTTGTAGGCAGGATGCTCTGTGTTCGTTTGGACAACTTTCATATTTCTTGATGTGATTGTGGGCGTCAAAAACCATCATCCGTATCATGAGTTTTCCAAAGTGTTTTGCAACGGCCCACGCTTACAGATGATTAACTGGCGGCTTGTACTTCACACTTCGAGGAAGAACATCACTTCGTATGCAGTCGTGGAGAAAAGTCAGTTACTGCCGAGTTGAGGCAAGCCTGCAGACTAAATCATCCCATCGGCGAGCCGTCCGGAGCGTTGAACGCCCCTAATTGTCAGCAATAAACTTCTATGTTCTACGCTGAAAATCGATTGACGAATCACTTCAAAATGAAGTAATTACTATCTAATGGGTGAAATTAGAATATGTTCCGGCGTTGCTGCTCCCAACACTGACGCAAACGAACTTGCGGATAGCAATGCAACCATACGGCAGGTGCTGCAAATCCGGGTTAGGAGTTGGAAAGTATTCAATCGAATAAGCGGATCTTCATGTTTCCAGAATGTTGTCGAGCGGTATTCTCCTCCACAAAACCCAAATGTAATAATTATTCTTGAACACAAAGTAAAGGCTTAATCCGATTAATGGCAATAGCCCCGGCAAACCGGAGGTGCCGGGAATTAGTATGGCAAAGCAGGATTCGAAAGGCCTTGTTGACCTCAATTCGGTGACCTAATGTCTACATGGCCACAAAGATTCCTTCCAGCTTGTCGAAGACCTCGATAAAATGAACTTGTCCGATAAGGTGATGTGTTCCTTAGATGTGGAATATTTGTTTACTAACGTGCCGCTACACCAGACTGTTGACTACATCTGCGAATTAACAGAAAGTTCCGAATGTCCGTTGCCGATTCCAGTTGAATTCTTACGAGAATCATTACTTCTATGCACAGAGAATGTCGATTTTCACTTCCCCAACATACCGTATCGCCAAATTGATGGGGTAGCCATGAGCAGTCCACTGGGCCTCGTACTAGCGGATTTCTTTATGCTAATGATAGAACGAAGCCTGTCCGAAGAAATGGCGCAGTTACACTATTACAAACGTTATGTTGATGATATCTTGATGTTCAGTTCAACAGAAATGCAGATCGCACAGCTGGTGGCGCGTTTTAACTATTCGCATGCCAATTTGAGGGTTTCCTGTGAAGTCGAACAACAGAACTGTCTTCCATATTTGGATGTTCTTATCAGCTGCAGGGAGGACGGATTGGTAAAACGGTCTGTCTATGGAAAAACAACGTGGTCGGGACTGTATCTGCAGTTTAGCAGCTTTACGCCAATGCGGCACAAGGGAACGCTTGTGAGAACCCTGTTTAGTCGCGCCAGACGAATATGTTCGAGCGATTGTCTAGACGATGAACTAGAATTAATTACCAACATGTTAATTGCTAATGGCTACTCTCGAAAGTTCATCCGGAATCACAGTGAAATTCGTGAAATGAAAGTTGCTATACCTATTGTGCCTAAGAAAAAGGTATTCTTGGAGCTGCCTTTTAAGGGTGACGTTGTTTCTTTGAGGACCAGGAGACGTCTGCTTTCCGCCACAAACAGCACTTTCTGTGCTGCCGAAGTTGTAATCGTCGACCGAACTCATAACCTACCGTTGCCTTCACTAAACGAAACTCAGCCTATTGGCGCCAACTCCCGTTGCGTATATCAATTCGTATGTAACTGCGGAGATAGTTACATAGGCAGAACCAATAGAACACCGAGTTCCCAAATTAAGGAGCATGTACCAAAATGGGTTCAGTGCGGACTTATTCAGCAACCATGCCCAAATCAGACTACATGTGTACGCAGGCCGCCAGCATCTTCGATCGGCAGGCACTTATTGACATCGGGTCACCGAATTGAGGTCAACAAGGCGTTCCGAATCCTGCTTCACAGTAATAATTATTACCAAAGTGGGAAAATTAGAACCACTGACATGCTAGCCGTGGAAAACCGTCCCAAATTACGTTGACCTAACGCACCTGTGTACATCTACAGAGGATATAATATGACGAACGTTACACAACCTTCACTAACCGATACAAACGAGGTTGGCTGCTTCCTGCATACCTTTTTGTGAACATCGTGGTAGGCTAGACCTAAACGACTTTTGTTTTATCACCGTTTCTGTTCACCTTGTTATGGTTCCCATTCTGGCTATCTTACAGGACATGTTAAGCATTCGCTTTTTTAATCGGAACATCCCGTTGTTCCGTTGACCAATTGTTTCATCGACTGAAGAAAATGTATTTGGTGCGTTGCAACTCACCCACGCGTATGCTTGTACGCATCATGCCACCCCCCGGGTACCCAGCACCTCAATAATCTAGTGGTCGACCATGAATCCCACTTTACACAGGCAAGCTGGCTATCCGGATTGTACACATAGATGGCATCCACACTTCTGCCTTGTATCCTATCAGTAAAGTGCAATCTAGAAACATGCACAGACGAAGATGCTCACTGGCACCTTGTGCACCTATGTAGGGCAAGATAATAATTGCACAAGTGGCATGTGCTTATTGCAGGCACAGCTTCTTGAAAGCTGTGATTTCGCTCTTGCAAGCCGCCTATATTTATGAATGGAGGTATCCTCCCCCAATTAGAGGCAAAACAATCAATCAGGGCAACAGTCTGTCACCTTTCAACTAAAGGCATGATCATTCAAAAACAGCCAAAAAGCCATGTACTGAAGAGAACATGAGCTATCCGCATGTGTCAGTACTTCTCTTCCTCTTTTACTAAGTATACTACTGCAGGAAAGCAAGCATTTTACCTACCGAAATAGTCAAAGTAATAAAGCGGTTTGTTTAGAGACTGACAGTTTTGCATGATTGGGAGCTGAGAAATTCCCTTACGCAGAAACGTACTAAAAATGTATCGCATGTTAAGAAATAGTGGTGAAGTAGTATCAAGCATGTAACGCCTACTTGCATTGGTTCTTCCACCACCGAGACCTCTGGTTCTCTGAAGTGGCGTCTTTTGTCGATTGCGGGCAAATTTGTCAACTTTCATTGCAGGTAAATGACCTACAGTAGCTTCCATCCCCGCTTCTCTTGGATGATGAGATTGCCCTAGTAATGACAAGGGGAACAGAAAAATGACGTGCTTAGATTCGGAATAGATCATGGTTTGACAAGGATACTAGCTACCGCTTTTATGCGGGATCTTCCTTAAATGATTCTGAAGCAGGTACTTGAACTGAAATTGTTTGGGACTAAGGTACACTTTGCAGTCCCGGTTGTGAATATGTAATTTTTCACGGAATTCTCAATCTACACGTGCTGCACTTGTTACCGGTTATGAGGACACAGCCATCGCTTCACTACGGTACAAGTTTGTATACTTAGGTTTTGAGGTAATGATAAATTTGGTATCCAACTGACGAACAGAATTTGCAGCAAAGTTTATCCACAGCGATGCAGAAAACCATTATTCAGCAGTTTGCTGGGAGTTTACCAATCTGAATTTCTTCAGCTGTGGGTAGTTCACAAGCCCATTCGAACTATAGATGATTAAGGAAATTAGTGCGCAACTGGTATATTGATCTTGCCAGCATCCTGTTGTCTCGTCTAGGCTTAATTTTTGCCTCGTGCAACCATGGAATATCGCTACGAAGCCCATACACAAACCGTTTTCACTGACTCCTTTGTTAAACCTGTTACAAATTGCGCCCACGCCTATCTCGTCAAAGACCCCGTAATTTGTTCATTGGTTCCGTTGTGACTATTTACTAGCAGCCTGAATTATTCATCATTATACCTGAGTAAGTAACTTGGGAAATACAGCTAACACCCTCTGGGGAGTAAGATGTATGTGTCCTACCCAAAAGTCTACATCCATCGAAACTCATTAGATGTGTTCGTAGTTCTTATTCCGAAGGAGTGCTTATTTTCTTCTAATCAGTTAAGGACCGATACGTCACAGTGCACTTGTGAAAACAATTGGCTATCATTCCGCCACAACCCGCATCATCTCCACCTACCTTTCTTTTGGCCATGCGCATGGGAGATTTCGCACGACCTTACGGAGAGCGAGCGTATTGCGTCAATACGCACCACATTGATCGATCTGGTGGCCAACTTCGGGTCGACATTGTAACCGCGTGGGGTGTGCACACATTGGCGAACAGCTGCACCGCACCTAATCTTCCTGTCCCAAACCCTAATTGGCTCACCTACACACAGTACTGGTGGGATAGACACAATCACGCCCACATCAGCTTCGCCTGCACTGGTCCTCGCCGTCCAAGAGATATACACAAGGTTTTCGTGTACGGTACACGCCGGTACGTTGTGCTCCGTTGCAATCGTTGTGACGATCTGGGTTTATTGTTGCGTACCATATCTCCCCTCGTGTTTCTGGACCTACTCCATCTCTCCTTCACTGACCTTTTCAGTTTGCTTGGACTCAGTTCACTGCTCAACCACAATGAGCGACGACGAAAGCCAGAACAGGTAAGTAAGTTCCGGAATCATTGCAATTGGGCTGTACAGTGCTAGTTCACTGTTAAATGGAAGGTGAAGCGGTTAGTCGTAGATCAAAGACGTATCTGGGAAAGAGTATATGGTATAGAAGCGCTGGTGATCCTGTTAGCATATTCATGCGTCAATTTGGTCAGCACCAGGTTCGCGGTATCCTTTTGGATGATCAACAACAGTTCGATGTTTAACTTCTTTCCCAGCTTATCGGGTCGCAAAAATTGTACACCCATGCTCCTTAGGTGGATCGGGCGAGTACTCGGTCCAGCTGCTGCCCAGTGTCCTCTGGCGAATCTATCTAATGGGCACTTTGATCCCCATGGAATGGTATCACAACTGGTCATTGAAAAGTCTCGATGCATCTAGCTTCTGATTGGCCAGAAGTTCTAACTGATGTGCATTACGAACCCAAAATGAGTCCATTTAATGAGGTTATATTTTTGGCAGTGCAGTAGCCATCTACTCATGGTCATTGTATAACACGAGACGGTCGTATATCATTCCTGCATTTCATGTTAGATGTTCACTAGGTGACAATACCCTGTGTGTATACAGATAGGGCCAATGCAGTCGGGATAGGCAATCTTAAAGATGATCAGTGTTTGGAATGGCAACTCGATCTCCTTACCTCAGATGTTGGCACAACGAAAACAAGAAGCTAAGTGGGATGCTAGAGGCTGATAAATCCAAATTCGTACTTTCTGCAGCTTAACCTAACCGGGGTGCATTTACACAGGTCACTCACAGTTTTGTCGTCAGCAGAGTGTGGTAATGTTTTGTGAAATGTCGCTGCTCGGAGGGGAAGATCATCCGTCAGACGGATGTGCCGTTTTCTGATTCGCCCCAGAGCGAAAAACCTAAAGCATCGGCCCGTCTGGTTTGAGGAGGTCAAGTTTGAAAGTTGTACCGATTTGATCGGTGGGTGATATTTGATAGATGCTTGGGGGCTCGGGCTGCTGAAACGGTTCGACTGCCGAAGTCGAAAGGCTTAAGCTTTCTGTTATTATCCGAGTAGTCTACAACTGAATGTTAGCTCTACCACTGGCATATGTCCCATTAGGATTGCGCTGAGCCCTGTTAGATGTTGTCATAGCGTTTAGTTCGTTATCTGTTTGTAAAGGTCAACATACCTCGTTCAAGCGTCGTGAATTCACGTGTTCATGAGTAAAACCAATTGATCCAAGCACCCACTGATTCAGGGAGCCCAGTATGGTAATGTCTTAACTTTTTAACTGTCCGATACTTCCAGGCGTTAAACCTGAATGAGCTACTGGCAGATTGCTGCTATCGATTTGGGTTAAGAGAATACAGACTGCGGATATCGCACTTAGAATCTTGTCTAGAAACGTGCTAACTATTTCACGACACTTGTTGTCTGAAGATTGTTTACAAACCGCGCACTCAATTTGCTAGTGCGGCCGTCGCATTATCTACCAAGTTTACTAGTCCAATAATTCAGAATTTCTTGTTTACGTTAATTAGGCTAACAAGTAACGCAGTTGCATGAACCCCACCAAGCAAAGTAGCGTAATGCAGAGCATTCTACGTAACTCATACTCACTCTATATTACCGAATATAAACCCGTCCATGCATAGGCCAACAGTAGAACTGCAATTACAAATTTGTCCAAAGTCGCAAGTCCCTCTGTTAGCCGACCCCCGAAAAATCAGCAAAACAAAAAACGAAATTGTTTCTCCACCTTTTTGAGGTCACCATCACAAGCTGCTCTCACTTGAGTGTGCTCAAGCGAAAGCTGATCTACTATATTGGTCAGTTGTAGTGGCCGTAAGGTATAGGCGCTTTTGATTCGCAACCCAAAATGGCACTAACGCAACGCCACATGATCCAGCTGGGAGGGAATGTGCTTTCATTTCGTGCGAGCATCCAAAGCTGTGGAAATGTGAAAATATGTCTCAACAGAGCAAATGAAGCAATTCAAATCCCCGTCTAGAAGACCGTCTTTCACTAGCTGGTGGTTTTAAGATGTGTGGGGGGGGGGTAGGGGCAGAGGTGTTCAGTGGAATCTTGCGTTGAGTTCACATGTAACTTTGTGACATTGCATATAAAATTTTTGTAAGTCGTCCCTCATTTACAGAAATGAAAAAATGTCCAATACCTACCAGTTTGTATTCGGTAAGATACGGGGCTTTGTAGGTGGATTCAAGTGTGATGTCGTTTCAAACTTCATCTGTGTTGGCACTTTAATGCGCTGAAAGTGTTAGAAACGCGTCTAGATGGTCCAAAGTACTCCAGTTTTCACCGAGTTCACTTCAGAACTTTAGCTTCTGCGTTTGTTCAGTGTAGAATCGGACGTTACTTATTGGGTCATCTACTATCCTTATTCCAAGTGTTCGACGTTGTATGTTGCTATGTGATCTTCAGTGCCAACATGAGTGATCCCGGGTTGACTCAGTAATTGAGTTGCAACCGAGACGATTGGGTTTCTAATGTAGACTTTAACAGATGTGACTTAGCCTAACTAGCTTGCAAAAATCACAGATGGGTGACATTTTAAGTGTCGTCATATATAGTTGCGTAACAATATTTCATGTGTTTTGAGAACACAGCTATTTTGATGTAGTAATTGTTTCGGATCTAAATAAGCCGATACATCTAAACTGATGCAAAGATACACACTGGCTGTTCTGCAGCACCAGTTGTTCAATTGATTATCTTGCAAAGAACAGTGAAATTTAGAGTACTGGTGGTTTTGTGAGCGAGTGCGCCAATCTGCAACACCAGGACAGATACTGTGAGCTTATTGACAATACGTCGCGAACCAAGCAGAAGTCATGTATTAAATTGCGCACCTGATCGTCAGTCCTTGGTAGTTCAGTTGGTGGAGCAGCGGACCGGTAATCCTTATGTCTGGGGTTCGATTCCCCGTCGGAGCAGGATTATAGTGCAGTTTAATCGTGGCTTCCACTTTTTACAAAAATTGACTCCAAACCACCAATAAAAATACCACCAATACTCGAAACAGTGACATTGTCTGACTGACATCTCCACTCTGTCAAATGAACCTACTTTAATTAGTTGTGTGATAAGGGTGGTAAAATACCCAGTGTAACTCACATCAAAGTTTTCTTACTTCGTCCCTAGAGCTAATGCACGTCCATCAATTATCCACTGGTGTAAATTATACCGTTGTACTTTCTTTGTAGTCTACTAAAACCCACCGAAGTAAACACGTCTCATCACTATGCAGGACATCTAAAAGGTCACCAACCTATACTGTTTTACGATATTTTGCTTCCACTCCACAAACTAGGAACTGATTTTAATACTAACTTTCAAATTTTCAATGTATTGTCAATTGAAGTCATACGTTTTGTTCCCTTCCATTTCGCTCCCCACCGTAATTTGATCAGCTCTGACGTAAGTTCAATCGAGTCTTTTGTCCATCCATGTGCATATTCAAGTGCCATAGTTTCAGATCTCTTGCTGATTTGAGCACGGCACCCGGTCTTGTCTCCTACCCCATTCCCTTTACCTTTATGCATCGGATTGCTGTCACCCACCTACCTACCTTGCTGCCAAATCTACCCAACGTAGCCTAACGATTGTTTGATACACAAGTTCGTGGCGTTTTTGCGATCACATGAAACCTCCTCTTCTTATCCCCCTACCTTTCTCACATTTCTCACACACCCTATTTCAGTCCGAGGAATCTGAAGAGGTGCGATTCTGGGCAACCAAAGCCTTAATAAGCACCAACACATTAGGCCTTTCGTCTCTGAGGCCAACTGACTGTCGGTTGCACCATTCGTCGCATGAATTGCTTCTTGCACATGTTATTAAGAGACACACAATTCGTGTGTACACACCGCCTGATTGCACGTACGTTGTTGTAGTACCTTTAAAGTATACGCCTGAACAACCTTGATCAGCACGATGGTTAGAGCTACTTGAGCATGAAAAGTGAGTTACGTAGAATGTGTACTACCTGCCGCCATCGGAAACAGATTAAAAAGAACAGCAAGTTCGCAGATACGCTGATCTCACCGGCAGAAATGCCCAGAGGAGTTCCTTCGTCTCATATTTATCCTCCATGTCTTTTGTTTGCAGTCTATGGCATGCAAAAAATTTGCGGCAAGGTGCCAAGTTACAAACCCGTTATGCATGAAAGCACATATTTTGCTCCCCTTATCGTAGAACACAGTTATATCAGAGGAAAGGTTAAAAGTTCCCATTGAACAAACGGGGGCTTGCGCATTGGTAGGCTGTGTACACCGCTGGTTGCTGCACTTCACGCCACACTGTGTGGACACCCCAATTCATGTGTGCATGTAGAAATTCCCCACCCCATAACCTTTCTGCATGTTAGCACGGGAATGAGATTTGACGAATGTCATACCACGCCTTGTGTCACACCGCTAATTCAACCTGTGTTCAACCTGCACTCCATTCCTTTTCCACTACAGGAGTCCGAACATGAACGACGTGAGAAGGTGAGTTGGCCGATTTGCATTGATGTCTAATCAATCGATTCTCCATCTTTATCGATTTGATAAAAGCTTACCTAGAAGCTAAGGGGTTTACATCACATTTACAGGATACACTTGTAGCACCCAAAATATTGCACACTATAGTACAGATATATCTCCGCAATGTGCCCCATGATTGGGGCGGTTGTCAGGTGTTGGAAAAATAGTGAAACTAAGGGAAACGGGTGAATAAATTGGTAACTCGGGCTGGGTGTTCAGATGTTGTTTTGCTTGCTGAGCTGTATAATTCTATTGCGGAAATTTCCTCGCTAATCGCAGTGACGTCGAGAATTTGTGGGAAGCTATCAAGGTCATTGCTACAACTGCTAATGTGCACTGAAAATTTCACTTCGATTATTGACGAAACGTTCAGAAACCTATTGCTCAGCTCGGCAAACATACCAAAATCGCAGGAAACAACTGTTTTCATGGTTGCTGTAACGGCTTCAACGACATGCCAGTTGAACAGAACCGGTTGCTGAAGGGGTTAACACAAGTAATTTTGCTGATTTCTTACGGAAGACGCCTAGCAGATTAGATGGGTTTCTATGACTCCTTTGAGTTTCAGTCGGAATTCTGGGGTTCACAGAAAATCACAATGATGTTAAGTCATTAGTAATGTTGTGTTTAACATCTAACTACATTCACTTCTTGCTCTCTGTGTAGTCCAAATGCCATGGTATTTAAGGCTTGTAATTTATGAGTATTGAAAAGCTATATAGTGACACTAGACAAATAAAAATCACATGGTTGTACCTCCGTCCAACAGTGAACGAACAGCGTCAACAACGCTGCGAAATTGACATGATAAATGTGAAAACGATTACCGCTGGGAGCGAAAAAGAACTAGCAAGAGCCTAGCGCTTATGCACAAGAGACCAATGTCCGTTATGTCATCGAAAGATATACTTGACCGAAATACACGACTAAATGTTTTGAAATCGTTGCATCTGTATCTAGTTGATCACTTGCAGTGTAGCCAAAAAAGAGATTGCTCACCGACCATGTCACTTTCATGACGGGGAAGCAACCTTCCTCGCAACCATTCGTTGTAGACGGACAGTTGGCCTAATTAAACAGCTGTCTTGTCACCGATTTCAAACCACATCAGCCAGTTTGCAGAAACCAATATCTACCACAAACCCATTAGTCCTGTTATCACACCAACATTTTTAAAAATATCTTCTGTTGCTTTTTTCCCATCGAACCTGAAACACACATCTCTCTCTCCTATGGGCTCACATGCGAAGTTGTGGCCTTTAAAGCAGCGGTGTTTTTCCATTCGACTAATGTTGTATTTTGTCGCCCATTCACGCACACGCGAACACACACACCAGTCGGACGAGGAAGAGGAGATTCGAAGACAGGAGGTAACGAGAATACACAACCTCGTGAACTAATCGAATGCTCATTTGGTTTGGGGTGCATTTTCTATTATACGTGTATATGTATATACCTATATACATACATATGGCTGCATACATATACACCACGTGTACAGTGCACACGAATGAAACTTGTTATACTTTGATCGGATAGTGTGTACACACTTGATGTTGCTTTCAGATTTCAGTTCTGCAAACTGACCCATGTGTATCCACCTGCTTCACTGTGCTATAAATGTTCGCTTATGTATAGAGACTGGCGCATGTTAACCGCATGTTACTATGTTTTTGTACATGAGTAGTGCGACTCGAGGGGGGGGGGTACTCCACTACTGGGTACGATGCTGTTTAGCAATATGCGGATTGTGCTCATGACAGTCCCAGCTCATTTAGTAGGACTTGGACGCCGCTATAATACTTCGTATCCCTTGTGACATTTGTAATCACCGAATATGTACTGTTGAGTTTCTCTCTGTGCCTTACTTGGCAGTGCTTCGAAATCGATAGTGCATGAATCACTGAATACTACCTTCATAGTGTATGATGGCCTCAACGGTTGACATTGAAAGCAACTTCCTCATTGTCATTATGCTTGATTATTATCCGTATTGCATCAGTAGTTTAGCAAAAATACCGCTCCCTCGCTCTGTTGTTCAAATGCACGAGGCAACAATCTGCCGATGGGACTTCTCTGTGCAACTGTTTTATTTATGAGCAGGGGATCGTTGCTGTAGTTAATAGCTGATTATTTGCAGTTTTTTCTGCACCAAACAGTCCCTACACACAGCCGTTTCGTTCCATTGGGACTCAACAATATTGGGAATCTCCCGGTCCCATCAGGAATCGAACTCATGACTCATCGACGCTAGGGACTTATGCCACTAGAACACAAGCAACGGTGATTGACCGTGACCACTAACAAAGTGACTTCGAGAAAACGCATGCAAGTCATGAACTTGTGGAGAACAGGGTTCGCCCACAGGACTACTGCTTCCCGAAAAAACAGCTGTGTGAGACATGGAATTTGGAAAGTGCATAGGTATACTTCTGTTATTATCTTTCGGTAGAGGACTTTTAGGATATTTTACACATGATCCTTTGCAGCACGCTCTCCGTAAC